>CM019176.2:41600055-42200055 GCA_009739505.2 Apolygus lucorum
GTTTTGGGCTAGACCCTAACTTTATACACTGTATAGTCTGGATCACAACTTTCCTTTGAAAAGGGGTCCCGAATTCCATTTATTGTCCGTTCTAAGTACGTTCGTTTCATCGCACTACATTGAAAATGAGTCCAAGGGTATGTGGGAAGTTCGTTAATAACCAAAAGTTCCATCCACTTCAGGGGGGGGCTTCCCCCACCAGACTGCTACAGAGTAGGAGATGGGACTGCCTCCCTCAAGGATTTGAGGCTCCTCAGCATCCATCCACATCCGCATGGAATTGGTGTTTCGGATTGCAGTGTGGAAGATGCTGTAGATTTGGGACAAACTGGTGGGTCTTCTGGTCTTAATGTCTTCCTGTGACAGGGATCAGCCCTGTGAGACTCAAAGGCACACAATTAGTACAGCTTCAGAAGAAGACTACTGAAACCGGCAATGTTATTAAATTGACACTTCAAAGGCAGCCCAAAGCTCAATATAAACCTATTCCATAAAAATCGTATAAAAAATTACCCATGTTAAATTACTTACTGTTTTTTAAATGAAATAGTCGATTGTTTTATTACAGTGTACCTGAATATTGTCGTTTTTGCAGATCCAATGAATTCATCATCAGAATGTCTCGCGACACCTTAGCCACATTAAAGCGACACCTTCAAGAGAAGAAGCAAAGTATAATTTTGAATATCATTCAAGAACACCTGTATTTCGATATGTACGAAGGGGTGGCTCGAACGAAACAGCAAATAGACGCGGTGGCAGGATCCATCATTGGTGAAGCAACCAGAGCAGGCAGGTTTACTTAATTTAAATTACATTAAATTCATTATAGTTCCAGCCGTACGGTTTTAGACACGTCTCGCCAGATCATGGAAATCTGATGACATAGTGATTGTTTATTTCTTGGGCGGGTGAGCGGTCTAATAAGAGACCTTCGTTCCAAGGAATGAGGAATTTCACCGAATTCTGTTTGCATTTTTTCTGAATAGTTAATGGTGTGGGATAGATGAAAATCGGGCTGATTCGGGCTGATCGGGGCTGATTTCGGAAAATAAGTCTCCTGTTATTTTTGGGAGACAATCAAAATTTTTGATTTCAAAACTAACTGGGAAAACGGACGTGAAGCAGGAACTCTCGCTGATTGGGCTGTTCGGATTGCCATCTCATCCCAGTGTTGCCCATTGGGACGACGAAATCGTGTTTTCTAAGAGAAAAGTTATCTAACAAAAACAGGGGAAACCTAATTTTCCCCATCTTGCTTTTTCTATTTTTTTTTCTTCAGTTTTTCGATTTCGAACTTTACTGTTTCGTGAAATTTTGCATCTGGGGACTATAGATTTCTCGATCTCAGCGCTTCAAGCGGCCATAAATGAACTATTCCAGGATGACGTAATTTTCCCGGTTTTTTTAAACATTCGTATTTTCTACACTGTTTTGTTGATTCGTAAATTAGGAAGTTCGGGCTGAAAGTTTGGCTTAGGAGGTTTTTCGAGGTGCTGAATCCGATTTTGGGGTCAAAAATAGGAAATTCCGACATGGTGAAATTCCTCATTTCACACGTGTCTGTACGAGTATTTTTTCTTTACGAAGGGGGATAAGGTAATAAGTAGCTTTAAGCTACTCAAAAGCTTACTTAGCTTATCTTTCTATTGGATCACTTCCAACGATGTCTGATACCAGAGTCACGGAAAATCAAACAGTAAAGAAACAAAAAACATAACTTACACTTCCTACTTCAAATAGTTCGTCCTCGATTACTTTTCTGGATTTTCCACCCCAGATGGAGCCTCTACTCTGGTTTAGTGCTCTGTCAGGTTTTAGTAGATCAGCAAACACATGGCATTGCCTTGGGAAAAAACCTAGTGCACAATACCACCCTATATTCCCTAGTTAATTGGCTGTTTTATGATTTCAACATATGTTGTATAAATCGCTAGCTTTAACTTTTCTATAGTTTTAGCTTAACGCAAGTTATACAAGATCAGACACACTTTCTTTGTCTTACAACTTTTTAGAACTCTTTATTTTTAGATATTTCTACACGTACTAGAATTGATTATGTGATAATAAAATTTAACACATGAGACAGCTCAATGCAGCAGCCTCATTCCTAACATATGTCTCTATTGCCATGTGTAATACGTAGCCATTAGAAGGTTAGATGTTGTACTAAACTTTACTTAATCTGACGTAAAAGTAATATAGAAGGATAGTTCAACTAACATCAAAAACTCTATGAAGGGCAGAGTAATGCAATATAGTAGGCGGTAGCTATTTTGATTTGATATAAGGCAGCTTAAGGGGGTCTCAGTCGGTCGCCGTTCGTTCCTTGTTCTGGGTTAGTATTTTTCACCAGAAACGGCACTCAAAGTTTAAAAGTTGTACCCAAATTTGAAATTCATTAGTGCATCTACCTAGGAAATGATTGAGATTTTTAATCGAAAGTAGACTACATCCTGAGAATTTTGGCACCAACCGCGACCTTCTAGCGTGAGTAGATCTGTTTCTATGATTTTTCAAAGTTTCGACCGTTTATGACGTCACGCGCCCCTATCGCCTGGGCGGGACCCCCCCCAGCCCACTGTGACTTCATAAACGGACGAAACTTTAAAAATTCATAGGAAAAGATTTACACAATTTAAGGTCGCGGTTGGTACCAAAATTCTCAGAATGAAGTCTACCTTAGATTAAAAATAACAATACAGTTTTTCCTGCCCAGGCGCACACCCTATTGAAAACCGGAATCATCAAAATCGAACAATAATTGCCAGCGAAAAGTGGCAACAAAGTTAGTGAATAAACGGGTTTTCCCACTTTTCACCGACAATTATTGTTTTATTTTGATGATTCCAGCGGCAATCTTTTTGTTTTTCAATTCCCTGAAAAGACGTTCTGATAAATCTCGAAAATCCTTGAAAATTTCAAATTTAGGTACAACTTTTAAACTTTGAGCGCCGGTTCTTGAGAGAAATGCTAACCCGAAACGAGGAAAGAAGGGCGGCCGACTGAGACCCCCTTAAGCTACTGTTTTACCGGGAGGAGGAGAGGAGTGTTTAAACTGCCGTACCACACATCTCTCTGCCATCCTAGGTAATACTATGTATCGTCAAATCAGTATAATGTAAATTTCTCCATGAGAGAAGGAATTGGGCTTATTACACGAGTCAACCAACTTTCTGGAGATCTTAGATTATCATTTTGAGAGGAACCTAACCAACGTTCGAAAATTTACAGACAATAAAACTAAAGTGTACTATGGAATGCCGAAAGAGCCGGACTATCAGTATACAGCTGTCGACGACGACGAAGAGGGAGAAGCAGGTGAGGGCGACAAGCCCAAGAAGAAGAAACCCAAGAAGGAGCCACTTTTTGGGAAGAAGACAAAATCCGACCCCAATGCTCCACCTACCGATAGACTTCCTCTTCCTGACTTGTAAGTGATATCTTGTTCATTTGTGTCCCTATGGTCTATCAATGTCGTCCAAAGGAATCGAATTTCAGGAATAAAAATTAATGTTCTTCCATAGCTGGGAGAAGACTTGAGTGAAGCAGCTGTTCTTAAAAGTTTGTAGGTACCCCCCGTGGGCATTATTTTATATTGAGGATGTTAAGATTTACTGCTTTACGATATGGCAGCAGAAGGGGATATTCGAAACCATCCTCGTAGACTTACGAAATCGTTGGAGCTGATAGGTTCTTGATTTCCCAATGTTGGGACCCTTAACCAAAATACCTGAATTAACGAATCGAAAAATATATTCAAGACTAATTTCTAACTCCAGAAAGCCTTATTTAGTGCGAAAATTATTTATTAAAAAATAGGAAAAATATTAACTTTATTTGGTAGTTGAAAGAGGCTCCCTTACCTGCAGGACCAGGTGTAGTGGGTTCCTTAGTGCTAAATGTCTTAAGGCTAAGTGTCCCGGTTTTAGTTCTCTTACCAGCAGGACCAGGTGAAGCCAGGTGTAGTGGGTTCCTTAGTGCTAAATGCCTAAATTACCGTAAAACGAGAATCAGTCTGACTGACGAGTTACCACAAACTGAGACACAGTAAAGTGAGAGTGAAAGGGAAAGGACTTTTATCATCGTTAAATGGGGTATTTCCATGGGTCGGAAATTCAGGTTTTTGACCTCAAATTTGGATTCGGCACCATTGAAAATCTCTAAACTACAAATTTTTGCCCATTGATACTATAACATGTGGTAGAAAAGTTAATAATGAAATGAAATGAAATGAAATGAAATTTATTACCTTCATCATCATACAATGAATAATATATAATAAATGTAGTAAAAGAGATCACCTGAAAAAAAAGGCGGGCCTCCATGAACGCACACACACTACGCCGCCGGGAACCTACAAAAAGAATGGCGATTCCTCCCTGCCAAACTGATTGCCTTTCTTCCGGGTTACTCAATTCCTCCCCCTGTGCAATCCTTCCCTTATTCAATTCCTCCCCACCCAGGTATAGGTCAGTCTCAAAGAAAACCACTATGTACTAACGACTAATTCGTTTATTGTATGTACAATAGGTTGTCCCTTATTCTACGACTTTTGTTATTTGAAGTTTTAACCCCCTCTCTATTGTTCCATTGGGTGCCAAAGTACTCCACATAAAAATTGTTCACCCTCGGACAACGCTAACACATGCCGCATCTCCACCTAAGTTGATACTATTAAAACCACAAAAAGTCCAGCTTATAACGAAAACGCCAACATTTTTCCTGCGTCTCATTTACTCCGACTGACGGTTGAGAACGTCAGCTGAAGCTCGTTTTTCACCAGGAAATCTCAGTTTCAGTTGATTCAAACATTTCTTTGGCCCGCTCTCCTCATCCAATTGAGTTCTAATTTTCACCAGAGCTTCAGTAGACATACGCAAACAACGTTTGAAAAGTTGGATTCAATAGGAGAAAACGAGACGCAGGAAAAATGTTGGCGTTTTCGTAATAAGCTGTTTTTCTTTGTCGTTTTAATATCAACTTAGGTGGAGATGCAGCATGCGTTGTCGGAGGGTGACCAATTTTTGTGTGGGGTACTTTGGTACCCAATTGAACAAATTGAGGGGTCTAAGACTTCCAGTTTTCGAAGATTCATTAAAAAAGGCCATTCAAAAAGACCCCCTAATATGCAATGCATTAAATGTACCAATATGCTCAATTTTTAAGGATATGTTCAAAGTCCTCCCAAATTTTGGTTTCCATTTCAAGGTACGTAGAATCCAAAAATCGAATAAAAATGTGGCCGTCCGTCCTCCGTACGCGGCACTTTTCCCACTTAGCATTGACCGATTTTGATGAAATTTGGTATGAAGGCTCCATTTGGGGTCTAGTTGTGCCCCGAAGATTTTGGTTGATGTAGGTCACTTCTAAGGGTTCAAAAATGAATTTTGAAATTTTAAAAACGCCCTAACTCAAAAAATTTTGATATAAAGGTATTGTTTTTCCATCAATTTAAGATAGTATAGAATTTTTCAAACCGTTCGTTCGCAACGAGAATTTAAGGGTTGGACTTACGTTAAATCAAAAACACGAGTGTGAATCGCAAAGGAGGCCTAATCTCCGTTAAAATCTTAGCTCACCGGAATGTAATCAATGTTTTTCTTCAAGTTGGTTGGTCGTAATGGCAAAGCCGTGTTCTTTGCAGAAGAGTGATGTATGTAGAAAAATAATAAACCTTTGTGTAATAATTTGCAGCGTTTTTCGTTTTAGAGCATTAGCCCCTGGTAAGATTATTTGGTTGATTCCTTGTAATGGGATGATGAAGAAATCATGGTCTGATTTTGCTGACATTTTCGCCGATTGAAACATCATTTTTACTGGTACTTTGGTTTTAGAGTAGATATTTTGAATGAATTTGCTTTTGAATCTACCAAGGTAGTGGAAGCAAAACGCAGGGGGATTACGGTTTTAACTTTGGAAGGGTAAAAATTAAAATTTCCGTTTTAGAACTTCCTGAACAGTTTTGATTCCGGATCTGTCTGTCACAAACCAGGGAATTATAGAACAGTTTTCAAATTCAAATTTTACACTCAAATTTAGCGTTACAGAGCTATTTTATCCATTTTATGGTAAATTTCTTGTCTTCTACAATAAGTACTACAGAATCACAATTTATTTTTTCTTGAAAATTTTCAGTTTTTGTGAAATTTTAAGTTTTGTGCGGTATGAAAAGATTTGAATCCTTCAAATTCAAATTTTCACTCGAATTTAATGTGCGGTCTTTTAAATAATTCTTGCCTGTTTGTGGCCAATTTTTTAATTGATAGAATTTCAAAATTATTTAATTTTTACAAATTGTTAGAATTTTAGCCTTTGATACTTGGGTTCATTTTCACTCACCTTGTTCTTTTAGAGCATTTTAAATGTTTCATTTGTCGTCCCGGGCAAAACTAGGAAATTATGAACTGGTTTTGATGGAGATTCATAATTTCACTCGGATTTTGCGTTTCAGACGTTTTCCATTCATTCCTTGCCTGTTTGTGGTCAATCTCCTCCCTCTCGTCTACTCACCTTGGGTAGGTACCCTCGACAATAATATCCACTAAATATAGCTTCTCAATAAACCGCCCATCGTTTATTTTGTTGAAACAGAAAGGATAACGACAAAATGGAAAAAGTGAAAGCCTTGAGGGAAGCTTCGAAAAGAGTGACGCTCGGACCAGAAACCCTGCCTTCCATCTGCTGTTACACTCTTCTGAACGCCGAAGGAAAGTAAGACGAATTCATTGTTTCTCATGGTTATATATTTTGGTTTACTGTTTCCTTGTACACATCAAACCCCCCACACAATCTAGTCCTCAATATCAACAAATCCGATATTCGATGTTTAAGTCTGGTATCGAAGACGCCAATGGCTGTCCTTTGAGAAGAATATCGCAATGGGGGGTACGCCTGATTTTTTTTTAAACTTTTAATCGAAAGTAGACCCCATCCTGAGAATTTTGACACCAGCCGTTCTCTTTTTGGATAAGTAGATCTTTTTCTATGATTTTCAAATTTTCGAATGTTAATGACGTCACACGCCCTTCCCGTCTGGGCGGAACCCCCCAGCCCATTTGTGACGTCATAAACATTCGAAACTTTGAAAAATCATAGAGAAAGGTCTTCTCACGCTAGAAGGTCGCGGTTGGTGTCAAAATTCTCAGAATGAGGTCTAGTTTAGATTAAAAATAACAATAAACAGTTTTTCCTACCCATGCGCCCACCCCATTTTTCCTCAATTATAGCTACTTATTGTCACTTTTCCCTGAGAGTGAAGATGTTAGCCATAGAAATACACTCCTGCTCAAAATTAGCGCACCCACCATCCATTTTTTCTTTTATCTCTTTCCTTCTTCCCTTATAAATTTTGTATCTTGGACTGGCCACCAAGGAGCCTAAACATGAATCCGATAGAGCATGTTTGGGACGTGCTGAAAAGAAGAATTCGAGCCAGAGATCCACCATCAGACAATCCTCAGCAGCTGGAACAGCAGCGAAAAAGGAATGGGACAATATCCCCAGGAAGGTATCCAAAACTTGATCAGAGGCATCGGTCGATAGCTCCAAGCCCTCATCCTAGCTAGAGGAGGTAATACCAAGTATTGAAAAGCTAAACAAGCATAAGACAAACCTTTTTTTCACATTTTCAATTTTTATAATTTTACCAAAAGAAGTAGGTACATTTTTCTATAATTCATTAAAACATATTTTTTTCTCGAATTTGTGCCTTCTTTGGTTACATTTTTTCTTCTGAGTTGCAAATAATGTGAGCAAATAGATAAAAACTTGATAAAGGAAAAAATAAGGGGGCAAACGAAGAAATAGATGGTGGTGCACTAATTTTGAGCAGGAGTATAGTTACCCTTGAAACGTAAAACATCAAATTTTGAGGGGGGGTTAAACATTTTTTTTTTTCTTGCTCGATTCCAAAGGCTTATTATTGAAAATGATAAACCAAAAGAGTCCAAAAATGGCATACAATTTCCTTTTCTTGCAACCTTAAAATAACAATACGAATCAGGATTCCAGAAAGTAAAATTGTCGATATTTAAATCATGTGGCTGCTAACATCGCATATTTTACTTATTCCAATTCGTAGTATTTAATGTTTTTTTCTTCAGTCCCGTGCTCCTTTCTTTTTGACACGACGTGATGATTGGCAATTTGGCGCTATGTGGTCAGTGATTCCCTGATCGGTGCGCCTCAAGTTCCCAGATTCTTGAATCTTACGCTGGCCTCATTGGTATTCCAGGGTTATATGTTCGGAAATTTCTGATGATTCATCAATTCTTGCTGTTGGATTTTCCAATTCCAACATAAAACTTTGGAGTTTACTGCCGCAAAAACTCAAAGGAATGAAATCTGCTGAACAACTTCAAGACATCGACCACGACGCTGGTAAGACACAAAATATAATTCAATATTATGTATAGTAGCTGGTAACCCGAGCTTTGCATGCGCCCCTCATTTTTAATATATGTTACTTGCTGGATCACTGTAAGAAATCGCTGTGACCGTACCAAGAATGTTCTAAATTCCAACTGTCCCGTTAAGAACTGGAGTTCAACTGCAGTTACCTAACTGTTACATCGAAATCACTTTCAGGGCTCTCAAATTACAAGTACACAAAATTTCATTGCTCTGGGAAAATAAATTATCTAGATCTGAGTCAGCTGCATTGCTCCAACAGCTGGTCTGACTTCCTCACTATCACTTCTTCTGGAAAGGAGTTAACTTATTGCTTACTTCCTTGATCTGACTTCCTCTTGAATCGCGTTCAGAGATCTCCACGAGACTGGTTCCCCAAATTCAGTCAGTGGAGTACTGGGTATTGGCAAAATCCGTTAATACAGTTACATGGATATTATAGCATCTAGAACATTCATTTAAGTGTAGCGTTACTTCCATGTGATGAGTACTAATGGGAGGAAGAGGGTTAATAAAGGAGGAGCAACACGGTTAAGACGGTGCTATCCAGAAGAGTAGGAAAAGTTGAAGAAGAAGGAGTTCAGACCTTTCCTTATTGAGCGTAGGTAATTCAAGTGTCTTTACATTGAGTATGTGTGAGGTAAATTCCTCCTTCCATGTCCCTTCCTATCCATCCATGGGAAGTAAACAACATAAAATTTATGTAATATCCATAAATATGTAATATCACATATTACATAAGTATGTAATATCCATATTTAATATGGACATTAAAAGCCTTGTTGACATGAGTAAATCTTGGATACTCACGAACAGGGCAGTTGTTAGCCCCTCTGGGGCCCGGGGACGAGCAATCTTGGGGGCCCCCCCTCTGGAGGAGTATCCCCCCCCACCACTCACGTAATCTAATTAATTGATAGGTAAGGTAGGAAAATGGTTAGAAAATCACAAGAACACTAGCCTCAACAAACGTAAAATTATATTTTATAGTTATTTAAGTATGTGCCTTATACAAAATAGAAAAAATAACAATGAAGAATAATTGAGTAAAATATAGTAAATTTCCATATTTTCCACATGGAATGTTTATGTGTTGAATACTTGAATTTGAAAAATAAATCGGAGGCTTTTGTGAAAGACTAGATAGACTATGCAAAACAATAAAAACTATTTGAAAAGAAGCCTTCCTTGCCTTCGCTTCAGCAAAATCTCGAATCAGGTCATTAAAATCCAACTGATGGGCTACATCATTTTCAATGGACAATGTGGCGAGTGCAGAGAGTCTGTCCTGAGGCATTGAATTTCTCAGGTAAGTCTTGATTAGTTTAAGTTTGGAAAACGACCTCTCTCCACTCGCCAAAGTCACAGGAATGGACAATAGAATTCGGAGTGCTACCCAAGTATTTGGGTAGAGGTTCTCAACTTTATGTGCTATTATGTAGTTAAGCATATTTTTTGGTGTTGGTTTTTGATTTTTCTCCTTCCAATTTACGGAGCGATGAAGGGCCTCGATTTCCATGCAGAAATTCATTCCATCGATATCTTGAGTGCTATTGTGAGTCAATCGCTCCTCTAATTTCTTACATTTCTCCAGCAGTAGAGGGTGGTCGGGTGTATTCTCAATATCGAACAAAAATCCCCATGTATCCTCGAACTTATCTAGTTGCTCGAATCTCGACTCAATCTCGGTATTGACGAGATCGACCAGAGGATTGAAAAACTCAAGTTCAAACAGTTTTTTAGGTTCCATCTCGATGTTTTCTGAGCTCTCGTAGTCAAATTGCCTCTTAATTTTTGTTAGTCTCTTTTTATTGGCAAAGGTAGCATCCGTTTTGAGCTTCTCCGCTAGCTCCTTTGCTGCCATTTCACATTCTGTTAGCCTATTTCTGCGGAAAGTTGAAAAAAAAATCCTGTCACGGCTCATGGAGCTTTGGCGTTGTAGCCGTTGTGGTAGGTAAATTGTTCTGGTGTTGGTGAATCAATGATAAAATAAATACAATTTCATTTTCGACGATGTGAAAGTAGGTAAAATCTCTTTTTTTGACCGACTTCAAAATCGCCGAAGGCGGCAAAGAAAAAGGAGGTGCTCGGTTTGGTGTGTCATAGAACGAAAAATTTTTTTTTTTTAAAAGCAGAAAGCCCCTTTTTTGAGGAGTGCTCCCCCTTCCCACCTTGAAAATCCGGGGCCCCCCTGACCCGGGGCCCCGGGGCGACCGCCCCCATCGCCCCCCCCTAAAAACGGCCCTGCTCACGAAACAATTTCCAGGCAGAACAACACGCATCTCATTAGTGTGAGTCCAAATACTAAATATCAATGAGAAGGGTAGAAATGTTGATATATCGTCGCTGTAAGAGCAACAAAGCACATCTCCATTTTCACAACTTTACAGGAGAGACAAAAAACTAATTTAAAAGTTATTGGCACCTTTAATAAACCAAAATATTACCATATTAAATATAAGTCTAAGTATAATGACTAAATTTTAGTCTTGGGTAAGTTATTACACGAGTTAATAAGGCTAAGTGAGAAAATGTCCTATTAATTAGATGTTTAATGGAGATGTGTGATGTTTGCGGTAAATTTCAGGCACTTGTGCGATGTTTTAGAAGATAAATCCCAACAAATTGTTTTTGGATAAACCCACTTTTTATTAATTATTCTCAGAATCTATAAACTCGGATGCAAATATTACAACATTTGTAACAAATTGAAAAATCTCATAACTCGTTTGTCCAAATCACAGTTCCATGTATAGATATTAGTCTTACATGTAAAAATATTATGTACCTATTCAAGGTATCTCGAACAATTACGTTGTGGCGTAAGAAGAAGATGATGAATCTGCAGATGTTCTCAGATCCCAGCATCTCTACTATGTCATCTTCATAGTTCATGTAGTTCACTATGCTACATCTTCATAGTTGTTCACCTAAATGTACAGCTCGTACACGAACTTATTGATTGTTGCGCACTTGTGCAAAGAAAGATCTCAGTTTTTTGTTTCCAAGGGAGTTTAAATACAATAAACGCTAGTAGTTTTTATTCTTACTCTCTGGCTTGACTGATGATGTGCAGTTTTCGTATATAACTTATGCGCTATGCCCCCGATAATTTTCGAATTCACATTTCAGAGGACGTGTGGGCTAGGATTATTGACGAAAGAAATGTCGACACTACCAGAGTCCTGTACGGGCACAGTGGACCTGTCTACAGACTCTCATTCAGTCCAGACCGCTCTCTCCTGCTGTCATGTTCTGAGGACGCAACAGGTATCATATTCTAAACATGTATTTGAATGATTCATTTTAAATGTATAATGGAGAATTTGCCACACATTTTTTTTTTTTTTTTTTTTTTTTTGCAAAAGAGGGTTCACTGATTCGGAAGAAAGCTATAGTGTGCTGCTCGAAAAAGCATCCAACAAATTTTGAGAATTTAAGGAAGGTGGAAATTTTAAACGTATCCGCCTTTCTAACCAATCTGATACCATTGCTTGGTGATCCTCTTCTCTCTGGGGTTATCCGTGGGAAGGTTATGTAAACAAAGAATAAACGTGAGATAGTGGTCATTCAAGGAAGGAAGGATAACTATTAGCAGAAGCGCAACAAGCACAAAAATATACAATGAAGTGATGAAGTGTAAGGGAGAGAAAATAAGAACGGGAAAACTCCAAAGGTGACTGCACAGCAAGACCACAGTCATCTAACTAGAGAAGACATACAGTGTTCATTCAAGATTCAAGTGTATTCAGTCGTGATTGAAGTAAAGCTCAAGTGTAAACTGATTTTAGGGAGAAATAAATAGAAATCTAATATTTTGCTGAAAACTTGAAAGAATTGAACGAACAAGCTAGTAACTGAAAGGCACTTAATAGTGGTGTTGTGTTCAGCGTGTCGGCGAGTGAAGGAGACGACCTTCTCGCTGCGGCGTTTTGACTTTACTTTAACCCCTACTCAACCTAAGAGAGACTGTCCCTATCCTGTCATGCAGTACTGTTGCATCGGCGGGTCAGACCCATACCGGCATGCAGAGTACTGGGAGAATCGGGCTAGCCCGTCGACCCCGGCCTTTCAGAGAAACCGACCGGCGGGAAGACGGGATATTTACTTGTTGAGCCTACTACTTCGAGGAGATACCTTGATGAAGGAGAAGTTGGAGAGCGAAATGAACAAGGCGAAAACTGGACTAGATTGGCATACTCGAGCATCCCTGAGTGAGCTTATATACTGGTGCAATTAGTTGAGGGAGAGAGAGGTGGAAGGGTGACGTCATGCGGAGTTTACTCCCCGTACCTCGTCCTTCCCTTGCGGGTGGTGGCTCACTCAGGGATCCTCTCGTACTTGTTTATTTAAGAACTAATAATGAATTAAATGTGGGTCATAACATGGGTCACGTCGGGGTCACCACTGTTGTGTTCGGCGTGTCGGCGAGTGAAGGAGACGACCTTCTCGCTGCGGCATTTTGACTTTACTTTAACCCCTACTCAACCTAAGAGAGACTGTCCCTATCCTGTCATGCAGTACTGTTGCATCGGCGGGTCAGACCCATACCGGCATGCAGAGTACTGGGAGAATCGGGCTAGCCCGTCGACCCCGGCGTTTCAGAGAAACCAACCGGCAGGAAGACGGGATATTTACTTGTTGAGCCTACTACTTCGAGGAGATACCTTGATGAAGGAGAAGTTGGAGAGCGAAATGAACAAGGCGAAAACTGGACTAGATTGGCATACTCGAGCATCCCTGAGTGAGCTTATATACTGGTGCAATTAGTTGAGGGAGAGAGAGGTGGAAGGGTGACGTCATGCGGAGTTTACTCCCCGTACCTCGTCCCTCCCTTGCGGGTGGTGGCTCACTCAGGGATCCTCTCGTACTTGTTTATTTAAGAACTAATAATGAATTAAATGTGGGTCATAACAAGTGGCTATTTCTGGAACGAAAGGGTGATGTACACTGGAACATGGTGGTTCAGTTATCAACGTGTACTTTGGCCAGAGTTCAACACCCCCAGTGACAAGAACATCAAGCGAACCCTGGATTCGGTTACTTTTTTCCACAAAACAGAAATACCCTTGTTTTCTTCACAAAACATCAAACTCAACCACTCAAAAACCAAAAATCCATCCTTTGAGCCAATAATCACCACTCCTGGTGATAACTGGCTCATACAGCTCTCTGTTGTTCCAGGGTCACGTTCCCTTCTGTATTACTTATCTCTGTTTTTTCTATATTATTCCTCTCATATTTGAGAATCTACAATCTTTATTATATTCAGAAAACGATGTACTTATATAAACAACAGGAAATTCTTAAAGTGGGTAAAACAGTGACGGTCAAAGTTATGAAAAACAACTCCCTATTTCTTCCTAGAAATCTCAATGTATTATTTTACGCCAAAACTGCGAACCTTAGTTTTATCTATAACCTGACTGTAACTTACTGCTAATTTAACGTTCAAGTAACGCTGATTTTAGCTAGCCATCGAGAAAGCTGTACTAGCGCTTGAGCCGGGATTCATGTTTACTATCCACCTTCCAAGGACTCTTCATTAGCAACGAATCTTTATTAATAGAGAGTTTTTGGTGCCAAAATCTCACGGGGCCCCATTAGGAGGAGACTAGCGCAAGCAACAGAGGATGCTACCCAGTTGAAGGAGGAAGCCCGTTAACTTTGGACAGGGGGGGGGGGGAAGGGAGGCGCTCGTGACGGTGGGCCTCCAGGAACGGGTTGACTGTCTGGGGGCACCCTTTCATTGTCGCCCCCTGTTGTCGGGAGGCAAATCCATCGTCACCCGCGAACTCGGTGCTTTGTGATGCTTTGTTCCACGGTCCCGTTGGTGGTTGCCAAAAACTCTCTAATATGTTATTGTGGACTACGGTCCACATTAAAATTCTGAAAGTTCGTCAGTGAATAAGTTTCTTTCGCAGTCATGATTCTCATTTAACAGCATATTTTGTTTTCTCGTAAAAGTCAGGTTGTGGAGCTTGCTTACTTGGACTTGCCTCGTCGCCTATAAAGGGCACGTGTATCCAGTTTGGGATGTGAGGTTCTCTCCTCATGGCTACTACTTCGCGACTGCAAGCCACGACAAAACAGCGAGACTTTGGACAACAGATCATCACCAGCCCCTTCGAATATTTGCGGGCCACTTCTCAGATGTTGACGTAAGAATATTACAAAATATAGAAACTACCTGAACAGAACTTTGTTTTGAGTCTGTCTGTCGGTCGATTCTTATGACGGGTATAACTATAAGGCGTTTCTATCAAATTTTAATGAAATTTTCAGGGATTACGTTGGAATTACGTTGGGATTACGTTGGAACGTTACCTACATTGGAATGTAGGTGGACACCTATGAAAATCGTCGCGCAAACGTAGAACCCTTGTAACAGCCATAACTTTTACATTTTCCTTCCGAATTCAATGAAATTTTCAAGAATGGGGTAGTTGCATGATATTTTTTTGTATTTTTTCTGTGTAGAGAATCTCTATTGAAGTATGCATCTGCAAATAAAACTCCCAGAAACGCTTCCTAAAATTTAGAGATTTTTTCAAAGAACGGGATTCTCGGATTCAGGCGGGAAAACCTACACACGGCTTGGACGCTGCAGGGTGGGGGCTACGTCACGGGTGTGAAGGGGGCCAAGAGACCCCTACACCACTGTTCCCCTGACGCAAGGTTATCGACAGGGGGTACTGTGCCGGAGGGATCCTTTGCCCGGGGGGTCCTTTGATAGCAACCCTCTGTTTGTTTACGTTCGTTTGTGGCAATAAAATTGGAGAATCACTCACACTTTGTGGTGCTTTCATAATGAATTTTGCTAGCAGCGCAATCGGAACATGTTGCATCTAAGATTTCGTTTCCTCCTGGCATTCCCTCCACTGTAACTGAAACTATATATGGTTGTGAAGAAACTCGGTGTTCTGGTGATACTCGAGCCACAACCTCGCTAGATTCTTTCAAGTTGGACTCCTTTTATTCAACAATTTACAAACACTCATTGGTACTACGTTGTACAGGATAATGACACTACGATGAAACTTCCAATAAATGAGCTACTGCAACCATTTCGATGAAGAAGTACTACACTCAAGAAAACAACTGACCTTTTACTTTCTATAAAAGTGTCAACTTACCTCACTTATTTCGGCGCTGACGAACTTGTTGTTATTGACGTAAAAAAATTTGCAACATGCCAATATCGATATACGGAATATTTCCCAGGGAAGCCACCTCGAAACTCTAGTCGATGGCTCTCCTTTTTGGCATATTGACATTTTATTTCAATACTTTGGCACATAAACGAAAAAAAAAGTTAAGGTTGGTTTTCCGATGATTTCTACTTACAGCCAAGTCGTTCCTACTGAACTTTATCTTCGTCATTCGTGTTCGTAGAAAAATTGTTCACCATTCGTTGGAAAGCTCTAAATGTTTGCATAAATTATATACTGCAAAAACCGCTGTACTTACAGAAGAAACTGAGATATACCCCTGAGTTAAAAGAACTGTCAACAACATTCGAAAGCAGATTATTGTGTAGCAGGAAAAAGTGAAGACATGTGTTGCAGACTCGTATGCAAGCGTTTATTAAAAGCTTCTTGAAACTTTACAGTGAACATTATCTTTTCCAAACCAATCAACTAATAAATTATGGTAAATACCAGTATAAACTATGGTATGGTATGGTAACAACTCGGACCGCACTACGAGAAACTGGACACTGATAACGCGATAACTATGACCGTAAAAGTAACGCAAGGTTTTTGCGCCAACGCAACAAAAAGAAGAACAGCCAAAATTATGCTTCAAAACTTTCGATTTAAACGATTAATTCAAACATGTAAAGCCTGGAAAATATATTTCAACGGTTTTTTAATCATCACCATTATTTTGCAACTATATTTTAATGTTTCTGACTTGAATTGTCCTCGATTGCAGTGATCTTAACGCACTCTATCGTGAGATTCTCGTTTAGGACGTAAGAGGAGTGGCCCGCCAACACTAAAAGGGACGGTACTTCTTTATTGAAATACGGCTAAACTAAATGGAATTTCGAACTGAAAACTGGTACATTTATGTTATTAAGTGCGCTAAATTCGAATCTGAAGTCAAAATACGAAATTCCGACCCATGCAACTACCCCATTAACTTATAAATATTAATTAAACTTAAATAACTATAAACCTACCAAAACCTTAACTTATAACTAAAAACTATTACTAATTCACTTGTAAATTACTACTACTAATTATGAGCTAACGCCCAACTACAAAGGAGTTAGGTAGGTACCTGCTTCATTGGAATCTTGTTTATCTAAAAAACCCAGCTTTAGGTAGATCATGAGCAAGCATGATTGTAATCTTTCACATTCAGGGGCAAAGTGGTGAACTTTGGGCCACTCGAGGGACACATTCCCCTCCCTCAAGCTGCCAGGAATCTACCAGTCTTCAGTGAGAGCTCCAACCAGCAACCCAGTTTTCTTCTTTCAAATCATTCATAATTAATATAATCAGTGGCCACTTGTAACAAATCCAGAGACAGTGCAGTGTTTGTCCAATCCAGTGTACATTCCAGTGAAATGGACATTCTCCATTGGTTATCCACTACATTGAGGAGGCATCCTTCCATCTCAACTATTCTCCATCACAAGGTAAAG
Organism: Apolygus lucorum; assembly: GCA_009739505.2. NCBI lineage: Eukaryota > Metazoa > Arthropoda > Insecta > Hemiptera > Miridae > Apolygus > Apolygus lucorum. The sequence goes on from CM019176.2 coordinate 41,617,124, forward strand.
AAAGTCCAATAGGAATTAAATAGTCATCAAAGTTTTGTTTATCATGCTTGCTCACCTCAGTTTTGATTGTAGGTAGGGAATTTGCCTCAAATTGCCCCTATTTCAAGAACAATAGTTATCCACAAGTTATTTGAACTTAACGTTCGCTCAACACCTTAAATGCAAGTGGGAGATGTACCATGCTAATTACCCAGCAGGACAGGTGCATTTCACTATTTTTCTCGTCCATCGAAGAAAAGTTGGTATAGAACAGTACCTCCAACAGCAACCACTCATTTCCTGAGATCCATGATGAGACTAAGAACAGGCCACGCGATATGCAAATCAAACTGAATGAGGTGGAAAGCAATAACTGTGACGAGTGCGGAGACGGCGAAGGGTCTATGGAACATATATTTCTCATATGCCCTTCATACGAAGACCAAAGACAGGAGATGATGCACAAAATCCACCCCAAGTTCAAGCCCCCTTCAACCTGGACACCCTACTGCTATCAGAAAACTGGACAGTTTATCTAGCTCTCTACAGTTATCTCCACGACATCAACCACAAAGTGTGAAGTTACTATTTATATTTTCCTGTAGATTAACATTATTTTATTATTTCATTAATCACCTAATTTAATTATGATTTATCATAAGGCCGAATGTATCAATATACGACGCCAATAAAAATTATATAAATAAAAGTTATCCACCAAACTTCGGGAGTAGTTTCTACAAATAATTTGCTACAAAAAATGTCTCCTATCAATTTCCTTTTAACCCCCTAAAAATCCGACTTTTTTGACTTTTAAGATTTTTTTCGTGTTTTCGACCTTACACCATTTAAACGGTCGTAACTCCTTAAATTACACTCAAAAATTAAAAATAAGGATACCGTTGGAAATAGCGCAAAATTTCTCAATAAATGGGCCGTTGACCAGTCGAGAAAAACAAATGAGGTCTGTTTTGCTTCCTCACTACCGAAGGTAGGGAAGCTTTGTATTCGTGAAAGAAGTGAAAAAAAAAATGTCCTCCGAAATCAAAATTTCCACTTGCTTTTTGCGTTTTAGAGCTTCCCGAACAATTTTGGTTCCGTGTCTGTCTGTCTGTCTGTCTGTCGGTCTGTCGGTCCTTCTGTGGTCAATCCTTGTCCCGGGCAAAACTATACTAACCTGTGGTCCGATTTTGATGAAATTTTCAGGGATTGTGCGGATTAGGTCCTAGACGGTCCCCTATAAATTTCAGCACCTTCGGACCAATAGGAGCGAGTGCGCATGCGCAAACGTGAATTTCGACAGGAAAAATCGACAGTAAAAAGCGAGAGGAAAAAGCGACAGGAAAGTAGCGCTATGATTTATCATATGGTTGACGACAAATATGCTTGACATCCTCTCCTGTTGAACGCAGGAACCTGAAATTTGAGAGGGCGGGTCAATGGAGAATGCTGAAGGTTCCTGAGTGGTCACTGATCAGCTGAGTGAGATCCAAGGCCATTTCCTCTCCTGTTGAACGCAGGAAGCTGAAATTTGAGAGGCAGGGTCAATGGAGAATGCTGAAGGTTCCTGAGTGGTCACTGATCAGCTGAGTGAGCTCCAAGGCCATTTCCTCTCCTGTTGAACGCAGGAACCTGAAATTTGAGAGGCAGGGTCAATGGAGAATGCTGAAGGTGCCTGAGTGGTCACTGATCAGCTGAGTGAGCTCCAAGGCCATTTCCTCTCCTGTTGAACGCAGGAACCTGAAATTTGAGAGGGCGGGTCAATGGAGAATGCTGAAGGCGCCTGAGTGATCACAGATCAGCTGAGTGAGCTCCAAGGCCATTTCCTCTCCTGTTGAACGCAGGAACCTGAAATTTGAGAGGGCGGGTCAATGGAGAATGCTGAAGGCGCCTGAGTGGTCATTGATCAGCTGAGTGAGCTTAAATATTACAGTGGAAGAAAGATAAAGAGGGAGAGGGAGCAAAAACCTTTTTAAGGTATGTCACATTTTAGCCATTAGGCTCTAAGCGGAAATCATCCGGGGTTGCAGGGGGCGAAGCCCCCGCCGAGGCGCGCAGCGCCGAGTTTTCGCCAACTGATTCTATACGTCCATGTTACAATGAGTAAGGAAGCTATACTGCCCACCCAACTTGGTAGACGTTTTTTTGTTTAAATGTTGGTGATTTTTCCTCATTGAAACAAGGTATTTGCCAGGGGGGCTCAAAAGCTTATAACCTGCTCCATTTATTCAGCTTTCCACCGGTCACCGAATTTTTAGTTTTACTGTGTAATTTGAGGGAGAAAATGGTGTTTTAATGCGAAAAAACGTGCATTTTTTTAAAAACGAAATCGACGGTTTGAATGAGGAATTTCACCATGTCGGAATTTCCTATTTTTGACCCCAAAATCGTATTCAGCACCTCTAAAAACCCCCTAAGGCAAACTTTCAGCCCGAACTTCCTAATTTACGAATAAACAAAACAGTGTAGAAAATACGAATGTTTAAAAAAACCGGGAAAATGACGTCATCCTGGAATAGTTTATTTATGGCCGCTTGAAGCGCTGAGATCGAGAAATCCATAGTCCCCAGATGCAAAATTTCATGACACAGTAGAGTTCGAAATCGAAAAACTGAAGAAAAAAATAGAAAAAGCGAGATGGGGAAAATTAGGTTTCCTCTGTTTTTGTTTGATAACTTTTCTCTTAGAAAACATGATTTCGTCGTCCCAATGGGCAACACTGGGAGGAGACGGCGATCCGAACAGCCCAATCAGCGAGCGTTCCCGCTGGACGTCTGTTTTCCCGGTTAGTTTTGAAATTAAAAATTTTGACTGTCTCCCAAAAATAACAGGAGACTTATTTTCCGAAATCAGCCCGATTTTCATCTATCCCACACCATTAACTATTCAGGAAAAATTCAAACAGAAATCGGTGAAATTCCTCATTGGTTCTTGGGAGCGGCGGCGGAGCAAACCTTCGATTTCGTTGAAAAAAAAAATGCACGTTTTTGATGGTCGAGTCTCTGCAGTGGCAACGCACAGACGTGTATTTCCTTGTATCTGCCATAACTTCTACGTTTCCCATCTTGATTTCGATGAAATTTTCAGGTATTATGCGAGTTGAGGTGGAGATGGTCCCCTATGAATAACATGGCCCTCAGATTGAAAGTATTTTGTGCGCATGCGCAAACGTGAAATCGTTGTAACAGCCATAACTTCTACATTTTCCATCAATATTCAGAAATTGTGCGGGTTGGCGAGGAGACAGTGCCCTAGTAGGGTGCAAGGTGCTTAGATATTAGATCATCTATACTATCAGGTTACGGATGCGAGGAAGCTATGTGCGACACCCACTTGGCATTTTTGGTTTCAAACACACGATCGGTGAATTTTTAATTAATTTAATGACGAATTTCACCGAATTCTATTTGCATTTTCCTGAATAGTTAATGGTGTGGGAGAGATGAAAATCGGGTTGAGTTCGGAAAATAAGTCTCCTGTTATTTTTGGGAGACAATAAAAATTTATGATTTCAAAAAATAACCGGGAAAACGGATCTCTTCAATGTAAAGCGGAAACGCTTGCTGATTGGCTGTTCGGATCGCTGTCTTCACCCAGTGTTGCCCGTTGGTATGACAAAATCGTGTTATCAAAGAGGAAAGTTATCAAACAAAAACAGGGGAAACCTAATTTTCCCCATCTTGCTTTTTCTATTTTTTTCTTCAGTTTTTCGATCTTTACTGGTTTTGTGAAATGTTGCATCTGAGGACTACAGATTTCCCGATCTCAGTGCTTCAAGCGGCCATACATGAACTATTCCAGGATGACGTCATCCTCCCGGTTTTTTTAAACGTTCATATTTTCTACACTGTTTTGTTTATTCGTAAATTAGGAAGTACGGGCTGAAAGTTTATCGCATGGAGTTTTTCGAGGTGCTGAATCCGATTTTGTGGTCCAAAATAGGAAATTCTGACATGGTGAAATTCCTCATTATCTGGTGGGTTTTACAGAGCTCAGGGTGATTTCATTCGATTTTAAAACGCTGCAAATTATTACACAATGGTTTATTATTTTTTCTATATAAGTAGATCGCTCGTCTACAAAATCACCAACCATCCAATATGAAAAAAAAAAAATCGAAAAAAAAAAAAAAAAAATACTATTAAAAAATCAAAAAAAATTCCAAATTACCAACCATCGATCGCATTTCGGTCAGCTCTAATTTGAACGGAGATTAGGCCTCTTTTGCGATTCACACTCGTGTTTCGATTTATATATTTATATATTTAAATTTAAACACTTAACTTTTCGTAGGGAGCGAACGGTTTGTCCTACAGAGCTCCGCGTGGTCTCAAAAAATTCTAAAAATTCTATGAAATCCTAAATTGAAGGAAAAACAATACCTTTATATCGAAATTTTTTGAGTTAGGGCGATTTCAAAATTGATTTTGGAACCCTTAGAACATCAAATTTCATCAAAATCGGTCAATGCAAAGTGGCAAAAGTGCCGCGTACGGCGGACGGACGGCCTAATTTTTATTCGATTTTTGGATTCTACGTACCTTGAAACGTAAACCATCAAATTTTGAGGGGGTGTTAAAATTTTTTTTTTTCTTGGTCGATTCCAAAGGTTCATTATAGAAAATAATAAACCATAAATCGTCCTTCTTGAGGAATCAACCGTTCCAACGCAGATACATGTTGTTTGGATACATATTCTCTCTTTTTGCTTCCTCACTACCGAAGGTAGGAAAGCTTTGTATTCGTGAAAGAAGTGAAAAAAAAAAAAAAATTACATTTTATACCTACAATCGCGCCTACTTTGCGCCCCGCAGGGGGGCTCCGCCCCCCTGCACCCCCCGGTTTATTTCTTTTTCCATACTCTGTATGAAATCATAGGAACACAGAATGTGTTTTTGCGATGCTAGTCATCCGTTAAATAAAAAACAACAATAATAAATGTGGAGTCTTTGGCAATAATAAAATAAATAATTGTTAGACATTTAATTTGGCCTAAAACCCTATAAATGATATATATAAAAAAAAAAACGTCTGCCAAGTTGGGTGGGCAGTATAGCTTCCTCACTCATTGTAACATGGACGTATAGAATCAGTTGGCGAAAACTCGGCGCTGCGCGCCTCGGCGGGGGCTTCGCCCCCTGCACCCCCGGATGATTTCCGCTTAGAGCCTAATGGCTAAAATGTGACATACCTTGAAAAGGTTTTTGCTCCCTCTCCCTCTTTATCTTTCTTCCACTGTAATATTTAAGCTCACTCAGCTGATCAGTGACCACTCAGGCGCCTTCAGCATTCTCCATTGACCCGCCCTCTCAAATTTCAGGTTCCTGCGTTCAACAGGAGAGAAAATGGCCTTGGAGCTCACTCAGCTGATCTGTGATCACTCAGGCGCCTTCAGCATTCTCCATTGACCCGCCCTCTCAAATTTCAGGTTCCTGCGTTCAACAGGAGAGGAAATGGCCTTGGAGCTCACTCAGCTGATCAGTGACCACTCAGGCACCTTCAGCATTCTCCATTGACCCTGCCTCTCAAATTTCAGGTTCCTGCGTTCAACAGGAGAGGAAATGGCCTTGGAGCTCACTCAGCTGATCAGTGACCACTCAGGAACCTTCAGCATTCTCCATTGACCCTGCCTCTCAAATTTCAGCTTCCTGCGTTCAACAGGAGAGGAAATGGCCTTGGATCTCACTCAGCTGATCAGTGATCACTCAGGCGCCTTCAGCATTCTCCATTGACCCGCCCTCTCAAATTTCAGGTTCCTGCGTTCAACAGGAGAGGATGTCAAGCATATTTGTCGTCAAGCATATGATAAATCATAGCGCTACTTTCCTGTCGCTTTTTCCTCTCGCTTTTTACTGTCGATTTTTCCTGTCGAAATTCACGTTTGCGCATGCGCACTCGCTCCTATTGGTCCGAAGGTGCTGAAATTTATAGGGGACCGTCTAGGACCTAATCCGCACAATCCCTGAAAATTTCATCAAAATCGGACCACAGGTTAGTATAGTTTTGCCCGGGACAAGGATTGACCACAGACAGACCGACAGACCGACAGACCGACAGACAGACAGACAGACAGACACGGAACCAAAATTGTTCGGGAAGCTCTAAAACGCAAAAAGCAAGTGGAAATTTTGATTTCGGAGGGCATTTTTTTTTTCACTTCTTTCACGAATACAAAGCTTCCCTACCTTCGGTAGTGAGGAAGCAATATGTAACTACAAGAAAAATACTATATAAATTGAGAGCTTTCCAACGAATGGTGAACAATTTCTGTGCAATGAACACTGCGGGAGTTCTATTTCCTTACCAACGGCTTGGTTGCACGTGAAAATCATTATAAAAGGCGCGTAACGGTTTTTTCTGTCGCTTTTTCGTGACGATTTTTTTTCGGTAGGTCATCGCAAAAACACATTCTGTGTTAAAATGTCCTCCAAAATCAAAATTTCCACTTGCTTTTTGCGTTTTAGAGCTTCCCGAACAATTTTGGTTCCGTGTCTGTCGGTCTGTCTGTCTGTCGGTCTGTCTGTGGTCAATCCTTGTCCCGGGCAAAACTATACTAACCTGTGGTCCGATTTTGATGAAATTTTCAGGGATTGTGCGGGTTAGGTCCTAGACGGTCCCCTATCAATTTCAGCACCTTCGGACCAATAGGAGCGAGTGCGCATGCGCAAACGTGAATTTCCTGGAACCTCGGTTTCTAATGAACCGATTTTGCTCAAATTTGGAGGTTAGTTAGGGACTAACTTCTAAGAGACACCCTATAAGTTTCAATCAAATTGGTCAAGCAATAGCCGCTGCGCATGCAATGGAGAATGCTGAAGGCGCCTGAGTGATCACTGATCAGCTGAGTGAGCTCCAAGGCCATTTTCTCTCCGGTTGAACGCAGGAACCTGAAATTTGAGAGGCAGGGTCAATGGAGAATGCTGAAGGTGCCTGAGTGGTCACTGATCAGCTGAGTGAGCTCCAAGGCCATTTCCTCTCCTGTTGAACGCAGGAACCTGAAATTTGAGAGGGCGGGTCAATGGAGAATGCTGAAGGCGCCTGAGTGATCACTGATCAGCTGAGTGAGCTCCATGGCCATTGTCTCTCCTGTTGAACGCAGGAAGCTGGAATTTGAGAGGCAGGGTCAATGGAGAATGCTGAAGGTGCCTGAGTGATCACTGATCAGCTGAGTGAGCTCCAAGGCCATTTTCTCTCCTGTTGAACGCAGGAAGCTGAAATTTGAGAGGCAGGGTCAATGGAGAATGCTGAAGGTGCCTGAGTGGTCACTGATCAGCTGAGTGAGCTCCAAGGCCATTTCCTCTCCTGTTGAACGTAGGAACCTGAAATTTGAGAGGCAGGGTCAATGGAGAATGCTGAAGGTGCCTGAGTGGTCACTGATCAGCTGAGTGAGCTTAAATATTACAGTGGAAGAAAGATAAAGAGGGAGAGGGAGCAAAAACCTTTTCAAGGTATGTCACATTTTAGCCATTAGGCTCTAAGCGGAAATCATCCGGGGGTGCAGGGGGCGAAGTAGGGATGTCCCAAAAGTATCGATACTTAAAAGTATCGATACTTAAAAGTATCGATACTTCTTGAAAAAAGTATCGATACATATCGATACTTTTTTTCCCTGATACATATCGTAGTATCGATACTTTTTTTCCAGTATCGGAAGCGATACTTTTTTATGTCTCACATTTAATCTGTTTTTTTTTTATATCATTCAGTATAATTTTCTTCAACCGTTACCTACAATAAAGCTACTGTAAATAACAACGGTTTTACTGTTTTGTTTATTCTATAGTATAGTATTACTAATTATCTCGTGATGGAGAGATGTCACACTGATGGAGAGAAACATAAACGACAATTTCACCAATTTTTGAGAAAGTATCGAAAAGTATCGATACTTAAAAATATCGATACTTTTTGAAAGTATCGTTTCGATACTTTTTGATACTTTCTAGATGTATCGATACGATATTATATCGATACTTTTTGAAAGTATCGTTTCGAAACTTTTTGATACTTTCTAGATGTATCGATACGATATTATATCGATACTTTTGAAGTATCGGACATCCCTAGGGCGAAGCCCCCGCCGAGGCGCGCAGCGCCGAGTTTTCGCCAACTGATTCTATACGTCCATGTTACAATGAGTGAGGAAGCTATACTGCCCACCCAACTTGGCAGACGTTTTTTTCTGTTGAGTGTTGTCCAACTTCACCCCAGATCGATCGCATAAGGACGCCCAAGTCTTACTGTGGGACGTCCTAAAAATGAACGTTTTTGATGGTCGAGTCTCTGCAGTGGCAACGCACAGACGTGTATTTCCTTGTATCTGCCATAACTTCTACGTTTCCCATCTTGATTTCGATGAAATTTTCAGGTATTATGCGAGTTGAGGTGGAGATGGTCCCCTATGAATAACATGGCCCTCAGATTGAAAGTATTTTGTGCGCATGCGCAAACGTGAAATCGTTGTAACAGCCATAACTTCTACATTTTCCATCAATATTCAGAAATTGTGCGGGTTGGCGAGGAGACAGTGCCCTAGTAGGGTGCAAGGTGCTTAGATATTAGATCATCTATACTATCAGGTTACGGGTGCGAGGAAGCTATGTGCGACACCCACTTGGCATTTTTGGTCTCAAACACACGATCGGTGAATTTTTAATTAATTTAATGAGGAATTTCACCGAATTCTGTTTGCATTTTCCTGAATAGTTAATGGTGTGGGATAGATGAAAATCGGGTTGATTTCGGAAAATAAGTCTGTTATTTTTGGGAGACAATCAAAATTTATGATTTCAAAAAATAACCGGGATAACGGACCTCTTCAACGTGTCTGACAATTGCTGTCTTCACCCAGTGTTGCCCGTAGGTATGACAAAATCGTGTTATCTAAGAGGAAAGATATAAAACAAAAACAGGGGAAACCTAATTTTCCCCATCTTGCTTTTTCTATTTTTTTCTTCAGTTTTTCGATCTTTACTGGTTTTGTGAAATGTTGCATCTGAGGACTGTAGATTTCACGATCTCAGCGCTTCAATTGGCCGTACATGAACTATTCCAGGATGACGTCATCCTCCCGGTTTTTTTAAACTTTCATATTTTCTACACTGTTTTGTTTATTCGTAAATTAGGAAGTACGGGCTGAAAGTTTGCCTTATGGGGTTTTTTTCGAGGTGCTGAATCCGATTTTGGGGTCAAAAATAGCAAATTCCGACATGGTGAAATTCCTCATTATCTGGTAGGTCTTCAAAGCTCAGGGTGATTTCATTCGATTTTAAAAAAATCGTCCTTCTTGAGGAATAAACCGTTCCAACGCAGATATCAATTGTTGGAGCTGGTTTGGATACATATTCTCTCTTTTTTATCAATCGTCGCCAAAACTGTTGAAAATACGAGATGTTACGATGTAGGTTACGATATTCATGTATTTTAGAAAAAGTTATATTTTGTAGCTCAACACAACGGAAATATTATTGGAAACTATTATACAGTTTTGCCCATCAATGTCATATGAATAATAATATAATAACTGGATACAATACTAAGGTGTTTTGAATTTTAAATCACTTTTTTTTTTCGTTCTTGTGCGATTTTAAAGGTTTATTATGCTAATAATAAACTAAAATCAGCGCCTTGAGGTAAAACGTAATAAATGCCAGGGTGGATACAGAGATGAACATTTCTTGTGTGCCAATAGAGTTGGGCTGGGTCATTAGGTGGAGCACCGAATGACAACTGGATTGAAATTTCACTTTCAACGGAACGGAAGTAGGTAGGGTGAGCCGAATAAGCCGGCTGGAATGAGTGGTGTTTTAGCGCATCCGATGGGAGGTTGTTGGCTTCATAAATGCGTAAACGTGGTGCATGCGGCCCTTTTCCCCTCCCACATCCCTAACCGGGCCTCCTGCATGCCGCTATTCTACGATCTTTACTTGCGAGCTGACCTACAGTTATGTCTGTACTGTCTCAACTGTCATGTTGAGGAATGGGCCAGATTTGTTTGTCACTTTCGTGACCTGATTGGGATTTGAACCCACCTCTGTTGACAAAACTGTTTTTTGCTTCCGAGTCTACCAAGGTAGCGGAAGCTTTGTTTTGACTTTTCAAGGACGAATAAAAAAAGTTCTCCAAAATCGAAATTTTCACTTGCGTTTTGCGTTTTAGACCTTTCTGAACAATTTTGGTTCCGTGTCTGTCTGTCTGTGTGTCATGAATTCCTTGTAACGCGCATAACTATACGAAGTTATTCTCCGATTTCTATGAAATTTTCAGGGATTGTGCGGGTTGGTGTGTAGACGGTCCCCTATGAAAATCATCATCCTCGGACTGATAGAAGCGACTGCGCATGCGCAAACGTGAATTCCTTGTAACAACTTCCACATTTTCTACCCGATTTCGATGACATTTTCTGGGCTTACGCGGATTAGGTTGTAGATGGTCACCAATGAAAATCAAGGCCTTACAATTTACAGAAGCCTCTGCGCTTGCGCATACGTAAAATCCTTGTAATAGCCATAACGTTTACATTTTTCATCCGAATTTGATGAAATTTTCTAGGATTGTCCAGATTAGCTTGTTGATGGTCCCCTGTGAGGGTAGTGAAAAGTAGTACTTAGAGATTGGTGTTTTGAGATTTACTACTATGCATCGGATCATCTATATAATCGGGTTATGGATACGAGGAAGCTATGTGCCACACCCACTTGGCAGACTTTTTTTGTTGGAAGGTACGAATTTTAATTTATGTTTTGCAATTTCTGCACTTTTTCATAATTTTAATGAATCCTTTTCCCTTCAAATTGATTTGGAAAGTTCCTAATTTGATTTGAAAAAGTCTCAATTTGATTTGGGAAATTCTCAATTTGACTTGGAAAACCTATATTTTAATTCTGTTTTCTCCTTAAGTGGTTTTTATACTTTTTGAATGGTTACCACTAAGAGGAATTTCACCTTGTCGGATTTGCCTATTTTTGACCCCAAAATCGGATTCAGCACCTCGAAAAACTCCATGCGACAAACTTTTCAGTACTTCCTAATTTACGAATAAACAAAACAGTGTAGAAAATATGAACGTTTAAAAAAACCGGGAGGATGACGTCAACCTGGAATAGTTCATTTACGGCCGCTTGAAGCGCTGAGATCGTGAAATCTATAGTCCTCAGATGCAACATTTCACATAACCAGTAAAGATCGCAAAACTGAAGAAAAAAAAATAGAAATAGCAAGATGGGGAAAATTAGGTTTCCCCTGTTTTTGTTTGATAACTTCCCTCTTAGATAACACGATTTCGACGTACCATCGGGCAACACTGGGAGGAGAGGGCGATCCGAACAGCCAATCAGCGAGCATTCCCGCTTCACGGTGAAGAGGTCCGTTTTCCCGGTTATTTTTTTGAATCATAAATTTTGATTGTCTCCCAAAAATAACAGGAGACTTATTTTCCGAAATCAACCCGATTTTCATCTATCCCACACCATTAACTATTCATTTCCCACTCAGCATTGACCGATTTTGATGAAATTTGGTATGTAGGCTCCATTTGGGGTCTAGTTGTGCCCCGATGATTTTGGAAAAATGTGGTTTGAAATTTTGAATAACTAACTCAAAAAATTTTGATATAAAGGTATTGTTTTTCCTTCAATTTAGGATTCTATAGAATTTTTAAAATTTTTTGAGACCACGCGGAGCTCTGTAGGACAAACCGTTTGTTCCCTACAAGAATTTAAGGGTTGGACGTACGATAAATCAGAAACAGGAGTGTGAATCGCAAAAGAGGCCTAATCTCCGTTCAAATTTTAGCTGACCGAAATGCGATCGATGTTTTTCTTCATGTTGGATGGTTGCTGGCTTTGCAGACGAGTGATCTATATAGAAAAATGATAAACCATTGTGTAATAATTTGCAGCGTTTTTTTTTTCAACTTCCGTCACGAATTTTTGGTGGCAAAAGATTCCGGTTCAGCACCCAAAAAACAAAACATAAGGAATCGAAGAAATCAGAACCCCCCCAAACTTTCCTGCGAGGGTCTTTCCTGGACTATAGAGGGATTATGATCTGGTGAGTAAGCGGAAGAGCCAACAAATTCCCTTTTCGTACCAGAGCTCTGGAATTCAGATTTGCTTTTGGATGTATCTGAACGGAAAGATTTCCGGTGAAGATGTTACCAGATCTCGTACGATTGAATTCCGAGTTCTTGAATGAACTTCAGAGCCGCTCTTGTCGTGTCTGGGCAAATACTTACACACTAACAGTCCACATGAGAACTCCCCAAACATCGAAAAGTTTGCGAGCAGATTGGCATAGTTTGCAAGTCTGATCTCGCTCTAGAAACCGTGTGTTGAAGTTGTTTGAGACAACTGCTTAGTTGATAGTCGACTCGTAGGACAGAGTTGTTGTTATCGTGAAACGTCACCATTGCATTGTTTACTATGCGAATCTACCGACGAGTTCTGCTTCGATTGACAACTTACCGGCGGAACAGTTCTTTGTTCAAGTCACGCCGCTCTGTTACATTGCGCTAGATGTCGATTCGACATGAAATGCACCACTCATCCTTTGCACCTGCTAGGTACATTCAGCGATTTTTGGTTTATGCATACAGCTTTGACTTGGACTACTGAAATGATCAATAAATATCAAATTTGCCGACTACCCTGTTAATCTCTTTCCCCTTCAATGTTATAAGCAACTTTCTCTCTGATTTCTCAGCAGACATGCAGAGGTGTCTGTGTGTCCAATGTGTACACGTACCTATGTTATGCCAAATTGCTGCGCTCTTTGATGCTTTCCTATGGGTGGATTTATTGTGTATCTGTGCTCCGTGTGTCTCTTGTCTTTAGAAATCCTAGAGTTGTCATTATGTCTACAGGGTGTCCCCGAAAACTCCCCCCCCCCCCTGCTAAAATCGTCCAGGTAGAGGTAAATTTTTTTTTTTAATCTTCATGATTTTTCCCAAGGATCTCAAATATGACCACGGTGCGCATTGTGCACGTGCGCAATCGTGCGCAACGCACACCATCTTCGTTTTTTTTTTCAAATGAGACCCCCCATTTTTATTGCAGATTCGGATTCTACGTGAAATTTCATGAACATTTCACCCCTCAACCGATTTTGCTTCCTCACTACCGAAGGTAGGGAAGCTTTGTATTCGTGAAAGAAGTGAAAAAAAAAAAATGTCCTCCAAAATCAAAATTTCCACTTGCTTTTTGCGTTTTAGAGCTTCCTGAACAATTTTGGTTCCGTGTCTGTCTGTCTGTCTGTCGGTCTGTCTGTCTGTCGGTCTGTCTGTGGTCAATCCTTGTCCCGGGCAAAACTATACTAACCTGTGGTCCGATTTTGATGAAATTTTCAGGGATTGTGCGGGTTAGGTACTAGACCTTCCCCTATCAATTTCAGCACCTTCGGACCAATAGGAGCGAGTGCGCATGCGCAAACGTTAATTTCCTGGAACCTCGGTTTCTAATGAACCGATTTTGCTCAAATTTGGAGGTTAGTTAGGGACTAACTTCTAAGAGACACCCTATAAGTTTCAATCAAATTGGTCAAGCAATAGCCGCTGCGCATGCGCGAACTTTAAATTTATTGTTACAACCAAAACTCCGCAACTATTCAACCAATTTCGATGAAATTTTCAGGGATTGTGTGGTTTAGGTCCTAGACGGTGGACCGCTAAATAAAATTCTACGTTGAAAATACAAAATATTATAAACTATAATACCTTATAAAAATTATAAAAATATTATAAACATTAATACCTGCAACCCTTTCCCGCATATTATCGCCAATATTTTGGTATTCAATAACTCTTTGAATCATAATTTTTTCGCCAACTGATTCTATACGTCCATGTTACAATGAGTGAGGAAGCTATACTGCCCACCCAACTTGGCAGACGCATTTGTTGTTGCGCGCAACCCGCTCAGTGCGCGCTCAAAGATGCGCAACCGCAAGGTTGTGTCGAAATGTGCATGTACGAAGTACCTAAGTGTGATTCATGATATTTTAGTATTTTTTTACGCTGAATCACGTGGTAATGTTAGTTTCTTGATTTTACTGCATTTTTATCAAATTATCGACGAAAAATGAACTTTTTTAAAGAAAATTGCATTTTTTTAAGGGCAAAACCTTGAACCAAAACAAACCTTGTCTACTTGAAATCGATCGCACGTAATATATCGCAGTATTCTAGAGAACTCGTTTAGAGAACTTGCTTCATAGTTACCGATATGTAGCTATGATTTTGTTTACTAGTTGCAGCATTGCATTTTTTGTGATAAAAAAAAAGTGCCGCGAAAAATTCCTTGACCCCCAGCCAAAAGACATATCCATGTCAAAACGATTGTTTATCACACTGGACTCTTCACTAGTAATTTCACAAGGACTCTACTTGTAATTTCTCGTGAAAAAACCGTCCTGTCTACTAGAAAATCTTTTTTCGAGTATCTAGGAAAAAAGTTTTTAAGTAGACAGGGTGGTTTTGCCCTTAAAAATAATGCAATTTTCCTTCTTTTAAAAAGTTCATTTTTCGTTGATAATTTGATAAAAATGCAGTAAAATCAAGAAACTAACATCACTACGTGATTCAGCGTAAAAAAATACTAAAATATCATGTGTCACACTTTGACACAACCTTGCGGTTGCGCATCTTTGAGCGCGCACTGAGCGGGTTGCGCGCAATAAAAAAAATCGGTTGACGGGTGAAATGTTCATGAAATTTTACGTAGAATCCGGATCTGCAATAAAAAATGGGGGGTCTCATTTGAAAAAAAAAAACGAAGTTGGGGTGCGTTGCGCACGATTGCGCACGTATCAATGAGGCATTTTCGAATTTCATGCGTATACACAGGTTTAAAGCTCTTAATGCCCTTCAAAGAATCGATGCGCCAACTGCAATGAAAAATGTCCTGCTTATTATTTTTTACCCCAAATAAATTCCAATTTTTCTTTATCATTTTAATAATGGTCAACAGGTTTCCATTATTTTTGCGACCGTCATTTTTGGTCGTCACGCGGCACCTTCATGACCGATCGTCACTTCAAGACTCACGAAAGCGTTACAACGTTCATGTTAACAAACGTCATGTGAAAATTTGTTGCGAAATAAACATTAAAAATTTTTTTGGTGGAAATAATTATCATTAGTAAATGATCCGACTGTAGAACTGTAGGTCTACCGTACGTTGATTATGACATGAATAGTCTATTGGCTGGGATACGTGAGCTTGAAAATTAAGATAAAAACGCTGCAAATTATTACACAACGGTTTATTATTTTTCTCTGTAGATCACTCGCCTGCAAAGAACACAGCTATGCAATTGTCACTACCTGCCAGCCATATTTTCGCTTCACAATAAAGTTTATTGGGAAGAAATAAACGCTTCACACTAAATTCGAGGAAATGGGTTAGGAGTTGTGGGTTGCTTTCATAAGGAAATTTGATTACTAGTTGCTAAGGAGTCCTTAGCAACTAGTAATCAAATTTCCTTATGAAAGCAACCCCACAACTCCTTACCTATTTCCTCGAATCCTTAATAAGGACACATAACTGCAAATCGGTCCATGGTAACTAAGGAAAGTGCCGCAAACGACGGACGGACGGCAAAATTTCTATTCGATTTTCGGATACTTACGTTGAAACATAAACAGTCAAATTTTGATGGGGGGGGGGGGGCTTCTTTCAATTTTTTTCTTGGTTGATTGCAAAGGTTCATTATTGAATATAATAAATAAAATCAAAATTTCCTATAATGTATATTTTTCACTCAACTTACTAAATTGTTTACAATCCAATTTAGAGGAAAATTTTGTGTATGAACGCATTACACTTGAATTTTTGTTGAACGAAATCGGCGTTCTGTCATGTGACCGGTGGGGGGGGGGATAACCTCCAAGGTCAGCAACCCAATACGTCACAACAACTTAATACGTCACATCATTCAAATCTTCAGCTTTCATTAGCTTCCCTAATTTCTTCTAAACATTTTCTCAACGAACAGACCCAATTACCGTTATTCCTAACCTATGCTCTATTGAAAAATCTTGCTTCCGAGTCTACCAAGGTAGAGGAAGCTTTGTTTTCACTTTTCAAGGATGAAAAAAAAGTTCTCCAAAATCAAAATTTCCACTCGCGTTTTACGTTTCAGACCTTCCTGAACAATTTTGGTTCCGTACCTATCTGTCTGTCCGTCTGTCATGAAATCCTTGTAACGCGCATAACTATACGAAGTTATTGTCCGATTTCTATGCAATTTTCAGGGATTGTGCGGGTTGGTGCGGACGGTCCCCTATGAAAATCATCATCCTCGGACTGATAGAAGCGATTGCGCATGCGCAAACGTGAATTCCTTGTAACGGCCATAACTTCTACATTTTCCATCCGATTTGAATGAAAATTTCATGGATGTTACAGATTAGTATTTAGATGGTCCCCTATGAAAATCAGCACCTTCGGACACTGATAGAAGCGGCTGCGCATGCGCAAACGTGAGTTTTCTTGTAACGGCCATAACTTCTACATTTTCCATCCGATTTCAATGAAATTTTCAGGGATTATGCGGATTGGGTTGTAGATGGTCCCTTATGAAAATCATCACCCCCGGACTGATAGTAGCCGATGCGCATTCGCGAACGTAAAATCCTTGTAACAGCCGTGCGTACGGCAGAATCTCAAATCCTACACAAGCTATTGTCAGGCCCCCATAGCTCAGACGCAGCGAGTCTGACTCCCACCCAGGGGTCCCGGGTTCGAATCCCAGCCGAGGCTAAGCATTTTTTTTTTATCCAATCACATCTATCTACTCACTTACATTTTTCATCCGAATTTGATGAAATTTTCTAGGATTGTCCAAATGGTCCCCTATGAGGGTAGTGGGTGTGGGGGTGTTTTGAGGGTAATTGTTTACTATTACTTTGTCACCTCTAACTTTTTCAGTATGAAGACATTTGTAATATTTATGCTTGTAAATAAAGGATTTATATTTATTGAGGCCCGGAAAAGTAAAAAAGTAAGATACTTACTTTAGAAGTCGTCTTCAGATGAACTACTGGAGTCCGGAGGTGGTTCAGAAGGTGCCGATTGGTCTTCGCCGTTTTACAAATGTCCTATCGCTTTAAAAAGAGCGTGAATACGGCCACTATAATCTGGATAAATTCTTCTAAACATGAATTCTGCTAGATGCCCAACCAGATGATGTTTCCTCCTCATGACGGAACTTTGATAAGACCTGTACTTTGACCCCATGTAACTAGCAATATCTGGTTGTTCCGGCCCTTCAAACATGTTTATCTGTCGTTGGTAGTCCACTGCTGATAATATATCTAAATACTGAAAAAGTTAGAGGTGACAAAGTAATGGTAAACAATTACCGTTTTGAGATTAACTACTATGCATCGGATCATCTATATAATTGGGTTATGGATACGAGGAAGCCATGTGCCACACCCACTTGGCAGACCTTTTTTTTGTTCAAACAGTTTTTTTCACCAAATAAATCCCATCAAGACATTTTGTTTTGACATCAGGGGTAAAGGAAATTCAACGCTCTTTTCAACGATATCCTCAGATTTAAACTAACTGAATTAATTATGGAACTAGTTAAAGTCGGATTTTAAGTGGGATAAAAATTATGGACATTTTTTGTTGCAAATTTGTTGTAGAATCGATCCCTTGAAGGTTAGACACTAAGAGCGTTCACCCTGAGTACAACTTTTATCTTCAGATCCAAAGGGCTTTCCAAAGGGCTCATCTGATTTCGTCTCGTTGACTCCCAAGTGATTGTGTGCCCAACTTTTTCTATTATTTTAGTATATACAAATTCACCTATGCATTCGTAATTGAAAGCCTTGAATTATCCGTTTCTACGGATTTTCCTCGTCCAAGCGTATGCTTACAGTAGCCTTGCTACGCACTTGCTGGATCGTACTTACGTCGGCTGCTCATTTTCCTCTGAAAACTCCCTTTTGGGGGGTCGCCAAGCTAAGCTGCATAAATATTCCAAGAGGTGACATTGTTTCTCAAGGACTCCCTTCATGAATATTGAATGTGTCATACCTGTGGCTCATCACGAGCAGAGTCAAAAGGTGCGTAGTACGAGGGTGATACCTTTCTGGGAGTAGGTACTCGAGATAGGACGGCAATTATTATTCATTCTTCATCATAGGAAGAAAAGAGCAGATTCAACGACTATTTTATACTGCTTTAATGGATACAACATTAATATTTTCGGAATTTTTACTTTCCTCATCCTTAAGGGGGTCTCACGTTTTTCTCATTCAAGCATTTCTCCACTAATAAAAATATTGGAAACAATTCTGACCATACAGTTGGAAAGCTGAGCTTTTGGGTCAACTTTTGGGCTTACAGTGGGAAATTAACCGGTAGTTTCAGTTAGGCTTACAAACTTTTGAAAAAACTGTACATTTCCTAGATTTTCGAGATTTTACTATTCGGGCTTATTTTTCAACATCTGAGTTTTTTTTTTTTTCAAAGTATTTTTTTAGCACTAGGGAGATAGGAAATTAACGCTCTTTCCAATGGTGTCGTCAAATTTGAGTTTATCTAGTAAATTGAAGGAGTTATTAACATTTTAGTGATACAAGGTCGAAAACCGATTTTAAGGTGGTTAAAAAAAAGTCAAGAGATGAAAAAATTCACAAATTAGTAACTAAAATTAGTCAATAATTTGTGAATTTTTTCGTCTCTTGACTTTTTTTAACCACCTTAAAATCGGTTTTCGACCTTTTATCATTAAAATGTTTATCAACAACAGTGTAGAATCAATCCCTAGGCTGTGGCAGGAGCATAGGTGTTACACCCTGTATATATCTCGGAAATTCCTCATAGTAAAGTAGTGAACTGTCCACGCTAATAATAAACGCCGGAAATTCGAATAACATTTTGATCTTTAGATGACAGAAAATATCCCCTTGACTAAACCCTTCCAACTTAAATGTCGCGTTAGAAAAATAACAAAGATGGAGCTTCTGTTTTCAGATGCCGGGCTAATTAGTAACCTGCTGTTAATTAAAAGAGCTTCGCTGCCTCATCAAATCTCGAGCGCACTTAGTTGGCAGATCTGAGAGAAAGAGAGGTAAAATTCATCTCAACAAAGCTATTATAGAAGCCCTGAAGTACCTGTGGATCGATGAAAGAATGACATCAGTAGGTTGGTGTTCGCAAAATACCATTGTGTTTTGATACGATGATCACGTATGAAGGACAGTTTTCGTTTGTTCTTTGCGCAAATCTAAACGCCTGGACTGATTTACGACGTTCTTTCTCAAAATGACCCACAAGTTCTGAATTGAAATGTTCTTTATTCTAATTCAATGACGTCCTCTTTCATCGTAACCGGGGGCTCCTTAGCGATGATGATTGGGTGAATAGTTCAGAAGCGACTAAGTTCTGGGTGTTTGGTTGTTCAAAAACTCCTCTAGTCAAGTTGTCCACTTGTTTGTGGGTGATGAATCCGAATTTCAATGTTGCTGGGTCGTATGATTTGCATCGTTATTATTTTGGTTTATCTCTACCCATGTAGGAGAGCTTTACACTCGTGCAGCAACTCAAACTTTGGTTCTCCAAATTCAAAATTTTCTTTCACACTTTGCTTATTAAGAGCTTTCTGAACAATAATAATTTACGTCACTCGATCGGAGCATGAAAACTCCTAATCTCTGGCGAAACTGTTCGAAATCATGATCCAATCTTGATTAAATTTCCAGTGTTTTTGCAGGTTAGCTTCTACACTTTTCCCAAGGTGAGTGTCGGAGAAGTGTGCTCACGCTCCAGTGCTGGGAAGTGGTGTGACCTCATGGGGATGGAATTTTCTGGGATTGTGTGGGCTGGCGTCTAGATGGTCCCCTATGAAATTCATTGACCCTGGATTGATTGTAGCCTCTGCACTTTTGAGGCAACGTTTAACCCTTGTAATTGCCTTAAGAGGGTCTCAGTCGGTCGACGTTCGTTCCTCGGTCCGGGTCAGTATTTCGCCAAATCGAAGGCGCAAAAACTTGAAAAGTTGTACCTAAATTTGAAATTTTAAAGGATTTTAGAAATTCATTAGTACACGGCTCTAGGGAGTTGAAAAATTGCATTTTCAGCGGAGTAAAAAAAAATGCTTCGAGGAAAAATTTGTTGCAAGTAAATAGTAGAATCGATTCCAGAAGAATTGCTGAATGGTCCCGGAAAACTTGTATAGTAGTTCACCAACAACCCTAAAAGGTGGAAAAACTTCAATTTTTGCTGAATTCGTACGTTTTTGTTCGCATTTAAAGGCAATTTCTCCCTTTAAATTTCATAATAAACCTAAAACACAAACGGTGGATACAGCTTTCGTACAAGTACACAACCACGAGAGACATTTTATGTCTTATGTTTAATAAATTGAGAGCTTTCCAATGAGTGGTGAACGATTTTTGTGGGGTGGAAATGAGGAAGTTTTCCATAGGAACGATTGGTTGTACGTGAAAATCATCAGAAATTTCTGCGTAACGCTCCCCTCGTAACGCTCCCCTCATAACGCTCCCCGCGTGACGATTTTTCATTTATGTGCCATAGTAAAGACATAAAATGTCAAAAACTGAAATATTGCCGCTGGAATCATCAAAATCGAACAATAATTGCCTGACAAATATGGGAAAAACCGTTAATTCAGTTAAGTATGTTATTCCCATAAAATGTAGCTAAACTTGAAATTTTGAAGGATTTTAGAATTTCATTTGTGCATGGGCCTTGGGAATTGAAAAAACTGAAAGATTGCCGCTGGAATCATCAAAATCGATCAATTATTGTCATAGAAATATGTAAAAAAACATGGAAAACCCCGTTTATTCAGTAGTTTTTTCCATTTTTCTTTGGCAATTATTGTACGATTTTGATGATTCGGGCGGTAATATTTCAGTTTTTCAATCCCCCAGAGCCGTGCACTAACGAATTTCTAAAATCCTTGAAAATTTCAAGATTAGGTACAATTTTTTAGTTTTTGCCCCTTCAATATCGCGAAATACTAAGAACGAGCGGCGACCGACTGAGACCCCCTTAACTTCTACATTTTACTTCCAATTTGGATGAGATTTTAAGGGATTGTTTGTTTGGTAGTATGATAGTCTATCCTCAACAATCCTTGTCGGGTTTCAGCGCCACCTCCCGCCACTTCATCGAACTACCATTCTAAAGATTGTTGTCTCGTAATCGTTTTTGTTTCTCGTATCGTTTTCGTTTCTCTATTTTTTTCTCTCTGAACAGTTATGGATGTGAAAATGATGCCAAGTGTCGTTTTATGTTGCGAAACGTGGCCAAAGTCATTCGATTTCAAAGCTGATCTCCAAAATCTTCACTGGTTCATGTTATAGAAATATGAGAAACGAAATCTAATTATTAGAGAAACGAAAACGATAAGAGAAACAAATACGATTACGAGACAACAATCTTTAGAATGGTAGTTCGATGAAGTGGCGGGAGGTGGCGCTGAAACCCGACAAGGATTGTTGGGGGCTAGACTCTCATTTGGAATGTTTCCTATAAATTCCATCATGTGATCATCAAATTTGGAGCGTAGTGGTAGGTACCTGAAAATTTGAGTTTTGAGATTATCTATACTGTTGGGTTATGGATACGAAGTAAATATGTGCCACACCCAAAATCAGGGAATTATGCTCTTGTTTTCTCAAATTCAAATTTCCGCTCAAATTTAGAATCTAAGAGCTATTTCATCCATTTTATGGCGAATTTCTTGTCCTCTTCCCTACAAAATCATTCATCTATTTTTTCAAATTATTCGAGCTGAAAAAAAATTGTGTTTATTAACTTTTTTTCTAGGAATTTTCGTTTGAAATTTTTCAGTTTTGGTGCGGTTCGAAAAGATGTGAATCCTTCAAATTGAATTTTCCACTCGAATTTAATGATTAAGAGTCTTATCAATAATTCTTGCCTGCAGTTCGTAGCCAATGTCAGGCAATACTTCAAAATTATCAATTTAGGCAATACTTTTAGGCTTACTTACTTTTGTTAGGCAATACTTCAAAATTATCAATTTTTTAAAATTTTAGCCGTCAACAGTTTTACTCAAATTGTTCGTTTTAGAGCATTTGAAATCATTTGTTGTCCCCGGCAAAACTAGGAAATTATGAACTGGTTTTGATGGGAATTCATAATTTCTCTCGAATTTCGCGATTCAGAGGTTTACTCAACATTCTTTGCTTGTTTGTGGTCAATCTCTCGACCTGTGGTATACTTCAAAAGTATCTAATTTTTACAATTTATTCTGAATTGAAGAAAGTTGCGTTCAATCGCAGAAACCGGAATGTATAACAGCGGGGGTGTCAGGACACTAGTGACGTCACGTTTTCCCACGAGGCAGAGCACACCTCTCCTCTACCTACTCATCTAGGACTGTCCCCAATGCAATTCCTCCCCATCGGACCAATCGTAGCAAGCACGCGCAATCATGATTTTCTCGAAACATAGTGCTAATATTACGGATAATAGCCCAAACAATTTTTGCAACAAGGACACAATCGACCTGATGTTGGTCTCATTTGAAAAGTAAATACTAAACTACTAGTGTAAATTCGGCCTGGTTGGATGGAAATTCAGATATAAATTGATTATGTGTTCCAGGGATGATCGACCGGGAGCAAACCCCTCTCTCTGCGCCCCCACATCAACACTCCCAACTAAGTTGTCCAAAGAAATCTTCTCCAGCAGTTCTCGATTAGCCATGAGAGAAACAAGATGAGGCCACTGAGATTTAGAAGACTTCTAGTGCAAACTGTTGATTATCACAAACCTAGGCAACATAAATATAGAAAAGCTCAAACAGGTGGTTTCAACGAAATAATATTGTTATCTCAGTTAATTTCGATGGACTAAACGTCTGACGAAGTACGATTGCTGACGATGCTTACGTCCCGCAGCGTCCGCAAACTGCCGATCTGTCACCTTCTCCCTTGTTGAGGCTTATCAGCTTCGATTATTTATTGACGAACTAAAGAAAAAACCCAAATTCCTTAGCTGTCGAAGGTCCCACGAGAATCCCCTCTCTACCAAGATGTGCACCATTTCTTGTGAAATTAGGAATAAAAGGTGTCAGTCCGGTCCTAGGCGTCAGAAGAGTCACATCAACATCCCTTGGGAAGACTGGAGGACACTGCTTTGGTAAGTCACTGACAATTCATTACTCTACACATTTGTACCTTGTCATTGTTTCTATACACAAATGCATTGCAAGTACTGGGAATACTTTTCTGGGAATGCAGTTTTTAGAACTGGTCAGACGGACGGGCATCCAATCTAAGGGCGTCTCCCTTCCAGCATATAAATTACAATTTTACTAAATTCATTAAAACGTTAATTTTTGGATTTCGGTTTAGTTCAATTTGTGGAATCCCAACGTGTGCGGGTTCTTCATTCGACTTACGGTAGTTCCAAATAATTTATACTCGAACAATATTGTTCCTAGTACCTTATGGGCATCTTGTTGTATCACTTTTGTAAATCGATTACAAAAATATTCTTGACCAAGGAATGAAAAATTATTGAACTTGACGAAAGTTCCCGACTTTGTGACCTTGGCGTTGTACTTTGGATTAGGATTGCTCCGATTTGCGGCCTCAGCTGGGGTTTGCATAGTTGGACACCGCTCTTGAATCTTCTTTTTTCTCGAGGAGAATTTCGACACACCTGAATACCTACTTTACTTGAATACGACACACAAAGGATACTTGTTTTATATCAACGTACACCTGAATATGTTCTTATTTTATATCGATACCTTAAACCAAAAAGGCGCTATGTCCATCCATCTTCCACTTTTTTTTTTTAATTTCAGAAAAACTCAAATTCAACAAAACCATTACTGACCTTCTCGAAGATTATAGCTTGAAAATGTCTTGAAGAAATTAAAGAGTTTAGTTTAATAAGCCATTATTTTAGGGATTGTGCTCTAGTGAAAATTTCTTCTGCGTTTTTGGACTTAGCGCCTTTGTGCTTTTAGGTATCAATATCAAGGGATACTTGTTTTACATCAACGCAGCTTAATACGTACATGTTTTGGTTTATTATTTTCAATAATGAACCTTTGGAATCGACCAGGAAAAAAAATTGTTTAACACCCCCTTAAAATTTGTTGGTTTACGTTTCAAGGTACGTAGAATCCAGAAATCGAATAAAAATTTGGCCGTCCGTCCGCCGTAAGCGGCACTTTCCCCACTTACCATTGACCGATTTTGATGAAATTTGGTATGTAGGCTCCATTTGGGGTCTAGTTGTGCCCGAAGATTTCGGTTGAGGTCACTTCTAAGGGTTCAAAAATGAATTTTTAAATTTTAAAAACGCCCTAACTCAAAAAATTTTGATATAAAGGTGTTGTTTTTCTTTAATTTTTAGAATTTTTTGAGACCACGCGGGGCCCTGTAGGACAAACCGTTCGCTCCCTACTATAATTTAAGGGTTGGACGTACGATAAATCAGAAACAGAGTGGGAATCGCAAAAAAGGCCTAATCTCCGTTCAAATTTTAGTTGACCGAAATGCGATTGATGTTGGTTTATTATTTTCAATAATAAGCCTTTGGAATCGAGCAAGAAAAAAAAATTTTAACCCCCCCTCAAAATTTGATGTTTTACGTTTCAAGGTACGTAGAATACGAAAATCGAATAAAAAAATTTCCGTCCGTCCGCCGTACGCCGTACGCGGCACTTTTCTTAGCAACACTGGACCGATTTGGTTCAAATTTGGTATATAGGCTCCATTTGGGGTCTTGTTGTGCCGCGAAGCTTTTGGTTGATGTAGGTCACTTCTAAGGGGTGAAAATTAAGGGTTGAAATTTTCAAGAGTGCCCTAGCTCGAAAACTCTCGAAATAAAGGTATCGTTTTTTCACCAATTGTAAATAGTATTGAATTTAAAAAAATTTTTGAGACCACCCGGAGCTCTGTAGGACAAACCGTTCGGTCCCTACGAGTACTTGAAGGTTTTCCTTCGATAAAACAGAATCATGAGTGTGAATCACAAAAGAGGTCTAATCTCCATTCAAATTTTATCGGACAAAAATGCGATCGCTGTTCATTTCTCCGATTTGTATACAGTTTTGCCTTCTGCGTAACCAGTAATCAAATTTCCATATGAAGCTTTCTATTTTTCCAATCGAGTGTGTAGCGTTTAGTTCTTTCTAATAAACTTGATTGTGAAGGTGTGAAGCCAGTATGGTGTGGTAGGTAGTACCTAGCTGGTAGGTAAAAAAAAGTTATTAGGTAAAAAAAATGTTGGTGGGTAAAAAAACGCTGCAAATCATTGCTCAAAGACTTCTTCACTCCTCAGATCACTGATCAGCTGAGTGAGCTCCGAAGCCATTTTCAATCCTATTGAACGCAGGAAGCTGAAATTTGAGAGGGAAGGTCAAGGGAGAATACAGATGGTGGTAGGTGCTATTGATGGAGAACCAGTGATCTATACAGAAGGGTGATCTATACAGAAAATAATAAACCTTTGAGCAATGATTTGCAGCGTTTTTTTCTTCATATTGGATAGTTGGTGGCTTTGCAGACGAGTAATCTATTTAGAAAAATAATAAACCATTGTGTAATAATTTGCAGTTTTTTTTTCTCTTAGGTCTAACTGTTAAGGTTTTCGCAATCGTTGACTATACCTACTGCCCATCTCATTCGATAGACGGTTTTTCGTGCTCATTGTGGTCCAAGGTAGTCAAGATCAGACTTCGTCCGCAAATGATTAGAAAAGAATACTAATGTTTTTTGACTGTTGTTCAATAAACTGAAATAAAAGGAAGGATCTAGAAAACTTTGAATGGTCGAAACCCTTAAATGTAGGGAGTGTCCAATAAAATTTTGGACGCCAAAAAAATGTTCCAACCTATAAGATTAATGAATTACTTACTCTACTCTCTACCCACTTTTCTATACACCTTTAAAGAGCGTTACTCGGATGGTAAAAAAAGAGGTAGGTATTGTTGCACTGTTTGTTCCTCTACCAGAGAAATGATATTTATGATTTTGAAGGCCGAAGTTACGTCTTCTTCAAGAGTGGTTCTGCTCCCGTGGATTGTGAACGCATGAAAACTCATAAACAATGTTGCTGAGATATTAGTTCTCATGCTCATAACGTCTTTTCACTATCTTTGACATTATGGGTACCTTTGGTTTCCTACACAATAATGCATTAGACGACATTTTCTGAAAGCCTTGCAGGAGACCAGAGTAGAGATAAGGAGAGAGATTTGCCTGTCAGCGATTTCTTCACTCCCAAAATAATATCAGTCTGTGACCTCGAAGCAACCCAACTCGCTGGCAGATCGCACATTTATTTTAATAATTTTTCTTTCTCCCACGTTGATATTTTCAAGATAATTCTCACGGTATAATGCTTGAGCTCATTCGTTGGTCGTTTCAGAGATCTGTAGAACACCATGTTCTACGATACCCAACATATGAATTAGAGTTCAACGTACAACCCCCCCCCAATCACCATCTATGGTCCAGTCTGGCACCTTAGCCGTCATACGTCGTAACGGTGAACTTTCATCTGTTTCGGTAGTACTTAGTAGTTCACATCCGTATTTCAGGTAAAACACACAAAAACCTGCGAAATACGTGGTTTCTGGTATCCTAGCACCATGGTGGTACAGAGAATAATTCATGAAAATCCAAAGGTATATTGCAAATTTCCCATCAATTTCAAAGCTTGGGTACAATAATTGTACTAATTATTGTACTAATAATTGTACTAATTACTAATTATTAGTAAGCTGTAAAGAAACCGGAATGTTGAAAAATTGGATATTTTGTGAATATTATCCCCTCACTCGCCCCCTCACCTTCCCAATTTTGATATTCTGGTGAAATAATGTGCAACTCGGAAGATTTCTGAGTCGAACAAAATTGACTGAGAAATTTCATGATATCACTTTGTTATCTATTATTTTATTCAGTAAATTACTATAAATTTCTCCCTTACAGGGAAAAACAATAGATCATGGATATGTCCATATTTATACATAGGTACCTACTTATTTAATTTTTCTATGAATAAACAGAATTTTTTCTAAAAAATCTCCGATCGCACGTAATATATCGCAGTATTCTAGAGAACCTTGCTTCATAGCTACCGATATGTAGCTACGATTTTTTTAAACTGGTATCCGCATTGCATTTTTTGTGGCAAAATAAGTGTCGCGAAAAATTCCTTGACCCCCAGCCAAAGAAACATGCAAATCGGTTGGAAATTGAGGCCTGTGCAGAGTACAAAAGATTTGGTCACACACACACACAGACATACAACTATGGGTTTTATCGCGGTTTTTGGATTCCGAATGGTCTAAAACGAATTAGTATGTGGTTATTTTTTTCTGATGGGTGGTGTCCAACTTCAACCCAGATTAATCGCATAAGGACGCCCAAGTACTGTGGGACGTCCTAAAAAATGAGAAGATGAAGAAGGTAGGGAGTCTGTTGGGTCATTACTCTTTGGTTCCTGCTCGACCCACAAAGAAATAAGCTCGGATTTCGTCAGATAATTGACAGTATGAATAAAATGAATTGATATTATGAAGAAAATAATGTTCAATAATATATTCACAGTTATTTATAATAATTAACAGTATGTTGTGTGTCTACACTCAGCTTGGACACTTGATAATGAGAAATGAATAGACATTGTTTAGAAAAATATTCTCCTTGAGAAATTGGATGAGTTGACATTTTGTGAAACTGAAGTATCGATAGGTACTCGTTATTTTGAAATATCGATACTCATGCCAAACGATACTTGAAACATCGATACTCAAATATGATATAGCATCGATACTTTAGTATCCCCACTAGAATGAGGAGCTTAGAATGGGTTACTTCAAGACACTTCTCCTGGTTTAGGTAGCGACATAGCAAATCGATAGTAAAAGTGTAAATCCATTCAAGTCCGAAAATATACGTTTTTCAGGGAACGAAAAAAAGAACTAGTTTCAGGGGATGCCCCTTCCTGTATCTCTTATGTATGAAAGTTTATATTATTAAAAGTAGGCTGGTGGAACGTGAATCCTATTTGTAAGACTTCTGAGCACAAATTTCGTATTTATTTCGGTATTTTTGATTCAAATAACTCGACTTAGGTATGAGGTTTTACACTTTTACTATCGAAATGTTTGCAAAATTTTCTTAAATTCTGATAATGTCACCATTTTGATGAAACATTTTTTACTAACGAAACTCCTGTCTATATTTCCCCCCCCCCCCTCAATTTTGAGCTTAGTATATGCTTTTTTTCCATTGGTGGGTATATGGAGTGACCATATTGATGATTACGGGTGGAGTCTGTTTTTTAACGGTTTATTGCCTCAAAGGTACATGTTTCGGCGAAACTTCGTCGCCTTCATCAGCCTTGGAACAAAATTATGGGGAAATCACCTGTTGCATTTATGATACATCGTCCATTGTCAATCATGGAGGGCGCCCTCATCGGTTCTTCAACCCTTCTTGTTTTTTGAGATAACTGAACGTTGAGATAACTGAAGGTTGAAGATAACTTTACGTTATCTCAAACCATTAGATCCAGTACTTCACATTTTTCAACAATAATAATTTTTTATTCACCGATTACGCTACAACTGTAACAGTTGTAGCGTAATCGGTGAATAAAAAATTATTATTGTTGAAAAACAACAACAGTTGTGGTACAACACAATTAGCGTGGCTATTGGAGTGAGGGGAGGGCATGAAATGAGTATTCAAAAAACAAGAAGGGTTGAAGAACCGATGAGGGCGCCCTCCATGATTGACAATGGACGATGTATCATAAATGCAACAGATGATTTCCCCATAATTTTGTTCCAAGGCTGATGAAGGCGACGAAGTTTCGCCGAAACATGTACCTTTGAGGCAATAAACCGTTAAAAAAACAGACTCCACCCGTAATCATATGCTTTTTTACAATTGAAAAAAAAATGCTCTCTTTTACAGTTTTCTTTGTCCGTAACAACTAATAATTGGCTAATTTTTCGCAGAACATGGAAGTGTACAACCCTCAGAAGTATTGCTACAACTGCAAAAACCCGATTACCAGATTCGAGCCAAATCCGAGATTTCTTTCTTGCAAGCATTTGATGTGCGATAAGTGCTTCAGAGCGAAAGATTGGGTAAAATTCTTTATTACAAAAATTATATTTAATATAATCCTTGGAATATTGTACATATATCGTTACACTATCATAATAATTGTCATTTGGTAGGTATTTAATTACTTCGATTTGTCTTCATCTGAGAAGACTCAGTGTGCTTTCAAGCAGGTTAAAGTAAAGCAATATTCATATATTCGTAATCCATCAACAGTAGGACAATAAGAACTAAGTGAAGTCAGTGGCGTCGCCTCCAGGCAAACATAGCAAACACTGTTTGCCTTACTAAAAATATGAAAAATTAATTAATTTTTATTGAGATTCTCCTATATTTCGATTTTTTTCAAGTAATATTTAGCCGATTTTGGAAAACTTTTATAATATTTGGGGACTATTTCATTATTACCAAGGAGGTTAGATGAAGTAAGTACGTATTTTGTCGTGGATACTAGCCCGCAACACACCTACGAGTTGAAAAGGTCGGTAACTACGACGGATTGCGGATGATATGCGAACTAGCGCGGTGCCTGGCGATGCAAGGCAAGCAGTTCACAAAACATACTACTTCACAATCAACTTTATTAGGAAATGCTTGCATACGAGTCTGCAACACATTGGGACATTTTCATGTCAACCACTACACAACAAGGTAGTGAAGTTGTGTTTTAGTTAAGGTTGTTAGTTCATGTACCCAAGCATCAAAATAAGAAAACTATAGCAGATTAGTGACTACTAATAATAAAAATTTGTTACCTCAGCTCAAGTTGGAGAAGGGTTGGGTCTGATGAAGCATATTAAGAACCATCCAAATCAATTTCAGTTTAACCCATTAGTGCCCGTAATTATTTTTTTCTAAAATTTCTGATGAAACTTGGTAAGAAGCCTCATATTACGCCTAGAAGCACTAGAAAAATAATTTTAAAAATTTCGGCGTACCGTAGATGTACCCAACTTCGGCCATGTCCCCTAACTTCGGCCATTTCAAATATTGGTGGTACTGATGAAGCTGTGCTCTTCAGGGGTCATTAAAAACTTTCAGTTTTTTCTCAATTTCAACAGGTGTCTTTGGGGCCTAATGTTGATATCTCTCGTGCCTGTTACTCTTATCACTTTCCCATGAAAAAAATTAAAATGTAAACAAGCACTTTAGACATTTTTCAGCTTGTGTGCTTTATAACTATTGTAGTTTTTGATGTGATGTGATCTTAGAACTTGCTCTTACCGTTTCATGTTCGTAGTTTAGTGTTCTTGAAGGTGAGCGATAAGTCATTTTTTTTACTTCGTGTTTTGAGGGAGTTCTGGGGAGTTTCGTCCGATAACTGAGTCAGTGCACCTAACTTCGGCCGTCTCGAAGATAGAAAATTAGTGGACGTGAGTACCAAAACTATAATCCGATATATATGGAAAACGCACTGAAGGAAGTTTGGGCTGGGAAATTGTCAATTCGGAAGGCATCTTAAAAATATGCAGTACCCAGATCGACTTTGCAGGGTAAGATAAATAAGAAGAATCCTCTCAAGGTGGGTCACCCCAATGCATTTCAATTTTCACTCTAATGATATTATTATAATGATTAGTCATGAGTTTATAGTCTTTTGAGAATATTACACAAATTTTTCAAGAGAAGTCAGATAAGTTAAATATTACCAATGAATGTTTTAAATGTTGTTCAAATAATTTTGGCTGTTTTATGACTAGTGTGACGATCTCGTATTTTTGACATTATTAGCACTGATAATGATGATAATTTTGAAATGTCGACCTGAAAATTACCATGATTTGAAGTTTTAAAATTCAAATAATCAGTTCACGTTTGAAAAGCTTTATAGATATCTTTTACTGCATTTCGCCTTTGTTTGGATGTTTTCCATGATATTCCTAAG
This sequence comes from Apolygus lucorum, assembly GCA_009739505.2. Classification (NCBI taxonomy): domain Eukaryota; kingdom Metazoa; phylum Arthropoda; class Insecta; order Hemiptera; family Miridae; genus Apolygus; species Apolygus lucorum. The sequence continues at coordinate 41,648,098 of CM019176.2, forward strand.
GTATTATAGGTGTTCCAAAAACGTCTTTGTATGGTTTTTATGATTTTTAAATTCAAAAAAGGTTTTTTAAAAAATTATTCGGCGGCCGAAGTTACAATATACTTACTACTTATTCGTTTTTAATGCATTTTTCATAGGTGGCCGAAGTTGGAGCACAACGGTACCTAACTTCGGCCACACTTCAAGTTTTTAAAAAAGGCCAAGGTTGTGATGATAAAAAAAATGTATAGTGACATCCTATAGAGCAGATCTGCTGCCATCTAAATTATTTTTTTCAGATTTTTACTCATATGTTTGACTTTGAATAAACTCAAAAAACCTCCAAAAGTGGCCGAAGTTGGGTACTTCTACGGTACGAAAAGGTGTTCTAAAGGGGTGTGCCCAAATTAGCCCTCTGGGCACTCAGCACTAGCAGTTCTGGGAATGTAATACTCAGTCACGAACGATCATTTTTCAACAGTTATTGAAGTATATAAAATATACTTCAATAGTACCTATATATAATATACAAAAAACCGTCACAAAAAAAGTTGTAAATAGTAAAATTTGTCGAATAAACGAAAGAATGTGGCAACTAACGTAATATCTCGAAAATGTTGAGTGGAATGTATTGAAATAGTCAACGCACGTTCCCTGCTTGAACTTGCACATGGCGCATACTCAAGCAGTGCAGTTTATTCCTGCGTATCTCTTCATTTTCTTCCCCTCCGTATACAAAAAGTGGTGGTCTATATATTATCATTGCATCGCTGACCCTAGATGTAGAAATCGATCTTCCAGAAGTCCCTGGATGTCTCCAGGCGACAGCTTAGCTTATCAAAAACGTGTGGGCCAATTCCGTCTAAACTGTAGTTGAGGAACTTTAGAACTCTTCTATGACAATATCCACCCTTTTTGGGTAGGTAGATGCGTCTATCCCAAAGGAAAATACCGCCCATCACCATTTCTTGTTTCTTACGCCAATGCAGCAAACAGCGTGCACATGTCCGGCAATTGCTCCCAGAACAATAAACCTCTGAGGACTGAAATATCCACAGAACATTTAATTCTTCATCAGAAATTGGCGGATATTTTTAATTTATTTCAACTGAGTTTGGTTCTTATACTTCATTGTTCCCCAACAAAGGGTTGATCGCGTCTTGAAAGAATGAAATATAAGAAATTATACTTCATACTCCGGTCTACAAAGAATGAAATATAAGAAAATATAAGATGGTAAAAATCATCGGATGGTAATAATGAACGAAGCAATGTCATCTCAAATCAAAATTTATCAAATATCAGATCTGTTGGAATAGTGTTCACGGCATACTTATGATGACTATGTGTATACGAAAGCGTCGCCAAGTGCCCAGAGGGCTAATTTGGGAACATCATGATACAGTTCAGTTTTTTACAGAGCTACCAAGGGATATTTACTCAGTTATGAACTGCTCTAGTGGGGTAACAACCATAATCTAAAACTATGCAAAGAAATACCGCCAAAATAAGAATTTGAAGTAGTTATGACAATAAATGCCGCAGCCCGTCGACGACCAGATTGTCACTTATCTTTGAGGCTGAATAAACCACACTGAGCAATTGATTCATTCAAACTGAATGCTCTCCTAACAAGGTAGAGAATCTAGGTAGCTTGTAAGACCAAAAAGTAAATAATAGAATCAAAATTACTCCAAGAATTGGGAGAATTGTGAGACCAGGTTTGCCGTTCCGCTACTAGCCCGCTGGGCACCAATGGGTTAAAAAAAAAATTATTAATAAAATTAAATACCAATTTTCTTTTATACCTACTTGTACAAATTTAATTATGATTTATATCAAATTTAGTGTTAGGTACCCTTATATTTTTATGTACCTTTAGGATTCCCTAACAGAGTGGCCACCCCTTTACAAAAAAAATATTTCCTCGACTAGTAATATTACTACTACTCGTCAAACCAAACAATCAGTAGATTAATGAGATATCAGTTATCGTTAGATACTCATCGAGTAGAACGGAATTTTCAGCAGGAGAACGTCCAGTGGGTGAGGTGTTGCCTCCAATTTAAGAACGATGGCACTTCGGGAGGCTCGAAGTGAGCGTAGTGGGGTGACTGTGTCTTCCAGTGGCCGATCCTCCACATCCGTCGATCTTTTCTTGATCCGGGAGATTATGATTTGAAAAATCAATTTTTTTCCACTGAGGAAGTGTAAGTTTCTTGATGGCTGACGATCCGCACGTGGCGTGGCTACAATCGAACTGAATCCCAACCGGTGGGCTCTTGAGGAGAGTGTACCTACCTCCTGGTCATCTTAGGAAGAAGAGGGGCATACATCCGGGGTAAACATTCCACAAACAACAACAAATGATAATATCCTTCTGATATCATTACAAAACAGTTGATTGTTCTCTACGCAACACAGTGAGTCTATTTTATTTATTGGTAGCGTGAGCAAGACTTGCTTAGTTTTCGTGACGATTTTTCAGTTTATGAGCCAAAGCAAAGACATGAAAATGTCAAAATTAATTTTGCGGGACTGTTATGGATGAGAAAAGACAATCGGCGGGTAGGCGGGGGGTCAGTGCGGGGTCTAGTATTCCTATACCTCCACTATAACAGCATAAGCAAAGGTAAACAATCGACTAGCTGTTTCGTGACCTTGAAAGCAGAGAAAATTTGAAGATGAGCCATGGATACCTACTAAGAGCCATGGGTTACGCTTCCTTAGCAATCAGTAATCAAGTTTCTTAATGAATGAATTCTTTATTTCTTTGAATGGAGTGTGATGCATTTTATCTAAATAAGCTCGATTGTCAAGCGAAATCATGGTCGGTAGGTAGTGACAATGACAAAGCTGTCCTCTTTGCTGGCGCACAGAGAAATAATAAACTTTTTTGTTATAATTTGCTGCGTTTTTTACTATTGTTTATTCCTCTAAGACTAGTAAGACTAGTTTGCCTGACGAATATTGTCACCTGACGCCACTGAGTGAAGTATCTTAGTTTTCTTAACGTACACCAACTATGTAACAGAAAAATGTTGCTTAAATGTAACTTGGTGCAATAAAACAAGTAAAAAAAATTACCTAAGTCATAATTTCTCTAAATTTGACAATTTCAAACGGTTACCATTTTCGAATGATAGTGTGGCAGAGATTCTTTGGCGGACATTTTAATAAAAATTGATTTGTAGCTTTCAACTCGTAAGTCACTGTGTGCGGCCTCGGCTCCCGGTCTACGATGCCAGGATGTGATGAAGTGGCTCCAGTGACGGCTGATGGACCAGGAGATGATGATTTACGAGTCTCTCAGTCCTGCAGTTGACGGAGCAGGGCCAGGCTCTCCAGATTTAGAATTTATTTTCTTAGTGTATATTTTTTTCAGCCAGATTGTCGACCCTCCGTGTTTTCTTGTTTTCAATGTATCAAAAAATAATTATTGTACTTGTCATCCCCTATTTTATTAGTATTCGTAATTATGTTGTTATCTTTTACTCGTACATGGTATTCGCCTTGGAATTAATTTGACTAAAAAGTTGCAGGCTTTTAACTTCATTTCATCTTCACTCGTCAACGTAAATTACTTCTTGGTGGTGCATAAAGCTGAATTTTGGAACTTCACTATCTTTGGAAGTGGTAGGGAAACTACTTACGTCAAGTGAATCAACAGCACCTTCTGATTCTAGTTGATGTGTACCTTCCCAAGTCAAAATATACAGGGTGTCCCAGAAGTTATGGTCCACCATCCGGCATTTCCGTATTTAATTACGTACTAAAATGGGCCCAACGCCATTTTTCATATTTTTTTGTAAAGAATTCAGGAAAAATACTTTTGCGCATAAAAATTGTGCGCAATTGACACTAACTTTGTTTTTTCAAATGGGAACCCCCATTTTTTTATTGCAGATTCAGATTCTACGTCAAATTTCATGAGAAATTCATACCCTAATCGATTTTTTTCATTGCGTGCAACTGGTACTTTTCGCGCGCAAAGTGACCAGGGTGCGCAAAATTGCTTTTTTTAAACCCCAAGTGTGGCACATGTTTTTTCATTATTTTTGACGCTGAATCACGTGGTGAGGTCCTTTCTTCGATTTCATCGTTATTTTTCCAAATTTAGAAGGAAAGTTACAAAATCTTCGAAAAAAAGTAGTAATAAAAAACTAAGATAATAATAACGAAATTAAAAAATCACTGCAACTGCTCGAAATTACCTCTTTTTGCCGGCAGACAAGTAACAAGTAACTTTTAACTTTTTTTTGAAAATTTTGAGATGAGAAGCTTTTTGATTTTTTTTAACATTAAAGTAGGTAAGTACCTACCTACTTTCCAATATTTTTTTTTTAATTTAGAAGTGAGGAATTAATTTTTAATCTACCCAGGTCCCCACCCAGTCCGTATTGCGAAAGGGTGAGGGAAAATAAAGTCCAAAAACATTATTTTTCCTTCTAAATTTGGAAAAATAACGATGAAATCGAAGAAAGGACCTCACCACGTGATTCAGCGTCAAAAATAATGAAAAAAAAATGTGCCACACTTGGGGTTAAAAAAAATTTGCTTTTGCGCACCCTGGTCACTTTGCGCGCGAAAAGTAGGACCAGTTGCACGCAATGAAAAAAATCGATTCGGGTATGAATTTCTCATGAAATTTGACGTAGAATCTGAATCTGCAATAAAAAATGGGGGTTCCCATTTGAAAAAACAAAGTTAGTGTCAATTGCGCGCAAGTTTTTTGCGCGAAAGTATTTTTCCTGAATTTTTTACAAAAAAATATGAAAAATGGCGTTGGGCCCATTTTAGTACGTAATTAAATACGGAAATGCCGGAGGGTGGACCGTAACTTCTGGGACACCCTGTATACTTTCCCGATTAAATAATAAACAGTCCCACATTCTTCCGATAAATATAACATAGTCTTCGTGTAACGTCATATCGTTGAATTTTTGTAGGGTCTCTTCGTCAAGTGCAACTGCGGCGTCGAAAGCGGCCTCCCGGTGGCGGAAACTGAGGTTTTCCCAAAATTGGACGACGCTTGGAACGACTTGCTGAAGACGGAAGTCGCTAAGGTAGCACTGAATACCTGGATCAACGTGTTTTACGAACTAGTCCCTCCCTCTTCTCCGCCGATCAAGGATACTTCCGCACCATTTAACCACGTAAATTCTGAATCATTGTTTTTGAAGAATATGAAATTACTCCGTGCAGAGTGATTCAATTTGGCAAATCCCGTTTTCGATTAAAGTTCGGGTAGTAAAAAAGATCAATACTTCGTGGGTACTTGTAATAGTAACTATTAGTTACGATGTTGTCAAACTTTGACAACAAATCGTTATTCCATTGACCCTTAATTTCCCACTTGTTCAAAAATAAATTTGTTTTTTTCTGAATTTTGACATGGATATGTCTTAGTTCTGGGGGTCATTCCAAAATTTTCGACACACAAACAATGCAACGTTTTTTTTCTGATGCTGTTGAACGTAGGAAGCTAAAATTTGAGAGGCAGGGTCAATCGATACATACTTCTATACATCATCAAAGTTGATGATCACTGATCAGCTGAGTGAGCTCCAAGGCCATTTCCTCTCCTGTTGAACGAAGGAACTAACTTCCTCATTTTCCACCCCACAAAAATCGTTCACCACTCATTGGAAAGCTCTCAATTTATTGAACATGGTACATGGTCCCTAATATGAATGTACCTGTACGGAAAGCTGAATTATGCGCATGTTTACTAACATAATATGTAAGTAACAAATGAGATGTCAACATGATTGTGAGAGGAAAATAGGTATCGTCATCCAACAAATCCCTTTGAAGCGTTACGGAGGCAGGGTCAATAGAGAATGCTGAAGGCGCCTGAGTGGTCACTGATCAGCTGAGTGAGCTCCGAGGCCATTTTCTCTCCTGTTGAACGCAGGAAGCTGAAATTTGAGAGGCAGGGTCAATGGAGAATGCTGAAGGCGCCTGAGTGGTCATTGATCAGCTGAGTGAGCTCCAAGGCCATTTTCTCTCCTGTTGAACGCAGGAAGCTGAAATTTGAGAGGCAGGATCAAAAGAGAATGCTGAAGGCGCCTGAGTGGTCACTGATCAGCTGAGTGAGCTCCGAGGCCATTTTCTCTCCTGTTGAACGCAGGAAGCTGAAATTTGAGAGGCAGGGTCAATGGAGAATGCTGAAGGCGCCTGAGTGGTCATTGATCAGTCATATCAGACATATCCATGTACAGATGTATCTGCATGCAGTGTAGATACTTTTCTCCAAATTTTGGTGAATTTTGTCTCATTTTGATTAATTTGATGAAAACTGGGTGGTTTCTCAGGAGGTGGTGTCTCTAGCGAGGTTCTTCAAAGATCCATCAAGAGGGGGGCGGCTTTCGAGGGTCGGCATTTACCAAAAAGATAGGTCAGGACCTGAGAAACAACTTAAAAAACAAGAATTCTTGATAACATAAACAGGAATTATATTTATATAATTGTCCACGCTTCACACCATCTTATGGATGTACGAGCTCATCTTGTTGCTGTAACTGTAGTATTGTCTGAAGCAGTATGGAAGAGATTTGAATGGTCAACTTTGACGGGTAGAAAATTCCCCATTTTTCACCATACTTCATATTATAATAACATAAATTATCACTAATAAACCACATAGTCTGCTGATTAGGTCGACCAAGTTGTATAACTTGGTATTGTATAAAGTATATAATTTATATACTTGTATATAATTGTATAAATTGTATATAATTGTATATAATTGTATATAATAAATTGTATATAATTGTATAATTATATACAATTTTATATAATTGTATAAAGTGAGAGTGAAAATTTGATTTCTGCGAAACGTACCTGCTGAAAAGTGTTGGAAGATGTTTGTTGAACTCAAATTGTGGTTGATGCGCTAGAAGGTTTTTGTGACTCATTAGCATTACTTCAAGTTAACGTAAATGCTCAACCAAATTAGTGTTACGTTAGTGGATTTGAATGTTTATTTACGTATAAACTGCCCTTTGACGAGAATCTTTGTTCCTCAAACACCTGATCTGGCTCCCTCCTGATCTCTTCATCTCAAGAGGATATATGTGTGTATAAATTATCACAACGCTCTCTAATAAAAATGGTGTTTTTAGCTTAATAAACGTTCCTCCTAATAGTCCCGGAGTTAGAGAGAATTCAACTCTGGAATGAACGAATAAAATCACTCGCGATGAGAATAATGTTATCATCTAGAGGTTTCAAAGTAGGGTTTAAAAATAAAAATAATCTTAAAGCTTCGTTGGGTTCTGTTAAAGATAAAATTAGCGTTCAAGATAAAAGTGGGGTTTATAAGCTGAAATGTTCTTGTGGGCTTGAGTATTGTGGTCAAACTGGTAGGAAATTTAGGGAAAGAATAAAAGAGCATGAGAAGGATTTCAGGGATAACAAAGGTGATTCTGCTTTTGCGAATCACCTAAGAGAATCCAATCATAACTTTAGTTTTGATCTAACAAGCGGACAGTACATAGAATTTCCTAATTTTTGCCCAAAGGGAGGTATGTTGGATGTGCTTGAAAAGTTCGAGATTCTTAAGAGTGATAGGTCTGGTAAATGTCTGAATGAGGTGGTCCCTCAACATGTTTCACCGTTGATGGGTTCCTTCCTACAATAGCTTGGTCTCCCCTTCACAATGTTACCCTCACCAATGTTTGAGCTCCCTTTCACTTTGTCTGCCTTGATTGGCATTTGATGATCCTCCCAGGTCCCTTCACTTCTCTGAGCCAATAGGATTCTCCTTTCACTTATCTGATTGGGTATGACTTTCACTTTCTCGACCAATGGGATTCAAACTCCTTTTCACTTGTGACTATATAAGCTATGCTCTCTGTGATGTACCTTCAGTTATTGTTTGTTACTGATGATGACTTAACCGTTGAAATCGATTTAACTTGTAACTAATTATTTTCGTGGAAATGGACAACGTTCTACTCAACTCCATTTTTATTCTGGAATGAACAATAGAAAAGTTGTATCGCTTACACAGCTTTATTTGTAATTGGAGGAGACTCCGTTCTTCGGACCTTAAAAACCGAATTATTTTTTCAGTTGAGCTCTCCGATAGGAGCTTCCATCGTTTTCGGAAGTTCTGCAAGTTCGAGCTGGGAAGAAAATCTGCCATCGAAGGATATCGAGAAGGTGAATTGATGCATCACATTTCTGATACAATTGCACAATAATTTAAAAGGAGCGCTCAGGTGAGGATGAAATCTAGTGACTGGGGAAGCCAAACTCTTGACAGGACGGCCTTCCTTGGCGTTGGTCTCTTCGGACGGTTTGCCTTCCACACTTCCACGGGTGGGCTGGTGATCCGTAGAGCTTGAGAGAGACAGCGAGATCTTTTTTTAATTTTGATTTTCCTTATTGAATGATAGGTGCTAACTGTGCTTACAACTTAAACCTCCACAATGACGATTGGTGAAGCCAAATTCTGTCAAATCGCTCGAGAATCGACAAATTATAACAGAAGAAGATAAACATTCAATGTCGTTCCTTGGCGGTGGACGCACGCCTCAATATCTGCTTAATAAATAAATGAAAAGTCCCTCGAGTGTATTTCAAGGGCCATTGCATAGCAGTAAAATATGAAATAATTATAGACGTTCACTTTGTTATTAACAATTAATAACTATAAATCCCTCGCATTTTTGTGTTTCAGTCAAGTGGGAGCTCCAACGTTGCATCTGCTTGGTTTCAATCCAGTTCCCCTACCGTGTCTCCTTTGCAACAGGTGATTATGAAAGAAATAGTATGAAATATGTCCATTGCTGACTCGCTTGGAGTTGAAAGGCTTGAAGACTCATCTTCTCAGTACGATAGCCAGGTGTCAGGCTGATAGTCTATGTTGCCATCACATATACCATATTTCTTCGTGAAACTGTCTTTTCTTTTTCATGGAGTAGTGATGGAAATATTAAGAATTGCAATTTCTCCTAGTAATAGTAACAATATTGCTGGAAAGATATCTCCACCCACAGTGTATGTCGGTTGATAAGACGGAAAGTGCTGAGAGAGAAACAATAGATCATGGATATGTCTTGGTATTATTTTCCCCATTGACGGAGAAATGAGATATAAGTCAATACTTGAAATGTTGGCAGAAAGAGAAAAGAACAAAATTAAATGACGGCGGATAAGGTTGATTATCCTAAATTTCTCCTTCTTCAGGACCCGAACAATCACCCATGATGAGGAAGTCTCGGAATAATTGGAATTCTTTAATTAAAGTAACGGCTATATTTTCACACTGTTGTCAGGAGTGAACTATTAAGAGGTTTTTTAATTGAATATTAGTATTGATTAGATTAATTCAGCTCATCAGACCCGGAACACTCCCCCCTCGATAAACATGGTACGAATGCAGTAGGTACCGACCAACGTATAGGTATGCGATAGGTAGGTATGCGACCAACGAAATAGCTAGTAGTTGAAGGATTTCCAAATATAAGTAAGATAAAAACTACAAATTACGGATTCCGAACCAGAATGAATTTTTTTCATCGTTAGGGATGGCAAACGATATATCGATATATTAAATATATCGATATATTGGGTTTGATATATCGATAATTTATATCGATATAGAGAACCGATATTATCGGTCAATATCGATATATTTGCCGATAATATCGCGACTTGTTTTCAACAAGTAAATATAAATATTAAAATAAATAGATGAGCACAACATCAAGTAATTTTAGTCCGAATTTTGTAGATACCTAAGTGATGGCTTGATTTATGACTGTTGACTTCAGCTCAGACATGATTGTGTACACGAATGGTTTACTCCTACAGTGGCGCTCAAGGCTCAATATTATTCGACTTGAGCCAAAAGTAATATAGCGAGTAGCGAGTCTAGATTAAAATGTATTGATAAAAAACGAATTGAGGCAGGTTTTCACAATTATTTTCAATTTTAAAGTTCCATGCCTGCAGTATTTCCCTGTCAATAAATCTAATACTGCAATGGCGACGGTATCAACAATTTTTATAAGTTGTTAGGACCCTTGAGGATAGTTTTCCCTAAATTTGCAACCCTGTGCTAGTGACGGTTTCTGAAACCATGACATTTTCGCACTTTTTTCAGTTTTTAAACTATGAATTTCGATAATTCCAAGATTCCTAAGATTTTTCCAAGTAGATCTTCCAATATGTCGAGTATATCGACATTTTTTTCTCCAAAATGATGTTAGCGACGTTTCAATTCACCTACCTACTTACTTCGACTAGTTTTTGACATTTTCATGTCTTTGCCCTGGCACATAGCACAAAAAACTGTCACGAAATTGCGTAACGAAATTGTGTTACAGTGCCTTTATAATGATTTCCGCTTACAACGACCCCGTTGTTAGGTTTGTTCCTTTTCTACACTTTTTAACCCACAAAAATCGTTCACCACTCGTTGGAAAGCTCTCGATTTAACGAACATTTTCATGTTCTCCATAACATATTGACTATACGAATAGCGGAGCTATGGGCATAACTGTTCTCATATTTTGTTTACAAACTAATGATCGTGAGTGTAGAAGATAATCAATCTGGAATCGTCTATTTTATTGAAATTAGGTACCTACCTCTTAATATTAATAATTGTGTCAATTTGTAACATAATATATCTATGTTATTATGTTAATGATTCGTTTCACATTCTGACAACAACGGAGGGTGGGTTATAAAATCCTATAGTGAGGTAAAAAGCAATAGGTAAAGACATGAAAATGTCCCAATGCGTTGCAGACTCGTATGCAAGCGTTTTTGTTTTAAGTACATCTTTCGATATGTCGATAAATGTCCTCAAAATGATGTTTGTGTTATTTAAAAACCACTTAATTCGCCTACGTGGGTCCTTCAATTTGTTTTTCCAAGTAGATCGTCCGATATATCAAATATCGATATATTTACTCCGATGTATCGGAGGTATCGATATTTTACGGACGATATATCATTTGATAAGCATATCGATACATTTCATTCGATATGCCATCCCTATTCATCGTTGCTATGGCAATCAAATATCATTAACATAGTAATAATTATTCAAGTGAGATCCTACATTTCTCCCCCATCAGGCTCAACGTGATGGCTGCTGACCCCCTTACTTGGATGTCCTCCTTCTCTTGCTCTGAGCTGAACAGCGTGCTTGCGTTTGGTTCCTCCAATATCCGACAATATGAGGGTTCTGCCGTCCATCCTTCCACAACTCCAGGCTTCCATCCACTCCCTCTCTCATTTCTTACCCACACCCTATGGTTTGACTGAATTTTCTTGGGTTTTGCTCGTTGGTGATGGTATTCTTGTTGTTTCCCTACCCGATTTCCTGTCTGTTCTCGGATATCAAGTCGAAGTCCATTGGGAGCAGTAGGCAACAATACTTCTCGTATTTAAGTTAAGTGACACTAAACAATAGATTGACTGTTGAATATGTTTTATATCTAGCTGTTATTAGATTTGTTCTGTTTTCCTCACAGGTGCTGCCTCCTAATTTGACTCAACCCAGCTTCCCCGTTCAAAACGTGGCTCCTTTTCAATTTCCGTCTTTGAGAGAAACACTCCGAGTGATTGATCCGGTGAGTTTTTAAATGCATTCAAGTTGTTTCCTCTCAAACGAAACAGTACATTCTGATAATGAAAAATGGTTGGTTGTGAAGTTCAGAAATGTAATAAATTAATGTTCAATAGTAATATCATTTCTAAATTTAGAAAATATGATTGGGACCTCGAGGTTTTTGGTTCTATTTTCGATATTAAACATCGATGTTGAGAGATCTCGATACAATCGGACGTAGATGTTGTCGATATCTTCGATTTTTTTCCTTGTAACATCAATGTTTGATTACAGAAAAGAGTTTCAGTTCGTAGATTCCGAAAATCGAATAAAAAAAATGTCCCGTCCGTGGCACTTTTTAGTTACTGTAGACCGATTTTGATGAAATTTAGTGTGTGTGCTCCATTTGGGGTCTAGCTGAGCCCCGAAGGTTTTGGTTGTTGTCAGTCACTTCTAAGAGGTAAAAACGTCTGCCAAGTTGGGTGGGCAGTATAGCTTCCTCACTCATTGTAACATGGACGTATAGAATCAGTTGGGCGAAAAAATTATGATTCAAAGAGTTATTGAATACCAAAATATTGGCGATAATATGCGGGATAGGGTTGCAGGTATTAATGTTTATAATAGTGTTGTAAATAGTTGTGGTATATAAACCACTGAAATGAAAGAACGAAAGAGTGTAGGTATAAAATAAAACTACGAAGTTATGACGATAATGATTATTATTATTCAATACTAAAACTATAATAGGTGTACGTATTAGGATTATGGGTATTAATTTGTTATATACTCGTAATTTGAGTTTTGTTTAAAATGGTTGTGGTATATAAACCACTGAAATAATTGAACAAAAGTGTGTGTCTCAAAACTGACCTGTGGACCACTAACTCGATGACAGAAAGAAAGATGCAAAGAGACTGTGATGAGGGGTCAATTTGGTTTGAACATTAATTGACCTGCAGACCACAACATTTGATCACACAATAAAAGAAGCAATTTACACGGGAACCTGGAAGTAAGTGTGGGCACGAGTAGTATGATATTTGTATTTTCAACGTAGAATTTTATTTAGCGGTCCACCGTCTAGGACCTAACCCACACAATCATCGAAATTGGTTGAATAGTTGCGGAGTTTTGGTTGTAACAATAAATTAAAGTTCGCGCATGCGCAGCGGCTATTGCTTGACCAATTTGATTGAAACTTATAGGGTTCTCTTAGAAGTTAGTCCCTAACTAACCTCCAAATTTGAGCAAAATCGGTTCATTAGAAACCGAGAAACCGAGGTTCCAGGAAATTCACGTTTGCGCATGCGCACTCGCTCCTATTGGTCCGAAGGTGCTGAAATTGATAGGGGGCCCTCTAGGACCTAACCCGCACAATCCCTGAAAATTTCATCAAAATCGGACCACAGGTTAGTGTAGTTTTGCCCGGGACAAGGATTGACCACAGACAGACCGACAGACAGACAGACAGACACGGAACCAAAATTGTTCGGAAGCTCTAAAACGCAAAAAGCAAGTGGAAATTTTGATTTTGGAGGACATTTTTTTTTTTCACTTCTTTCACGAATACAAAGCTTCCCTACCTTCGGTAGTGAGGAAGCAAAATAGAGGATACAATTTTCACTGAGAGAAAAAAAGGGCGTTTTCTCGGTTAAAACAGAATTTTTTTCTAGGTTCAAAGCTGACAACCTAGAATTTTAATATTTTTCAGTCACAGTTGCATCTTTACCGTGATTTTAAAGAATAAAATTCACGGTTGAGATTTCAACCGTGAAATAAAATGTGCCGCCCCCGGATTTAGTGTCTCGGTTACTGTCAAGTTGTATATAACCGTCCAATAAAAGGTGCCGCCCCCGGATTTTAGGTCACGGTTAAATTTATTATTTATAATAATAAATTGTTTATATTATATTAGTCTCGGTTACATCCCCCTAGTACATCATCAAGGAGTTACTTTCGTGGACGGTTGGGGTAACCTAGAAGCAAAAAGTTCTAACCGATAATTAAATTCACAAATAATTTACAACCAGGGAGATTCAACCTAGAATTCAATTATGTAACCTTGAACGTATATTTTAGGGGACTGTTAAAACATGATTAGCCCGGCTAGATCAACCTGGTCTGTAATGATTCAACCGTGAAATAGGCGATGAAGTCTCGGTCTTATCAAATTCATCTCTAGGTTATATCTATTTATTTTCAAGGTCACCGGCCTTATTCAGCTAGGATAAATCCTTTTTTTTCACGGTTAATCCTAATAAATCTCTCGGTTCTTCCATTTTCTATCTAGGTTGGCTCAAGTAAAAGTCTCGGTTATTCCTAATAAATCTCTCGGTTATTCCTAGTAAATCTCTCGGTTCTTCCATTTTCTATCTAGGTTGGCTCAAGTAAAAGTCTCGGTTACTCCTAATAAATCTCTCGGTTATTCCTAATAAATCTCTCGGTTCTTCCATTTTCTATCTAGGTTGTGTCCAGTAAAAGTCTCGGTTGTTTCTATTAAATGTCTAGGTCGTTCCGTATTTTGTCTAGGTTGTGTCCGGTAAAAGTCTCGGTTGTTTCTATTAAATGTCTAGGTCGTTCCGTATTAACATGTTTAATGTTTTAGGGCTGGGGGTCATTCTGTGAATTCCGACACGCAAATCTGCAACGCTTTTTTTTCTTAGTTACCACGGACCGATTTCTTAGTTACCACGTTATATCGGCTCCATTTGGGGTCTAGTTGTACCAAGATGGTCACTGATCAGCTGAGTGAGCTCCAAGGCCATTTTCTCTCCTGTTGAACGCAGGAAGCTGAAATTTGAGAAGCAGGGTCAATGGAGAATGCTGAAGGCGCCTGAGTGGTCACTGATCAGCTGAGTGATCGGCAATCTAATTTCTCCCTTGCGAGGGAAAAACATTAAACATGATTTAATGTTTTTCCCTCGCAAGGGAGAAATTGAACAGTTTGGTTTTTGTCTAGGTTGTGTCCAGTAAAAGTCTCGGTTGTTTCTATTAAATGTCTAGGTCGTTCCGTATTTTGTCTAGGTTGTGTCCAGTAAAAGTCTCGGTTGTTTCTATTAAATGTCTAGGTCGTTTCGTATTCTGTCTAGGTTGTCTGTTGGCACAATGTAAAATTCAAATGCGTACAAAAAATCGAATTTTATAACTGATTGAATAAGGACAATACAATAGTAAAAGTAAAGAATCTCGAAAATGTTAAAAATAAAGTAGCATTATTTGCTATGGAGCCAATCTTAAAATGCGTATTTATGCTGTACCTACTTAAGGGGACACATATGTCATTTCCGCGCTACGGCAGCAATTTTGTTTTTTTCGCGATATTTGTTCAATGGTTCGTCCGATTTTGATGAAAATTAAAGGGACTAATTCTCAATATATTCCGGTTGGATGGTAAAAATCTGAACTCACTCAGACCATCCAAAAAAAAGTTACAATTCCAAACTTGAGCTGTTCTAAACCTAATTTTTTGATATAAATGTTCCTTTTTCTCTCAGAATACTCAAGCTATCGGTCTGAAATTTTGACAGCACCATCAGTATACTTAGTGAAGCAAATATGATTAACAAAGTTTTTATGAAGTTTACAGAAAAAAAGTTATGAGGGTTTTACATTTTTAGCGATATTTTGAATTTTCACACACTCATATTTAGGCTCCATGGCGTTATTCGGAAAAACCCTCAATCATAATTATAGGTACATACTAGAAGAACATCCTGTAAAAATTTGATTCCAATCGGATGAATAGTTCCTGAGAAAAAGGAACAAATAAGCTCAAAAACGTAATTTTACAGGAGAGCCGTTTGAATCAAAAACGCGCGGCCGAGTTTGGGCGGTCAGGTTTATCGAAATTTGAATGACTGTTCCTGCTTGTTTTCAACCAATGGAATTGCGGTATCAACTCTCGATAGTTCAACATCGATATATATCGAATAGAATACATCGTTTAGCATCGAAACCTCAAAGATAACCTGAGTGTATGTTGACAGGAGCACGTCTTATTTTTGTGTCACTTTTGTCTCTTTACCTGCTCTGCGCTTTGGTGTGTTCGATGCCGTTGCATCATTCAATGATGGTTGTATAGTGAAGTGTCGAGTACTTGATGAATTAGGTATTGTGCCCGGAAAATATTGTGCTAAGGAACTGTGCGAAATCGACAAAGAGAGGATGAGATTTGCGTAAATAGCGGCCAATAAAGAATCGCAGCTTGCCCGAAAAAGAAGATCCTAAGCTTGTGAACATCTTGAAGAACAGATGCGAGAACAAGAAGTTGATGATCCCGCTTATGGTCCAGGTCTTTATTGAAATGAGAGTTATAATTTATACCTTCTAATAATTACCTACTTATTGTTATAACAAACGTTGATCTAGCTCATCATTCCTTAAACAGCGCTTCCGAGCGCTCCTCAGCACTAGTGACTCCCTAGGTTTTAACCCAAATTTGAAGCACTTCTACTCATCGGATTTAGAATTTTTTTTTTTTTTTGAAATTTCCGGAATTGAGTCTATTTAAAAATTATGGAAAAAAAATGTTTGTGCGTCCGGACCGAAAATTGACATATGTGTCCCCTTAAAGTGAAGAAATCTTGAAAATATCAAAAATCAATTTTGTTATTAACTCAGGAACCAACCTTTTACTCTTTTTTAAACCTTTTAACTGATTTTGTAAATTAAAGTCATTAACAGTTTCCATGGATAACAACAGGTTATGGTATAAATGAGTAATTGTATTTCGATGCCTGGTCTATACATAAAGTAAACTAAAAACATTTCAATTTCATAAATTTTCATAAATTTCATAAAGTAAATACATTTTTTAAGAACAACAAGCTTTAGGTACCATTTACAGGAATAAGTACTAGTAATAATTTAATCACCTCAAAATTGCATCCCTCAAAGGGTATTTCTCATTGTTACATAGACAGTTCCATCAGTAGTCTTAGTCAAAGTATTTGGAAAAGGAAATTCAGCAATTGGTATCGAGCTGAAGGCTTCTATTTGAGTTTCAACGACTTCGTATGCACGGAAGTGCTCGACAAAACCTAACGTAATGAGATTGTAGCCTCTAACGTACACATTGTTAGTGCTTTCTATACAATACAAATTTTTGATAAGTAAGAAGTTAGCAGAGCAGAGGTGAGTGCAGAGCACGTAACCAGAGGTGAAGTACACATTGGAAGCGGTTGTAACAAACTTGACCAATTTCAAATGATCACAAACTGGAATATTGAGAGAGTGGCAGATGTGGATAAGTTCGTTAGGACGTAAAAAAATAGTTTTACCATATGAATTCACAGCAGGTGGCAGTTTATTTCTGAAAAAAAGGCTGTTCAGTTGATATTGGTGTTTATCAGTAGATGATTGTGGAGTGTTGACCGAAGTTTGAATTGAGGTAACAGCTGATTTGATATCTCTGTACTTTGACTCA
Source organism: Apolygus lucorum (assembly GCA_009739505.2). NCBI lineage: Eukaryota > Metazoa > Arthropoda > Insecta > Hemiptera > Miridae > Apolygus > Apolygus lucorum. Next base: position 41,665,080 of record CM019176.2, read on the forward strand.
AAACGCATGCTGGAGAGTGCGTTAAGTGGGCCATGCCTTATCATTATAGTAGGGTAGTGGGTTAAAAAGTGAAATTTTGGTTGCAATGTAGCAGTTTGGTCACCAATTTCATCACAAAGGAGCATATACAAAGCCAAAAACTCATCAATCACAGTAGCTAAGTAAGCAGCTCTTCTGGGAGTTACAACTGTACACGTGACCAGCTCAACAATAAGATTCAAGAGTAGGTAGAGTTTATAGAAACGGTACAAATTGGGGGAATCAGAAGAAGATGAGGAGGGCTCGTCACTGAATCGCCGTTTTTTGCTTTAGGAATACCACTTACGTCCCTAGTGTAATAATCAGTCTGATCTTCAATCAAATGACCTACCATTAATCCAAAATACGTGACAACTATTCGCATTTCGCTCGCCGACATCCTGATTACGTGAACTCCTGCTTTGGGGGATTTTATATTACTCAGGGGCCTATTCCCGCTGTCAGGTCCATAGTTAAAGTTTTCGATTCTCCTGTTGAGGTAAGTGAGACACACCGGCTTCCCCTTATCCCCAACTAATCCACTCAAAACCTTTTTCATAACGTACTGGCAGATGCCTTCGTACAGATCATGCATCAAGTCCACAGATACGCTGTGAGAAATGGAAAAGTTGTGGAGGTCCAACCACACACACCGCTCATTGACCCCCGTTGTTTTGGGTTCCTCTCTCTCTAAATCTTCCAACAAATTATCATCATTACGAAGGAATTCAGGGTTTTCTGTGAGTAACTTAACGAAATCGTGTTTGGTGGCACGGCAAATGCGACAACACCTCAGTGAGTTGAAGCTGGAGGTTAGCCCAAGCATGGCATTTAGCCCGAGACTATCTCCCACCAGACAGCCCAACCCAAATTTGATAATTTTGGTTTCCCCCTTTACCTGAACAGTTATCCTATTGGTGTACAAACGATTGCACTCCTCTATGACGACTTGAAAGGTGTTTTTATTTCCAAACTGTTCTCGGTCCTTAGACCTGAACACAAGTACCAACAATATGTAGCTTAGTTTGGAAGCCATACGTGAAGGCAAGAAAGGGAGGGACATATAACATCCACCCAATTTTTGTAAACCACTCCTGCTACCTAAAGCATTGCTAGTTTCAACATCGTCGTAGTACAAATAAAGGGGGTAAAACCTATCGCAATCAGGTGGACGACGAGTTCGTAACCAGGATGGAGAGCTAGTGAAACTACCGACATCAGGACCAGATTCAGTTTGTAGCAACCATTCATCGATTTCTGCTAAGAGACCAGGGATAGATAACAATCAAGTCAAAGTATCTTTTATAGGAACAAATTGGGCTGTAACGTCACGATTTACAGAGTGAACGCTATGACCACGGACAGATGGGCGCTGTCCTAGTGTTACTGCTTGAGGAAGAATCAATGACCCATGGCGAATGAAGTAAAATTCACGTCTGTGCCTGGTCCGTAGTGGATCAAAACTAGATGCTAAAATGCGTTTAAGAGCATCCATAAAATCAGTAACGTGCTTGCAATCAGCATCTAAGCTCATTTTCTGATGTAGGTAAGTTAATGCAGAGTACAGGGCATCTTGCTGCATCCTTCCGAACAACTCCTTGAGGAGCGTGGAATTTTATAAAAGAGCTCCTGAATCGCAAACCAAATGTGCTCGCACTCCAATGTGCCCTTCAAATTGAACGTATAGAACACTTTAAAGCAAAGCTCTACAGGTGTTAACAGGTTATCAGTACCTAATGTATTCAAAATCATAAACTCTTACGAAAACTTGTTGGATGTCCGTGACACATCCCAATACTGCAATGTACGGCTGGACGAAACCTCTGTTGGCCACTATCAGTTCCTGATGAGGCGCACCTTTCTGTTCGGGTGTTTCGAAGAAGGCTATGAAGGAAGTCTGATAGTCGCGCTTCGACACAACCTGGCGTTTGTGATGCTCGGGTATCAATCTTTTGCCAGCGGCAGGAATGGCAAAGCACAGGAGCACCAGAAGGAGTTGAAGGCGAGTGTGTTTGTCAGCTGAAATTCAAGAAATTGCGTTAGGTTCAAGGTATTTACTCAGCTAGCAACATAATAGATGGGGGGGGGGACTAGCTGTTTTTTTTTGTTTTTTGTTTTTTTTTTTTTTTTTTGTTGTACAATATGCTGAAATGGAAGGAAAGTTGTTTATACACATAGAAAATAACGATAGGATACAAAAGAAGTCTGAAGCCACCAGCTAACGTATAAAATCGGATTAGTTATTTAGTTATGTTGTAATCACTTTTGTGCAATTTTTTCGAAGGAAAGTAATAAAAAGTTCTCCTTACCAATTTGGGTCCAGATATGGGAGAGGCTAGCTGCCGAATTAGGGGCAAGTAGTGGGTCACTGTGACGTCTGCTGCGTGCAGCGCAATTTTGTCATTTCTGAATTCTATGCAAGAAATTATGAAGAATAGCGTTGGATTTTTTCGTACACAATTAGAAAAAATAAGAGGGGGGGAGCCTAGTTACTTGGACACCCTGTATTATTTTGGTTGTCTTTTTGCTAATAACTGACATAAAAATGTAAAAAAGAGTTCACGCAATATAAATTCAAAAATTTTGTTGTTGGTATAACATTAAATTTTAAAAAGGTTCTATTCATGATACATGAGCTAATATTCAAATAATCCATGCAGTAAGGCACATGAATGGATATGTATTTGATCACACAAACGTTTACCAACATACAATAAACCTGTTTTTTCCAGGATCATAATGTGTTATGCGTAAAGAAAAATGATGAGAGAGGGTTTGAAAAACGTGTTGCTCAATTTTACTCGGCCTAATACCACAAATGATTGACGCAAATTCGATGAACTTTGGTGGAAAATGATGGATTTGTCCCTCGCTACATAATCAATTTCACCCCTGCTTCTTGGAATGAAATTTATTATTATTCATTACTCACCGCTATTACTTCTGGAGTGTAAGATGATGTGTTCAACTGAGAAGCAGGAGTGGGAGGTCCTGTCGCGCAAAATCGTTCTTCCCAACGGTCCCGATAATCCTGAAATTCAGGGTATGGGAGTGAAAATGGTGGTCTCGTCAGGTCGTCTGGGCGGGTACGCTTAAGCCTTTCGTAATCGGTAACTCCGTTCACTGTAAGCGATCGAAATAAAAAGATTAGAGACACATCAAAGTTACCATTCCCACTAAGAATAAGCAAGCCACCTGGTGATCATATACGTGCGTTCCAACAGCTAGATATTAGAAACCACAGCAATGCTTTTAACCACATGTACCAATGTGTCAAATTCAAGGGTGTCAAATTCAAAGCAAATTGGAATGAATTAACCCCTCATGTACTAAACCAAGCAAAAACAATAAATTTGTCGAACGTACTCTTTATTCTCATCCCACAAAAACTAATGTTAGTAAAAAAAAGCAAAACAGTAAAATTTCATCTACATTTTCCATCAGTACCTGCGTAATTCCTCCTTTGTGCCTTCGTCAAGTATAGGAATGGAATAAAGGTAGGTACTCGTTTTCTCAAAGGAAGAAACGCCAGCGTTTCTCTAAAAGTGAAAATACGAAAATACTTTTAGCACATGACACCTACCTAGAAAATGAATGAACTGTGAATTAATGAACAATTTCCATGTAGGTACCCTTCGCGGTACTTTTCCGTTGTTATACAGAGGCTACCCCATCCAATGGCTTTAAGGCACCCAAATTCCACTCATGTTTGTTATCTAGTAGTTGTTTCGAGCCTGTATGAATAAATGAAGCTTGACTATGAATTATTTGGTTCTGTAAAGCCATTGGGCGGGGTCAAGCGGGAGAGGCGCAACGACAAGAAATGTAACGGAAAAGTATCCGCCATGTTTCATGAAATCGGTTTTGATTGATCGACATAGCAACTCACAGAAATTTGATGTAAAAAACCTTGAGAGGTAATGAAAGATGAGTTCATTTAATGAGTGATTGCTGTGTGCCTAATTTACTTTGTAAAAATAAGCAATAGGTAATAATGTTGTGGATAGTAACTCACCTCGGAAAATCTCAATGGTGGCAGGTGAAAGACCCCATTCAGTCAATATTCCTGTTACGTCGTCCATATCAGCAGAGAGAGTGAGAAGAAATTTATAATAAGAATAGTTTGAAATGATTGAGAAAAGGATTTCAACGGTTTCACGACTTACGTTCGTTGGGTGTAACGGAAAAGTAACTTTGCATAGTGAATACTTTCCAGCTAGGTTGGTTCCTTATATACAGGTACTCCCACCAAAGACCACCACCTTTTTCGTCTAGGTAGAAGTCGACGTTATAACCGAGAAAGTAACCTGTCCCTTGGTTTCCTTCTCGGGTATTTTGGATTTCAGTCACAGTTGTTTGAACCGTGATGAATAAACAAATTGTATTAAATTGACTTTATCTCTGTGAGATCTTTATTTTTCCACGTTTCTATCAATAAAATCAGACAGAACGGGTTTCTGTCCATACGTGACGTATGAAGGACAGACTAAATACAAATTGGCCATTTCGAAATGCAGAATGAAACGTTCGGAGGTTAGGCTCCACACGGATAACGGTCAGAATGTTGAGCTACCAATTTTTCTACCCGGTTGTATCCCATTCTATGGACAGGCGTTTTAACCGTGACGAATAAACAACCTACATTAAATTGACTTTATCTTTATATTATCCGTGTTTTTCCATTTCTCTAGCAACAAAATCAGATAGAACGGGTATCAGTCCCTTTGTGACATATGAAGGACGAACTAAATTCAAATTTGTCATTTCGAAATGCGGTATGAAACGTTTGGAGGTTAGGTTGCACTTGCAGATTGATACCGGATGAGCGCGGCAAGTATAAATCTGCATAGAAACCACGGATTTCTAAAACGCCATTCCCTGTAGATTATTATTAAATTAGTAACTGGCCGGCGACGGAACAAACACCCTCAAAATGCAAACATGGAAAACTTGGAGGATATTCATGAAAAACGGCAGATACCAATATCTGTGATTTGTGGACGACAGATGGAACAGCATTTGAAATTTACAAAATCATAATGCCTTGCTACTGCTTCCGAATTTCATATATTGCATACTCGAGTGCCTGATACGTGATGATCCCAATAGGAGAAATGTGGGATAATTCTGATTTGAAATGCTGAAAATCCATCTTATTGCTGGTACCTAACTGCATGAAAACTAATTATTTTTACCTCTTTTCTCTTTCAATTTCTTTCTCAACCATCTTTTTGTTTTCACTTTTTTCAAATTCAAAAAGTTTTTAAATTAAATTACTTTATATTATCTTTATATATTTATATTAACTTTATATATTATCTATATATTAATTTTTATTAAAATTTCCACTCGCGTTTTACGTTTTAGGCATTCCTGAACACTTTCGGTTCCGTGTTTTACAGTCAATTGTTGAAATTCTGGTTCTTCTCATAAAGTAGGTACCTAATTCATTCAATATGGGATGATGACATTGGAGAACCCTTGCAGGGTAGAAAAATTAAAGAAAAATACCATGGTATGTATTAATATTCAGTCTATAAGTTTAAAAAATTACAAAATAGATATGCAGTCCTGCATATCTTGCACCTAACAAACTATTGCTGATACAACCGAGACTAAAATTATCCAAGCAGGATTAAAACCTTGACCAGAATTATTCGAGTTATTGGTTGAATCAGCCGGCATTTTATTGTATGGATTAAATATCACTGTTCATTCAACCTGACAAACTATTGCTGATACAACCGAGACTAAAATTATCCAAGCAGGATTAAAACCTTGACCAGAATTATTCGAGTTAATGGTTAAATCAGCCGGCATTTTATTGTATGGATTAAATATCGCTGTTCATTCAACCTAACAAACTATTGCTGATACAACCGAGACTAAAATTATCCAAGCAGGATTAAAACCTTGACCAGAATTATTCGAGTTAATGGTTAAATCAGCCGGCATTTTATTGTATGGATTAAATATCACTGTTCATTCAACCTAACAAACGATTGCTGATACAACCGAGACTAAAATTATCCAAGCAGGATTAAAACCTTGACCAGAATTATTCGAGTTAATGGTTAAATCAGCCGGCATTTTATTGTATGGATTAAATATCACTGTTCATTCAACCTGACAAACTATTGCTGATACAACCGAGACTAAAATTATCCAAGCAGGATTAAAACCTTGACCAGAATTATTCGAGTTAATGGTTAAATCAGCCGGCATTTTATTGTATGGATTAAATATCACTGTTCATTCAACCTAACAAACTATTGCTGATACAACCGAGACTAAAATTATCCAAGCAGGATTAAAGCCTTGACCAGAATAATTCGAGTTATTGGTTGAATCAGCCGGCATTTATTGTATGGATTAAATATCACTGTTCATTCAACCTAACAAACTATTGCTGATACAACCGAGACTAAAATTATCCAAGCAGGATTAAAACCTTGACCAGAATTATTCGAGTTAATGGTTAAATCAGCCGGCATTTTATTGTATGGATTAAATATCACTGTTCATTCAACCTAACAAACTATTGCTGATACAACCGAGACTAAAATTATCCAAGCAGGATTAAAACCTTGACCAGAATTATTCGAGTTAATGGTTAAATCAGCCGGCATTTTATTGTATGGATTAAATATCACTGTTCATTCAACCTGACAAACTATTGCTGATACAACCGAGACTAAAATTATCCAAGCAGGATTAAAACCTTGACCAGAATTATTCGAGTTAATGGTTAAATCAGCCGGCATTTTATTGTATGGATTAAATATCACTGTTCATTCAACCTGACAAACTATTGCTGATACAACCGAGACTAAAATTATCCAAGCAGGATTAAAGCCTTGACCAGAATAATTCGAGTTATTGGTTGAATCAGCCGGCATTTTATTGTATGGATTAAATATCACTGTTCATTCAACCTAACAAACTATTGCTGATACAACCGAGACTAAAATTATCCAAGCAGGATTAAAACCTTGACCAGAATTATTCGAGTTAATGGTTAAATCAGCCGGCATTTTATTGTATGGATTAAATATCACTGTTCATTCAACCTAACAAACTATTGCTGATACAACCGAGACTAAAATTATCCAAGCAGGATTAAAACCTTGACCAGAATTATTCGAGTTAATGGTTAAATCAGCCGGCATTTTATTGTATGGATTAAATATCACTGTTCATTCAACCTGACAAACTATTGCTGATACAACCGAGACTAAAATTATCCAAGCAGGATTAAAACCTTGACCAGAATTATTCGAGTTAATGGTTAAATCAGCCGGCATTTTATTGTATGGATTAAATATCACTGTTCATTCAACCTGACAAACTATTGCTGATACAACCGAGACTAAAATTATCCAAGCAGGATTAAAACCTTGACCAGAATTATTCGAGTTAATGGTTAAATCAGCCGGCATTTTATTGTATGGATTAAATATCACTGTTCATTCAACCTGACAAACTATTGCTGATACAACCGAGACTAAAATTATCCAAGCAGGATTAAAACCTTGACCAGAATTATTCGAGTTAATGGTTAAATCAGCCGGCATTTTATTGTATGGATTAAATATCACTGTTCATTCAACCTGACAAACTATTGCTGATACAACCGAGACTAAAATTATCCAAGCAGGATTAAAACCTTGACCAGAATTATTCGAGTTAATGGTTAAATCAGCCGGCATTTTATTGTATGGATTAAATATCACTGTTCATTCAACCTAACAAACTATTGCTGATACAACCGAGACTAAAATTATCCAAGCAGGATTAAAACCTTGACCAGAATTATTCGAGTTAATGGTTAAATCAGCCGGCATTTTATTGTATGGATTAAATATCACTGTTCATTCAACCTAACAAACTATTGCTGATACAACCGAGACTAAAATTATCCAAGCAGGATTAAAACCTTGACCAGAATTATTCGAGTTAATGGTTAAATCAGCCGGCATTTTATTGTATGGATTAAATATCACTGTTCATTCAACCTAACAAACGATTGCTGATACAACCGAGACTAAAATTATCCAAGCAGGATTAAAACCTTGACCAGAATTATTCGAGTTAATGGTTAAATCAGCCGGCATTTTATTGTATGGATTAAATATCACTGTTCATTCAACCTGACAAACTATTGCTGATACAACCGAGACTAAAATTATCCAAGCAGGATTAAAACCTTGACCAGAATTATTCGAGTTAATGGTTAAATCAGCCGGCATTTTATTGTATGGATTAAATATCACTGTTCATTCAACCTAACAAACTATTGCTGATACAACCGAGACTAAAATTATCCAAGCAGGATTAAAGCCTTGACCAGAATAATTCGAGTTATTGGTTGAATCAGCCGGCATTTTATTGTATGGATTAAATATCACTGTTCATTCAACCTGACAAACTATTGCTGATACAACCGAGACTAAAATTATCCAAGCAGGATTAAAACCTTGACCAGAATTATACGAGTTAATGGTTAAATCAGCCGGCATTTTATTGTATGGATTAAATATCACTGTTCATTCAACCTAACAAACTATTGCTGATACAACCGAGACTAAAATTATCCAAGCAGGATTAAAACCTTGACCAGAATTATTCGAGTTAATGGTTAAATCAGCCGGCATTTTATTGTATGGATTAAATATCAAAATTAATTAAATATTCATTCAACCTAACAAACTATTGCTGATACAACCGAGACTAAAATTATCCAAGCAGGATTAAAACCTTGACCAGAATTATTCGAGTTAATGGTTAAATCAGCCGGCATTTTATTGTATGGATTAAATATCACTGTTCATTCAACCTGACAAACTATTGCTGATACAACCGAGACTAAAATTATCCAAGCAGGATTAAAACCTTGACCAGAATTATTCGAGTTAATGGTTAAATCAGCCGGCATTTTATTGTATGGATTAAATATCACTGTTCATTCAACCTGACAAACTATTGCTGATACAACCGAGACTAAAATTATCCAAGCAGGATTAAAACCTTGACCAGAATTATTCGAGTTAATGGTTAAATCAGCCGGCATTTTATTGTATGGATTAAATATCACTGTTCATTCAACCTGACAAACTATTGCTGATACAACCGAGACTAAAATTATCCAAGCAGGATTAAAACCTTGACCAGAATTATTCGAGTTAATGGTTAAATCAGCCGGCATTTTATTGTATGGATTAAATATCACTGTTCATTCAACCTGACAAACTATTGCTGATACAACCGAGACTAAAATTATCCAAGCAGGATTAAAACCTTGACCAGAATTATTCGAGTTAATGGTTAAATCAGCCGGCATTTTATTGTATGGATTAAATATCACTGTTCATTCAACCTAACAAACTATTGCTGATACAACCGAGACTAAAATTATCCAAGCAGGATTAAAACCTTGACCAGAATTATTCGAGTTAATGGTTAAATCAGCCGGCATTTTATTGTATGGATTAAATATCACTGTTCATTCAACCTAACAAACTATTGCTGATACAACCGAGACTAAAATTATCCAAGCAGGATTAAAACCTTGACCAGAATTATTCGAGTTAATGGTTAAATCAGCCGGCATTTTATTGTATGGATTAAATATCACTGTTCATTCAACCTAACAAACTATTGCTGATACAACCGAGACTAAAATTATCCAAGCAGGATTAAAACCTTGACCAGAATTATTCGAGTTAATGGTTAAATCAGCCGGCATTTTATTGTATGGATTAAATATCACTGTTCATTCAACCTAACAAACGATTGCTGATACAACCGAGACTAAAATTATCCAAGCAGGATTAAAACCTTGACCAGAATTATTCGAGTTAATGGTTAAATCAGCCGGCATTTTATTGTATGGATTAAATATCACTGTTCATTCAACCTGACAAACTATTGCTGATACAACCGAGACTAAAATTATCCAAGCAGGATTAAAACCTTGACCAGAATTATTCGAGTTAATGGTTAAATCAGCCGGCATTTTATTGTATGGATTAAATATCACTGTTCATTCAACCTAACAAACTATTGCTGATACAACCGAGACTAAAATTATCCAAGCAGGATTAAAACCTTGACCAGAATTATTCGAGTTAATGGTTAAATCAGCCGGCATTTTATTGTATGGATTAAATATCACTGTTCATTCAACCTAACAAACTATTGCTGATACAACCGAGACTAAAATTATCCAAGCAGGATTAAAACCTTGACCAGAATTATTCGAGTTAATGGTTAAATCAGCCGGCATTTTATTGTATGGATTAAATATCACTGTTCATTCAACCTAACAAACGATTGCTGATACAACCGATACTAAAATTATCCAAGCAGGATTAAAACCTTGACCAGAATTATTCGAGTTAATGGTTAAATCAGCCGGCATTTTATTGTATGGATTAAATATCACTGTTCATTCAACCTGACAAACTATTGCTGATACAACCGAGACTAAAATTATCCAAGCAGGATTAAAACCTTGACCAGAATTATTCGAGTTAATGGTTAAATCAGCCGGCATTTTATTGTATGGATTAAATATCACTGTTCATTCAACCTAACAAACTATTGCTGATACAACCGAGACTAAAATTATCCAAGCAGGATTAAAGCCTTGACCAGAATAATTCGAGTTATTGGTTGAATCAGCCGGCATTTTATTGTATGGATTAAATATCACTGTTCATTCAACCTGACAAACTATTGCTGATACAACCGAGACTAAAATTATCCAAGCAGGATTAAAACCTTGACCAGAATTATTCGAGTGAATGGTTAAATCAGCCGGCATTTTATTGTATGGATTAAATATCACTGTTCATTCAACCTAACAAACTATTGCTGATACAACCGAGACTAAAATTATCCAAGCAGGATTAAAACCTTGACCAGAATTATTCGAGTTAATGGTTAAATCAGCCGGCATTTTATTGTATGGATTAAATATCACTGTTCATTCAACCTAACAAACTATTGCTGATACAACCGAGACTAAAATTATCCAAGCAGGATTAAAACCTTGACCAGAATTATTCGAGTTAATGGTTAAATCAGCCGGCATTTTATTGTATGGATTAAATATCACTGTTCATTCAACCTGACAAACTATTGCTGATACAACCGAGACTAAAATTATCCAAGCAGGATTAAAACCTTGACCAGAATTATTCGAGTTAATGGTTAAATCAGCCGGCATTTTATTGTATGGATTAAATATCACTGTTCATTCAACCTGACAAACTATTGCTGATACAACCGAGACTAAAATTATCCAAGCAGGATTAAAACCTTGACCAGAATTATTCGAGTTAATGGTTAAATCAGCCGGCATTTTATTGTATGGATTAAATATCACTGTTCATTCAACCTGACAAACTATTGCTGATACAACCGAGACTAAAATTATCCAAGCAGGATTAAAACCTTGACCAGAATTATTCGAGTTAATGGTTAAATCAGCCGGCATTTTATTGTATGGATTAAATATCACTGTTCATTCAACCTGACAAACTATTGCTGATACAACCGAGACTAAAATTATCCAAGCAGGATTAAAACCTTGACCAGAATTATTCGAGTTAATGGTTAAATCAGCCGGCATTTTATTGTATGGATTAAATATCACTGTTCATTCAACCTAACAAACTATTGCTGATACAACCGAGACTAAAATTATCCAAGCAGGATTAAAACCTTGACCAGAATTATTCGAGTTAATGGTTAAATCAGCCGGCATTTTATTGTATGGATTAAATATCACTGTTCATTCAACCTAACAAACTATTGCTGATACAACCGAGACTAAAATTATCCAAGCAGGATTAAAACCTTGACCAGAATTATTCGAGTTAATGGTTAAATCAGCCGGCATTTTATTGTATGGATTAAATATCACTGTTCATTCAACCTAACAAACTATTGCTGATACAACCGAGACTAAAATTATCCAAGCAGGATTAAAACCTTGACCAGAATTATTCGAGTTAATGGTTAAATCAGCCGGCATTTTATTGTATGGATTAAATATCACTGTTCATTCAACCTAACAAACGATTGCTGATACAACCGAGACTAAAATTATCCAAGCAGGATTAAAACCTTGACCAGAATTATTCGAGTTAATGGTTAAATCAGCCGGCATTTTATTGTATGGATTAAATATCACTGTTCATTCAACCTGACAAACTATTGCTGATACAACCGAGACTAAAATTATCCAAGCAGGATTAAAACCTTGACCAGAATTATTCGAGTTAATGGTTAAATCAGCCGGCATTTTATTGTATGGATTAAATATCACTGTTCATTCAACCTAACAAACTATTGCTGATACAACCGAGACTAAAATTATCCAAGCAGGATTAAAACCTTGACCAGAATTATTCGAGTTAATGGTTAAATCAGCCGGCATTTTATTGTATGGATTAAATATCACTGTTCATTCAACCTAACAAACTATTGCTGATACAACCGAGACTAAAATTATCCAAGCAGGATTAAAACCTTGACCAGAATTATTCGAGTTAATGGTTAAATCAGCCGGCATTTTATTGTATGGATTAAATATCACTGTTCATTCAACCTAACAAACTATTGCTGATACAACCGAGACTAAAATTATCCAAGCAGGATTAAAACCTTGACCAGAATTATTCGAGTTAATGGTTAAATCAGCCGGCATTTTATTGTATGGATTAAATATCACTGTTCATTCAACCTGACAAACTATTGCTGATACAACCGAGACTAAAATTATCCAAGCAGGATTAAAACCTTGACCAGAATTATTCGAGTTAATGGTTAAATCAGCCGGCATTTTATTGTATGGATTAAATATCACTGTTCATTCAACCTGACAAACTATTGCTGATACAACCGAGACTAAAATTATCCAAGCAGGATTAAAACCTTGACCAGAATTATTCGAGTTAATGGTTAAATCAGCCGGCATTTTATTGTATGGATTAAATATCACTGTTCATTCAACCTGACAAACTATTGCTGATACAACCGAGACTAAAATTATCCAAGCAGGATTAAAACCTTGACCAGAATTATTCGAGTTAATGGTTAAATCAGCCGGCATTTTATTGTATGGATTAAATATCACTGTTCATTCAACCTGACAAACTATTGCTGATACAACCGAGACTAAAATTATCCAAGCAGGATTAAAACCTTGACCAGAATTATTCGAGTTAATGGTTAAATCAGCCGGCATTTTATTGTATGGATTAAATATCACTGTTCATTCAACCTGACAAACTATTGCTGATACAACCGAGACTAAAATTATCCAAGCAGGATTAAAGCCTTGACCAGAATTATTCGAGTTAATGGTTAAATCAGCCGGCATTTTATTGTATGGATTAAATATCACTGTTCATTCAACCTGACAAACTATTGCTGATACAACCGAGACTAAAATTATCCAAGCAGGATTAAAACCTTGACCAGAATAATTCGAGTTATTGGTTGAATCAGCCGGCATTTTATTCTATGGATTAAATATCACTGTTCATTCAACCTGACAAACTATTGCTGATACAACCGAGACTAAAATTATCCAAGCAGGATTAAAGCCTTGACCAGAATAATTCGAGTTATTGGTTGAATCAGCCGGCATTTTATTGTATGGATTAAATATCACTGTTCATTCAACCTGACAAACTATTGCTGATACAACCGAGACTAAAATTATCCAAGCAGGATTAAAACCTTGACCAGAATTATTCGAGTTAATGGTTAAATCAGCCGGCATTTTATTGTATGGATTAAATATCACTGTTCATTCAACCTAACAAACTATTGCTGATACAACCGAGACTAAAATTATCCAAGCAGGATTAAAGCCTTGACCAGAATAATTCGAGTTATTGGTTGAATCAGCCGGCATTTTATTGTATGGATTAAATATCACTGTTCATTCAACCTAACAAACTATTGCTGATTCAACCGAGACTAAAATTATCCAAGCAGGATTAAAGCCTTGACCAGAATAATTCGAGTTATTGGTTGAATCAGCCGGCATTTTATTGTATGGATTAAATATCACTGTTCATTCAACCTAACAAACTATTGCTGATACAACCGAGACTAAAATTATCCAAGCAGGATTAAAGCCTTGACCAGAATTATTCGAGTTATTGGTTGAATCAGCCGGCATTTTATTGTATGGATTAAATATCACTGTTCATTCAACCTAACAAACTATTGCTGATACAACCGAGACTAAAATTATCCAAGCAGGATTAAAGCCTTGACCAGAATAATTCGAGTTAATGGTTGAATCAGCCGGCATTTTATTGTATGGATTAAATATCACTGTTCATTCAACCTGACAAACTATTGCTAATGCAAAAATTCCAGGTTGTTTCGACCGAGCAGTAAATTAGGGGCCGGGTTGATAAATATTATAAATAAATAGTAACCGTAATGTGATAGTTCCACTATAAATTCCACGTTGTTTCGACCGAGAAGTAAAGTAATGATGCCGGGTTAATTAATAGTCATGGGTAAAGTAACCGTGATCTGATAGTTCATCTATCAGTTCCACGTTGTTTTAACCAAGACGTCTAATTGAGAGCAATTTCACATTTCCATCGCTGTTGTTTCAGCCTAGTAATCTTTGAAATAACCGTGAAACTGAATTGGTTTTAACCGAGACTGAAAGTCACCATAATTTTCTCTAGGGCATATGTTTAAAGTAACGGTTGTTTTTTTTTAATTGCTCGGTTAATTTCTTTGAAGCAACCGTGACTTTAATAAAGGGGAATTAAATGGAAGGACAAATCATTTCGATCTCGGTTCACCCCACTTAAAAGTCAAGGATAAATTGAAAATATCACGGTTTAAAACTTTTCTTTTCTAGGTCAAAACATTTGGTCCAGGTTGAAATTTTTTCATTCCAGGTTGTAATTAGTGGGTGGCAATTTTGGTCCTGGTTGTTTACATTTTTTTCACTGCTGTATCAACAGGGATTCTTTTTTTCACGGTTGAATCAATTGATTCGCGGTTTTTTCGTTTTTTTTTTCACTGGTAAATCTGTTTCTACCGACCCCCTAAAAAAAACTTTTTTCTCTGTGTTCACAATTTGAAATGAAATGGATTTTTTTATAATCGAATGAGACCAATCGGAACTCTGTCGGACGAACCGTTCTCTCCCCACGAGGGCCTAAAGTTGGGACTTATAATGTCAGAAACACGAGTGTGAATCGCAAATGAATATTCTCTGACAGAAGTAGGTCGAATATCCATTCAAATACGATCTTTTTTCGTTTCTTCGAATCGAGTTGTCATACTCAGTTGTGCTTCCTTGGCAACCAAATTTCTTTGTGAAGGCACCTACAACTCTCAAATAACGAATATTTTGCTGGAGAGTATTTTCTGCCAAATTAAACTTGATTGTTAACCTTGTTTGATTACAAAATAGCTTCATTTTCCTTGAAAATTCGCTAACAAAAACAAAAAATGTTTAAATGATGAAAAACTTTATGGTATATTTATTTTCTACATGATGCAAACACGTTTTTGTTCGTTTCTGATTGTGAACATCAAACATTCTTTCAGAGGACTTCATCCATCACGCAAGTTCTGGAGGCGGAAGAGATCATCTCACGAAAGGCTGTTCAGCCTCCTGAAAAGGTGAGGAGCCTGAAAAATTTAGCTCGTACTAGATCTTAGGAAGATAATATAATTATATCTGGGATGTACGTAGATACAGTAGATGCTGCTTAACCCTCCAGTGGTAGACCCCGGAGAGCCGCACTCCATCGGCCCATTTTCCGAATACTGTGGTTCACGTTGGCTATCTTGAGGGATGTGATTCACAGTTCCCTCCTAGAAACTACCCCCATGCAGGACCTTTCCCTCCTCTCTATCTCCCAAGCCGCTCAGGGGTTAGTACGAGTCGCTTCCTTACACAAAACTATGAAAGTGTCAGATCGCTCTATATATATATTTACGGATATAAACTCGGCGCTTTGCGCCTCGGCGGGGGGCTCCGCCCCCCTGCACCCCCCGGTTTATTTCTTTTTCCATACTCTGTATGAAATCATAGGAACACAGAATGTGTTTTTGCGATGCTAGTCATCCGTTAAATAAAAAACAACAATAATAAATGTGGAGTCTTTGGCAATAATAAAATAAATAATTGTTAGACATTAGTTTGGTCTAAAACCCTATAAATGTTATATAAATAAATATGTAACTACAAGAAAAATACTATATAAATTGAGAGCTTTCCAACGAATGGTGAACAATTTCTGTGCAATGAACACTGCGGGAGTTCTATTTCCTTACCAACGGCTTGGTTGCACGTGAAAATCATTATAAAAGGCGCGTAACGGTTTTTTCTGTCGCTTTTTCGTGACGATTTTTTTTCGGTAGGTCATCGCAAAAACACATTCTGTGTTAAAAGTTTAGTATTTGATGGCAAGCAGCAGTACATACAAAGGTAAAAAATCGTTTAAAACTCGGCGCTTTGCGCCTCGGCGGGGGGCTCCGCCCCCCTGCACCCCCGGTTTATTTCTTTTTCCATACTCTGTATGAAATCATAGGAACACAGAATGTGTTTTTGCGATGCTAGTCATCCGTTAAATAAAAAACAACAATAATAAATGTGGAGTCTTTGGCAATAATAAAATAAATAATTGTTAGACATTTAATTTGGTCTAAAACCCTATAAATGTTATATAAATAAATATGTAACTACAAGAAAAATACTATATAAATTGAGAGCTTTCCAACGAATGGTGAACAATTTCTGTGCAATGAACACTGCGGGAGTTCTATTTCCTTACCAACGGCTTGGTTGCACGTGAAAATCATTATAAAAGGCGCGTAACGGTTTTTTCTGTCGCTTTTTCGTGACGATTTTTTTTCGGTAGGTCATCGCAAAAACACATTCTGTGTTAAAAAGTATTGGTAAAAAAAAACTATTTTTGCCATAACGTATTTCTGAGTTTAATAAAAAACTGTTTTTACTTATATTTTTTTCATTGAACACCTTTAGATACACAAACAGATGAGTTGAATATCACATTCAGACCGATAACTATTCAGAAATATGATAAATATTGATTTATTCGGGAGGAAGTACGGAAAGAACGCCGCACTCCTGGGATTTGCGGGAGGTCTACCACTGGAGGGTTAATACTGTTTGGGCCAGTCTTAATGTGACTGAATTAACCAAAATTCCTTAACCTAAACGTTTTTTCAAAGAAAGAATAGGTAGATAAGTCGAAATAATGCACGTAAATTCATTTTATTACAGCCTTGGCGATATCGTACTCAAAAATTGCACGATTTGGTTTGTGCGGGTATCACAAATTTTTACTGATTGGCTACTCCAGGGGTAAAGGCAGTGAGTTGCGCTTGTGTTTGAGGACATGTCATTCAGTCGACTAATAAGGTGTGAGCTGTTTCCTTTTCCTTTCTTTATTAAGTCGCTCGGTGACTGCTGTGGAATCCCCAGTTTGAACCCTTCCTCCCTCTGGCTCATCTTGGGAAGTTCGTCGTACTCCTGTACAATAAAGCTTGAGGCAGAAATGTTCCTCCTCATTCTGATGTGGTGAACTCTGTATTATTGTTACAGCCTCGGAATACGGGCGCCATCCCGGTTTGGACGCAGCTGAATAACAACAACATTTTCGGGAGAGCCGTCTCTCCAATCGTCCCTCCGCCCGCCAACAATGGGACTCCGTGGAAGACACTTCCAAGTACCAGAGTGAGTGATTTTACAGGTTTACTTGGTGATTCAGTCGATCTATAGTGTAATTGAACTATATTCGTCAGGCACAATATTCGTTAGGCAAACACCTTGACTAGTCTCAGAGGAATAAACAATAGTGATAAACGCAGCAAATTATTACACAAAGGTTTATTATTTTTCTGTATTGATCAAGCGCCAGCAAAGAGGACAGCTTTGTCATTGTCACTACCTACCAACTATGTTTTCGCTTCACAATCAAGCTTATTTAGATGAAGTGCTTCACTTTCCATTCAAAGAAATAAAGAATTCCCTCATTAAGTTTGATGTTTACTTGATTACTGTTGCTAAGGAAGCGTAACCAATGGCTCATCTTCCAATTTTCTCTTCTTTCAAGGTCACAAAACAGCTCCTCGATTGTTTGCCTTGGCTTATGCTGTTATGGTGGGGGTGTAGCAATACTTGACCCCACGCCTACCTGCCGATCGTCTTTTCTCATCCAAAATAGTCCCGCAAAATTCATTTTTTTAACTGCTTGCCTTGCATTGCCGGGCTCTGAGCTAGTTCGCGTATCATCCGCAATCCATCTTAGTTACTGACCTTTTCAACTCGCATGTGTGTTGCGGGCTAGTATCCAAGACAAATTACGTACTTATTCCATTCTCCTATTTCATCTAACTTCCTTGGTAATAATGAAATAGTCCCCAAATGATATAAAAGTTTTCCGAAATCGGCTAAATATTACTTGCAAAAAATGGAAATATAGGAGAATCTCAATAAAAATTAATTTATTCATTTTGCATATTTTTAGTAAGGCAAACAGTGTTTGCTATGTTTGCCTGGAGGAGACGCCACTGTCAATTACACAATCCTTCAAAAAACATTACTTTGGGACCTTAGTCGTAGGAGAAAGATGGAAACTTTTATGACAACTCCCAATTTGGGTCTACTATGTCTATGACTTTTTTGTTGTTGTTACTGGAGTGGGGAAACTCTTTAAGTGCGAAGGGGAAGTTCACCCCAGCAGTGTTGGACTCCCCAGCATTGGGCCTACCAGCTAAAACCCCACTCCCTCTGCTTAGGACTCACCCCGGAACCACTTGTGCAGTATTACTTCAGGGTGAGCCCTTTTTTTTTGTGCCAAAAGGCTGCTCCTACTTCTGGTCTCTCCTTCAATTCTATTCCTCATCTTCTTCCTCCCATCTTCCATCCAGCTTTTTTGCTTTGAGGATTGCTGTGACAAATACTGCCATTGCGTCCCAGCTCGACATGTTCTTAATTATATGACCACCATGACTACTTATATGTGGGTCGAAGTACCTTTACTATATAATTTAGAAAATCATTATTCCTTACCTTCTTCAGAGCAATATGATGGAGTCCGGAGACAGTAAATTCATTCGAACTGATTAAATTGTCGAGTCATTATTAATTGTAATCTTACAGACTTCATTGATGGATTCACCTCTGCTAATTACTCAAAACTCAGGTTACTTGTTGAAAACTCGGACAAAATAACAACCGAAAAACTAGCAAGCGCATCCGCAAAAACGAAAACGCTGCAAATCATTGCTCAAAGGCTTATAATTTTCTGTATAGATCACCCTTCTGTATAGATCACTGGTTCTCCATCAATAGCACCTACCACCATCTGTATTCTCCCTTGACCTTCCCTCTCAAATTTCAGCTTCCTGCGTTCAATAGGATTGAAAATGAATTCGGAGCTCACTCAGCTGATCAGTGATCTGAAGAGTGAAGAAGATCTCCTCGAATGCTGAAGACGCCTGGAAGAGCACTTCCATTCAATAGGATTGAAAATGGCTTCGGAGCTCACTCAGCTGATCAGTGATCTGAAGAGTGAAGAAGCCTTTGAGCAATGATTTGCAGCGTTTTTTACCCACCAACATTTTTTTTACCTACCAACTTTTTTTTACCTACCAGCTAGGTACTACCTACCACACCATACTGGCTTCACACCTTCACAATCAAGTTTATTAGAAAGAACTAAACGCTTCACACTCGATTGGAAAAATAGAAAGCTTCACATGGAAATTTGATTACTGGTTACGCAGAAGGCAAAACTGTATACAAATCGAAGAAATGAACAGCGATCGCATTTTAGTCCGATAAAATTTGAATGGAGATTAGACCTCTTTTGCGATTCACACTCATGATTCTGTTTTATCGAAGGAAAACCTTCAAGTACTCGTAGGGACCGAACGGTTTGTCCTAAAGAGCTCCGGGTGGTCTCAAAAATTTTAAAAAATTCAATACTCTTATTTAAAATTGGTGAAAAAACGATACCTTTATTTCGAGAGTTTTCGAGCTAGGGCACTCTTGAAAATTTCAACCCTTAATTTTCACCCCTTAGAAGTGACCTACATCAACCAAAAGCTTCGCGGCACAACTAGACCCCAAATGGAGCCCATATACCAAATTTGAACCAAATCGGTCCAGTGTTGCTAAGAAAAGTGCCACGGACGGCGGACGGACATTGCAAATTTGGATTCTACGCACCTTGAAACGTAAAGTGACAAAGTTTGATGGGGGGTTATAAAAATTTTTTGCGATACGATCACATAGGCTTATTATTAGAAATAATAAACCAAAAGCAAAAAGAAACCTTTATTGCTGTTATTATAGTAACATTAGAGTTGAGTAGCCTTTATGTAGACCCTCAGGCTGAGTGAGCACTCACTCAGGCGACCACCACACTGAAGTGGGCCACTCGTGACTGGACACTCACACTCAACCCTTGTCTATGAATTCTA
This sequence comes from Apolygus lucorum, assembly GCA_009739505.2. NCBI lineage: Eukaryota > Metazoa > Arthropoda > Insecta > Hemiptera > Miridae > Apolygus > Apolygus lucorum. The sequence goes on from CM019176.2 coordinate 41,685,612, forward strand.
CTCCTGGTGTTGTTGCGCTGACGCCACAGAGTACTGGAGACGAGTTAACAGAGGAGAGAGCTAATGTTAAAATGGCGTGCAAGCATTTTTGAGGCTGCCTCAGTTGCGCCATCTACTTTCAGCTGAAGAACTACTACGGAAACTGAAGAGGTGGGGGGAGGCCACACTCTAGAGGTGTGTCGGTACAGCTGTACCGGGACTGTGGAACCGAGTATCAGGTTGGAACGTTTCCACGCAGTGACAAAAACTCAAACCTTACCGGTCCAGTTCCACGGACTGATAAGATATCTTAAGATGGCTCTGGACCGGGAAGAGAATCTTTTCTATCGGTCCAGTTCCATCCTCACCAATCAGAATGATCTGATCAATCATCTCATCAATCTGATCATTCTGATTGGTAAGGATGTAACCGGACCGATAAGATATCACAGAGAATGCAATGGCTCTGGACCGGTAAGCATGGATCTTGTTCTCAGTTCTGTTCCATGTTGTACCTGGAAGCGCCCTTACTACTTCCATGGACTGAGAATGGTTCATGGAATGGCTCTTGAGCGGGAAGTTATCTTCTGGACTGGTTAGCATGGAAGTTGTCTCCAGTTTTATTAATTTATTATTGTCATGTTAAGTTCTTAAACTGCAACGTCATAATTCTTTCCTTGAATTGTTTGGTAACTATTAGTTATAATAAATTGCCTCTTTTGTAACACTTGTTCAAATTCCTTCCTTTTTGCGAATTGTCAAGGAAAATGATGCTATTGTATTGCAAGTTGAGATCATAAGCATGGAAGAAGGACGATAGGGATTTGACTGCCTGCTTCATCCATGCCATGTGAGTGGGATTTGATCGCCTGTATTGGTAATGGAACTGTACCGGTAATTTGGAACGGTTACATCTTGTCACCGTAACCGTTGGAACCGTTCCACGGAAATGCCTGGACCGACACACCCCTACCACACTCTCTTCATGCCGCTTCTTTTCAAATCCTTTCGAATGACCAGAAGTTGATAACATTTCATCATCATTTTGATTTGCAAGAATTACTTAGAAAAACCAATCGAGGCGAAAGGTATTTTCCAAGTTGCCCTTACAGTTGTTGTTGTCCCTATTGCCAGTAGTTCAAATGTTCAATCGACAACTGCCACCCATAGAAACGTTTGAAGGTATTATTGAAAATCACTCGATTTTTTCGTACATATCGCGAATATAAATAAATGTGATCAAATTAATTACTTTGATGCGGCCGGTAACGCCCCAAGGATAAAAATATGTGATAAACAAGGTGACTTGTTGTGATGAGGTTGGGAACAAACGATCATGAACGCAATCTGTTGCACTCATCTAGAACTACGTCCTGGAGCTCCACCAATCAGAACGCTTCTCGGGCTCCCAGATTCAGCTTACAGCCCACCACAACTCTGACGTAACCCCCCCCCTGTGTATTGTCCTAGCAGTATTCCTGCTTGGATCCAAAACTCCCGTCTTCTTGAAAGACTCACTCAGAACATTTTTTAGGAAGGGTTTCTGGGAGCTTTACGTACTTCATTAAAGATTCACTACACGGCAATTTTTTGTTAATATCAACTACCTTGTTACGAGTTTTTAGGCTCGTAAACGATCTTTTGAATTTACCTAGTTTTTGGAATTTAGTAGGGCCAATTTGTGAAATCATGATTTAAAAATGGTTCCTTTTCGTCGAGATGGATCCGACGGACTCAGCAGGGAGCAACATTTTATTAGTGAATTTTGTTAGCCTTTTCAGCGAGACGGATCTGCTGTACTTGTTTTTGGCTTATTGAGTGGGGTTTTCGTCGAGACAGATCTGACATACTGGCCCAGGGAGGAAGTGAAAAGGAAAAGACTTATTTGAGTTTAGTTCCACACAACAACCAGTTAGTACCGAGAGGGAGGATAGAGTGCCCCTGGCTGATGACCGAGGGTTTATAAGCGTACCCCACCTCTCCATGCCTAGTAGGGAGGGAGAGAGGTATTCCTAGGAGGGCGTTGCCCGATTCTCATCTGCTAGCTGGTTCCTGATACCCGTGCTTTATTGTAATGAAATGAGCATGAGTTATTAAAAAAATGTGATGAGAATTACAACATACCCTTTTGCGAGATATTCGAATAGTGAAAGTGGTACCCTCGATTATATCCACGTCTTTCCCCTACACTATCATTGCGCAATATGTCTTAATAAATGTGTGTTTGAATCTCCGTGTGCGCAGGTGCAAGGTTTCAGTCAGTGCCAGCGTCACTCTATGACGTCGGAGCTTTGGTGCGAGCAGTGCGATAAACTCCTCTGTGGCCTCTGTGTCCTCAGCGTTGATCATCCGCCGTACCACGTGGCGAATCTCCGTCCTCATCCTGCCCTCACCGCCAGCAGGATCCACGATGTAAGTAGCAGCTGGAAGCTACTTTTAACTTTACCAACATGGTAAATGGCCCGGGCAAATTGGTGCTAAAAAGGGGTATAACTAACTAACTAACTAACTAATTGGCACTACAGCCCAGGGTGAGCCTTGGCCTCCACTAAGACACCTCCCAAGCTTGTCCGATCCTGTGCCGTTGTCATCCATTCATAGCACCCAAGTCGTGCTGTGTCCTCCTCTAAGTTGTCACTCCATCACTGCCTCGGTCTTCCTCTCCTTGTACCATTTGGTCTGGAGAGCAGCAGCTGTTTGGATGGGTCGACGTCATCCATTCGGAGAGCATGTCCAGCCCATCTCAACCGTCCCAGCTTCACGAACTTTACTACATCGTAATCTTCGTACAGCTGGTACAGTTCTTCATTTTTCGGCGTATCCATTGTCCATGGTCAAACAGTGGGCCCAGGATTCTCCGAAGGATCTTCCTCTCAAAAACCCTGAGGACACTCTCAGACTGCTTTGTCATCACCCATGTTTCTGACCCATAGGTTAGTACAGGGCGAAGCAGTACTTTGTACAGCGTTATTTTAGTTTTTCTGGAGAGGGCTCGAGACTTGAGGAGTGGCAACAGTCCAAAGTAGCACCGGTTGGCAGAAAGAATTCTAGCATTGATTTCGGTTGGGCAATCATTGCATTCATGTACAGTAGAGCCAAGGTAAGTGAAAGTTTCCACCCTTTCAAATTTCAAAAAGAGGTATAGCCCATAAAAGTTGCTCGAGAGCTGGGAATCGTTTTAAACCATTTTAGGGGTCCTGAATAACGGGTACATGAGTTTGTGACTGTACTGTACTGTTTAACCGATTTCAATTTTTCAAACGCCATTCGACGCGAAGTTTAATGCTCTTTAAAAAAGGACTAGTAAAATTTTCTGTAGGATACGTACTTTTCGAGTTATGAGCAAAATTTATTTAACGTTTTATTTTAAACGATTTATTTTAAAACGAAAATTTATCGTACAATATTTTCGTATGGTTTTGTCAGAATATAGTAGGTACATATGTTTTGTGAAATTAGTAAAAGTGAATAAGAAAAGGAATGAGAACCAGTAATAATATTTGCCCTAGTATGTTGATTTACGTTTCTTCTCAAACACAAGAGTGCTGGTTCACAGACTCGTGGAATGGAATGTCAATGGAAATGACATGGAGGAAGACCGATCAGCTACGTATGCGTTGAAGCTAACATACCTGTTTGCTGTTGATGATTATTTCTTATATGATTATAATCTCTAATTATTCGTTAATTGCTCTACTTCATAAACTGATTCTTATAGATCTAACGCTGGTTCATTATTACGGAATACAATTACCTAATGATTGCATGAATTGAACTAACTTAGCTTGAAGTGGGCTCGGCAACATAGCGGCGGAACTCGGGACCAACCGCGCAGTGGTCCGTGAGGGAACTAAATCCAAACAATGGTCCTAATACTCTTAGAGATTCGCTAGGCTGCTAGGCTTAAACTTGGACTCCTCGTGCATTCTCTAGGAAACCAATTGTTGTGACTGAGATGGAATCAGCTTGGATAATCATCTTCATCGTGATGACGGAGCCTACATTCTTGTTGCAGGTAATTCAGGTGTTGAATGACCATTCGCAAGCGATTCTCGGAATCTCCGCCATCGCCAGCATCTTCGAATTCGGGAATCGACACACGCTTCTGGATTTCACCCGAGATCTCATCGGAAAGATGGAGGCAAACCGAGACGCTCTGAGAGACTACGAGCGTCGATCAGCGGAGCTCACTGCATCCAGCAACATGGCATCGTTCGCCTTCGACGTAGCTTCGGACAGACCGTCCACAGTGTTCGACGATTACATTGCAGTGAAAAACGCCTTGGATAAAATGGTCGAGGACGAGGAGGTCAAAAAAGCCGGATCGGGGACGGCTTTGCTGGTGAAGGTGTCAGCCATGGTCATCTATCAGGTTTTCAGGAGTGCCTTGCGAGGAGTTTCTTGGGGAGCTGCCGTCGAAAATCGAAAGCCAGGGAAATTAAACGCAGCCACCAACACGGTTTGTTCAATTTCCATGCATTTATTGCTTTTTACCGACCTTTCTGATGAATGAAATTGATACTATTGCAATCGGCAGGAAACAGATTTTTGGTTTATTATTTTCAATAATGAACCTTTGGAATCGACCAAGAAAAAAATGTTAACCCCCTCAAAATTTGATGGTTTACGTTTCAAGGTACGTAGAATCCAAAAATCGAATACAAATTTGGCCGTCCGTCCGCCGTACGCGGCACGTTCCTTAGTTCCCATGGACCGATTTTAATGAAATTTGGTATATGGGCTACATTTGGGGTCTAGTTGTGCCCCGAAGCTTTTCGTTGATGTCAGTCACCAGGGTGAAAAATAAGGGCTGAAATTTTCAAAACGCCCTAACTCAGAAAATGTTGATATAAAGGTATTGTTTTTCTTCAATTTAAAATAGTAGGTATTGATTTTTTTAGAATCGAATGAGACCACCCGGAGGTCTGTATGACCAACCGTTCGCTCCCCATAAAAACTTGAGTGTTGGTCTCACGATAAATCAGAAACACGAGTGTGAATCTCAGAATAGACTCAATCTCTGTTCAAATTTTAGCTGACAAAATGCGATCGTAGTTCGCCTCTTCGAGTTGTACTCAGTTTTGTTGTACTCACTGTACAGTTGTGCTCAAATTTCCTAACGAAGGGCCCTACAACTCCCTCTTTCTTCGAATGGAGTGTGATGCGTTTATATCGTCAAAATAAACTTGATTCTGACTCAGAAATATGGTTGGTAGATTGTGGCAAAGGCGACTCAGAAATATTACACAATGGTTTATTTTTTTCTACATAGATCACTCGTCTGCAAAGCCACCAACCATCCAACATGAAGAAAAACATCGATCACATTTCGGTCAGCTGTAATTTGAACGGAGATTAGGCCTTTTATGCGATTCACACTCGTGTTTCCGATTTATCATAAGTCCAACCCTTAAATTCTCGTAGGGAGCGAACGGTTTGTCCTACAGGGCTCCGCGTGGTCTCAAAAAATTCTATACTATCTTAAATTGATGGAAAAACAATACCTACCTTTATATCAACATTTTTTGAGTTAGGGAGTTTTCAAAATTTCAAATTCATTTTTTGACACTTAGAAGTGACCTACATCAACCAAAATCTTCGGGGCACAACTAGACCCCAAATGGAGCCTACATACCAAATTTCATCAAAATCTGTCAATGCTAAGTGGGGAAAGTGCCGCGGACGGCGGACGGACGGCCAAATTTTTATTCGATTTTTGGATTCTACGTACCTTGAAACGTAAACCAACAAATGTTGAGGGGGGTGTTAAAAAAAAAATTTTCTTGGTCGATTCCGAAGGTTCATTATTGGAAATAATAAACCAAAAATAGACCTTTGTGTGATATATACAGCGTTTTTGCCCAAGAACTGAATTGGGCTGACTTGCATCTAAAAAGAATGGCTGAGTTTATTGTACTCCTAGAAATTGCTGCTGCTGATATAAAACTTGTAGTTTGCCATTCTCGCCGAAAGAAAATACCTTAGAGTGGGTTGTAAAAGTGAAATAACAATTGAATCTCAAGACGTGTTAAATAAAAAAGGTAGGTATAAGACGAGGGGATGCGGGAGAAAAGGGTTGGGTTTGGTGCATTACTGCATACTTCCCTCGCTCTTCATATGGCTAATATGAAGAAAAACATCGTCTAGATCTGTGGAAAAGAAAGGTCATGCTCGTGATAGAAAAATTGTTGGACTGAATAGATTTCGTGGATTCGAGTCACAGAGCTATTGAGAACAAAAGAAATACTCCCGACAAGGATAGAATTCATACATAGAACGATTCGAAACTATTGCAAATTTGGCGATTGTGGTTCTTTCATATCTTGGTTAGCAGATTGATAAACAAACGTCTAAACCACACCAGCAGCATTAGTTCATATATCCTCCTCTAGGGAAAAAGTTTTTCCCTTGAATCAGCTGCTTCACATCTCGAGCTTTATCAAAATCTGTATCTGAAGCTGGATTCACATGGGACAGAAATGTCAGAACGATGGAAGGGCGGAAAGAAATAACGCAATCTGATTGGCTGATTTCCCCAGTGGAGAATAGTGGCCACCATCTTGACGGAAAGGCAGAAGAAATTTTTTTATACTGTCTTCCACTTTCCTCATGGATAATCACTAGTAGAGTGTGCACTAGGGGTGGCCGACTGTCGATAGTAGCCAACAATTGATTGTTTTGATGCTATTGAAGCGTTGAGGAGCTGTGATAATTTATTACCAGAATTTTTGCAGAATCCCAACTGTGATAATTTCTAGAAACATTATTCAGCTGGCATTTGTAAAAATAGATGAGCTTGCGGGCAAATTAAAAATTCCAAGAGCAATATTATTCCTTTGTAGATAAAAACCATTGAAACTATCGATTGTTGGAAAAAACAGTCAATTGTTGTAATCCACAATCGGCCACCCCAAGGTTCCACACTCGCGCTCATTTGCTCTTTTATTTTCTCACGCTGTCTTTTTTTGATTCTTTTATTTATGAATTTCAACGAGGAATGATCACCACCCTTTCAAAATACTGTCAACAGAGGTTACAGGATCAGAGAGAGGTTATCATTTCAGAGGCTTCCAGGAGAAAGGTTATCATTCCGTCCTGTCAATCCATGTGAACCATCCGCCGACTCTGCCTCCACTGGTTTTCTCGTCTTTCCGACCTCTCCATCCCATGTGAATCTAACTTCAGCTTATTTTATCTGATTCAACGAAAAAAACGCTTTACCACCCCTAGCGGAGGATACATGAATTAATGCTGTTCATGCTTAATAAGTGATGATGAATCTAATCTTATGGTGATTAAGATCTAATTAATTAATGATTAATTTAAGATCTAAAGATTTAAAGATTAAGATCTAATTAAATCTAAAATTAAGATCTAATTTTAGATAAAAGAGAGATTCGGCGAAAGAAAACAAGTGATGTTTGTTCAATCAGCAGCAGAGATGGGCGAATTCTTATTCATAAATACGATTATGAATACAAATCATGTCTTCGATTCTATGATTATGAATACGAATACAGGTATGAATATGAATATGAATACGAGTACAGTCGTATTCACACTTTCAATACGATTTTCCCCCGTATTCGTATTTTGAATACGATTTTATGATTTTTTTTTCTTTAATTTCCCTAAAAAACGAATTTTTTTACGATTTTCCCTGAAAATCATACTTTGTTTATGATTTTTTCCCGAACTCTTGACATATTTATGACCTAACATTGTCAAAATAATCAATCAAAATTCGAAATGCTCATAAATTCTTGTAGAATTTTTCACGCAGAATCGAATGAGACCAACACCAGGTTGCTACGACAAACCGTATTAAAAACTACGACGAAATGTCTGCTGAAAATCGTGTTTTTTAAACGATTTGCACTGAAAATCATCAAAAAAAATTATGATTTTTACCGGTAATGTCGTCGTACTTTCTATTCAGTTGGTAGGCGCGACCTGGTGTTGGTCTCATTCGATTCTGCGTAAAACATCCTATAAGAATTGGTGAGCGTTTCGAAATTTTATTAATTATTTTTACAATTTTAGGGAATAAATACGACCAAAATTCCGGTAAACATCATAATTTATTCAGATTTTCAGTGCAAATTGTGAAAAAATTACGATTTTCAGCGGAAATTTCGTCGTAGTTTCTACATGGTTGGTCGTAGCGACCTGGGGTTTTGGTCTCATTCGATTCTACGTGAAAAATCCTACAAGAATTTGTGAGCGTTTCGAATTTTGATTGATTATTTTGACAATGTTAAGTCATAAATATATCGAGAGTTCGGGAGAAAATCATTTAAAACATATTGTTTAGTAATGCATGCATTCCAGGGGACGTCCCATTGGATAAGCATTAGATCAGTTTAACCAGTTGGTCAGCAATAAAACTGTTTCAATCGATGTAATTTATTTATTACTTTAGGCAAGAAATACTGACCCCCCCCCCCCCTCTCACCCTTATCCACCATACAATTTCTAGCGGCATGAGAGCCTCGAATCTGAAGAGCATTTTAAAATCCACGATCTACGATACCCAACATGCGAATTCGAGTTCACCCCCCCCCCCCCACCTCCAATGGTGCCAGTCTGGCACCAAAGCGGAAATACGTCGTAACGTTGAACTTTCATCTACCTATTAGTTTTAGTAGGCGGTCTGTCGAGGTTCACATCCGTATTCAAGGTGAAACACAAACAAAAAAAAAAACGAAATATGCGGTTTAAGGTGTCCTGGCACCATGGTGGCACCACTATTAGTTCCATGGTGGTACAGAGAATAATTCTTGAAAATCCGGAGGTAAATTGAGAATTTTTCCTCAATTTCAAAGCTTGGGGAAAGTTAGTAAGCATTAAAGGAACCGAAATATTGAAAAATCGGATATTTTGTGAATATTATCCCCCCACTTGCCCCCTCCCCTTGCGAATTTTGGTACTCGGGTGAAATTATGTACAACTCGGAAGTTATTTGAGTCAAACAAAAAAAGAAAAACGCAAATCGGTTGGAAATTGAGGCCTGGGCAGAATTTACAAGATTATGCCCGCAAACGCACGTTTTTCAAGCATTAACCCCCCCTTTCCCCCCCTTAAAAAGCAAAATTCAAAATTCCGGTGCCACAGTGCACAACAAGACAGTTTTCCGCGTCGATGAAAAAAAAACCACAAAAATCGGTTGAGAACTAAGGCCTGGGCAGACGACACAAGATTATGCCCGAAAACGCACGTTTTTTAAGCGTTAACCCCCCTTTTCCCCCCTTAAAAGGCAAAATTCGAAATTCCGGCGACGTAGTGCACAACTAGATAGTTTTCCGCGTCGAACAAAAAAAGAACCAGGAAAATCGGTTGAGAACTAAGGGCTGGGCAGACGACACAAGATTTTGTCACACACACACACACACACACACACACATACACACACACACACACAGACATACACCTATGGTTTTTTTTCGCGGATTTGGATTCAGAATGGTCTAAAACGGATTACTGCGTGGTTATTTTTTTTTCTGTTGAGTGTTGTCCAACTTCACCCCAGATCGATCGCATAAGGACGCCCAAGTCTTACTGTGGGACGTCCTAAAAAGTATGATTTTTAGGAAAAATCGTAAAAAAATTCGATTTTTAGGGAAATCATAGAAAAAATCATAAAATCGTATTCAAAATACGAATACGGGGGAAAATCGTATTGAAAGTGTGAATACGATTGTATTCGTATTCATGTTCATATTCTTACCTGTATTCGTATTCATAATCATAAAATCGAAGATATGATTAAATCATATACAAATTTTGTATTCATAATTGTATTTATGAATAAGAATTCGCCCATCTCTGATCATCAGTTCTCCATAATATAAGTTCAGCGTTCAATATTTGGAGTAGCGATTTCTCCGTATAATCAGGAACAAACTTTACCTACCAATAATTTGTTCGATCGCAACATTAAATGAAAAATTTTTTCATCACGATTTACATAATTAACAGGTAAATATAAACGAATTATCAGTATAATTGGTTTTATTTGCCGAAACAACAAAATGAAATGACAATGGTCAGTAAATATACCTTATACTTATCATGTAGGTACTTATCAAAGATATTTCCTAAATTGATGGAGTGCGAGGGAAAACCTATCTCTCCCACGTGCCAGCTGGGCGCCACCTGACGGCCCTGGGCCCACCCACCATGGTGGCATCCCAGGTCCTGCAACCGGGAAGGGAAAGAGGTTTCAAAGACATCCCCGACCAAACCGGAAACTGTGCCTTATCCAAACACGCCAATGTGGGCTGCCACCCAAGACCAGACGGACCAGCATCACCCGGCCAAATTGCTAAGGAATGAACTACACAATCACAATCATTTCATATCCCAATTATACGCTCACACTCCATAACAAAACATTATTAACACGCAAACAACTACTTATCATATTAAAATAATTATAATAATAGGAACCAAAACAGGTATCATGGTCAAAAATTGCAAGCTAGAGTACTTTTGATAAAGATTTGTTATCAAGATTATCTATTTGCACAGGTTCCAATCTCCGAAGACCTCTACGCTGTTTGGCTCGGGACTTTGAGTCATCGCTCTGAACTGGCTAAGAGGGTGACCGACCCGAATGCTGTGATCCCTGCTGGATGGTTCGTCAACACCCTCCCGAACGTCTTCTTCATCGAGTTCTCCGTCGGCCAACAAACTCTCGGACGAGTGCTCATCGAAACCAACCCTGACATCGCTCCGGTCATGTCAGCCAATTTTGCTCTTCTCTGCAACAAGGCCAGGTTGGTACAATGAAAACAGCGAATTACATAATTGTTTTGACTCCACTTCAGATAAGAGGTTCTTGTTAAGCCCATTTTACACGATCCAATCCTGTGCACATGATAGGACCCTATCCTGATCACTGGATCAGATTGTATCAAAAAATGCAAGATCCAACATCCACAAAATTACACCAGGACCTGCTTCATCCAGCATCATTCGCTTTAAAATTACTCTTTTTTATTCAATATCCAATTAAAACCTCTTTTTAATATAAAGAAATAACTCATTATTTATAATTAGTGGATACTCACATTAAAATTTACCCTGAGCAACGAAATTTGAAACTACACTAATACAGGTAAGAGAGACTTGTATTCATGCAGCAGGCCAAACAAATGTGGGTACTAAAAATCGAAGTTTCTAATCGTCTTTTGCATCTCAGCGCATTGTGAACAATTTTGGATATGTTTCTATCGATTTAAATTTCTATATAGGGACAATAGGGTGTGCGCCTGGGTAGGAAAAACTGCTTATTGTTATTTTTAATCTAAGGTAGACCTCATTCTGAGAATTTTGGTACCAACCGCGACCTTCTAGCGTGTGTAAATCTTTTCCTATGATTTTTTAAAGTTTCGACCGTTTATGACGTCACAGTTGGCTAGGTGGTACCGCCCAGGCGAGAGGGGCGAGTGACGTCATAAGCGGTCGAAACTTTGTAAAATCATAGAAACAGATCTACTCACGCTAGAAGGTCGCGGTTGGTGCCAAAATTCTCAGGATGTAGTCTATTTTCGATTAAAAATATTTAAAAAAATCAAGGCGCACCCCCCATTCCTTGTCCCTGGCCTATACGAAATCTTCGTCCGAATTTGATGGAATTTGCATGGTTAGTGCAGATTAGCCAACAGATGGTCCCATGTAAATTTCATTATCATCAGGCCAATGAGAACATCAGCGCACGCTTTACACATCAATTTCTCACGATCTTAATGTACGATTCTGCTCAAATTTGGAGGGCAATTGAGGACTGGGCCCGATATGATCAGTAGTAGCATCGTTACTCTCTAACAACAAAACAATTATCAACATAATCATGCAAAATGTCTCATTTGTGTGTCTCATATCTGTTTTTCAAATTTAAAACCACCAACATGATCGTGAAAATCAAGTTTCATATTTGGGAATTGGTCAGTGTTATGAGCTGCTCTAAGATACCACAATCATTAAATGAATTTTGTTACAAATTTTGTTACTAACGATGTTCATGTTGCTCTGTGCAAGAGAGCTGCGCACATCTTGGTTTAAGATTTGAAAAAACTCAACTCAACTTTTGGAGATTTACGGTCGTGTTTCCAATACTTTTGACTTTATTAGGTAGTAACATGGACTTGAATCACCAAATCAGGTGATCGATTCATGGAGTTTACTTTTTGTTCCTCCTAAAAAAAAGTCTGCCAAGTGGGTGTGGCACATAGCTTCCTCATATCCATAACCCGATTGTATAGATGATCCGATGCATAGTAGTTAAACTCGAAAAATCAATCTATAAGTACCTTGCACTTTGCTTATAGGGAACTCTACACGTCAACCCGCACTATCACTGAATATTGTTGGAAAATTTAAAAGTTATGGCTGTTACAAGGATTTCACGTTTGCGCATGCGCACAAAATACTTTCAATTTGGGGGCCATGATTTTCATAGGGGTTAATCCCTGAAAATGTCATCGAAATCGGATGAGAAATGTAGAAGTTATGGCTGTGGGAAGGATTTCATAACAGACAGATAGACACGGAACCAAAATTGTTCAGGAAGGTCTGAAAAGTAAAACGCGAGTGGAAATTTTGATTTTGGAAAACTTTTTTTCAACCTTGAAAATTGAAAACAATGCTTCCGCTACCTTGGTAGACTCGAAAGCAATAATTACCTTAAACGCGTTTTGAAATCATAACTTCAGCGAATTTTCGAAAAAAATGAGACTACTGCAAAGGACTCAACATTTTTATTGGAGATTTAAAAATGTTAATTTTGCTTCCGAGTCTACCAAGGTAGCGGAAGCTTTGTTTTCACTTTTCTAGGTTGAAAAAAAAGTTCTCCAAAATCAAAATTTCCACTCGCGTTTTTCGTTTTAGACCTTTCTGAACAATTTTGGTTCCGTGTCTGTCTGCCTGTCATGAAATCCTTGCCACAGCCATAACTTCTTCAATCCTCATCATTTCAATGAAATTTTCAGGGATTGTGCGTGTTGTCTTGTAGTTGGTCCCCTATGAAAATCATTGCATGCGCAAATGCTAAATCCTTGTAACAACACCCACTTGGCAAACTGTTTTCTTTCTGTTTGTCAATTTATAAAACCATCAACATGATCGCGAAAATCAAAGTTACATATTCGGGATTTTGCCAGTGTTGGAAGCTGCTCTACGATACCACAATCATTTGTATGCTTACCTTGTCCATGTGTGTAAGGAAGCTGCGCACACCTCGGCAGAAGTTTTAAGATTTGAACGAAAACTCAGCTCTCAACTTTTGGAGATTTACGATCATGTTTTAGAAAATATTGATGTTTTTAGGCAGTAACACGAACGTGAATCACCAAATCAGGAGATCGGTTTATGGAGTTTACTTTTTGTTCCTCCTAAAAAAAAATATCAAATTAAATAAGAAACGCGTTTTAAACTTGTGATTTCAGCGAATTGTCGAGAAAAAATTATTACAAAGGACTCAATAGTGTACCATTTAAAGTGTTCATTTTATAATATTTATAGATATTTATAATATTTATTACGGGTGAGATTTTCTATCTCGATGAGGTTCCCTCGTACTAAAATCGGCAGGTAGACCCGAATCGCACAAAAATGTTGGTTCTTCCCAATGTTTTTTTTTTTTTTAAGAAATACATTTGTTTCCATAATTGTATCTTTCTATTAATCTTTTTCTTTCTCTCGATGACGAGTGAAGTTACAATCTGAGGAGCAATCTCAATTCCCTAACCATCTTCTGTGAGCCTTCAGGCCCTGATTCATATAAACTCCAGCCAAAATTGATTCCAAAACCATGGATTAACGAATGAACCCAAAACTCTGGAATTTATAAGGGAACACTCAGGAGGTTATTTCTAACAGATTAGCGTAGAGATATTAGAAGATTTCTATTTTTTCAAATGTATGATAGCAACAAAAATGTGTGATGAAATTCAAAAATCTAAAATCTATGCTCGTTTTCTATTTGTATAAAATGGTGAATAATTACAAAAACATATAGGACGCGAGTGAAAACTCAATTCTCCGTCCATTGATGCGGTTTCCATGAGGCTAAGAGGCCCAAGGAAACAAGTCAGAGGTCTCGGACTGGAGGACGGAGCAGCAATTTGGCTCCCACAAGACCAACGCCTCACACATTTACGCTCGCAAAAAAGAAAAAAAAAACCCTTTGGCATAAATCAATTTCCATTTTTTTGGACAACTACTGGAGTCCTTGTCCACCTTCATTCCTTCTACAATGTTCAATAAAGTGTTTTTTTCTCTCTCGCTAAAAAAAAAAAAAAAATTACAAAAACATATTGTTTAGTAATGCATGCATTCTAGGGGACGTCCCATTGGATAAGCATTGGGTCAATTAATAACAGTTGGTATACGAAAAAACTTTTCACTCGATGTAATTTATTAATTATTTTAGGCACCACAACACCCCCCCCCCCTTTCACCCTTATCCACCACAACATTTCTAGCGGCATGGGAGCCTCAAATTTCAAGATAATTTTGAAATCCATGATCTACGACACCCAACATGCGAACTCGAGTTTCAAAGCTTGGGTACAATTAGTAAGCTATTAAGGAACCAAAATATTGAAAAATCGGATTTTTTCTCAATATTATCCCTCCACTTATCCCCTCCACATGCTAATTTTGATACTCTGATGGAATAGTGTGCAATTTGGAAGATTTCTGAGTCGAACAAAAGAAGAAACACTCATCGGTTGGAAATTCAGGCCTGGGCAGATTTTACAAGATTACTCCCGCAAATGCACGTTTTTTGAGCATTAAACCCCCCTTTCTCCCCTTAAAAGGCCAAATTCGAAATTCCGGCGAAGTAGTGCACAACTAGGAACAAAAAAAAGGAGGAACAAAAAAAGAACCACGAAAATCGGTTGAGAACTAAGGCCTGGGCAGACGACACAAGATTTTGTCACACACACACACACATTCACCTATGGTGTTTTTGCGGATTTGGATTCAGAATGGTCTAAAACGGATTACTGTGTGGTTATTTTTTTTCTGTTGAGTGTTGTCCTCCTTCACCCCAGATCGATCGCATAAGAAACAGGCTTTAACAGAACGGTTGGACTCAAGTGAAGGCTCAGTGATTCAAGGTGGAAACTCTTTTTCAGGGAGTTTCCATCCAACCTTCAGACGAGCACTCACACTCAGTGGTTCTCACCCTGATGTCGCTTTGCACCTGGTTAATGAATGTCAGATTCATCTAGACATCCTGGTCAGACGTTCTGAGACCTAGGAAAGACAAGCATTTGTAGCGCGCTGTCGTATAACATAAAGTGGTCCCACTGAACTCGCTGGTGTATTGCGGGCTAGCATCCTAGGCAACATACGTGTAGTATTCCATTCTTATAACTAGCGGAACTAACCCCAATCATTTAATAATAGATGAAAGTTCAACGTTACGACGCATTTCTCCTTTGGTAGCTGGCACCTGGCACCATTGGTGGTGGTGGTGGTGTGATGAAGGTGGGGGGGTGAACTCTTATTCGCATGTTGGGTATCGTAGATCATGGATTTTAAAATGCTTTTCAAATTCGAGGCTCCCATGCCGCTAGAAATGTTATGGTGGATAATGGTGGGAGGCAGGGAAGAGATCACTATTTCTTGCCTAAAGTAATAAATTACATCGAGTGAAACAGTTTTATTGCTTACCAGCTGGTTTAAATTGACTTAATGCTTATCCAATGGGACGTCCCCTGGAATGCATGCATTATTAAACAATATGTTTTAAACAAACATCCTCACGCATTTTATCGCCTAAGTAAGCTTTTGAAGTTTCTGAGAGTTGATAACAAACCCAATTTGTAATTTATATTTTTTCACCAATCAGCTTGCATATCTTTTTAGTGATATGCGCTTCGATTATTTTACTAAAGCGACAGCAAATTTGGACAGTATTTTAAATAGTTTTTTCTAAAATAAAAAGACGGGTTCTATAGAATAGAGCATTTTGTGTGAGTATTAACCTTTGTTATTCTAGAATTCGCTCTAGTTACCATTTTAGAGCCTATTCCGAAGAAAAGATGTGTAAAATTTACTCCACGCTACCTTTGAAGACCTTTGGAATAGCGCTACCTTTCTAGGGTTAGACGGTTTCCCACTTTTCGTCGGCAACTATTGTTCGATTTTGATGATTCCAGCGGCAATCACACTCGCGACCGACTGAGGACCCCCCCCCTAATAGAAACCATTAATTTAGTAGTTAATGGTTTTATTAAAAATTAAAAAGTTTAGCATTTACTCATTATTGCTTAAACCATTGTGTGTAATTTTCTGTATTTTTATTCATTTAACTTTAAACTATTTTTCTGAAATCTAATACATAAAATCCCAACAGTACCGTATATGTACCCAACTTCGGCCATGTCCCCTAACTTCGGCCATTCCAAATATTGGCGGTACTGATGAAGCTGCGCTCTTCAGGGGTCATTAAAAACTTTCAGTTTTTTCTCAATTTCAACAGGTGTCTTTGGGGCCTAATGTTGATATCTCCCGCGCTTGTTACTCTTATCACTTTCCCATTAAAAAAAAAATCAAAATGTAAACAAGCAGTTTAGACATTTTTCAGCATGTGTGCTTTATTACTATTGTAGTTTTTGATGTGATCTTAGAACTTGCTCTTACCGTTTCATGTTCGTAGTTTAGTGTTCTTAAAGGTGAGTGATAAGTCATTTTTTTACTTCGTGTTTTGAGGGAGTTCTGGGGAGTTTTTTCCGATAACTGAGTCAGTGTACCTAACTTCGGCCATGGGGGGTCCGTCTCGAAGATAGAAAATTAGTGGACGTGAGTACCAAAACTATAATCCGATATATATGGAAAACGAACTGAAGGAGGTTAGGGCTAGGAAATTGTCAATTCGGAAGGCATCCTAAAAAAATATGGAGTACCCAGATCGACTTTGCAGGATAAGATAAATAAGAAGAATCCTCTCATGGTGGGTCACCCCAATGCATTTCCATTTTCACTCTAATGTAGTGATATTATTATAATGACTAGTCATGAGTTTTTAGTCGTTTGAGAATATTACACAAATCTTTCAAGGGAACTCAGATAAGTTAATATTACTAATGAATGTTTTAAGTGTTGTTCAAATAATTTTGGCTGTTTTATGACTAGTGTGACGATCTCGTATTTTTGACATTATTAGCACTGATAATGATGATATTTTTGAAATTTCGACCAAAAAATTACCATGATTTGAAGTTTTAAAATTCAAATAATCAGTTCACGTTTGAAAAGTTTTATAGATATTTTTACTGCATTTCGCCTTTGCTTGGATGTTTTCCATGATATTCCTAAGGTGTTATTGTATTATAGGTGTTCCAAAAAAGTCTTTGTACGGTTTTTATAATTTTTATATTCAAAAAAGCTTTTTTAAAAAATTATTCGGCGGCTGAAGTTACAATATATTTACTAGGTACTTCTTCGTTTTTAATGCATTTTTCATAGGTGGCCGAAGTTGGAGCACAACCGTATCTAACTTCGGCCACACGTTTTTAAAAAAGGCCAAAGTCGAGATGATAAAAAAAATTATAGTGACATCCTATAGAGCAGATCTGCTGTCATCTAAATTATTTTTTTCAGATTTTTACTCATATATTTGACTTTGAATAAACTCAAAAAACCTCCAAAAGTGGCCGAAGTTGGGTACATCTACGGTACGTGTAACCCGGGTTCGATTCCAGTCAAAAAAAATTTCTAATTTAATTGTTGTTCTAATTAAAGTAATTGGTTGTTGACAGTTTTGTCACTAATACGGTTCTCTTTTCGCATAGGTATTTCGATTGTTTTTGCCTGCTTTTAGTAGGCATTTCAGCTAGTATTTCCACAACAGGTAATGTTTTTATAATCAACTTCGCAGGTATCTGTCCTACAAGGACTGCGTCGTGTTTCAATGCTGGCCAGGACAGTCCATCATCACCGGCGACAACGAAACCAAATGCGGCACCGGCGGCAAGTCGATCCTCAACGACGACTTCGTGGTGCCGGACGAGACCGGCCTCGTGTCGTTCCGCGGAGCCGTCGGGATGCGTCGTCTCAAGAAGCGCATCAGCAAAGCCGGTGAGATCAGCAGCCAATTTCGAATCACTCTGGAGGAAATGAAAGGCATCACCGGCATCTTCGGGCGCGTCGTCAAAGGCATCGAAATTGTCGAAGAGATCGCAAAACTCGGCGATAAGAACGGAAACCCTAAGAAACCCATCAGGATTTCCGATTGTGGAAAGCTTTAAAGCTCGTTATTTCTAGCTTAAATTATTGTAAATGATCCAGATGTACAGACCAGAGATAGTTGGTGAGCGGGAGCGACTCATCCTTCTACTCATTAAACAGCGGGCAGTTAAAATATAAAAAAAGTCTGCCAAGTGGGTGTGGCACATAGCTTCCTCGTATCCATAACCCGATTTTATAGATGATCCGATGCATAGTAGTTAATCTCAAACCACCAATCTCTAAGTACTTTCCACTACCCTCAAAGTGTTATAGCTGTTACGAGGATTTCACGTTTGCGCATGCGCACAAAATGCTTTCGATTTGGTCGCCATGATTTTCATAGGGGACCATCTCCATATCAACTCGCATAATTCCTGAAAATTTCATCGAAATCAGATGGGAAATGTAGAAATTATTGCTGTAACAAGGAAATAAAAGTTTGCGCCTGCGGACTGGCTACTATTAGTCCGGGTTGATCATTTTCATAGGGGACCATCTACGTGCCAATTCGCACAATCCTTGAAAATTTCATCGGAATCGGATGAGAATTGTAGAAGTTATGGCTGTGGCAAGGATTTTACGTATGCGCATTCGCAGCGGCTACTATCAGTCCGGGGGTGATGGTTTTCATAGGGGACCATCTACACGCCAGCCCGCACAATCCCTGAACATTTCATCGAAATAAAAGCCATACCTTCCACATTTTCCATCCGATTTCAATGAAATTCTCAGAAGAAGTGAAGATGGTCCCCTATGAAATCATTCTCTCAGACTGAGAAGCTACTGCGCATGCGCAAACGTGAACTTCCTTGTAACAGCCATAACCTCTACATTTTTCATTCGAATTTGATGAATTTCTCATGCATTGTTCAGATTGCCGTGTAGGTGATCCCCATTGAAAATCGTGGCCCCCAAATTGAAAGTAGTCTCTGCGCATGCACAAAAGCCCTGTAACAGCCGTACGTCCACATTTTCCATATTTTTTTTCGATGAAGTTTGAGAGATTGTACAGATTTGATGTTAATGATCCCCTATGAAAATCATCAGCTCCCCGACTGGTGGTAGCCAGTGCGCATGCGCAAACGTGAATTTTCCTATAACAATCATATTTTCAATATTGTGCGGGTTGACGTGTAGATGGTCCCCTATGAGGGTAGTGCAAGGTACTCAGAGATTGATGTTTTGAGATAATCTGCATATCGATACCTTGAAGCGCAAAGTCCTAAAACGAAGTTTTGAGAAAAACGCAAAAGGAGTTTTCACCAGTGCACAATTCCTAAAATAGTGGCTTACTGCACTAAACTCTTTAATGTTTTCAAGCCATAATCTTCAAGAAGGTCAATAATATTGTTATGTCAGCGTGAAAAGGCGATGGTCTTCACGTCGGCTTGTTGATTTCTATTGGTCCCTACTCAACGAAGGTGAAGGATGGGACAGCACTTTCTGCCCGGCGCGTTACCGCCTACCGCATGCAGGAGTGCTTAAGGATTTCAGCTCAGCTGCGATCCTCGGCGCGATTGCTCGCCGACCGGTGGGAGGCAGTACATTTAGCTAGTCCTAGTGGGGGGCAGACAACTCCTAGGCGAAATGGGAGCGGAGGCCGGCGCGATGTGCCTACTGAGTCCTCCGAGGATCTTTGGCTTCCAAGAGGAGACGAGGGAGAACAAGAAATAATCAAGTCGATTGTTAGAAGACGAATGCATCAAGGTGAAGCCCTGAGTCCTCCTTTTATATTACTTTAACAAGGTAAAGAGAGAGTGGAGGTGGGTGACGTCAAGTGACGTGTTCGTCCCCTGTACCTCACTCTACCTACCTGGCACGATGAGTCACTCAGGGTTTCCCTTGTGTCCTTTATTGAAGAACTAACATATACGAGTAAATGAGTCATTACAAATAGTTTTGTTGAATTTAAGTTTTTCCTCAATTAAAAAAAAAATGGAAGATAGATGGACTTTGCGTTCTAAGGTATCGATATCATCGATTCATCTATTTAATCGGGTTATGAATTCGAGGATGCTATGTGCCACACCCAATTGGCAGACTTTTTCTTTCTACGTTTGAGCGATAAATAAGTTTGATGTGATGAGAACCAAAATAACCCACTTTGTAAAATATCGTCGCTTAAGATGCATCGTAGCACACCTAACTTTTGCCCGATTTTCAGGAGAGCCTTAAAACCGATTTGATCGAAAGCTCGTATTATTTTTTATTTTTCCTTCTACCCTGGCTAACAGTTTTCTAACGGAAATTGCATTCAATATTACAATCAACGTCATACGTAAAAAAATCGTGTGGATGTGCTATGGTGTTGAAATTTTTCCTCTCGCAAGTGCTATGATGTACTTCTTAATTCTCTGTTGCGTCATGATGAAATTACAATAATCCGTAGATGTGCTATGACGTAGGTTACTGAGAAACTATCACATTTATTCTCCTCTACGTATAAAATAAAGATACGGGAATAAACAAGTGACAAATTATTGGATTTCTGAAGTTTTAATATTAAAAAAATATCGCACTAGGTATCATAAAACCATGTATAAATCACAATCACATGAAATTTAACCCTGTACTTGGCAAAAATATCCCCTCGGCGATTCTTTCAAATCCCCCCCCCCCCCTAAAGTGAACTTTAGGCCCTCCAAAAACATGTTAAATTGAAAGAGCTTCATTAATGCTGAAATTTGAACAGTTTTTCAACTCGTGTGGTATAGTGAGTTCCTATTCTTAAAATGTATTTCGTCCTGTTTCTAATATCTATTCAATCAGAATAAAATTACAAGTAAAAACAAATAAGAAAAAAGAATCCATGAAATAAAATATTGGAAGAATCGCTAGTATTAATCGCTAGGTATAAGTCAAATTAAAAGGGAGGACACCCTAAATGTTCTGTGAGCGTGGTAGAACCGTGGATAAAGAACAAGACTGAAGACAGATGGGACTTCACTTTGTAATGACACTTCTTGACATATGACATTTGACTTTTTTTTTTTTTTTTTTTAGGGGGCGTAGGAGGAGGGCCTCTCCAAGTGGTCCCGTGAACTCTTGAGGACTGGACCAGCCCGGAACTGTTTTACACATTACCTCGGGCTGGTCCCTCCTCTTTTCGGCCGATGGCCTCTTCTTTCTTGCTCTTCACCCTCGGAGCCTCTATAATAATACTCTTCGGCTTTAACTACGCTAACCCTACGTCCCCCCCTTGGGAGGTTCGGGAGAACGGCTTCCATCATTCTTCGTCCTCTTCTTCTTCGTCTCCATCCTCTTCCTCCTCATCCTCTTCCCCTGAAGACCAACTGATATCCCTTCTGTCCGGCGAGCTTGGCTCCAACCCATCCGCATCTTCCGGCTCCCGATGTTCTAGCGTTTCCACCACCGCCTTCTTCCTGCGGAGGACACCCTGAACGTACCTTGCAACCATGCACCACTTTGCGCTACTCTGCAGCATGATGTCCACAGCCGTTTCCGGCCTAAAGACCCCAACCTCTCGTGACAGAGTCGCGCGGCACCCCGCATGGCCCTCACACCAAAAGAACGTGTGCTCGACATCGTCCCAGTCGTCATTGCCGTACGGGCACCCAGGGCTCTGCGATACATTGACGGTATTAACCAAACTAATGTTAATTCGACGACTTTGAGTCAATGCCATTTTGCCCTGTACGGAAATGGTAGCTTTCTTAATTCTTTTGTGATCTGAACCATTTCATGTGGGAGGTAAATTCCGTCTTTCTTCCTACAAGCATTCTCAACAACGCTGTGGACACTATCCCCTTCCATCTGGGTGTGGCCCCGTTCCAGAAATTTTTGAAAAATAGTCACGTTACTTAGCATACTTAGAGAGAGAAGGGCATTGCTCAATGCTGCGTTCCGGTTTTGGTAACCACACCCGTCACTATAAATTATTACATCCAGATTTCGTTGACTGAGAAGGCTGTCGATTTCTTTGACCAAACAGGTGGCAAAAACAGATGAAACAAGTTTACATTCTGACTCTACAAACCAAAAACAATTCGCATCGTGATTCCCTAAATTGTAAACAGTATAGTTGTGTATTGCATATTTCATTTTGTAGTATGCGATACTTGTTTCGATGGCTTTACTGCCATCATATCGCAGCAGATAACATGAGCATTTCCCTCTTCGGCTAAAATCTTGTCAGCATGTTTTTGCTCCCTAGCTTGATTTTTCAGCAGAATGTGCAAGTCGTACTTCTCTTTAGCAACGTTATTGTGTTTGTAATCAGCACAATGTCGCACTGATCGTTTTTTGGGCTAAAAAGGCTCATCTCTATACATTTTTTATCAAACGTGTATCGCGACAATGACTCCGACTGTTGCAGAGTACAATACTCTTTGTATAAACGGTAGGGTTGTCCCATTGATGTTATGTCAGTTTGTAGGTAAAGCCTGTTGGAAGATTGCCTACAGGAATGAGAAGGTAGTTTGGGCATCGCATGAAGAAATTCCATTAGGATTTTCTGTCTGGTTTCTTGATTGGATACTTCATTACTGGTGGGTTGCTTCTCATCTACTCTTCTTGGGTTACCATCCATTGATTGTGAAGACGTAGCTTCTTCTCTGTTCGTCACATTATTAGTCGTGTTGCCATGAACCCCTGTGGTTTGCCCAATGTTCGAGTACTCTGTGAGCCAGTACCTTGCCATGGAGTTTTTAAGTCCAAATGTATTGAGGAACGTGGTCCTGCAAACCTGGAAGTTTTTGTTGTCAATTTTCAGGTTATAAGAATAAAAAACATCCTTCGGTTTTAGTAGCTTCTTGGGGGTAGTATTTTGATTTTTTTCAGTTTTTTCCTGGCGGGATAATTTACAGTCACTAAAGAAGCAATGGACGATGGTACATTCACTGAGGAGGTCGAGATCCTGAAGGGAGTTCGCCAAGGCTGCATACTGTCACCTATCATGTTTAATCTGTATGTTGAACGCGTATTTGTGGAAGCTCTGGATGGCAGTGAACTGGGCATAAAAGTAAATGGGGTTCCCATCAATAACCTGCGTTATGCCGATGATACGGTGCTCATAGCGGATAGCATGGGAAACCTGCAAATTATGCTCAATAAGATTTGCTCAGCGGGACAGACAGCAGGGTTGAGGATAAATATTAAGAAAACCAAGTCCATGGTGATCAGCAGGTCTCAGCATCCAGATGTGGAGCTTTGCCTTGGCACTCAGCCCATCGAGAGAGTTAAATCTTTTAGGTATCTCGGCACTTTGGTGAACGATCTGTGGGATCCCCAGAAAGAAATTCGGAGTAGAATTGCCCAAGCACGCACTAGTTTCATGAAACTCCGTTCCCTTTTGTGTGATCGACACCTTTCATTCGACATTAGGTACCAACTAGTGAAGTGTTACGTTTGGTCGGTGCTGTTGTACGGTGTGGAGACCTGGACCCTCAAGGTGGATTCCATTAATAAGCTGGAGGCCTTTGAGATGTGGGTCTTACGCCGGATGTTTCGCATCCCTTGGGTGGATAGAGTGAGGAACGAGGAGGTTTTAGTGCGAGCTGGTATTGGGCGTGAACTCTACCCAACTATAAAAATGAGAAAAGTAGCCTACCTCGGCCACATGCTCCGGGGCCCTTGGTACGGGATTCTTCGGCTTATCACCGAGGGAAGACGTGGAGTGGGTCGCAAGCAGCTATCGTGGCTACGCAACATCAGGGCTTGGACTGGCTTGGCTAATTTTGGAGAACTTTGTCGGGCCGCTGAGGAGCGGACATTACATGTATACTGAGATATCGCCAACGCATGCACGCGTGCACGGCACAAGAAGAAGAAGAAAGAAGCAATATACATTTTTTTCGCCCCAATCCATATTCTGCCAAAATTTAATGAAAAGGGCATTTATTTTGCACTCATCAATCTGATGGCACTCTATTTGCCCACTTCCCACATTTGCTACCAGGAGGGCAGACTGGGCCGATGGACCTGGCTCCCTTGGGTGTATCTTGAATCATTATCTTAGTTGTCTTTTTATCCATCCTCCTAAATCCAACATAATCTTTCCCCTTCATTCGTTTTAATTTAGCTTCTTCCCTAGCCCAAATTTTTGGGTCAGGAATTGGGTTACGAGAGCGTCGTCCGCGGTTTTTGCGTATATCATCGGACGTGGGAGTGGGAGTGAACTCGAATTTAGGGAGCTGGAAGGGATTCTGTTGGAACCACCAACAGGAAAAGAAATAGAATCTTCCATTATTACTCCACAAAAGTCGGAATCAACTACAATGGAAGTCAATGTCTCAGTATCATCAAAGGCAGTGTTTTCCGAAACGTTTTCCACAATGTCTTGTAGGGATGAGTCAGTAAGTAGAATAATGTCAGAGTTCATTTCAATAGAAACATCCGTTAGGAAAAGGTTGTCGTCAAAGCATGGGGTGACTGAAGAGTCAGTGGCAGCAGCAGCAGCAGACATAGTAGCGAAAGCTTCGATCCCATTATTAGAGAAAACCTCGGACTCACCTTGGGTCGGTGTACTTAAAACCTCGAGTGCTGGGTAACTCTCTTGTGGTGTTGAGTGGAGGGTGGTATCTATAATAGGGATTTTGTATCTTGGGGAGATCTTTGGTACCCTCATCATCTCCATGAGGGACTCTTAAGGATTCAATTTCGTTATCTGGATCGGAGAATTCAGAGTCCTGCAAAATACCACCATATTGCTAATTAGAAATATCTAAGTAATGAAACTATTAAACAATTTTAACATAATTTTAACATCATGACACATCAAACACTCAGAACCTACCATCATAGCACAAGTACATCCGAAACTTTCAATGCGTAATTAGTTGTCATTCCGGATAGCTCGGGATATCCTATTTTGTTTTTATTAAACTTTAAGTAATAGACAATCGATTGCAGAAAAAATTTTAAGAAAATACTATCCAATCATAAACATAATCAAACAAAACTCACCTCATTGCCTGAGCTGTAGCTCTCCGCCATGTTGAACATTGTAGATGTGTGTAGAGATGGGACATCGATATCGATAATATCGAAACATCAATGTTTTGCTCGTAACATCGATGTTTTACACTTGATGTTTTTTAAACATCGATGTTTCGGTCCGATGATATCGATATGTCGAGGAGATGGTTTGATAACATCGTTTGATAAATTTGACCTACTAGTTACTGCAGGGGAACCAGACAAAATCCAATTTCAGACAAGATCACGTCATTGAATTTACTTGGAATTTGAAGAACACCTACCTTTCAATCATCACTTTATGTAACAAGATAATTACTGAAAAACAATAGAAAAAAATCTCTTTATGTTTGAACCAATAATGGAAATGGGGAAGGTATGGAATATCGAAATGAAGTGCATAAAAATCGGATAATTTATCACGAATGAAAAAAAAGTATAATGGATTAGGTTATCCAGTAAAATAAAAGCACATCAAAAGAAAACATATCCACTTCGTATGAATGGAGGAAGAGCAGCCTCATCAGGTTTTCTCCCTTGATTCTAATTAGTTGACAAACTAATTAAATTTCCTGCTTTTTAAAAACATCGACTTTTCACCTTACAATGTTATCGACATCGATGTTTTTCATACGATGTTTCATGGATATCGATGTTTCTATGAAATATCAACATCGACATCGACATCGATGTTTTCCGTTCGATGTCCCATCCCTAGATGTGCGGTGATGTCAGATGATTGTTGTGCTATGATAACTAAATCGGAAATTACAGCGTTCCAAGCGGTGCAATCAAGAAACTAAGTCCACCAATCACTCAGGCGCGAAAATTCAAATAAGAAACCGTTCTAACCTCATTTTCGATAAAACGTTAGATGTGCTATGGTGCATCTTAAGCGACGATATATCATCTGGTTCATTGCAGCGATTGAATGTTCTAAAACCAATCTGGCAGTCAATTATTGTGTTGAAAAAATAATTATAGCTCTCTACTTATATTAGCGATGATCGCAAAAAAGAAGAAATTAATTATCTGTGTCCGTCCTGCTGCTACGTGTGTTATTATACTTATATTCGCTTTGTTGCAATTTTGAAGAAGAAAAAAGTTGTACTTCGTCGCAAATTCGAGTTTACTTTTTGGTATTGTCACTCAATTGATTGTCGTCTCAAAGCTATGAGATCACACTAGGCCTGGTGGTCTAGAACTACCTGGTAGGCAAGTAGTTTCAAAAGTTTCTCGCGTCACCACTAGATCGGGCGATTACTTACAAGTTCGAAACCAGTGTTACTCAACAACGACGATTTTGGCTCGTTGTTGCTGCAAGATCTTCAATTCTATTATATCCTATATGAACTTATGTTTACCTACTTGCTTTTTTTCAATTTTGAAAGATATTGTATGACGCAAGTTCAAGATTCATGTATTTTATAGTCGTTTTGTTCAGTATTTCACACTCATTTCTCCGCTTTCATTGTCGCAAGTTGTCCTACTGTGTGTTATTTCGAAAAAATAATAATAAAGTTTAATTTTGGTACAAATAATGATTGTTTATTCAGTTGTCCTACCAATACTCTGAGGGTGAATGCAATTTCCATTAAACAACTTTAGATAGTTTTTGGTGCCGAGTCTACCAAGGTAGCGGAAGCTTTGTTTTCACTTTTCGAGGAAGAAAAAAACGTCTGCCAAGTGGGTGTGGCACATAGCTTCCTCGTATCCATAACCCGATTGTATAGATGATCCGATGCATAGTAGTTAATCTCAAAACATCAAAACAAGTTAATCTGTAACATCCCTGAAAATTTCATTGAAATCGGATGGAAAATGTAGAAGTTATGGCCGTTATAAGGAATTCACGTTCGCGCATACGCAGTGGCTTCTATCAGTCCAAAGGTAGTGATTTTCATAGGGGACCATCTAAATACTAATCTGTAACATCCCTGAAAATTTCATTGAAATCGGGTGGAAAATGTAGAAATTATGGACGTTACAAGGAAATTCACGTTTGCGCATGCGCAGTGGCTACTATCAGTCCGAAGGTGGTGATTTTCATAGGGGACCATCTAACTACAAATCTGTAACATCCCTGAGAATTTCATTAAAATCGGATGGAAAATGTAGAAGTTATGGCCGTTACAAGGAATTCACGTTTGCGCATGCGCAGTCGCTTCTATCAGTCCGGGGATGATGAATTTCATAGGGGACCGTCTTCACACCAACCCGCACAATCCCTGAAAATTTCACTGAAATCGGACAATAACTTCGTATAGTTATGCGCGTTACAAGGAATTCATGACAGACAGACGGACAGACAGACACACAGACACGGAACCAAAATTGTTCAGAAAGGTCTAAAACGCAAAACGCGAGTGAAAATTTTGATTTTGGAGAATTTTTTTTTTTCGTCCTTGAAAAGTGAAAACAAAGCTTCTGCTACCTTGGTAGACTCGGAAGCAAAAAGTTCTCCAAAATCAAAATTTTCACTCGCGTTTTGCGTTTTAGACCTTTCTGAACAATTTTGGTTCCGTGTCTGTCTGTCTGTGTGTCTGTCATGAAATCCTTGTAACGCACATAACTATAGGAAGTTATTGTCCGATTTCTATGAAATTTTCAGGGATTGTACGGGTTGGTGTGTAGACAGTCCCCTATGAAAATCATCTTCCCCGGACCGATAGAAGCGACTGCGCATGCGCAAACGTGAATTCCTTGTAACGGCCATAACTTCCATATTTTCCATCCGATTTCAATGAAATTTCCAGGGATGTTACAGAGTAGTGTTTATATGGTCCCCTATGAAAATCATAGAGAATGGCTTTTCATAAAGGGATTCATTCATAGAGGGATGGTCACCTGTGAGAATCTCAAATCCTATTCATTGCATCACTAGGCCTCAATAGCTCAGAGGTAGCGCATAGAACTGTCCCCCAGGGGTCCCGGGTTCGAATCCCAGCCGAGGCTAAGCAGTTTTTCGATCCAATCACATACCTACATCTACTTACCTACATTTTTCATCAGAATTTGATAAAATTTTCTAGGATTGTCCAGATTAGCGTGTAGATGGTCCCCTGTGAGGGTAGTGAAAGGTACTTAGAGATTGGTGTTTTGAGATTAACTACTAGGTATGCATCGGGAATCGGAATCGGGTTATGGATACGAGGAAGCTATGTGCCACGCCCACTTGTCAGACTTTTTTTTATATGAAGAGAGGATTATTTGCTTTGGTATTCAGTGGTCAAGAAGAACCTACTATGTAGTAGGTACCTAGTTGTATTTATACCTTTATTTTCATGTTTTCAAAACGACCATGCGGTATTTATACAGGGAGTAAGCCTTACTGGTCTGCCATACGGTACCAGTCAATTCTACAACTAATTTGCAACAAAAAATGTCTGTTAGAAAATTTTTTAAACCCTTTGTTTTCGAGTTATTTCAACTTGAAACTTTTTTCGTGATTTTGACCTTACGTCAGTAAATCGGCCATAACACCTTTAATTTGCTGTGTGAATTACAATTTGAGGATACCGTTGGAAAGAGCATTAAATTTCCTATCGGATAGATGCATCAACTTTTTTTGAGTCAAGGTTTGAGACATGAAAACGTCCTCTAAAACGCTGCAAATTATTACACAACGGTTTATTATTTTTTATTTTTCTATATAGATCACTCGTCTGCAAAGCCACCAACCATCCAACATGAAGAAAAACATCGATCGCATTTCGGTCAGCTTTAATGTGAACAGAGATTAGGCCTCTTTTGCGATTCACACTCGTGTTTCTGATTTATCGTACGTCCAAACTTTAAATTCTCGTAGGGAGCGAACGGTTTGTCCTACAGAGCTCCGGGTGGTCTCAAAAAATTCTATAGAATCTTAAATTGAAGGAAAAACAATACTTTTATATCGAAATTTTTTGTGTCAAAATTTATTTTTGATCCCTTAGAAGTGACCTACATCAACCAAAATCTTCGGGGCACAACTAGACCCCAAATGGAGCCTACATACCAAATTTCATCAAAATCGGTCAATGCTAAGTGGGAAAAGTGCCGCGTACGGCGGACGGAAGGCCAAATTTTTATTCAATTTTTGGATTCTACGTACCTTGAAACGTAAACCAACAAATGGGGGGGCGCGCCTTGATTTTTTTTTAGATTTTTAATCGAAAGTAGACTACATCCTGAGAATTTTGGCACCAACCGCGACCTTCTAGTGTGAGTAGATCTGGTTCTATGATTTTTCAAAGTTTCGACCGTTTATGACGTCACGCGCCCCTCCCTTCTTGGCGGAACCCCCCAGCCCACTGTGACGTCATAAACGGTCGAAACTCTAAAAATTCATAGGAAAAGATCCGCTGGAGATTGCAGAGCTCTTCGCTCAGCATTTTTCCTCGGTCTTCGAGTCTCCTGCCTCCTCTGCTCCAGTTTTCCCCACCCAGGATGTAGTGTCCATTGGTTCTCTGAGAGTGACTGAGAACAATGTGCTCCGTGAGCTCCAGGGCTTGGATGTTTGTAAGGGTGTAGGCCCAGATGGTGTGCCACCAATGCTTTTGAAGGAATGCTCTGCTGCTCTCTCCTATCCATTGACATGCTTGTTCAACCTATCGCTCAGCTCCGGTCGTTTCCCATCTGAATGGAAGTCCTCCTTTGTGACGCCTATCCACAAGGGTGGGGATCGTGAGTCAATTTTGCACTATCGCCCCGTCTGTTCGCTATCGACGACACCTAAAATATTGGAGAAGCTGGTGGTCACGCAGCTTTCGGCCGAGTTCTCCTCATACATCGCACCTGAGCAGCATGGTTTTTTGAGAGGAAGATCTACCATCACTAATCTTCTGGAGTTCCAGGAGTTCGTCATGATGGGGTTCCAGATGGGATGTCAGACGGATGTTGTGTCAACGGATTATGCTAAGGCCTTTGATAAGCTCTCGCACGCTCACCTTCTGTCTTTGCTCGAGTCTTTGGGGGTTTTCGGATCATTCTTGGATTGGTTATCGAGTTACCTCGATGGTCGCAAACTCATGGTTCGTGTGAGGGGCACGTTGTCATCTCCATTTACTGCTACCTCAGGAATCCCTCAGGGAAGCCATATTGGCCCCATTTGCTTTTTGATAATGATTAATAGTGTAGCAAGATGTTTCCACCCTGGTATTCGTTGCCTGCTCTTCGCCGACGACTTGAAGCTCTTTTGTCACGTGAACACCTTGTTAGACTGTGAGACGCTGCAGCTGGCCATCTGTGATCTCGAGGAATGGTGCACCTCGAATTTTCTCTTTCTAAACCCGTCCAAGTGCTCCATCGTCACCTTTCACCGAACGGTCCAGCCAGTCATCCATGACTACACATTGTGCGGCTCTTACCTTCAGAGGCTGGAAGAGATCACAGATTTGGGAGTCCTCTGCGATGTGAAGCTCACCTTCTCTGGACACATCGAAAATGTTGCGGGACGGGCAATGAGAGCCTTAGGGTTCCTCAAAAGGAACACTCGGGACTTCACGGACACTCGAGCTTTGGTATTATTGTACAAAGCACTTGTGCTACCATTGCTGGAGTATGCTTCACTGGTTTGGTCTCCCTGCTATTCAGTTCACAAGTACTGCCTGGAGAGGGTGCAAAACAAATTCCTCCGTTACATCGCCTACAAGCTGGGGATTCCCACGTGTGATGTGGATTATAAGTACTTGTTGGATATGTGTAATTTGTTGCCCCTCGAGAAACGTCGGAACCTGGCGGACCTTACCTTTTTCTACAAACTCTTGAACGGTAAGCTTTCCAGCCCAGCTTTGTTGTCTTCTGACTCCTCGCCAGGCAGCACGTTCGTCCTTCCTCTTCGCCGTTCCATTCTTCGCAACCAACTACCTCCAGAATCGACCTCTTCATCGCCTGCCACGATCCGCCAATCTTCTCCTCGCTCAACATCCCGAATTTGATTTTTTTGCTCACACACTCACAAAACTAAAATCTTTAATTTCCAGTAATTCATAGTTTTTATTTAGCCATTTTATATAATATCCATGGTACAAATAGGTACATTTTTCTCTTTTTGTTACCTTTTTCTCTGGTGTTCGGTTATTTTCTATTTCTTATGTTCGTTTAATTTCACTGTTCTGCTGTATCTATGCTGTAATTGGGCTTGCCCGTAATTTAAATAAATAAATAAATAAAGATTTACGCACGCTAGAAGGTCGCGGTTCGTATCAAAATTCTCAGAATGAGGTCTACCTTAGATTAAAAATAACAATAAACAGTTTTTCCTATCCAGGTGCACACCCTATTTTACGTCATTTTGGAAACCTCGCATTTTTTCAATCGCAAATTGAACTTCGAGAACCAATATTTGTTCAAGGTGCAAGAACAGTAAAAACTGCGCCAGAATCTCAGCTTTCCAGTGGTATAATCAAAAAATATTTTACATCCGAATATAGGGGAGACATTTGAGTTTGAATGCAGAAAAACGTGCATTTTTCCATTGAAATCAGCGCTCTGGCCCTCCTGTTTCCGGAGGCCTCGCGGTCTACCGCTGCGCTGACCCTCCCACTTCTATTAGTCATCCAACATTCCCACCAAGTGACAACCCGTCCAACATTCCCTCTGACCAGAACCATTCAACATTCCTGCTAACTAGCGAAAACGTCTAACATTCCCACTAACTGTTACGTATGTTTCATACTTCAATGACCCTTTATTGGGTTCAACAGGTCTACTTGATAGGTCCGCTTGGAGAGGAAAAAGTAAGGCCACCGTTCATATTGCGCAAACAATAGTTCTATAGGTATAGAATATGGTCATTATATGAAAATGAGTCCTCTAAAATTTGATTGGTTCCAAACAAAAAGGGGTGTTGAACTTCTAGAATCTTCGTTGAACCATGGATTTGATGAGTCAGTCGCCTCACCTCGTATAAACGCTGCAAATTATTACACACATTTTTATTATTTTTCTGTGTAGATCACTCGCCTGCAAGGAACACAGATTTGCCATTGTCACTACCTAAAAACCATGTTTTTGCTTCACAGTCAGACTTATTTTGAAGAAATAAGCGCTCCACTCAATTCGAGTTGTAGGAAATTTGATTACTGGTTTCTAAGGACGTTCAACTGAATGCAACTCGAAGAAACGAACGATCGCGTTCTCGTCAGCTGAAATTTGAATGGAGATCACTCTTTTTGCGATTCACACTCGTGTTTCTGACTTACCGTAAGTCCAACCCTTGAGTTCTCTTGGAGAGCGAGCGGATTGAACTGGGTGGTCTCGTTCGATTCTAAAAATTCAATACTATATTAAATTGATGAAAAAACAATACCTTTATAGCATTTCCAAATCTAATTCAACATTTTCCAAATCTAATTCAACATTTTCCAAACCAAATTCAACATTTTACAAACCAAATTCAACATTTTACAATCCAAATTCAACATTTTACAAAACAAATTAAACATTTTATTAAATCAACCAGCATTGAAAAGAAGATGAATTGGGCATTATCCACAGTCTGGAGTGAAAACGTCATAAAGAAGAGATGCTCGACCTGTTCCTTTTTTATGCGTCTCGACGCTCTCCTATGTCTCCTCAATGGATACGACTGATCATCCGTCCAGGTATGTTGAATCCTGATGTTGAATCCAGCTGAGAGTGCATTTTCTCAAATTAAGACCGTGGTGAGGAATATTCTCAGCGAAGAACGAGACCATGTCTTACCAGGTGCAATTGAACGCTTAGTAGCGGCTATAACTCCATGCGACTGGTCGAATTATGTTATGAACGCTTTGCTTCTTCTACCAACGGCGGCAGCTGGCCAACCTTTACACAAGAACCAAATTTCGTTAAAAATGTAAGGTAAAAGCACCAATGGTGGAATGCTTAAGATCCTTAGCAATTCAATTGTACTCGGTTCTCGTGGTATTTTTCTAAATTTTTCAGATAAAAAACTTATGAAGACGCCAATGGCTCCAGCAAATCTTCCCCTTTACGGAGAATGTCTGAAAATTGGTTTAAAAGTAGTTTTTTATTATAATAAGTAATCCGTTTTCCTCAGCTTCTTGTTTTGTACCATTAGTGGAACGCTGAAAATTGTGGGTGATCCTAAGTTGGAATATTTTGCTCCAGTCGTGGAACGATGCCAAAATTTCAACTCGTCATTAAAATTTCCCCGTTATAAATACTTATGAAGGTAGGTACTTAATCATTTTTATTAACAATATGAATTGGGCATTAGATAGGTAGTAGTTATAGCTATATTCAATAAATAATAAATTGACCACATTTTCAAATATTCAATTCGAATAATACAATAATGAACAATCGTGTGGGAGGATGGGCTCATGGATGTTTCTTTTCAGTGTGTTCCATCGAGTAGCTCCGAAAGCTCGGGTTCGGCATACTGAGATGTAAGTAACTAAATACTTGCATACGAGTCTGCAACACATTGGGACATTTTCATGTCAACCACTACACAACAAGGTAGTGAAGTAAGGTTGTTAGTTCATGTAACCAATCATCAAAGTTTTCGTGACGATTTTTCAGTTCATGTGCCAAAGCAAAGACATAAAAATGTCAATAACAATGAAATCAAAATTAAGCAAAACACAAATGTAGATGAAGAAAAACCAACATTTCAAAAGATGAGGAGTGAACACACGAGAATTTTTAGCAGATCCTTTTCAGGTCCTTTGGAAGGTTTGGTAAATTTTTGAAAAATCACTGATGACATGAACCGACAGCAGAAACATTTGAAAGCAACCAAATACTGCATTGATCCAATGGTGGAATATAGATGTTCTAGTCTTGGAGTACGATAATATGGTATTGTTGATATTATCAACCCCATTCCACCATTCTCTACGGTGTAGAGACGAGATATTTGAATATGTTGGAGTCGTTTGATGAATTTACAAATAACAATTAGATAAAAAAATCTTTAATCAGAAAAAAATAGTTGAGTTCCAATAGTGGAATGACCATTCCACCACTGGTACTCTCGACGAAAATTATGTGCCAATAGTGGAATGGTTGATATATTGAAAAACTAATGATAGAGACGTTTAAAAACTCAAAAACATGAAGAACTAACACAATCAACAATGTTGAAACCAAATGAAACCACAAAGAAAGAACACAATCAGCAATAAACACTAATTTCGGAGGACCGTACCTTGTCAATTTCACTAACAAATGGAGCTTCAGCTGACACGTTCTGACTGACTAGGGATGGCAACGATATATCGATATATGAAATATATCGATATATTACGTTTGATATATCGACGTATTTATATCGATATAGAGAACCGATATTATCGATCAATATCGATATGTTTAACGATATATCGCGACCTGTTTTCAAGTAAAAAACAATTTTTTTTTTTTTTAGTAAAAATTAAATACCTATTGAAATGAATGGACGAGAAGGGACGCCTGTACTTTAAAAACATCAAGTAATTTTATTCCAAATTTTGTAGGTACCTACTGATGGTTGATTTCAGACTGTTGACTTCAGCTCAGGCATGATTGTGTACATAGTATTCACCTACAGTGGATCTCAAGGCTCAAATACTTGACTTAAGCCAAAATTAATGGAGAAGAGTCCAGCTTAAAACTACCTACTATACGAAGTGAAGCAGGTTTTCACAACAATTATTTTCAATTTTGAAGGATCATGATCGTCCACAGTCAATTTATAAATTAATTTAACATTGCAATGACATTTTCGCACTTTTTTCCAGTTTTTAAACAATGAATTTCGATCATTCATACCCAGTAACTTTTGAAAGTAGGTTAATATTTCACACGGTTTTTCCAAATAGATCTTTCGATATGTCGAGTACATCGATATAATTCCCTCAAAATGATGTTAGTAACTTTTCTATTCACCTACCTACTTACTTCTTCAAGTTTTTCCTAGTAGATACTCCGATATGTCCATAAATGTCATCCTAAATTATTTTTATATTGTTTTAAAACTATTAAATTCACGTACCTACTTCACATGTGACATTTTAAAGTAGATCTTCCGATACGTCGAAAAGTCGATATATTTTCTCCGATATATCGAAATATCGATATATTTTCTCCGATATATCGAAGGTATCGATATCTCATTGCCGATACATCGTTTGATCGATATATCGATATATTTCATTCGATTTGCCATCCCTATGACTGACTCACTTTTCTTGTCCGGCTGTCGCTCATTCTGGCAAGAAATAATTTCTTCTTTTTTCACATGAGTAATATATTCATATTCAGTAATAACAGTTGATCATACTGGAGGCTGAAGGAACCTCAAAATTGTCGTTAAAACCTTATTATACCCATTTCTCTGGTCAACGTTCCACCACTGGTGCTCATTCCACCATTGGTGCTTTTACCTTAATGAATGTTGAATTTGTTTTGTAAAATGTTTAACTTGGTTTGTAAAATGTTGAATTTGGTTTGTAAAACGTTGAATTTGTTTTGGAAATTGTTGAATTTGGTTTGTAAAATGTTGAATTTGGTTTGAAAAATGTTGAATTTGATTTGGAAATGCTATATATCAAAATTTTTTGAGCTAAACCCTTATTTTTCAACCCGACTGAAATCAACCAAAAGCTTCGGGGCACAACTAGACCCCAAATGTAGCCCTCATACCAAATTTCAACCAAATCGGTCCTTGGTAACAAAGGAAAGTACCGCGTATGATGGACAGACTGCAAAATTTTTATTCGATTTTCGTATTCTAAACGTAAACCAACAAATTTTGGAGGGGGGGGGGGGGTATTTTTTTTTGGTCGATTTCAAAGGGATTATTCAATAATAAATATTGAATAATCATTACTGATAATAATAAACCAAAATGCATCTTGTAGGTATAATCGTACAACCTACCGGCACCTTCCCAAACTAATATAACGTACGTATCTATAATCGAGATTTTGTCAATCAATCAATAATATTTTATTTGCAGTGAAACACAGTGTGTATGTGCAATTGTTAACAAATTAAATTCGTCAAAGTTGTAACGGGCCAGGGTGATTAAGAATTTGCTGAGATAGGCTCTGAAAGAACTAAGAGCTGCACTTCGAAGTTTCAAAGGGAGCGCGTTAAAAAATTTAATGCCCCACCAGGTGTTACCATTACATGTGGACTTTGAACGATGGAAAGGAAGACAGAGGTCCTATGCCGTGTAGGGTAAACATGAGCAGGGTAGGCGTAACATTTAACATTTCTCCTGATACAACAGAGGCATTCCAAAATGTAGGCAGCTGGGATGGTTAAAACACCTAGTTGCTTGTAGGCCGCCCTACAGTCTTCTTGATACTTCAAGTTAGCAACCACTCTAACGGCTTTCCTTTGGCACCCAAAGTTGGCAGATGAAGCAGGAGAATGGCCCCAACAAAGAATGGCATATACCGCCCTACTTCGGAAAATTGCATGAAAAGCTGCTAATACTGGCTGACAGCCTATCTGAAAGGCGCCTCAAGAAAAGGTGTATTTATTTAGGGAAGCTTCAAGTTGGGTGCAATGCGATTTCCAGTGCAGCTTTGGATCAAGCAAGACACCAAGAAATTTCACTTCCTCCGGGTTTTTGTCTAAACTGGTCAAATCCCTCAACCCGAAATGCATGACAAGTTTTTTCGTGAAAAGTATTGCTTGCCTTGTTCTTCCGATAACATAAATCCCGTTCCATTGTTAAATAAAACGCTGCAAATTATTACACAATGGTTTATTATTTTTTTATATTGATCACTGGTCTGCAAAGCCACCAACCATCCAACATGAAGAAAAACATCGATCGCATTTCGGTCAGCTTTAATTTGAACGGAGATTAGGCCTCTTTTGCGATTCACACTCGTGTTTCTGATTTATCGTACGTCCAACCCTTAAATTCTCGTAGGGAGCGGAAGGTTTGTCCTACAGAGTTCCGCGTGGTCTCAAAAAATGCTATAGAATCTTAAATTGAAGAAAAATCTATACCTTTATATCAAACATTTTTGAGTTAGGGCATTTTCAAAATTTTGAAATTCATTTTTGAACCCTTAGAAGTGACCTACATCAACCAAAATCTTCGGGGCACAACTAGACCCAAAATGGAGCCTACATACCAAAGTTCATCAAAATCGGTCAATGCTAAGTGGCAAAAGTGCCGCGGACGGACGGCCAAATTTTTATTCGATTTTCGGATTCTACGTACCTTGAAACGTAAACCATCAAATTTTGAGGGGGTGTTAAATTTTTTTTTCTTGGTCGATTCCAAAGGTTCATTATTGAAAATAATAAACCAAAAGTATTGTACGTAGAAATTGTGGTCACGCCGAATAAATTACTGGTAAAAACTTCAACACAGGAAACGTTGGCCATTTTGTTCGATGGCACGGCCATATCCCACCCACAACAAAATCATTCTTACTTCTAATCAGATTAGAATGAGAGATCGATAAGAAATGTGAATAGTTCGTTACTTTGTGATGTATTAAGCCATTCCTTCTTCTAATACATCTACTGCCAGATCGTTCGATTCAATAGGACTCGCGATTGAACGACTCGGGCCGTAATATTTCTTATTCCGATGCAGAGAAGCAATTTGTAGACGTTCCCGTTCTTTTTCGGTCCGCGAGTGGATGTTACGAACTCGTAAATCCCAGAACGTGACATATCACAGCCCTTAGGAATATGACGTCAGGGGTAGAACATTCGATAGGAATATAAATACACGTGTCGTAGGTACTCGATTCCTCAACCATACTACCAGTAGGTACATCATGATTCATTCCACATCTCAAGGTGGAGGACTTCCCTCAACAAATATCTCCGTTTTTTAATTGAAATTAAAGTCTGTTTTGGTTTATTATTTTCAATAATAAACCTTTGGAATCAAGCAAGAAAAAAAAAGTTTAACCCCCCCCCCCCCCTCAAAATTTGATGTTTTACGTTTTAAGGTACGTAGAATCCGAATATCGAATAAAAAAATTTCCGTCCGTCCCCCGTGTTGCACTTTTCTTAGCAACACTGGACCGATTTGGTTCAAATTTGGTATATGGGCTCCATTTGGGGTCTAGTTGTGCCGCGAAGCTTTTGGTTGATGTCAGTCACTTCTAAGGGGTGAAAATTAAGGGTTAAAATTTTCAAGAGTGCCCTAGCTCGAAAACTCTCGAAACAAAAGTATCGTTTTTTCCACTAATTTTAAATAATATTGAATTTTTAAAAATTTTTGAGACCGCCCGGAGCTCTGTAGGACAAACCGTTCGGTCCCTACGAGTACTTGAAGGTTTTCCTTCGATAAAACAGAATCATGAGTGTGAATCGCAAAAGAGCAGACTAGTAGATAAATTATAAGGCAAACCAATCAGAAAGGAATATTTGTAGAGAATAACAAAAAACGTCTGCCACATGGGTGTGGCACATAGCTTCCTTGTCACCGTAACCACTGTATATTTCATTGAAACTATATATTCAATCAATTTTCTCAATCATAAATTCAATTATCAGTTCGGAGTTGTAGATTAGGGTAGAATGTGGAATATAGTTTGGTTATTGTTATGCAGAAGTATAACACGAAAAAGGTGAAAATATATTTTATTATTATTAAATTATGAAATGACGAAGGACTGATTGGTTAGCGTTACAATGAATTGTTGAAAAGGAAAAGTAAGGCAGAGGAAAATTTCATTGAAATCGGATGGAAAATGTAGAAGTTATGGCCGTTACAAGGAAATTCACGTTTGCGCATGCGCAGTGGCTTCTATCAGTCCGGGGATGATGATTTTCATAGGGGACCGTCTACACACCAACCCGCACAATCCCTGAAAATTTTATAGAAATCGGACAATAACTTCGTATAGTTATGCGCGTTACAAGGATTTCATGACAGACACACACACAGACAGACAGACACGGAACCAAAGTTGTTCAGAAAGGTCTAAAACGCAAAACGCGAGTGAAAATGTTGATTTTGGAAAACTTTTTTTTCATCCTTCAAAAGTGAAAACAAAGCTTCCGATACCTTGGTAGACTCGGAAGCAATATACAAACCTATATGAATTCAGTTTTTGATCGTCTGCCAAGTGGGTGTGGCACATAGCTTCCTCGTATGCTTAAACCGATTTATATAGATCCGTTGCAAAGTATCTAAT
This sequence comes from Apolygus lucorum, assembly GCA_009739505.2. Taxonomy (NCBI): domain Eukaryota; kingdom Metazoa; phylum Arthropoda; class Insecta; order Hemiptera; family Miridae; genus Apolygus; species Apolygus lucorum. Next base: position 41,724,869 of record CM019176.2, read on the forward strand.
CTCGTAGTACCTTGCACTACCCTCATAGGGGACCCTCAGAAACCCTGAAAATTTCATCGAAATTTGGAGGACAATGTGGGAAATATTTTGGTTTTTCACTTTAGTGTGTTCGTAGAGACAACTCTATCGGGGCGATGATTTTCTTAGTGGACCATCTACACGCCAACCCGCATAAACCATGAAAATTTCATCGAAGTCGGAAAAAACTTGGTACAGTTTTGCCCGTTTCAAGGATTTCATGTAAGACTGTCAGACACGAAACCAAAATTGTTTAGAAAGGTCTACAAAGTAAGGAATTTTTTGATTTTTGATTTTTTAGACTATTATTTTCAAAAATGAAAAGTGAAAACAATGCTAACCTGGTAGAATTAAATACTGCTGTGATCAGCGCAATAATTTTCGACCCAACAACGTCCTCGTTAAAGCTTCGTGAGGAGTCTTTACTGCTAAGATAAAGATGACTTCTGTTTCTACTTCTTGCACGAACTCCATACTTTCTGTAATGAGGAGGAAAACTGTTGAGTGAACTGGGTAATGTGGGGCGTTCAAAACCAGTCAGACGTTTATCCTAGAGTGTGGTAATTCTTCAGTAATTAGCTCGTGAAATCTGAAGGAATCTGTGGAAACGCCGAGATAGAGACTGTGTAGGTAACTTCTAATTGAAATAGGGGCTAAAGTGTGTCGAGGGTTTCCCTGAAACCTCACGACCTCTTCTGGTTTCTACCCCTGCTTGTTACACAGAAACGAGTGGTTCATTAGTAGGTAGCGCCACGAGGGGGAAGATGCCTCTCTTGAAGTGGCTTCATCTTCAATCTTATGCGGGAAGCTAGTTGGCGTCTGCCAAAGTGTTTCTGTCCTACTTTTCATTGGGCGGGATAACCTTCGGTAGGTAGGAACAGCGGCGGGATAAGCATCAAACTTAGACTAGACACGATGGGGTGACTTCTTGAGGTGTTATGTTCCTTCAGACTATGGGAAAAGACGACATAGATATCTAACGATACATTTTCATGTTGCAATTTTTCTTAGATTGATGCACCTTTTTGTAAAGGGAAATAATTAAATTTCTTATAATCTATCAAAGACATTTTTTTTCATTAAAAGGGTTCTTCAACGACCTAATGACCAAAAAATGAGAAACACCACCACCACTTCAACCAGCTCAACTGAGGAACTTATAATTCATGACGTCATGCAATTATCCTCAAGTATATAACTAATTGAAGGAAGGTTCATGAAGAAAAACGCTGCAAATTATTACACAAAGGTTTATTATTTTCCTGTATAGATCACTCATCTGAAAAGATCACAGCTTTGCCATTGTCACTATTTATTAATTTTTTGTTTTTACCTACCAACCAGAGGTACTACCTACCACACCAACACCACCACGCCTTCATACCTTCACACAGTCAAGTTTATTAGAAAGAACCAAACGCTTCACACTCGATTCGAAGAAATATCGAGCTTCGTATGGAAATTTGATTACTGGTTGCTCAGAAAGCAAAACTGAATACAAATCGAAGAAACGAACAGCGATCGCATTTTGAATAGCTAAAATTTCAACGGAGATTGGAGATATTTGGTGATTCACACTCGTGATTCTGTTTTATCGAAGGAAACCCCTTAAGTACTCGTAGGGAACGAACGGTTTGTCTTACACAACTCCGGGTGGTCTCAAAAATTTTATACTATTTAAAATAGGTGAAAAAACAATACCTTTATTTTGAAACTTCTTTGAGAGCTATTTGAAGTCTAAATGAAGTTATGACTAAAATTTCCCAAGAAATCAATGACAACTTTTTTTTTGGTCTTGTTAGAGTTAAATAGAACTGGTTAGGCACCTGAACTTATTTGGACTATCATACTATTCTTCTCCAGTAGGAGAGGAACCATAAAAATAATTATCATACAAAGCTAATGGTGAAATGAAGATCCAATAAAGGAATTAAAAAAAACTAATTGTGAGCCAAAACTGTTGATTGCTGATGGAAGCTATTCGTGGAAGGTCTCCCATTTCCAGATACCTCGCATTCCAGAGGGGAAACGCCTTCCTTCATTCACGTTTTAATATATCCCCTTTTCCGGTTTAATCTGGCAGGATATTCAACTCCCACGCGGGGAGGTATGTCTCAACGGACGTTTTCGTACTGGGTACTTACCTACCCTCTATAGACAACTCTCGATATTAACTCTAGTTAGGTTCTAGTGACGATGGACTGGTAATATTCGGAAAAGCTTTGCGGATACAACGGTTTTATGCCTTTCTAGCCCAGTCGACAGGTAGCCCTACTCAGGGCTTTATGGAGTTGTTTAGGACTACCCAGTGGTGGTAAATCTGAATTTTCCTCCTCTGAGAACTTTTGGTGCCCCGGAAAACCACAATGATTTGGCACTTTACTATTTTTACTGTGTATCCTATTTCTAAACACTCCAACTCTAGTCAGTGGCCGTCCCGTTTATGCATCGTAAGAAAAACTGGATTGGTTCACTTATGGTCGACACAGTCCGCGCCCCTGTGAAGGACACAGTAAACATCTGGGAGTTCACTTGGACAAGAAATTATTCTGGGGAGATCGCATCAACACGTTCACTGCGTCGTAGACCCAGAGGCTAAGAAAGTTGTGTCATCGGCATATAAAAAAACATCGCCTTCATAATTTTTGAACTGATAGGCGTCAGTTTTTGAGCGGGATAGGGTCATCGGCGTAAATGAGGAACAGTGTCGGACAGAGGATGGTCCCCTGCTTTACTCCACATTGTGACGTGGGTAGGGAAGTACGTATAAATAACAATACAGTTTCACGGGAATAAGGAGGATATAATTGAATAAAGATTCGCTCACCGGGAGATGGTGAAGGCGGAGGACGGCGAGGGGCGTCCTTACTTCTTGAGGGCTGGTTAGGAAGAGAGAAAATGTACCCCCCTTCACCATCTCCTCACAATCCTTCAAGGTCATCCGTGATATTGTAATAGTGCGCTTTCCTAGTGGAGGCGATTGAATTTACATTTGAAAACCCACTAAAACAAGTCCTTGCGCTTACGATCTAGTATGAATGCAAGTGCACTTACCGTGTTTCGTGAATGGTAGGTAGCGGTTGGCAGTGAGCGGCGTCGGTATCGTTGACTAGGTATTTCCCTTTGGAAATACCGAAAAATGATTTACTACGTTGGAAGTGACCAAGGTAAGTATAGATCTTTATAACTCTTGCTATTATTGCGTATTTGTGTATAATTTGCTCGTTATTTGACTCTAACTCTTATCCTTTTATTTCAGGTACTTCAGGACTTCGTGAAATCAGGTAAGTAAACTATCCTCGACTACTACTCATGTGACTCTACTTCCGCTCTGTTTAAGGTAAGTAATTCAGGTAAGTATTTAACCACTTTTTGTTATCTTGACTCTACTACGCTCCAGGAAAATGTTCAGGTAAGTATTCAATGACTCAACAACAAGTACAGGAACGAATAGTAAAACTTCTATTTCAAATATAGAATTCAGCAATCAATCAAGGAACAACATAAAACAATAAAACTCAATGGTTTGACTTCAGATGGGTAAGGTAAGTATCATATAACGTAAATTTCCCTGAAGGGGGTTAACCTTAAATGACCACGTGGTGGGTCGTGTTTCGAAACAATGTGTTATCAAAAGTAAAATCAAAGACCACGTGGCGGGTCGTGCTTCGGAACAAGATGTTATCGAATCAAGCAAATATCAAAAGACCACGTGGTGAATCGTATTTCGAAACACAGTGTTATCGAATTCAGATAAAGTCCTTTTGGACAACGAAAAATACAATTTAGCGAGGAACTTTGCAAAGAACATATACAAAAGAATATAAATTTACCGGATTGACTATTTTGAGAGAGAGAGTTCGTTGGGAAGTCCTTTGGGGGTTTGCCAGGGTGGATCAGTATCTTCGTTGGAGTACTTGGGAGGGCGAATTCGTGCACCAATGTCTCCGGGGGCCCGAGGATCTGGTTCCAATTGATCAAAAGTTCGTAAGGTGGGCTCTAATACAACAACATTTTCAGCACACAGCTATTTTCACACAGATTTTCGTCACACAGACTTCAACTTGGGGTGGGCTCTAATACAAAGTGAGAAGTGCGAAGCTCCATTCAGACACGACTGACGCCTGCCTACGACGCAGTTCCAACCGTCTCTTCCCCCCAGTGACCTTCCCCCACTCCGTCATTGCTCCGTACTGGCCTGCGAGGTGCTGCTTCCTGGCGGCGCGGCTGCTCCCTCAACTTCCATACGTTCACCAGTGCATGGAAGGCTTCTTTTTAGTTTTAGTTTCGGGATAGCAGTCGGCTTCTGTGGCGGCCCGCCACAATATTACATATCACACTCCCCCACCGGTGAAAAAATTTGAGGACATGGTTTGGGGTAGGCTGCCACAGTAGAGTTTGGAGGGTGTATTACCAGCAGAAAACCGTCCCCGGCCGCTGTTTGCACAAGTCCATTGCTTGAAATGATGAGTTGAATGAAAAAAAAAAAAAAAAGAAAAAAAAATGGTATTTCAGAATAGGCTCAGAAGTAAAATTTGTCTTATTGGAATAGACTGTGTCCAGCGAGAGAGGTGGGTGAAAAACCTGGTTTCCCAAAATGAGTGAAACTTTTGACCCTCATTGGTGCATGAAGTGCCTGCTTATGATTATTTGGGGCCAGGGAATTGATGCCGGGTGGAGTGTGACGATGTGGATTGCCTTAAGATACTTCATAATACTTCAACTACTTCCACTTAAATATAGGGGTTTCAGGATTTTGGGCCAATGGCCATGTTTGTAGTTTAGTTTTAGGGGATGGGTTTGTTCACAATTTGGTGTGTTCGTTAATATTGTGCCGATTAGTTGGGGATTATGAGAAAAGCAGAGATAAGTGGAAGGTAGGAGGTCTCGTATTTCTACGCTATTTGCTACTATGTGACGTGGGTAGGGAAGTACGTATAAATAACAATACAGTTTCACGGGAATAAGGAGGATATAATTGAATAAAGATTCGCTCACCGGGAGATGGTGAAGGCGGAGGACGGCGAGGGGCGTCCTTACTTCTTGAGGGCTGGTTAGGAAGAGAGAAAATGTACCCCCCTTCACCATCTCCTCACTACTTCAAGGTCATCCGTGATATTACATATCGCAACATAGGATTGAAGACGCGGCGGAAGACTTAATAAAGAAGAATTGACGAAGAACAAATGAACAATTGAATCTCTTCAATTCAACGGTCTGACTACATCCTCCTAGGAAACTTCAGAGCCTGGCTGCTGAAACTGGCTGATGAGCCAATTTTCTCAAAAGTCGATCGAAGTGAAAACATACTTTCACTACCTACCTTGGTAAACTCGGAAGCAATAATAAACCGTTATGTAATTATTTGTAGAGTTTTTAAAACTATTGGCCCCAAACAATAGTAGCTAGTTGAAAGAGATGCAATAATGAAGCACAGATTCGCTTATAGACAGGCATCCAAAAGATTTTTGGATTGCATTTCAAATTTTGGAACTTCCCAGGTTGGGACCTAATTTTACTCTGACAATGAAATCATTCTTGAAGCGACGATTCGTCTACCCAGTGCAGTTAATTCCTAAAATGGAAGTAGGCATCTGAGAATGAGGGGTAAAAGTCGAAAACAGGATACGAAATAACCTTGATGTTGATGTGAAACGAGCTCACTGTAGCCCTTGCAAAGGCATTTTCTTCAGTTTTGAAAAGCTCACGGCTTCCTCGTAAATTGGAAGTGGAGCTGCAAGAAAAGAATGTTTTTTCCCGCCACCACCGTCGAGGGCTGTTCGAGAGAAAAGAACCCCACAGAACGGCTGGAGCCCATCACTTTAAAAGGGGGACTACTCGGACTGCAAGAACTTTTATTTTCCTAGAGTTCTTTTTCTTTTCCTTCAAAAGTGCGGAAATCCTGGTGTCTTTTGAAACGGAAAAACTCTTGTATTCGTTCAGGAATACAAGGAAGTCGTACAAACGACCTTCAGTTACCAAATTTTCATAAAACGCAGCAAATTATTACACAAAGGTTTATTATTTTCTGTATAGATCACTCGTCTGCAAAGAACGCAGCTTTGCCATCGTCACTACCTACCAACCATATTTTTGCTTCAGAATTGGAATTATTGAATTGAGAATTGGAATTATTTTGGAAAATAAACGCTTCACACTCAACTCGAAGAAATGGGGGGTTGTGGGCGCCCTCAAAGAAAATTGAATACTGGTTGCTGGAGCACAACTGAGTTCAACTCGAAGAAACGAACAGCGATCGCATTTTGGTCAGCTGAAATTTGAACGGAGATTAGACCTCTTTCGCGATTCACACTCGTGTTTCTGATTTACCAACCCTCAAGTTCTCATAGGGTTGGTCCTACAGAGCTCTGGGTGGTCTCATTCGATTCTAAACTACAAAATACTATTTTAAATTGATGAAAAAACAATACTTTTATATCGACATTTTTTGAGCGAGGGGTTTTTGAAAATTTCAGCCCTTGTTTTTCAACCCTTAGAAGTGACTGAAATCAAACAAAAGCTTCAGGGCACAAAGTAAAAAAAAATTCCTCGTATCCATAACCCGATTATGTAGATGATCCGATGCGTAGTAGTTAATCTCAAAACACCAATCTCTAAGTACCTTCCACTAACCTCATAGGGGACCATCTACACGCTAATCTGGACAATCCTAGAAAATTTCATCAAATTCGGATCAAAAATTAAGTGAGTAGATGTTTGTGATTGGATCAAAAAAATGCTTAGCCTCGGCTGGGATTCGAACCCGGCGAACCCCTGGGCGACAGTTCTATGCGTTACCTCTGAGCTATTGAGGCCTAGTGATGCAATGAATAGGATTTGAGATTCTCACAGGGGACCATCCCTCTATGAATGAATCCCTCTATGAAAACCATTCCCTATGATTTTCATAGGGGACCATCTAAACACTAATCTGTAACATCCCTGAAAATTTCATTGAAATACGATGGAAAATGTAGAAGTTATGGCTGTTACAAGGAATTCACGTTTGCGCATGCGCAGTGGCTACTATCAGTCCAAAGGTGGTGATTTTCATAGGGGACCATCTAAATACTAATCTGTAACATACCTGAAAATTTCATTGAAGAAGTTACTCACTCTTCAACATTTTAGATTTCAAATTAGTAAATTCAAAATTCAACTGACGTCCACATCAAAATTTGACAGTGAACTCACCCACTTGTTTTGGTTAAGTTGTTACTGTCGTTGAGTTTATACGTAAATATATTATTTATTCATTTATTATTATTTCGGAGACTAATAGGGACAGTTATGATTATGAATCATCTGAAAGGCGCGCGAGAAGTTTATGTGCAGTCAAGTCATTCAAACTTTGTTAGGAAGATAGGTACCGAAATAATCCAGGCAAATACGGTAACAGATACCTACCTACTTGTATACACCCGACATTGTTCTCCAACCAAACTTCTGGCATTCTCCTTTGAATAATGAGCGAAAAGTTTGTTCATCTTGAGCCTCCCTTGCGGTGAGCCAAGTTGAAGGCGATGGTGGGGAGTGAGCAACCCAACTTAGATTGATGTCCCAATGAGAAACAAAAAGGCCCTTCCATGTTTAACCCGAAACCTCCACTTTTTAACCGCGTTACCTTCGTTTTCTATTCAATTCGAATGCCACAATAAACTCTGACAAACTTCGGGTTGGATTAGAATACCAACTTTGATTGTTATCAACTCTCAGAAATTCTCGGAAACTTCAAAACCTTACTTAGGCGATAAAATGCGTGAGGATGTTTGTTTAAAAAAATGCATTAAATTGTTTGACTTGCCTCGCATACCAGCAGCCTCTAGTATGTGGAAAAGTGAAACGGTCATTTAGGAAATGGTTAGCCTTTTCGCCAAACCTGGTTAGCTTTTCGGCAATTTACTCAACTTGCCATTCCTGCTTGATTAGAACGTTTTCTGCCAGGGATGGGCGTTAATCGATTAACAAATACTTTTACGAATACAATTACAGTTTTTTAAAGTCTGCCAAGTGGGTGTGGCACATAGTTTCCTCGTATCAATAACCCGATTGTATAGATGATCTGATGCATAGTAGTTAATCTCAAAACATCAATCTCTAAGTACCTTCCACTAACCTCATAGGGGACCATTTACACGCCCACCCGCACAATCCCTAGCAATTTCATCAAAATCGGATGAGAATTGTAGAAGTTATGGCTGAGGCAAGGATTTCATGACAAACACGCAGACAGACAGACACGGAGCCAATTGTTCAGAAAGGTCTGAAACGTAAAACGCGAATAGAAATTTTGATTTTGGAGAACATATTTTTTTCAACCTTGAAAAGTGAAAACAAAGCTTCCGCTACCTTGGTAGACTCGGAAGCAAAATTAAGTTCTGACAGCAAGCAATGTTTAGGCTTTTCCCAGCACAAATCTAGCCAAACTGGCCCTTACTAAAGGGCTAGGACTCTTTGACTAGAAACAGAATCCGCGGAGTAGCACAATAAGCCACCAGGCTTCAGTGCTTTGGGCTCCCATCACCCTGATCCACGGATTCATTCACAATCTACAATCTACAAGCAATGTTTATTGATTTTTCAATTTATACTTTTGGTCCTGAAATTTGAACAGTAGATTCTTTTTGGTTTATTATTTTCAATAATAAGCCTTTGGAATCGAACAAGAAAAAAATTTTAACTCCCCTCAAAATTTGATGTTTTACGTTTCAAGGTACGTAGAATACGAAAATCGAATAAAAAATTTTCCGTCCGTCCGCCGTACGCGGCACTTTTCTTAGCAACACTGGACCGATTAGGTTCAAATTTGGTATGTGGGCTCCATTTGGGGTCTAGTTGTGCCGTGAAGCTTTTGATTGATGTAGGTCACTTCTAAGGGGTGAAAATTGAGGGTTGAAATTTTCAAGATTGCCCTAGCTCGAAAACTCTCGAAATAAAGGTAGGTATCGTTTCACCAATTTTAAATAGTATTGAATTTTTAAAGATTTTTGAGACCACCCGGAGCTCTGTAGGACAAACCGTTCGCTCCCTAAGAGTACTTAAGGGTTTTCCTTCGATAAAACAGAATCATGAGTGTGAATCACAAAAGAGGTCTAATCTCCGTTCAATTTTTTTTCTGACTAAAATACCATCGCTGTTCATTTCTTCGATTTGTATTCAGTTTTGCTTTCTGAGCAACCAGTAATCAAATTTCCATATGAAGCTGTCTATTTTTCGAATCGATTGTTCTTTCTAATAAACTTGATCGTGAAGGTGTGAAGGCACTATGGTGTGGTAGGTAGTACCTACCAATGGTTAGTAGGTAAAAAAATGTTGGTAAGTAAAACAAAAAACGCTGCAAATCATTGCCGAAAGGTTTAGAATTTTCTGTATTGATCACCCTTCTGTAAAGATCCCTCCCTGCCAACCGTAGATACCTACTAGGGAATTTTTGAAAATTTCAACCCGTCATTTCCATTTGGTTGGTAGTTGGGGTTGAAATTTTCAAAAGTGCCCTAGTAGGTAGTAGGCACCTACGGTTGGTAGGGAGGGATCTATACAGAAGGGTGATCTATACAGAAAATAATAAACCTTTGAGCAATGATTATTATTATTTTGAGCAAATGAAGGTTAACTTCGGTGATCTCAAGAGAAACGGTTCTTAAACCAGCTGTCGGCCTTTGACTGTCACTAAAGAGGAAAACTCGTGTGAATCGCAATGAAGGGTTTGAGGACGCCTAGTGGAACAATGACGTCAGACTTGGAGCGGAAGTCGTGACGTCACCATCGATCCGCCTTCCTCCGTTTGTTCCATCAAATAAAAGGGAACGCGAAAGGAGGTCGTTTCTGTGAGGGTATCGGCAAAGAGTACTCCCTGATTGGCTCCCCTATCTCCTGGGACCAGTGTCCGGAAATGAGGAGAAACGCTGTCAGATGTCACGTCTTTCACCACCTGCTGCGATACGCTGCATAATAATGGGGCGAATGGAAAAGCCTTGATGGAGACCTCTTCCGCCGCGCTCAGAATGAGCGATATTGGTTTTAGAAGTGTGGCGTTGACGTTGTCGGTCAGGAAACTGATGATTTTCGAACCTTCTGCCTGCATTCATCACTGGACTGTTCAACAGGTGGTTCAAGCATGACACCTACAGAATGCGGACTATCAGCCAGGTTCGTCGGAGTACCGCCAATATTCTGCCATCCTAAGCAAGAATACCTACCTATCTGAAAATTTGGGTAGAAGCAATTATAGGTATTTACCTCCGTTTTGGTGTATTATTTTCAATAATAAACCTTTGGAATCGAACAAGAAATAATTTCAACCCCCCCCCCCCCCCCCTCAAAATTTGTTGGTTTAGGTTTCAAGGTACGTAGAATAAAAAATTTTCCGTCCGTCCGCGGCACTTTCCTTAGTTCCCACGGACCGATTTTGATGAAATTTGGGGTGAAAATTAAGAGTAAACATTTTCAAGAGTGCCCTAGCTCGAGAACTCTCGAAATAAAGGTATTGTGATAAAGGTAATTGTGTATAAAGGTATGTGTTTTCTACAACAGGGAGAGATCCGAGGCTGCTCCTGTGCCTTGCGGAGTTATGCAGGGCAGCGTTCTCGGCCCCACTTTCTTTTTATTGTATGTCAATGACCTTTTGTACCAGTTCGACGACGGCTTCTTCTTTATGCTGAAGACGTAACTTCCTGCTCTTCGGGTCCTGATGCTCCATCGCTGGCAAGTCACCTAGCTGCCACTGACAGCTTGATAAGTGATTGGTGTTCTGCGAACTCCCTAATCCTAAATAAAGAAAAGACACAAAACCTGCAGTTCAACCTGAGTGGTCCTTTGATGGGTTTGGTAAACTTCCTGGGCATTCAGGTTCATATTGACGGCCTGGCTCCCCAGTTGGCGAGGTGTAACTTTGTCTTGTTACGGTTATCAAGAGCTGTCTCGTTCGACATCCTGAGGACCGTTTATTTTGCTTACCTACTTTATGAGCAGAGCACCTACTTTATGGTGTTCCCTTATGGGGAAACTCCGTCCATTGTGGAGCTGTGTTGCGTCTGCAGAAGGCTGCTATTCGAATCATATTCGGTCTGAGTTATAGGCAGTCGTGCCGTGGATATTTTAGGCGTCTGCAGAGTCTTACCATTGCTGGGCTCTATGTATTTCACGTGTTAGTTCTCACGAAGAATAATCTAGAACGCCTACGACGAGGATGCAATCTTCACGACCATGCAACCAGATCGCGTTATGCCATACGACCTCCGCAGGCTCATCTCTCTACCTCCCTTCGTACAAATCCTCTTCAGCAGGGAGTTCGCCTGTATAATAGACTACCTGATCGGATTCGGGCATTACCGGCTGATCGATTTGGAAAGAGAGTGAAGGAAGTATTGATCGAGGCTGAGTTGTACACTGTTTTGGATTTTTTCAAGTTGGAATTTTGATTCTATTTATTTGTTTTTGTAATTATTTATATGACATTTGTGTTTTATATTCTTCTTAATTTAGTATTCTGACTATTGTAATGCCATCTAATTTGGTTCTACAATAAAAAACATTTTGACTTTTGACTTTTGTTTTTTCACCTATTTTAAATAGTATTGCGTTTTTAGAATTTTTTGAGACCACCCGGAGCTCTGTAGGACAAACCGTTCGCTCCCTACGAGGATTAATCAGAAACACGAGCTTCCATCCAAAAGAGACCGTGTCAGTTCAAATTCTACCTTTTACCTGACCATAATGCGATAGTTGTTCGTTTCTTCGAGTTGCACTCAGTTTTGCGTCCTTAGCAAACAGTTATCAAATTATCTAATGAATGCAACCACTCTCATCGCGAGTGATTTTATTCGTAATGCAACCACACATTTTTCTTCCAAATAAACTTGATTGTGAAGCGAAAATATGGTTGGTAGGTAGTGACAATGGTAAATGTGAGTGTTTTTATACAGGGTGTCCCATATGTTATCCACCAAACTTCGGGAGTAGTTTCTACAACTAATTTGCAACAACAAGTGTCTCTTAGCAATTTTCTTTTACCTAACCCCCTTAAAATCCGACTTTTTGACTAAGATTTTTCCGGGTTTTCGACCTTACACCATTCAAACGGTCGTAACTCCCTTAAATTAGACTCAAAAATTAAAAATAAGGATATCGTTAGAAAGAGCGTAAAATTTCTCAATAGATGAGCAGTTGACCTGTCGAGAAAAACAAAACGCTAGAGTAGTATTTTTACCTCATACTTGAAAAATAGTCAATTTCTGTTTTTGGTGAAAATGTTGATGATTTTTCCTCATTGAAACAGGGTATTTGCCAGAGGGGCTCAAAAGCTTAAAAACTTCTCCATTTCATCAGCTTTTCAACGGTCATCCAATTTTTAGTTTTACTGTGGAATTAGAGGGGGAAAATGGTGTTTCAATGCGAAAAAACGTGTATTTTGGTTTATTATTTTCAATAATAAGCCTTTGGAATCGAGCAAGAAAAAAAAATTTTAACCCCCCCTCAAAATTTGATGTTTTACGTTTCAAGGTACGTAGAATCCGAAAATCGAATAAAAAAATTTCCGTCCGTCCGCCGTACGCCGTACGCGGCACTTTTCTTAGTTACCATGGACCGATTTCGATGAAATTTGGTATATGGGCTCCATTTGGGGTCTAGTTGTGCCGCGAAGCTTTTGGTTGATGTAGGTCACTTCTAAGGGGTGAAAATTAAGGGTTGAAATTTTCAAGAGTGCCCTGGCTCGAAAACTCTCGAAATAAAGGTATCGTTTTTTCACTAATTTTAAATAGTACTGAATTTAAAAAAAATTTTGAGACCACCCGGAGCTCTGTAGGGCAAACCGTTCAGTCCCTACGAGTACTTGAAGGTTTTCCTTCGATAAAACAGAATCATGAGTGTGAATCGCAAAAGAGGTCTAATCTCCGTTGAAATTTTTTCTGACTAAAATGCGATTGCTGTTCATTTCTTCGATTTGTATACAGTTTTGCCTTCTGCGTAACCAGTAATCAAATTTCCATAATCAAAAGTCAATGGAGAATACTGAAGGCGCCTGAGTGGTCACTGATCAGCTGAGTGAGCTCCAAGGCCATTTCCTCTCCTGTTGAACGCAGGAACCTGAAATTTGAGAGGGCGGGTCAATTGAGAATGCTGAAGGCGCCTGAGTGGTCACTGATCAGCTGAGTGAGCTCCAAGGCCATTTCCTCTCCTGTTGAACGCAGGAAGCTGAAATTTTAGAGGGCGGGTCAATGGAGATTGCTGAAGGTGCCTGAGTGGTCACTGATCAGCTGAGTGAGCTCCAAGGCCATTTTCTCTCCTGTTGAACGCAGGAACCTGAAATTTGAGAGGCAGGGTCAATGGAGATTGCTGAAGGCGCCTGAGTGGTCACTGATCAGCTGAGTGAGCTCCAAGGCCATTTCCTCTCCTGTTGGACGCAGGAACCTGAAATTTGAGAGGGCGGGTCAATGGAGAATGCTGAAGGCGCCTGAGTGGTCACTGATCAGTTGAGTGAGCTCCAAGGCCATTTCCTCTCCTGTTGAACGCAGGAAGCTGAAATTTTAGAGGCAGGGTCAAAGGAGAATGCTGAAGGCGCCTGAGTGGTAAATGATCAGCTGAGTGAGCTCCAAGGCCATTTCCTCTCCTGTTGAACGCAGGAACCTGAAATTTGAGAGGGCGGGTCAATTGAGAATGCTGAAGGCGCCTGAGTGGTCACTGATCAGCTGAGTGAGCTCCAAGGCCATTTCCTCTCCTATTGAACGCAGGAAGCTGAAATTTTAGAGGGCGGGTCAATGGAGATTGCTGAAGGTGCCTGAGTGGTCACTGATCAGCTGAGTGAGCTCCAAGGCCATTTTCTCTCCTGTTGAACGCAGGAACCTGAAATTTGAGAGGCAGGGTCAATGGAGATTGCTGAAGGCGCCTGAGTGGTAACTGATCAGCTGAGTGAGCTCCAAGGCCATTTCCTCTCCTGTTGAACGCAGGAAGCTGAAATTTTAGAGGCAGGGTCAAAGGAGAATGCTGAAGGCGACTGAGTGGTCACTGATTAGCTGAGTGAGCTCCAAGGCCATTTCCTCTCCTGTTGAACGCAGGAACCTGAAATTTGAGAGGGCGGGTCAATGGAGAATGCTGAAGGCGCATGAGTAGTCACTGATCAGCTGAGTGAGCTCCAAGGCCATTTTCTCTTCTGTTGAACGCAGGAAGCTGAAATTTTAGAGGGCGGGTCAATGGAGAATACAGATGGTGGTAGGTGCTATTGATGGAGAACCAGTGATCTATACAGAAGGGTGATCTATAAAAAAAATAATAAACCTTTGAGCAATGATTTGCAGCGTTTTTTTCAACGAAATCGTCGGTTTGACGTGGTGCTTGGGAGGCGGAGCAGACCCCGGATTCCTCCCGTCCAACCGTCAATTTCGTTGACAAAAATGCACGTTTTTTCGCATTGAAACACCATTTTCTCCCTCTAATTCCAAAGTGAAACTAAAAATTGGGTGACCGTTGAAAAGCTGATGAAATGGAGAAGTTTTTAAGCTTTTGAGCCCCTCTGGCAAATACCTCGTTTCCATTGGGAAAAATCACCAAAATTTTTGAAAAAAAAAACAGAACTTGACAAATTTTAAAGTTTGAGGTAAAAAAACTACTCTAGCGTTCAGTTTTTCTCAATTTGTCAACGGCTCATCTATTGAGAAATTTCACGCTCTTTCCAACGTTATCCTTAGTTTTAATTTTTGAGTGCAATTTAAGGGAGTTATGACCGTTTTAAAGGTGTAAGGTCGAAGACACGAAAAAAATCTTAAAAGTCAAAAAATTCGGATTTTAAGGGGTTAAAAGAAAATTGCTAAGAGACTCTTTTTGTTGCAAATTAGTTGTAGAAACTACTCCCGAAGTTTGGTGGGTAACTTATGGGACACCCTGTATAGATCACTCGCGTGCAAAGAACACAGCTTTGTCATTACCACTACCTCCTAACCATTCTTTCGCTTCACAATCAAGTTTATATGGAAGAAATAAAGAGTTGTGGACACCTTCATTAGGAAAATTTAAACGGAGATTAGGCCTCTTTTTCGATTCATACTGATTTATCGTAAGATCAACCCTCAAGTTCTCATTGGGAGCGAACAGTTGGTCCTAAAGAGCTCTGGGTCCAATTATATTTTCCATAATATTCCAATAATACTATGAGCGAAATATTCCGTTCCCGTAAGTTTTTTTCTTTGCACTTCTTCTTTTATTTGTGTTGTTTTTCTTCTTTCTACCCTCTGTTAAATTTTAAAACTGAACTATTACTCCGCGAGTGTTTTTCCGTTTCAATACCACAATAATATTTTAAATTGGTGAAAAAACAATACTTACCTTTATATTGAAAGTTTTTGCTAGGGCGTTTTGAAAATTTCAGCTCTTAGAATTGACTGACATCAACCAAAACCTTCGCGGCACAACTAGACCCCAAATGGAGCCCATATAACAAATTTAATCAAAATCGGTCCATGGGAACTAAGATTTTCGGATTCTACGTACCTTGTAACGTAAACCAACAAATTTTGAGGGGGATATTAACTTTTTTCTTGGTAGATTCCAAAGGTTTATTATTCAAATTATTATTCCAATTTGGGGGTCTCCCAGAAAAAATATTGGGGCCATTTCCATCCAGGTCTGTGATATGAGCAGCGTTGTTTGAAGAAAGGGAAAGTTTAGAAAAATGTTTAAAAGTACGAGAAAGTACCTTTTATTCATACAAACCGTTTCTTTACAAAAAGCGTAGTCTCGAACACTCATTTGAAATACATGAAAATCGTTTGAAGCCCTGAAACGACTGCACTAGACGATAAAATCTGAAGTTAGAGCTCGATGGAGGAACTTAGGCGTCGTTATAACCGACAAGTCAGAGAAGGCACTCACTAGGCTTTGTGTTTCTTCTTGGCGGACGCCCCGCCGCTTCTACTCCTCTTCTCCGGAGGCGCTGGTGTCGACGCTGGTGGTTCTTCTTTTTCCTTTTTCGCGACTTCGACGGGCGCTGGAGTGACTTCTTTCTTCACTTCAGAAGCTTCTTTTTTCAGATCTTCAGTCCCCGTGATGATTTCTACGTCTTCATCGTCATTATCGAACTCAGGTTGTTGGTAATTGAAATTCGCAGGTACTAAAACACTCGTAAGTTTAGACTGCAAGTACTCCTAAAACAAAACAAAAAATAATAACAATAATAATAATAGATAGGTAAAAGGAAATGGACTAGTACCAAAACAATTGAGACATACGTGCTCTTGGAAATATAATGTAATGAATTCATCTGCAGGGTTTGAAGATTTGAAATAATGGGTTATTTCAGTGAATTAAAAAAAAATTCAAAAGAGCATGGGTCAGGAATAACAGTAATTGGATCTGTTCGTCGAGAAAATGTTTAGAAGAAATTATGGAAGCCAATGAAAGTTGAAGTTTGAATGATGTGACGTATTAAGTTGCTGGCCTTGGATACTATAAAATACTACACACACGCCCGAGGCAAAGTGTTTGCGTTCTTGGAGGCCCGCCTTTTTTTCAAACGTGTGATCTCTTTATTTAATAATTTTTTTACCACAAGTTATAGTGTCAATGGGCAAAAAGTTGGAGTATGGCGAGAAAAGAGGTTTTCAATGGCTGAATCCAAATTTGAGGTCAAAAATCTGAATAGCCGACCCACCAAAATACACCATTGTTGAATCATCAAAAATTAACTTCCCTTGATGGGGATTGATCTATCGTTCTGGCAAAACTATATTTACATTCCTGAGGCGGAGCTCTTTTTTTTTTTTTTTTTTTTTTTTTTTTAAAGAAACTCCCCTGAAAGACGCAGGGGGCACGCCATTAATACAAAATAAATAAAATATAATGGGGAGGACGCCCAGGACTCACCCGACGCCGGCCCTCGGGATTAGAGAAGATGAGGATGGTGGGGGTGGGAGAAAGGGATGAAGGGAAGTGCCTCTATAGAACGACCACCAGTTCAAATATGAGCCGAGCAGGTCGCGGGTGGTGATACCACAGAGTACGCCTACCGAGATGCCCAACTCGCGTAACTCCGTGGCGCTTTTCCCACACCACACTCCGCGCCATGACAATGTTGCAGCCATCACCCTGATGTTGTTGGGTGCCACTCCTTTTAGCTCCGACACCGCTTGCCGTAAATCATTCGTGTCATATTTCCTTATCTTAGCCCGCCAAGTGTGCTCCATGTCCAAGTTGCCATTGACAACTTGGACATCCAGGATAATGCAAGACTGGTCGGGCTGGACAGCAACGATGTCGGGCTTCTTACCCTGGTCACTCGGCATGTGGTATAACCTCTCCCTCTCAACATCCCAGCCGCTAGATGACAAGGCACCTGCTATCTGCTTGGCGACCGCATCATGACATAGAATGCGGCCCCCATGAGTTCGTGGACACTGCTACACCACATGATAAAGATGTTCACTTCTACTCCGACAGGCGCGGCAAAGGGGTAGGGTTGCCCCACGACTACCTCTCGTACACCTCACCGCAGTTGGCAAAGATGCCACACGGACAGCGTGGAAGTGTCGGTAGTCGCGGGCCCCAATGCCCTCCGAAGCCCAATCTACCCATTGGGAAGAGATTAGGCTTTCGGAGCACTGTCGGAGTTCCTTACCATCTACTGATTCATGCAGCGCAGCAGCGAACTCAGCAGACGAACTGGGTTTTGGAGCAGATGGTGTTGCTCGGTCGCACCATGCTAACTGCTGCCTGACAAAATCAAGATCAGCAGCAGCACGGGCGACCTCCCAGCTCGACCCTCGGAGGGCTAGCAGGCGCTGGCGGCGCAGAGAGGGGATGCTTGCTGAGAGGGACACAATACCGAGCCCACCAGATTTAACTGGTGCATGGATGTAGGCACTTGGGACACCAGGCGGGAATTTCAGCCAAGAGCGCACAGCAGAGCGTACTTCACGATCTAATTCCTGCAGCCTCCCCGACGTAAGCCTACCAAAGACTAAACCATAGGTTAGCTTTGGCAGTAAGTACGTGCGGAGGAGGCCTAGGAGGAGTTGTCCTAACTCCTAGTGGTTAGGACACCTCAGAAGACCTAACCACCTCCTTGAACGGGGCGGGGGATCTGCTGACCTCAACGATTGTCCAAATAGGCAGTGGCTAAACTCGTCTATTGCGGGGAGTTGTTTGGATGATAGAACTCTAATTTATTAATGCCCTCAGAGAATGCCGAGGAACTCGATTGTAAATTCAAAATTTTGTAACCTACAAAATAAAATGCAAATCTTTGAATTTCAATAATAGATCCCCTTAAAATTGTTGAAGATGGAAAGTCATCAGAAGAATTTAAATCCTAGTGAAGAGTTAATAAAAAATGTACTCAAACAACTAAAAAGTTCAACTAAAAAGTTGAATTCAAATTATAGTATTTTCATCAACAGCTCTTCTATACTGCTACTTTGTTGCTGCTGTTTATTAGCAAAACTACTCCTGGTCGCGCGGTGAATTCAAAAAATTTGAAATTAAGGGACGCGACCGTCGTTGTCGCGTTTACACCAAACTCAATGGGGAATTTGCCTCAATTTTAGATTCTGGAATTTCAAGTCAAATCATATAATAGGGCCCTAGAATAACGTTTAACACCAGGAGTACCCGAGGGAAAAAATTACCACAGAAGAAAATGCCTAACAAGTGAAGCCTCTGTCAAAAAACACCGCGAAAATCGAGAAATATCGTTCACGTCACACGAAAAAAAAAAAAAAAAAACCGACGCGAAAACTGACTGGATTCACATACTGAGCGCTCTGGCGTAGAACTCCAGATAGTACCGCAGAATGACAACAGGTAGAGTTCTAAACGCCCTTCTAAGTTCTAAGCGCAACCACACGAAACGATCCAGTCAAACGACCACTCAAATAATGTGATTCAAATAACGAAACTAAATAAGAGAAGGTGAAGACTAATAATGCTTGATAAACTAATATGTAGAATCGGATTGTAAAAAGAGTGAGTAAAATTGCTTGTTTTGGTCACTTGCACATGGGTTTTTTCTCTTCCCCCAGTAGCGCGCTTCTGTGTTCGATTACGTAAGCTACAGTTTCATTTGCATTTCCAGAGGTAGCGCTACCTCAGAGGGGCACAGCTCCTCCTACGAAATTAGATTGGTTAGAAAATCCGTTACGCTGCAACCCCATGCCTCCATGACCAGATTGCTGCTTCTTTTGAAATTGCCATCTTTCTTAAATTCTCTAAATTTTTTGGATGCTTTTTTGAGCAGCACAATATGGTTTTCTTCCATATAAGTGAACCCTCTTACGAAAGAAAAAAAATGTGAGGCAAATTCCCCATTAGTACACCTGATAGCCTTGTGGAGTACAAAAGCGATGCCCTTCAGCTTACCTTTATGAGTAACTCCTTGGTTTCTAAATGGTGAAGCCGGAAATTGCGATCAGTGGAAACTGAGGCGATGTAAGGGAAATCTAATGACGCAGAAATTGACTTGACACACCCGACGAAGCCCTTGTACTTGTTCATCGCAATTCCTTTGCTTCGTAGGTCAATCAAGTTCATTTGTCCAGCTCCAGATCCAACAACGACGTGACTGCAAAAATACAATGATTGATCACAAATTGTAAAATTACGAAGGTTACAACTGACACGTAAATTCTACAACACGAAACTTGATTTCCACAATCATAATGGTTCTTCCAATTAACAAGACTCATTCAACAAATTAATCAAACCGGTGAGGTCGTTCTCGATCACATTGAGGATTTTACTCTTCTCTATCGAAGAAAAATAAGTAAATATCGTATATCTTTTGTGTATAATAAAGCCTTCATTAGTTAGAATTGAAAGAACACAATTAAATTATACAATACCTCAGTATAATATAAATATTATAACCATGTAAAATGAAGAACAAGTTTCAAATAAATGGCAGTTCCTGATCTCCAGAATTACAAAAATTATCCGGAGATCAGGAGTTGATGTCAAGGATTATCTTGAGAAAACATCTCCGCTTTATCTTACGAACAACAAGGCTTGAAAAATAAGAAAACAAATACATGAAATACGCACAATACTAACAATATACCTGTAAATAGTGCGTAATGACTCGGCTAATCGATCAAAATGAGAACTACTCATTTTTCGAATATTTTACCATGAGATGTAAGAAATCAATTTAATTTTAAAAGCATTCAAAACTAACTCAAAAGTGAGACATTTCAACAAAAGCTAAACGAAAACCGGGATTTTTAATCTATCTGTTTACCTCGGGAATGAGAACTAAATAAACCACACTGGTTGAGAACTAAAACGTTTGTATTAAACAGAACTAATATAGATTTGAACAGAAAATAGAGCGCAGAGTTAACTTGAGTAGGTAGTACGTTCTATGTATAACCGAGGCATTGGGACCGCGGAGGGGTATGTACGCCAAGGCCGTCTAGATCTACCCTGTGCGTTCATGTTCTATGTTGTTCTTAATTATGATTAATTATGATCGTCCTTGGTCTACTAGTTCATCAACTCTTACAGATCTAATACTGGCCTATTAGTTCTGAATGCAATAACCCATTGAATGTACGAGATGATCTAATTTGGTTCATTCTTAGGGAACTACTTTGTTGGTAAAAGGGACTAATTTCTCTTTGGGACAACTGCCCACTTTGGGCGGGAAGGTCCAAAAATACTCCCCCCCCCCCACTAATATGACCACAGTCATATGATCTAATCTATGTCTTTAGGGAGTGGGCACAATTTGACTAAGGGTCTTTTCAAGACTCCTGAACTAGTGCGAACAAGGGCAACTCTAGTTGTGCCATCCGAACCTGGACACAGTTCACATATCGTCCCCGTTCAGCCAGAAGGGCGTATACAGTACAACCCAAATTTTCGGGAAATCGCGATTTTCTCTAGCGACTCGCAATTCTTTTTTTTTTTTTTTCCCTACGCCATTAGGTCATTGGCATTTCTGCCATGCGACCTCTTGCAGCCCAATATAATTTTGAAATTTTCGACCAGTCGGTCTCGTCGGGTTTAAATGTCCTTCTTATATCCTCTAGTTGAGGACAGTCACGTAAATGGTCGGTCGTCATGGCTACGGTTGATTGGCAGAGAGAGCAGCCTGGATCATCCTTCACCCGTATCCTGTGAAGGTGGGCATTCAGGTAGTCGTGTCCTGTTAAGTGGCGAAAACCTGCCACAGACTCACCCCGGGTCAAACGTGTAGGGACGCGGTTTCCAGCCTCCAGCAGACTGGCCCATCTCCCGCCCTCAGCCACCCGTCGCTGAGCCTCCTTATTCCTCTCTTCTGCTGAATCTCTGATGCATCGTTTAGCAGTCTGGAACGCGACAGGTGCGACAGGCATTTCCATTTGGGATCCCTGTTTTGCCAGCTCGTCGGCACGCTCATTGCCCCAGATTCCACAGTGAGACGGAATCCACTGCAAGGCAACAGTGATACCCCTTTTCTTCAGCTCATCTATGTTTCTTCGTCCCTGGATGACATCATGGGACTCTGTTGTCGAATTGGAGCTGAGAGCCATTATCGCAGCCTGGGAGTCAATCAAGATGACTACCTGCTGGTAGTTGGATCTCCCGATAAGATCGAGGGCCAGAACAGCCGCACGGATCTCCCCATCAAAACTGCTAGCAAGTTTTCCAACTGGAGCCGCAATGGACTCTACAACAGAATAAACCCCTGCTCCCCCATTTCTCGTAGCATCCACAGCAGAACCATCAGTGTAAACTCTTAGCCAGTTGGGCTCTGGAAAGCGAGTCTCCAGTGTTTCCAGAGCCACTGCTTTTAACTCACAGGGTGGAGTGATGTTCTTGGAGACTGGCTTGGCCATTGTGGTGAAACTGACTGCTGCTGCCCGAGGGGTCATATCTGTCAGAGTTGGGAAAGGTTCAGGGTTCTCAAGAGGGTCTGCAAGGCCATAGTGCTCTTTAAGATCTAATATTCTGGAGAGAAAAGTGCCCTGTGATCTAAGCCGGGCAGTGGCTGGGTTGTAATTTGTCCAGTAGGTGACTCCGTTTCTTCGCAAGCGCTCCGACAGGGCAAGCGCCGCAGCATCTCTCCGGACCCTCTGAGGCTGAATACTGGTTTGGAGCTCCATGGCAACGATAGGTGTAGACCTTGCAGCTCCAGTTATGACACGGAGTGCGTTGTTCTGAGTTACATCCAGTTTGTGAACTGCTGAATCCGAAGAGGTCACCAGCAGTTCACTTCCATACTCCATTGCAGGTCTCACGTAGCTCTTGTACGCCAAAGTGAGAACATCCTGTGAAGCACCCCATGTCCAGGAGGGTTATCATTGTTGAGCTGGGAAATGAAACGATGTGCTTTAACCCCATCCTTCCGAAAATCAAGCCTCCTCAGGAAATTCCTGTATGCTGTTCGCTTCGCCTCAATGATCTCTTTCTTAAACAGAGCGACTTTATGTTTCAGAGTTACAAGATCGTCCCGACTTTTCGTTAGTTTGAAAACCTCCGCCGCCCTGTCTCTGTCGAGCATCATTTCCTGGAGGCGGGGGCTCCAAAATGGCCTATATTTTTTCACACGGCCCCTAGGGATGGTGCATGAGGCAGCTTTCTTAATTGCATCAGTTATCCTGCGTAGAGACTCCTCCACTCGGTCATTCACTAGGCTATCATTGACTAGTCTGTCTGTATAGCTAGCGTACTCTTTCCAGTCTGCTTTCTTAAGGTTCCACCGTGCTCTCCGTATTTTTGGTGGAGATACTGTTTCCTGCTTTTCTGATAGGGTTAGGATACAATGTCCAAAGCTCCCTGGGGGGAGAGTTAACGTGAGAGTCAAATCTTGGGTGATAGCTGAATGTGAGAGAACAGCGTCAGGAGAGGATGTTGATCCTGTGTATGCCAGAAAGGTTGGCTTACCCTCATGGTTGGAGATATAGTCAGCCAAGTTTGTGTCAATAAAATCCTCGATCACTCTTCCCACTGCATCAGTCCGGGCATAATTCCATCGGATAGATGGGGCGTTTAGATCTCCATAAAGGATGCTATGGCGATCCCATGCAGCCTCCAGCCAGTTCAGGGAGGGGACGTTTTTTGGCGGGTTGTAGAGGAAAAACAGGCGGCGGTGTAAGCCTCTTTTCCACACTTTTAGTTCAACTGCTTCAAGCTTATCTGTTGTGGTCATCTCCTTTCTTACGGTAAACTGCACAGTCAAGGTTGACTTCGCAGCCACAACAATCCCTGACGAGCATTGTCTGCTTCTCCGTAGAACATATGTCTGGTATCCACTTAATTGGAAGTCCACTATGTTGTCGGTTGCAGCACCTGCCTCAACGATTCCATAAATATCAATGTCACTGTTTATAACGTTATGTTTAAGCTCGGCAAACTTTTCGCTCGTCAGGCCTCCTGCATTCCAGAATAAGGTTTTAAAAGTCGAGTCCGTGGAGGTTTGGCCTTCAGAAAGGCCGTTTACATGTTGTCTGTTCATGTTGATCTAACACTAAGTTGATCTCTTGATTGATCGCTATAACGTTGGGCTGACGTGCGGCGATTTTGTATACGTTCTGTATCCTCAATACTGTTTTTGCTGAGTCTGTCCAGCAGTATTGTGCAGTGAGGACGTCCAGGGGCACGACGTGGACGAGTATACTTCACTCGCAATTCTAAACCAACTAGTATGTTTTTGGTAAGAATAAAACCTGTATTCTATGCAGATTCTATTGATATGCTTGCATTTATTCTAACACCAATTCAAAATAAGTTATGCCTCAAAAACAAAATTTTTATGCCATATTCGCCCTTTTGCTGTAAACTGGCTCAATACCTCTAGTCATATTCGCTATAACATCGCTCCATTTTATAGTCGCATTCGCCCTTCTGCCTGTGAAGTTATTTATTGTTCTGAACCCATATTCCCCTGTCCCCATTTATTTCCATTACCTACTCAAAGCTGGAAAGTAAACACAATCATGGACATCCTCAAATTTTAAATTTTACTACCGAACTGTAAGTCAGCAATTCAAAGCTAGGCAGGGCTTAAAAATACCTGCATGGATCATTTTTGAAAAAAGGTACTTTCATAAATATATAAAATAGGTACACAGTCATTCTGGTGTCATTCGTTAAAAATGCAGCCCACACAGGATTGAAATGTAGCCAAAGGGAGGTTTAAAACAAATATTTAACTTTTCTTTAATTTTTTTTAAGAAGTAGTCACAATAGAAGAAGTAATCACAATTATATCATATATATATCACAATAACGAAACACCCATGCTGTAATCTTCACTTTACTATAGATCTGAGATTGAAGCAAAATGCAAAAACATATTAGATATCAGTGAAATCAGTATTTTTCTTTCGATATTCCATCATTATCACTGATATTGATTTAAAAAAGATGCAAGAAACTCAATTATAAATGCTTGCATACGAGTCTGCAACACATTGGGACATTTTCATGTCAACCACTACACAACAAGGTAGTGAAGTAAGGTTGTTAGTTCATGTACCCAAGCATCAAAATAAGAAAACAGTTGATTGTTCTCTACGCAACACAGTGAGTCTATTTTATTTATTGGTCGCGTGAGCAAGACTTGCTTAGTTTTCGTGACGATTTTTCAGTTTATGTGCCAAAGCAAAGACATGAAAATGTCAAAACAATTAGTCACAAATCTCGAGTATTAGGGTCTAGCTGTTCTGCAGAGAAAAGCTGTTCTGTAAAACACTGCACAAGACACCCGTCGACAATACCGCAGACCTCAACTGCTTCCTCTTCATCCATTTCAAGCAAAGAAAGAGGAATAAATCACGAAATTCGGAAAAAATTAAAGTTTTACATTCGGCAACTGGCTGCTAGAAGTGACGGCAACTACTGGTAAAAAAGGTGACACGATAACACTGACAG
Organism: Apolygus lucorum; assembly: GCA_009739505.2. NCBI lineage: Eukaryota > Metazoa > Arthropoda > Insecta > Hemiptera > Miridae > Apolygus > Apolygus lucorum. Next base: position 41,749,727 of record CM019176.2, read on the forward strand.
CGTTAATAACCTTCTCACATTATTCCGCTTGTCTTTTCCGATAGTGTTCAGGATGTGAACCACTTTTACGGTGGTCTGGGCAACAAATAAGAGTGGACAGCAACGTTTTTAAGGCTACTTCGAAGGGTTTTATCCTAGATTTCAGTCATATTCGCCCTTCTGGCTGTCAACTTGTCATATTCGCCCCAAACGTTTTCTCTTTGACTTCAAATATCTTCTTCCTGATTGGTTGGATCTTTGCGCGCTTTTCAAATTTGAATAGAGGAGAAAAAAACGAAAAAACCCATATCTAAAACTCGAGAAGTGCGTTTTTGTTATATTCGCCCTTCTGGCTGGAAGGGGGCGATATGACCCCCATGACCCTCTGAAGTGGAGGTCTATTGTCCTCCATTACAAGAACTACATCACCTAATTTTGGCGATCTGTCGGGGGTATTCCATTTTGATCTAAGTTGGAGGTCTAATAGGTATTCCTTACTCCATTTCTTCCAAAATTGATCTACCATTTGATTCACAAATGTCCACTTTGGGACTAGCCTAGTACTAGCTGTATGGTCTACAGTGGACTCAGGTAGGGCTGTGAGTGGTCGTTGAACTAGAAAATGCCGCAGTGGTTTACCACGTCGTTAGATCAGGGAAAAATTTTTTTTTGTGGATATTTAATATCCACACAAGGTTAGTTCTGTCTAGGGCTCGTATTGCTCCAGTAAAATCGGAATCGATCCCCCGTTCAGAACTGTTAGCTGCAGAACTGTTGGGTAAAACCTTTAAGAAGGTACGCGCTCAGTTCCCATTGGTTCCGGATGATCGGATCATAGCCTGTTCTGATAGCACTATAGTTCTCTCTTGGATAACCGCGGATCCCGCTCCGGTCTGGAAGGTCGTTGGTAATAGAGTTGTCAAGACGTTGTCAAGCTTACCGCCAGAACGGTGGTTTCGTGTTAGTTCCAAGGACAATCCGGCCGACATAGCTTCACGAGAAGAGCTATCTAATTTGGTTCATTCTTAGGAAACTACTTTGTAGGTAAAAGGGACAACTTTACCTTTGGGCCAACTGCCCACTTTGGGCGGGAAGGTCCAAACACTATCAAACATTCGAAAACAATCATACGCTAGAGAAAACAATCTATTCGATTCGTTATCGTGCAAAATTCCTCTTATAATTTCCTCATCAAGACCAGGAGTAGTTTCATGCTCTTGCAAAACGCTTGAATTACCTGTTACTCCTATCGACCCTTCATTTTAGGTAATCTCAAGTCAAATGCATATTCAGATAATCTTGTCCTCGACCATTAATATCTTCACATGTAATAAATCGAGAATCTGAGATGAAATTGGGAATTTCTAGGAACTTACTTTTCTTTGAAACAAGGGGAAATCGAGCACAGAGCTTGCTCGGGAACTTGGACATTCACAACAGGCCTCCTCATTCCACAAAGAGGGTCGTAGAGCCTCACCTGAAATGATAGTTTATTAGGTCGAGACTTCAAGAGATAACAACATTTTTCGGATATAAGTTTACGAAGGAGAAACTAAAGAAAATAATTAACCTGTTAAACGTAAAAGAGAACCTATTCAATGTATTATTTAGCTTTGAATCTATTGAAAAGAGAAGAAAATTGGAATATGGTTTATCGCAACTGCGGTATGGTATTCAAGGGGTAGTCTTGGGACAACAGATACCCTTTACACAGCAAGACAGAGAACACAGCAGCGGAGAATGCGGACTCCCAAATCAAATCGTAGTTGTCTACTTGTCAACACCTTGCTCATGCCCCTATACACAGACCTCGCCTGCTCTACTCGGCTTCGAATTTCCGTAACATTATTGCCCTCTTCAGAAACAATTGTGCCCATTATTATACTATTTACCCATAATGGTTCATTGGTAAGTAAACCTTGAACCTTCAGCCACGCACCAAAAGAATGAACGAAAGAAATTCATTCATTCTAATAAAAACGTCTTCCAAGTGGGTATTACATAGCTTCGTCGTATAATAATATCGTACTCCAAGTCGTAATCTCACAACCCATAAAATCGTATGGAAATCAAATGAAAATTGTAGAAGTTATGCTTATTAAGAATTTCACTTTTGCGCATGCGCATTTCATAGGGAACCATCACGAGCCTCATCCATGCAATACCTGAAATGTTATCCGATTCAGATGGAAAATGTCCACGTTTTGGCTGCTACAAGGGGTTTTTCGTAGAAGCTACTATCCACTAAGGTACCATCCGCTCCAACCGGCATAATCCCTATAAATGTTTCATCGAAATCGGAAAGTGACTTTTTAAAGTGTTGCCCGTTACAAGGACTTGGGGACACAGACCGACTGCCGAGACCAAAATTGTTTAAGGTCTACAATGGGGAATTTGCCTAAATTTTAGATTCTGGAATTTCAAGTCAAATCCTATAATAGGGCCCTAGAATAACGTTCAACACCAGGAATACCCGAGGAAAAATAATTACTGTAGAAGAAAATGCCTAAACAAGTGAAGCCTGTCAAGAAACACCGCGAAGATCGAGGGAAACTGATTACGTCACACCACCGGGTACCTCCCGCAAAACTGTGCTCTGGAGAGTCAGAGAATGTCAACAGGTAGAGTCGTAGGCGCCCTCGTGACCACAAGAAACGATCCACTCAAATACTGTGATTCAAATATCAAAACTCACTAATATAGAAACTAAATAGAGAAGGTGAAGACATGTGTTTTATGAAGTAGTGTTTTTGGTCTTGGGCTGGGTGTCCTGGTTCTGCTCGGGGGTGGCCTCCTGTTGTTTTCCTGGCTCAGATTGTGTGCTGGGTTCCCGTCTTTTGGTGAAAACCAGGACCGGGGGACTGGTACCTTTTTGGATTTGGGATAACACCTTGGTGGGTGGGCCTGGGCGGGGCTGGGGTTCTCCCTGGCCCTCCGCCACAGGATGCTTTGCCCCTTCATTTAATAGTTTTTTAATCAATACTTTCACGCCAATATTCCTATAGTACCTTCATCTATAGAGACAATTGTGACATACCAATGTATGACCACAATAAATAAATGTAAATCTAAGACTAATAATGCTTTATAGACTAACTAGCTGAAAAGCCTACTAAAAGTAGGCAAAAACGATTCCTCCGACTCTCTCCTCCACCCACTCCCTCCGACTCCTCCCGCCCCCAACTCCGACTTCTCCGCCACCGACTCATCCCGCCCCCACCCAGATTTCAAGGATTTTATGACAAACAGCCTATCATACAGACAGACACGGAACCAAAATTGTCCAGAACGTAAAACAAGAGTGGACATTTTGATTTTGGAGAATATCTTTTTTAAACCTAGAAATGTGAAAGAAAAGGACTTAAGCCTTTCTAAAAGAAACCAGGATTTTCAAGGGCGATTTCTATCATGTTAGAGATGTCATTCGCAAGCCCTTTTAATTAGGAATTTCACCATGTCGGAATTTCCTATTTTTTACCCCAAAATCGGATTCAGCGCCTCGAAAAACCCCCTACAGAGAACTTACAGCCCGTACTTCCTCATTTACGAATAAACAAAACAGTGTAGAAAATATGAACGTTTAAAAACCTGGGAGGATGACGTCATCCTAGAATAGTTCATTTACGGCCGCTTGAAGCACTGAGATCGAGAAATCTATAGTCCTCAGATGCAACATTTTACAAACGCTGCAAATCATTGCCCAAAGGTTTATTATTTTCTGTATAGATCACCCTTCTGTATAGATCACTGGTTCTCCATCAATAGCACCTACCACCATCTGTATTCTCCCTTGACCTTCTCCTCAAATTTCAGCTTTCTGCGTTCAATAGGATTGAAAATGGCTTCGGAGCTCACTCAGCTGACCAGTGATCTGAAGAGTGAAGAAGATCTCCTCGAATGCTGGAGACGCCTGGAAGAGCACTGATCAGCTGAGTGAGCTCCGAAGCCATTTTCAATCCTATTGATCGCAGGAAGCTGAAATTTGAGAGGGAGGGTCAAGGGAGAATACAGATGGTGGTATAATTGTTTCTTTTGGTCACTTTCGTGTCTGGGTTCTTTCTGCCAGTTCGCGGCACACTCTTGTGTTCCATCATGTAAGCTAATGGTTTCATGTACGCTTTCTGAGGTAGCACTGATGTCATAAGGGGCAACTTGTCACTTCACAGACTCCCGGTACATTTAAAATTTCCATTTTCCTTATATTCTCCAACTTTTTTGGATGCGTTTTCGAGCAGCACACTACGATTTCCTTCACATCAATGAACCGAATTTCGGAAAAAATAAAAATTGTGTCAAATTCCCCGTTAAAACACCAGAGAAAAGTTTGATGATGGAGGATTGTTCTTAACTCTTGAACAGTAAAACAATGCTAGCGCTACCAAGGTAGACTCGGAAGCAAAATTTACCGATTATGGAAGTGTTTTTAAAACAAAACGTCCAAATTATATTGAATGTTCACGATCTTTCCTTTCTAATCGACACACCAAATGCTTGTAAAATATCCTAGATTATCCAATTTTTGAGGGTAGGTTGAAAATACTCAGACGACTTACATGGCCATGCTTTGTAGTAACAGCAACCTTCTCTTGAAGAAATGCGATATCTGTTACCCACACTGGAACTCTCAGCTCCAATTCGTCATGTCTAACCTAGAATGAATGAATAAATAATCGGCGTGGTTTTAGTGACATGCATAATACATGTAGTTATCATAAATTACTACTAAAACAGACAGTTATTTATACAGGATGTAAGCCAATCAAATCTGCCAAACTGCAAGAGTCAATTCTACAACTAATTTGCAACAAAAAGTGCCTACTAGACTTTTTCCTAAGCTTTGTTTTCGAGTTATTTCCATTTTAAGAAGGTTCATGAGTCAAAATCGAAAATTTTTCGACTTTTTCGTTTTTATTTTCATAAAAGTCTGCAGATTTTCCCAGACATTTTGGTATATAAAAATATTAAATTTGAGCAGTGGAAAGCAGAGATATGAATTTTCAAAGATTGAGGAGCCAATCGCTGTTTCCGGAGGATACTGTTTCCCGCTCCAGGTTCATAGTTTCTATATTTCTGTAACTACCTACCGTTGTTTCGCTGTTCATAAGTTCTGAATGATATACTATGTCCTACTCCAAGGGTTCCAGCACAGGTTACCATGCCTCCAAATAGTACAAAAATAGCATAGCAAAGAAATCAAGTGAATAAATAGTGTATAACCATCATTCTTATCAGTACTACGTGATATGAAATAACCTTACCTAACCTGTGCAAACACTGACTGATAAGAATCATAGAGAAGGAATAATCAGACCTCATTTTCAATTCCTTCAATATGAAATAATAACGAACTATCGATCAAATACCTCGAAAAACGGTAACCTTTCACAAATCGCGGTTTTTCTCCAAATCGGAAAACCCTTGTTTTTCGTCACTTAGGTACCTGTTTCTCGACAGCCAATAGAGCTGGCAACTTCAATTTTTTTCATATTGTCGAGAGGGGTTTATTACAGTCATTGAACAAGTTTGGACGGAAAACTCCCAACAGAAACATGGCTAGAATTAAAAAATCATAAGCATGAAAAATATGAAAAAAACTGTTTTGCTATATTGTCTCTAGGTAAAATAATATTTACATAACAGAGTTGAAACTCGCTCAGTGGTTATGTGAAGAGTAGATAAAGAATTTTAAAAAAAGTATGAAGATATCATGCATATATCCAGAGAAACAGGTACGTGAAAAAGTGTTAAATTAGAACTGACTCATGAACCCCAAGGGTTTTTCGTGATTTTGACCTTACGTTACTAAATTGGTCATAACTTCCTTAATTTGCTGTGTAAATTCAAATTTGAGGAAACCGCTGGAAAAAGCATTAAATTCCCTATCGGTTAGAGCCCGACTTTTTTATTACTCAAGGTTTGAGGCATGAAAAAGTCCTTTGAAAAAAACATTTCACCCAATTTGGGAAACCTCGAATATTTTCAATCGAAAATTGAACTATGAGAACCAATATTTTCTCAAAATTCAAGAACGGTAAAAACTGCGCCAAAACATCAGCTTTCCAACGGTCTAGTCATTTTTATTTGTATGACAGACAGACAATTTCATGTAATTCAGACAAATTCGTGTAGTTTTGCCCGTTATTTCATGTCAGACAGACAGGCACGGAACCAAAATTGTTCAAGAAGGCATAATTGTAAAACGCGAGTGGAAATTTTGATTTTGGATAACAAATTCAACATGTATTGCGAATAAGCGATCACTATGGTAAAACTAAATATAGGTTTTCCAAATCATATTGAGAATATTCCAAATCAACTTGAGAATTTTCCGAACCAAACTGAAAACATTGACAGGTATATTTTATAGAAGTGACGAAAGGATGACTAATACAAGATGGAAAAAGATTCATTCATTTTTTCAAGATCATATTAAAATTTTGAAAAAGTACAGAAATTAAAATACAAAAATTAAAATGCATATCTTCTGAAAAAAATTGATTGTTTCTAGCCTTCTGGAAGGAGGCAGGTAGCGACAATGTGAGGGAAGGGGCTGGCAGTTCGGTTTATGTGATACCCACCAAGGTTCCTCCTGTCTTCCGATTTCTTTGATAAATAATGACGGAATGATAAATAATCACTTCGTAGTTTCGTCCTTAGAAATGGAAAGTTCTCAATTTGACTTAGAAAATCCTCAATTTGATTTGGAAACTTCTCAACCTGACTTGGATTATCTATACAGGGAGTCTACCATTGAGATGAATCAAACTTCGAGGATCTACAACTAATTTGCTACAAAAAAATATTTCTTCTAACAATGATTTTGAAACCCACTCAAAATGATTTTTTTTTTGCTTCCGACCTTGCAGCACTAAGATAACATAACCCCCTTATTTATCATCCGAATTCAATCTGATCACACCGTTGGAAAGAGCGGTAAACTTTCTATCCATTTGCGAAACCCAATTTTTTACCCTAATTGAACCATGGTGTCACTTGTTGAGGCAACTGTTAGTATCTTATAGTATTATCTAGGCGACGACCAACGACCAACAATCAATGACCATCAATCAACGACCTTGACCAGGGGGCGAACTGAACCCCTCTTCTCCTCTTCCTTAATACATGATATCATGTACATTCTGGATAGAGCGTCAGTCCACCAGTATCTCCTGACCGGTCAAGTCGAAGCGTTTTCCTCCGAATTTTGACGTGTTCTGAATTGAAGCATATTCTGCGGAGTCCTCAACCTTAGCCTTGGGTGCAGCACGTCGGAGTCGCCGACGACTTACCTACCTAAGTACTCGTACTTCATACCAAAGAAGAAGGACAGGTACTGTTTCCTTTTGATACCTATCGTCGAGGTGCACCATGGGGCCATCACGGATATGACTTTCATCTGATCCAGTTTTTCTTCATATTTAAAAAAAAAAAAAGACTTTATTTTTGGTACATAGGTACCTATTTATTGTTGTCTTTTTTGTTTTTATTTTTATTTTACATAATACTACTCACGTAGTGAAAGATAGGTACTCTTCCGTGGGCCCACATTAGGTACATACGTTTGTTCATTTCTACTGTCAAAAATATAGTTATTCAGTTGGTTTCAATTTTTGTTTTTTTTTCTTTAATTTCACAAATTTTACAGTCCACTAAATTTAATAGGAATCATTCACCAAGGCTTTTAGTAAAATTACCTTTGAATGAACCTTCAACTAGTGTCACCGAAAACATATTAGGAATTCCACTGCTGTCCTGAAGTGTCACTGGAGTAACCAGAACTAAATTGCAATCTAAAAATTAATGGACAGAGATGAATTTTTTGAAACATTTTTGTGAGATGTTAAGACAAACATTTTGAAATTTTTTTAAATAGATTTTCTTGGAAATTTCGGTTTATTATTTTCAATAATGAACCTTTGGAATCGACCAAGAAAAAAATTGGTTTAACCCCCCCTCAAAATTTGTTGGTTTACGTTTCAAGGTACGAAGAATCCAAAAATCAAATAAAAAATGTGGCCGTCCGTCCGCCGTGTGCGGCACTTTCCCCACTTAGCATTGAAGGATTTTGATGAAATTTGGTATGTGGGCTCCATTTGGGGTCTAGTTGTACCCCGAAGATTATGGTTAATGTAGGTCATTTCTAAGGGTTGAAAAGTAAGGTTTGAAATTTTGAAAACGCCCTAACTCGAAAAATTTTTATATAAAGGTATTGTTATTCGATCAATTTGAGATTGTATAGAATTTTTAGAGACCACGAGGAGCCCTGTAGGACAAACCGCTCGCTCCCTACGAGAATTTAAGGGTTGGACGTACGATAAATCAGAAACACGAGTGTGAATCGCAAAAGAGTCCTAATCTCCGTTCAAATGTCAGCTGACCGAAATGCGAACGATGTTTTTCTTCAAGTTGGTTGGTGGTAACAATGGCAAAGCCGTGTTCTTTGCAGACGAGTGATCTGTATAGAAAAATAATAAACCTTTGTGTAATAATTTGCAGCGTTTTGTCATAACTCTAGAGACTTTCAATGGCCAACAAACAATTCTGCTGTCCATTAAATGCTAAATTGAAATTTAATTTTGGTTACTCCTGTGACACTTTGGAACAGCAGTGGAGTTACGGTGATGTTTTTGGTGACACTAGTGACACCATGGTCCTCCAGATAGGGTTAAAGACATTTGTAAAAGGGAAAAAATTGGTCGAAGCCAAAATTTGAGATTTTTTCTTCGAAAAACGCCGATTTTCAGGCTAATGACGATTTTCATTTCCTGCCGGGCTCCGCTGCTTTTGTGGCTTGGAGTTCTTTTTACCTACTTTTCTTCTTCCCCCCTTTTTCTGTCTTTTTTTTACCTACGTTACCTGTCCTAATATTATCACTTGTTATATTAATTTGTTAGCCATTGTTTATTATCTATTTTGACTATTGTTATGCACTATGTGTTACACAGCAAATAAAAAACATTAAAAAAAAAAAAATCATTTCAAAAAAATTATAAATTTTGACTTTGACCTATTTTTTTTAAACTTTACAAATGGCTTTAAAATGATTCCCCACAAAACTGTGAAATCTGAAATTTAACGCTCGTTTCAACGGTATGATCATAATTGAATTTACATGGGAAATGAGGAAGTTATGACCAACTTAGAGCCGCAACGTCGGAAACACAGAAAAAACCCATTGAGTGGGTTTAAAAAAAATGTTATGAGAGATTTTTGTTGCAAATTAATAGTGGAATCGATCAATGAAGATCCATCTAAGTGGTAGACACCCTGTAGATAGGCGATGGCTTCACTACATAAATGTTAATACCTACATTTTTGGCGGTGAAAATTTGTTTAGCAGTGGCCAAGTCCCAAAGCTTCAAGTCGTTTTCCTTCCCTCCTGTCGCCAAAGTCACGACGCCCCCAGGCGCCACATTGCATTTCATCCGTTCCAAATTTGTCCCAGCTGCGATTTTGGTTTCGGAATTGACGCCGTCTTTCCATATCTTCACTACACCCGAGTCGACAGCAGTTATTAACGTACTAAAACATAGAGAAAGAGATAATCATATTGAACAGTTACAATAAATTGATCCTTTGATGTTCCTTCTCTAGTACTTCATATTGGAATTTGTCCTTATCAGGCAAGTACTTCTGCGTAATACTTTCTCTTAAGAGGAATTATCTTACCCTTGGTGTTTTGCCACACTGACAAGAGATCCATCGCCACACTTCTTCTCTTCTGTTTTGATGAATTTGGCAGACGGAGGGCTGAAGATTTTTATTGACTGGTTAGCATATCCAACAACGATCTGTATAAACAAAGATAAACCATTGATAACGTGGACATAATAATCATGGAAGATAATTAGGAGAGTAGGTGTACAATTTTCTGAAAAATGAAATAGGCATCGAAATGACTATGTAAGTGCCTAACTAAAAAAAAGTCTGCCAAATGGGTCTGGCACACGTATCCAAAACCAGATTGTATAGATGATCAGATGCGTAGTAGCTAATCTCAAAACATCAATCTCCAAATCTCTAGGACTATCCTAATAGGGACCATCCTTACAATCCCTGAACATTTCATCGAAATCAGATGGGAAATGTAGATGTAATGGCTGTTAGAATGAATTCACGTTTTCGCATGTGCAGTGGCTACTATTAGTCTGAGGGGCAATGATTTTCATAGGGGACCATCTACACTACAATCCGCATAACCCCCGAAAATTTCACGAAAATTGGATGGAAAATGTTGAAGTTATGGCTGTTAAGGTGGGTTTACACGCTCAAGCCATTTGCACAAACCGGCTTGCACAAGCCAGTTTGCGCAAACTGAATTGAACAACGCGGTCGCGTTCACACGTTCAGTTCTGTACCTCAGAGGTCAACTATCGTATGTCCAAAATTCTCGTTTTCGAGATTTTTGTTTTGTATGTGCATTCTTTCTATTGTATTTTGTATTCTATTGTATTGGTAGGCATAAACAGATTCTACAGAATTAATTTGAGCATGATAAAGTCATCAGAATGGGCCATAGGGATCAAAATAGGTGTGCCCACAACTTCTTTTGGCTCTGCTGTAAGATCGCCAAAATGTCACTTACGATAATCGACCTCTGAGGTACAGAGTTGTGCTTGTGAAATTGTGTGGGATTCAGTCAGTGGACTTCGTCGATCAGTGCGCTTTAGTTAAAGTTGATTAATTAAAAAATTTTAAATTATTTAAAAAACGCTGCAAATCATTGCTCAAAGGTTTATTATTTTCTGTATAGATCACCCTTCTGTATGGATCACTGGTTCTCCATCAATAGCACCTACCACCATCTGTATTCTCCCTTGACCTTCCCTCTCAAATTTCAGCTTCCTGCGTTCAATAGGATTGAAATTGGCTTCGGAGCTCACTCAGCTGATCAGTGTTCTTCCAGGCGTCTCCAGCATTCGAGAAGATCTTCTTCACTCTCCAGATCACTGATCAGCTGAGTGAGCTCCAAAGCCAGTTTTACTCCTATTGAATGAAAGTGCTCTTCCAGGCGTCTCCAGCATTCGAGAAGATCTTCTTCACTCTCCAGATCACTGATCAGCTGAGTGAGCTCCGAAGCCATTTTTAATCTTATTGTATGTACCTTGAAACGCGAAACATAAAATTTTTGGTTTGCTTTGAGCAATGGCTACGGAGCTCACTCAGCTGATCAGTGATCTGAGGAGTGAAGAAGATCTCCTCGAATGCTGGAGACGCCTGGAAGAGCACTTCCATTCAATAGGATTGAAAATGGCTTCGGAGCTCACTCAGATGATCAGTGATCTGAGGAGTGAAGAAGATCTCCTCGAATGCTGGAGACGCCTGGAAGAGCACTTCCATTCAATAGGATCGAAAATGGCTTCGGAGCTCACTCAGCTGATCAGTGATCTGAAGAGTGAAGAAGCCTTTTAGCAATGATTTGCAGCGTTTTTTACCCACCAAATTTTTTTTTACCTACCAACTTTTGTTTACCTACCAGCTAGGTACTACCTACCACACCATACTGGCTTCACACCTTCACAATCAAGTTTATTAGAAAGAACTAAACGCTTCACACTCGATTGGAAAAATAGAAAGCTTCATATGGAAATTTGATTACTGGTTACGCAGAAGGCAAAACTGTATACAAATCGAAGAAATGAACAGCGATCGCATTTTAGTCCGATAAAATTTGAATGGAGATTAGACCTCTTTTGCGAATCACACTCATGATTCTGTTTTATCGAAGGAAAACCTTCAAGTACTCGTAGGGACCGAACGGTTTGTCCTACAGAGCTCCGGGTGGTCTCAAAAATTTTTAAAAATTCAATACTATTTAAAATTGGTGAAAAAATGATACCTTTATTTCGAGAGTTTTCGAGCTAGGGCACTCTTGAAAATTTCAACCCTTAATTTTCACCCCTTAGAAGTGACCTACATCAACCAAAAGCTTCGCGGCACAACTAGACCCCAAATGGAGCCCATATACCAAATTTGAACCAAATCGGTCCAGTGTTGCTAAGAAAAGTGCCGCGTACGGCGGACGGACGGAAATTTTTTTATTCGATTTTCGTATTCTACCTACCTTGAAACGTAAAACATCAAATTTTGAGGGGGAGTTAAATTTTTTTTTCTTGCTCGATTCCAAAGGCTTATTATTGAAAATAATAAACCAAAAAAACCAATCACAAATTTCGACATAATTTTTAATATGGATGAGGAGGAGCTTATCCTGTGTACGACGGCGGCTTGCTTGATAAAGAAAAAATTGGGCTCAAAGAGTTCCAAAGGTCGGAAATGGAGCAAGGATTGGTTGCTCAGGAGGGACAGCCTTTCCCATACCAATTTAATAGTGGAATTGAGAGTGATTAATGTGATTCACACACTTGAAGAGAAGGAATGCGCCGGCGCGAGATCGTGGGTAGGCTTGAACTGCGTTCACACGCTCAAACTCCACTCATGCCAAGCTCCAACCTCAAGCCGAATTTCTGTCCGAGACAGACTTCGCACAAGCCAAATGGCTTGCGCAAACAGCGATCACATGCAACGATATAACTGTGCAAACTGGCTTGTTCAAGCCGATTTGCGCAAATGGCATGAGCGTGTAAACCGGCCTGAAGGAATTCACGTTTGCGCATGCACAGCGGCTGCTATCAGTCCAGGGGCGATGATTTTTGTAGGTTACTTCTAAGGGTCGAAAAATGAATTTTGAAAACGCCCTAACTCAACAAATTTTGATATAAAGGTATAGTTTTTCCATCAATTTAAGATAGTATAGAATTTTTTGAGACCACGCGGATCTCTGTAGGACAAACCGTTCGCTCCCTACGAGAATTTAAGGGTTGGACGTAGGATAAATCAGAAACACGAGTGTGAATCGCAAAAGAGGCCTAATCTCCGTTCAAATTTTAGCTGACCGAAATGCGATCGATGCTTTTCTTCATGTTGGATGGTTGGTGGCTTAGCAGACTAGTGATCTATATAGAAAAATAAAAAACCATTGTGTAATAATTTGCAGCGTTTTATTCTCAAACTCTGAACTTTTCTTACTAGCCTCCTAGCAATGGGCTGTGCGCATGATTTTTTTTTAAAGATTTTTAATCGGAAGTAGACCTTATCTTGAGAATTTTGACACCAACCGCTCTCTTTTTGGATGAGTAGATATTTTTCTTTGATTTTTAAAAGTTTCAAATTATTCTGACGTCACGCGCCCCTCCCGTCTGGGCCCAGCCCACTGTGACGTCATAATAATTCGAAACTTTGAAAAATCATAGAAAAAGTTCTTCTCTGAAGGTTGGTGTCAACATTCTCAGAATGAGGTCTAGTTTAGATTAAAACATAGCACATAGCTTCCTCGTATCCATAACCCGATTATATAGTCCGGGGATGATGATTTTCATAGGGGACCGTCTACACACCAACCCGCACAATCCCTGAAAATCGGACAATAACTTCGTATAGTTATGCCCGTCACAAGGAATTCATGACAGACACACAGACACGGAACCAAAATTGTTCAGAAAGGTCTAAAACGCAAAACGCGAGTGAAACTTTTGATTTTGGAGAACTTTTTTTGTCATCTTTGAAAAGTGAAAACAAAGCTTCCGCTACCTTGGTAGACTCGGAAGCAAAATAACAATAAACAGTTGTTTCGACCCATGCGCACACCCTATTAAATCGGGAGAATTGTAATATTCGTAGCTGCTAAAAACACTGTTTAGAATAATTTTTGATTGTGGATAAAATATTAAATTAGTTACGACAGCTGCTTGAGAAGGTCTTATATTACCCAGGAAGACCCGACACTATCAATCTTAATAAAGACCAGAATCTTATCAATCTGGTGAAATGTTATATAGTTTCTACAAAAAAGTCAACATTAATTTATAATCCTAATTGACATAACAACAGGTTGTCTCGATATCTGTTTGTGACGGATGGTGCTGTCGTGCACACAGTTTGTTTTTTCCTCCCCTTATTTCAACCTTGTTTACTTCGAAGGATAATATAATAATATGAGTGGTCAAAGAAAAGAAAGTAGTTCACTGAGTTGCGGTTCACTTTGTTCTGTAATCATTCACGATGAAAGGGCTGCATCTCGTTGTTTTGGTGGGGCTGGCTGCATGCAAACATATCAAGTTATACAACAACTGCCCTTATACGGTGAGAGTAGATGTGAATTCAGGAGATTTCGAAATAGCCATTTTTGGGTGAATATTTTGAATCACTTTGGAGATCTTGCATTAGGTAGCATTTACATAATTAAAGTTCTAGAGTCGATGAGGCCATGCATAGCCATGAGTGATGATTCCATGTTTAGATAAGACTACGAAAATCATTACATTTAGTCAATCACAAAATAAGTTAGAAGTAGGCTACATAGAAAGTGGTAATTTTCAAATTTGTTTCATCTGTGGTAGGTGTGGCCCGGGATTCTAGGAAATTCCGGAAAAGGGCAGCCTGATCGCGGAGGCTTTGTCTTGGAGGCGCGTAGGACACACATATTGAATATGGCTCCAAACTGGAGCGGTAGGGTCTGGGCGAGGACTCATTGTGACGAGTCGGGCTACTGCAAGACAGGTGACTGCCGTAACAGGTAAGCAAGTCTATATAAGATGGTCTAAGGAGATAAATCATTTCCCCAAGCATTATAGTGAATTTTCTGAGACTCTGGATAGGTGGCGGAGTAGATAGATTCTGTGACAGCCATAAGTTATGGGATTGCTCAGAAAACACTAAGCACTAATAATTATATTAAACTTGGTCACGTGGAATGAGGAATGATCAGGAATGTGTCTACGATGCAGCAGATAGAGATTAGTATGAGGTGGATCCAGACAGCATTAACCTGGAGTGTTAAGTGGAATAATCGGGAATGTATCCACCATAATGATAATCTCTAGTTCAGTTGGAAAAACAGGTTTTTGTTATTTTTACAAAAAATCTGATCAATTTGATTAATAATATTTTCTCCCACAGGATACAATGCAATGGCACTGGAGGATCTACACCTCACACGGTGGTGGAAATTGCATTCGGAGGTGGAGGCTTGGACTTCTACGACGTCAGCCTTGTGGATGGGTTCAATGTGCCTATAAAGATGGAGCCCACTGATGGCTTCCGACAGACGAAAGGTGGCAGATTCGACTGCAAACCAGCTGGATGTCACGCTGATCTCAACTCAAGTCCCTTTATATCCCATTTCAGATACAGAAGTCTGTGTCTCAACTCAATCTGTCCAAAGCAGCTGGCAGTGAAGAGTGGACGCAACACCATTGCTTGCATGAGCGCCTGCAACAAATTTAATACTGACGAATACTGCTGCCGCGGCCGCTATGGCTATGGTCCTGAATACTGCAACAGCAGCCTTTGGGCAATCAATTATCCAGGTATCTTCGAGAGGGCCTGCCCTGGTGCTTATAGCTACCCATATGATGACGGAACAAGTACTTTCTCATGCCAGGGCGACCCTGCCACGAACTATCGAATAGTTTTCTGTCCATGATTGAGCGTTTCATTACATAGATTGCATCCCCTACGGAAGCTTAATCGTCATTAATCGATTATTCTGAATTACCTACTTAATTTTAATTCGATACTGCATTACATTGTATAGACAAAACGCTGCAAATCATTGCCCAAAGGTTTATTATTTTCTGTATAGATCACCCTTCTGTATAGATCCCTCCCAACTAACCGTAGGTACCTACTACCTACTAGTGCATTTTTGAAAATTTCAAACCCAACCAACAACCAAATGGAAATGAAGGGTTGCATTGAAGGGAAGTAATTAAACGACCACCAGTTCAAATGTGAGCCGGGCAGGACACGGCTGGTGACACCACGGAGTACGCCTACCGAGATGCCCAACTCGCGCAACTCCGTGGCTCTTTTCCAGCACCACACCCTGCGCCATGACAATGTTGCAGTCATCACCCTGATGTTGTTGGGTGCCACTCCTTTTAACTCAGACACCGCTTGCCGTAAATCATCTCTATCGTACTTTCTTACCTTAGCCCGCCAAGTCTGCTCCATATCCAAGCTGCCAATTAGCTTCACACCTTCACAATCAAGTTTACTTGGAAGAAATAAACGCTTCACACTCGATTCGAAAAATAGGGTTCCTGACAGGCTTAGTAAAACTCAAGTTGGGCCAGCCTGGTGGTAAGGTTTAAGCATTTTTTGTAGATTTGCGGGCTGCATTCGACACTGTGGATGGAGGGTACCTTTTCTACAAGCTGGTTGCTATGGGAGCATATAGCCGATTCATCGCAGCACTAAGAAGCCTATATTCAGGAGTGGATGCTGCAGTGTGGACAAAATACGGGGCTACTGATCGATTCTCCGTGGCTTCAGGAGTTAAGCAGGGTTGCCCGTTATCTCCGCTGCTCTTCACTCTGTATGTGAATGATTTGGTTGATGATCTGGATTGCGAAGTAAGAGTTGGTTCAACGGAGACTACAATCAAAATACTTATGTATGCTGATGATCTGGTGATTGTGGCAGACGATCCTGAGGAACTACATCAAAATATAGACGCCCTGGAATCCTACTGTGATCGGTGGGACCTGACAGTGAACTTGAGAAAGTCCAAGATTCTCACATTTCAGAATGGCGGAAGAAGGCGGGCAACGGAAAGATGGACGTTTAAAGAAGAGCCAATTGATATTTATTGATGACTCGCTGAAAAGCCTACTAAAAGTAGGCAAAAACGATTCCTTCGACTCTCTCCTCCACCCACTCCCTCCGACCCCTCCCGCCCCCAACGTATGGTATTGAACACCAACTGAATTCGTGGTGCTCCCATTGCTCAATGAATACAAACTGGCATATTAATTAGAAATGAGGCAAACTGGCATATGAAACTCTAATGACAGTAGAAGGCTACTGTCATTAGAGCTTGGCTTTAGTTTTATTTGCCAAAAGGGTTATTGTTTCAGTCCAAACTCGAGTCGATCCCGTTACCCTTCATACTTCCCTCCTCATAAGGCCTCTTTCCCACTTCCACACTTCTATTGATGGGTGGCGGGTAGTGAAGGTACATTCCGTAGTGCTTTCCATTATTAATTGGCTACAACTAGCAAGAAAAGTCTAAAGGAGTGAGGTTAGTTCCGTCGGAGTAAGATTACTAAAGAAATAGAGCAATTCAAGTGTTATCAGGTATACCTGTGGAATATTGTCATCTCCAGAGCCCCACGAGACAGAAGTTACAGGATTCCTGTTTGTGCCTCCCTTGACGCCTTCAACGTTCACCACCAACGTTTCTTCCTTGTCTGTCACATTGATAGCTGTTATAAAAAACCAAGGAATTAGTATAAAAAACTTTTAAAAAAATGCAATAACAAATAGGTAAGATGGACCACAAAAGAGGATATTAAAATGGGTTGTACACTAGAGATACGTACATATTCTAGTGAAAAGAGTAAGTTTCTTCGTTTATTTACTTGACTTATAACTTATTTTATTTATATCGAACCAAGGGACAGGAAAACTCAATCCCTAAGAACCCACGTATCGATTTTCAGGACTGTAATTTTGACATTTTGTGTCTTTGCTTTGAAGAAACTTGAAGTAGAAATGTGAAACTCCGAAAATTATGGCAAGTGCCTCTCGATCGAATTGGCTATAGTGTTGTTCAGATTCTGATAGTGAACGTGATGCATACGCTATTGGTCTTTCAGTTCCCTGGATCACGTGGCTGCGAACTGCTGCTAACCCAGTAGGGCTTGCGTCTGTCGTAAGAATCAACGGATTGAATGGTACAAGTACCCTATCACTACAGAGTTCAGCTTTGATCCGGAGAAATGCTGCTTCGCATTTTGATGACCACATCCATTTTACTCCTTTCTTCAGAAGTTCTCGTAGTGGATAAGTCATAGTAGCTGTAATATGAGACAAGTCCTAAAAATTATAATAAATGCTTGCATACGAGTCTGCAACACATTGGGACATTTTCATGTGTGTTTTCTTATTGTATTTATTACTAGGCAGATCTCACCCGTGCATTGCACGGCAGGGCGTACATTTGTCCATCGTCAATTTTTTTCGCTCACGATACTCTCGCGTTTGTTCACTGATCGTTTTGAAGTGGAAGAAGTACGGAAATGGTTGAAACTAATAAACCAAAACAAAATGTCAACCACTACACTAGACGTTAGGTGTCGGACCGGCGCTAGTTCTCCCTGGCTTCACGGGGAGCGGTGGATAATTGGGATGACCGATGTTATCGATAATTGGAGCGCAAAATCCAGTCAACCGCCAATTTATCGTTATTAGATAAAATTGCATTAATCTATAAGCAAGACGACTAAACGCCAGCCCTTTGTCTCATTTTACACATTGTACAATGGTACCTAATGATTGTTTTATTACATAACTCTTTTATAACTTCATCTTCATACTTCATGCTTCATACTTGCCCATATACCTACTGCGAATTCATTAATTTAGCTGTTTCAACGAAAGAGATAGCTATGCAAATACATAATACGAAACAGTAAAATGAGACAGTTGCTCCTGAGAATCCAAACTAATCACCAATATTCATGTGTCGTTTGTTTGGTAACTTTTTCATGGTGTGTCGTAGGGTATTGTGAAATTCAAAATGCCTTTTTGAGTCGCTTAGTAAGTACCTACATGAGGAAATAGTTCGATTTCCAACAAAAGGAGGGCGCAAGTACCCAAAGAAATCGATTCTACTTAGCGAGATGAATCCTTTTGTATTGTAGTTACGACAGGTATTTTGTCACTTAAGAGATATTTTCGCATAACGCGGTCCAATTGATGTTAAAGCGTGATTAACAAGACTTTGATAGTTAAATAGGTTTGAGATCAAGATAAGAAAAAATGTCTATAATTTGCCTCTGCTGCTCTCTTGGGGCTGTCTTGTCAATCACTCACTAACACCAAATTTATCGGTAACATCGGTCATTCAAATTATCCTGCGCTCCCCGTGGGGCCATGGCGAACTAGCGCCGGTCCGACACACTTGCGTCTCGCCGCCGAAAGACGAGCAGCCGGTGCTGCGGTCTAGCGGCATTTGTGAAAAGTAAGCTATACCTCGTTTTTACTGCTCATTCCAACATTATTATTCATTTAAAAATTTGACGATTCTACTTTCCTGCCTTATTAAATTTATTGTAAGGAGAAGAAAACTGTTATTGAATTTATGATTGACGAATCAAGCAGAATGGATTATTATTGAGGAGATTACCGCTTGCGGAACTTTTTTACGAACGTATTGCTAGGAAAATTTTGCCCAGAACGGTTGCAATTTTTTGATTCGCAGCTTCTTGGGCAAATTTTTACTGTAAAAAAAAAAACACAAAAAAAACCCTGAAACAGCCGGATAGGGATAAAAATAGGAATTTTTCGTTCTCGTGAAAATTCTAAGTACCTACAGGAATATAGTTTGTCTATTAAAACGCTGCAAATTATTACACAATGGTTTATTATTTTTATATATTGATCACTCGTCTACAAACCCCCCACCATCCAACACGAAGAAAAACATCGATCGCATTTCGGTCAGCTATAATTTGAAAGGAGATTAGGCCTCTTTTGCGATTCACACTCGTGTTTCTGATTTATCGTACGTCCAACCCTTAAATTCTCGTAGGGAGCGAACGGTTTGTCCTACAGAGCTCCGCGTGGTTTCAAAAAATTCTAAAAATTCTATAGAATCTTAAATTGAAGGAAAAACAATACCTTTATATCAAACTTTTTTGAGTTAGGGCGTTTTCAAAATTTTAAAATTCATTTTTGAACCCTTAGAAGTGACTTACATCAACCAAAATCTTCGGGGCACAACTAGACCCCAAATGGAGCCTGCATACCAAATTTCATCAAAATCGGTCAATGCTAAGTGGGGAAAGTGCCGCGGACGGCGGACGGACGGCCAAATTTTTATTCGATTTTTGGATTCTACGTATCTTGAAACGTAAACCATCAAAATTTGATGTTTACGATAGACAATTTTTTTCTTGGTCGATTCCAAAGGTTCATTATTGAAAATAATAAACCATCATTATTGAAAATAATAAACCAACATTATTGAAAATAGTAAACCAACATTATTGAAAATAATAGACCAACTTTATTGAAAATAATAAACCAACATTATTGAAAATAATAAACCAAAAAGTTGGGATTAACATCAGAGAGAAAGGAAATTTAGTTAGGTAGGTACTCATAATAAAATCGTGGAGGTTTTAAATTTGTGCGAATCGAATAATTACGGACGTCTAGTGCAAAAATTTCCGAACAATATGTTCGTAAAAGTTCCGCAGGCGGTAATCTTCACTATAATAATCTATTCTGCTTGATTCGTCGCTTCAAAACAATAACATTCAATTACAAGTTTCTTCTCCTCACAATTTAATGAGGCATGAAAGTGGAACCGTCAAATTTTGAAATCAGCTGTAAAAACGAGGTACAGCGTACTTTTCAAAAATGCCGCTAGACCGCAGCAACGGCTGCTCGTCGAACGGCGGCGAGACGCAAGTGGTCCGACACCTAACGTCTAGTCAACCACTACACAACAAGGTAGTCAAGTAAGGTTATTAGTTCATGTACCCAAGCATCAAAATAAGAAAACAGTTGATTGTTCTCTACGCAACACAGTGAGTCTATTTTATTTATTGGTATCGTGAACAAGTTTTCGTGACGATTTTTCAGTTTATGTGCCAAAGCAAAGACATGAAAATGTCAAAAGGGCTTAATCATTTAACAACCAAATGTTGTTTGTGTTTAACATTGGACCAGCTCGGCTCAGTTTTGACTAGGGTGGAGTGGGGCAATTGCGACCCAAAATTGACATTTCAACTTTGATACTCTGTAACTTTCCTTTGAAAACGCTATTTTCACTTTTTTTTTAATGAGTAGCTTATTTTACGTAGATTACGATGCACTCTTCAAATTGTACAAAAGATTTACTTCTCATGGTCCAAACTGTGTTTTTTAAAATTCCGACCGACTTCCGCATTTGCCCCACTAATCGGGGCAAATGCGGAAATGGCCTGCGAATCCCATAAAAACATTTAGTTGCATTAATGGGGTAAATGCAAACAAAGCCCATTTCAATACGAACAGAACGCTATATTTAATTTTTTCTCCTCCCCTTTTTTATGACCAATGAGCCCGCCTTTTCCGACAGGTAAGGGTTACCAACATAACTGGGTACACATTGAGAAGGTTTCTGAGGCATGGCGCTCAAATGACGCCATTTTCAAAACCATTTCCGCATTTGCCCCATTTCCACATTTACCCCACTCCACCCTATGTTAGTACACCATCAAAAACCAAAGAATGCCAATTCCCAATAAAATTACTACAGTGGAGTTCGTGTATCCTGAGAACTGCCTTCCAATATGCATGTCATTCAATAAGACAAGAGAATAAGTATTTGCAATTATGATTGACTCAACAAACAATTTCTGTCAAATCGATAGGGAATGAGGTCCTCAGGAGTAAAACTCCTCCTTCGAGCCGTGAGGAAGGTGATAAATTTACCGATAGCTCGGCAAAGGAGTTCTATTCCCGATCAATTTGACAGAGAATTAATAATTAAAAGACGATAATTTTCTAATTTTAATAGGTACAGTAAAATTAACATAATATTGATCCCTTCAAGTATCAGTATAGATGTATTGTGACATAGATAGATCACAAAAGAACTGCAAATTACTCGGAATTGCACAAAGGTTTATTATTTTTCTGTATAGTTCACTCGCCATACAAAGAACACAACTTTGCCTTTGTCACTACCAACCATGTTTTTGCTTCAGAATGAAGTTTATTTTGAAGAAATAAACGTTTCACACTCAATTCGGAGAAATAAAGAGTTGTGGGTGTCAGTTGGTCTGTTCGGAGAGGCAGTCCTGAACGGTTCGGAGGAGCCCGGAGGAGTCCATTCGCCTGTATCCCCTCCCCTTTTCAGTTCCGGTTTGGTTCCGAACTGCCTCTCCGAACAGACCCGTTATTAGGAAATTTGATTATTGGTTGCTAAGGACGCAAAATGAGTACAACTTGAGAAACGATCAACGATAGCATTTGGGTCAGCTACAATTTGAAAGGAGATTAGGCCTCTTTTGCGATTCACACTCGTGTTTCTGATTTATCGTAAGCCCAACCCGTAAGTTCTCAAAGGGAGCAAACAGTTTGTGTCCTACAGAGCTCCGGGTGGTCTCATTCGACTCTAAAAAATCAAAACTATCTTAAATTGATGGAGAAACAATACCTTTACAACGAAATTTATGAGCAAGGGCGTTTTGAAAAGGTAAACCCTTAGAAATGACTGACATCAACCAAAAGCTTTGTGTCACATTTAGACCCCAAATGCAGCCCGTATACATCAATCATCGGTCCACAGGAACCATAGAGTACTGGAGACAAGTTAACAGAGGAGAGAGCTAATGTTAAAATGGAGGGCAAGCATTTTTGAGGCTGCCTAAGTTGCGCCATCTACTTTCAGCTAAAGAACTATTACAGAAACTGAAGAGGTGAGGGGGAGGCGGGAGGCCACACTCTCTTCGTGCCGCTTCTTTTCAAATCCTTTCTAAAGACCAGAAATTGATAACTTTTCTTTTGATCGTCTTTTTTAGATTTGCAAGAATTACTTAGAAAAACCAATCGAGGCGAAAGGTATTTTCCAAGTTGCCCTTACAATGAGGAATTTCACCATGTCGGAATTTCCTACTTTTGACCCCAAAATCGGATTCAGCACCTCTAAAAACCCCCTAAGGCAAACTTTCAGCCCGAACTTCCTAATTTACGAATAAACAAAACAGTGTAGAAAATACGAATGTTTAAAAAAACCGGGAAAATGACGTCATGCTGGAATAGTTCATTTATGGCCGCTTGAAGCGCTGAGATCGAGAAATCCATAGTCCCCAGATGCAAAATTTCATGAAACAGTAAAGTTCGAAATCGAAAAACTGAAGAAAAAAATAGAAAAAAACGAGATGGGGAAAATTAGGTTTCCTCTGTTTTTGTTTGATAACTTTTCTCTTAGAAAACACGATTTCGTCGTCCCAATGGGCAACACTGGGAGGAGACGGCGATCCGAACAGCCCAATCAGCGAGCGTTCCCGCTTCACGTCTGTTTTCCCGGTTAGTTTTGAAATTAAAAATTTTGATTGTCTCCCAAAAATAACAGGAGACTTATTTTCCGAGATCAGCCCGATTTTCATCTATCCCACACCATTAACTATTCAGGAAAAATGCAAACAGAAATCGGTGAAATTCCTCATTGTTGTTGTCCCTATCGCCAGTAGTTCAAATGTTCAATCAACCCATAGAAACGTTTGAAACCCAGTTTATTTTCGAAAATCGCTCGATTTTTTCATACTAATTGCGAATATAACTAAATTTTATCAAATTAACTACTTAGAAACGGCTTGTAACATAGTAACCTTGTTTTTGTTAAACAAGGTTACTTGTTGCGATGAGGTTGGGAACAAGCGATCATGAACGTGATCTGTTGCACTCATCTATAACTACATCCTGGAGCTCCACCAATCAGAACGCTTCTCGGGCTCCCAGCTTTAGCTTTCAGCCCAGTGACGGGAACTAAGGGAAATGCCGCGTACGGACGGCAACATTTTTATTCGATTTTCGGATTCTACGTACCTTGAAACATAAACCAACAAATTTTGAGGGGGGGGGGGGTTAAAATATTTTCTTTTTGGTTGATTCCAAGGTTCATTATTGAAAATAATAAACCAAAATGAATTTCTCGATAGGTAGTTACTTAGTACCATCAACCGGGGTGATATGGATACTTTGGAGGCAGCAACGCTTTTAGCGATTGCAGCGCTACCTGGTGACGTTTTTATCTGATCTGGTTGCAAAATATTGAACTAGGCATTTTGCTTCACCACCTTCATCCATGATTCAGTCGATTCAAGGATGTTAGAAGGTCATCCATGAAGATTATCAGATCCATAGAAACGCCGCACTTTTGTGTTGTTTGTTTACGTTCATCTGTGTAGCCAACCTATGACCAGAAAACTTGATCTGCGTATTTTTTATTACATCAACAACTTCTCATTAAAAGAGATCGATTTTGTGTTTTGTTTCAACTTAAAACCCCCCTTGTCAGTGATTGATTTTGTGAATTTCGCAGTTTTTGAGGGGTGGAGTGGATCAGGAGAAAATGTCTCGAAATTACCAGGTCATTGGGCATCTCAAAAGAGCACGAGCACTTATTACTTGGGACACTGTCTATGATTATTTTACTGAACTGAAGAACAGTCAAAAAAGAAAATGAAAGGTTTAAAAAAAGAAAAGGGCTTTGAAATGAGGAAATTGACGGTGCATTCAGGCTTCGATGGACTGAAGCCTGAATGCACCGTCAATTTCCTAATTTCAAAGCCCTTTTCTTTTTTTAACCTTTCATTTATTCGAGCTTCTATTTTTAAAAATAATTTTAGTGATTCATTTCACCTCGTTACTGGATTGGAGTGAATTTTACATCGGTTTTTGGCTTTGATCTATATCACCCCGACTAACGGGGTGATATGGATAATGTTTCATTATAAAAATTAAAGTGAAAAAAGGTGCAAATCACAAACATTGACATGGGACCGTCTTCTTGACATCTCAGAGAATCTATATTCGGAAAGCCAGCTCGCTCTAAAAACAGTGGGGTCTAATTTTTCAATAAAAACTGCAAAAAATGATCCATATCACCCCGGTTGACGGTACTTCTCCACCACCCACCTCCCACCGCAAAGCATAGATAGAAACCTCATTGCTTGAAGGATAATATAAATATCCTTAACCAACTTGTATCTACACATCTTTCCTTGTTCTTGGGTTGATTTTCATCAGCTAGTAGGTATCCAGTCGTAACGTACAATTTCCAAGGGTAGAATAATGACTAATTATCGCCCATCAGATTATTCTCCTCAATTGTCCACATCCCCCAGAACAATACTGTATTCAGGTTCATCAAAGTGAAAGCCATCTTGATAAGTTTTGAATTCCCTCTTCCAAAGTTTGTGTTACTCAAAAGCCACAGTTAGTTCTTAGGAGTTAACATAAGCCTCAATTACTTTACCTATTTAGCTGGAAGGGTGTTGCACCCAAGAATTGCATCTCGAATGCTGAAAATACCAACGTAAGGAAGGTAGATAGGAATAACAATGAATTAATTTAGGCCCTTCATGATAGACAGACATTTCAACGTCATGTGAGTAGATTGAACACCTTGAAGCACCTTTGGTCGAGGTTGTTGATCACGCCAGTTCTCAGAACTCAAGAGATAACGGGCGAAAACCCTTACCCTCAGTGAATTCTATCGTTTTTCGGATAAGGTGTGATTCCACAGTACGTAATTACAATAAATCAGGTAGGTACCTTTGAATAAGCCAGAGGCAGTCCCAACGAACGCATTGAAAGGTCGGTTCTTCATGGCGTTTGACAGGAAGTATCAATTCTTACAGTCACAACAGATCCGACCAATCACATACTCTTTTCGGTATACCAATGATAAGTAAATAAAATGCCTAAGAACATAATAAATCACGATTTATAGGAGGAAATCACTGCATTTTTACTTCAAAATTATACTTAAACACGCGAAAGAAAGCACACGCACACAGCATGGAAGCATGGATACTTTGAAATTACTATCCAATCTTCCTTTTGTGTCTTGTTCGAGTGACACTTCCGTCAAGGCCATGGAAGTTCCACAGCAAACATACTGCATGGAAGAAGTGAAGAATTCTATTCTACTTCCTTGCGCATGATGGAAGTATTCCATGATGATGGAATACGTCAAAAGTTTTCCCGCTGTTTTGTGGACGTATTCCATGATGATGGAATAACGTCAAAAGTTTTCCCGCTGTTTTGTGTCCCTTCTACTTGGTTACCTTACCACAATTTCTAACCGCCGTTCGTCTGCAAATGGAAAATAATAAACAACATTTTCCATTTAATTTAAAAAGTAATTTCTCATCTTCTGTGTCGGTAATTTCGTTGAATGACGAATTGTGCTTTACAATATTTTAAGTCAGTAAAAGGTGAGTTCCTGTCCATTATTAGTATGTAAGCAAAATTGTAATTACTTACCATTCATTCTTATTATCACTTGTCATGATTCCAATTTTGGACCTGTTCTGGCACACAGTTAATTTCTTGGTAGGACAACTGGAGCCAATCAATAAATTTCCTACCAGAAATCAACTTCTCGAATGTATGTAGTGACAACTTTACATTCACTGTCGGTGTAAATAGTCCCAAGCTTCGTGACATCTCTTATCAAGGGGTCCACCCAGTGGTTGAGGTGACCGATATTCGCTATTTTCTCAACATATAAAATACTACTTTGTTCAAATTTGCTAACATTTACCTGGAGTAGTAGACACCTTACCATCCATCTTATCTCGTTGGGAACCGGAAGTATTAAAAGCTAACCACCTTGATTTGTAAGTAGTGTCAACCTTTCTTGCCAGAAAGGTAGAGAGAGCCTTCGGGCTCTATTTTTGTGCAAGTCAATAAATAAATGCTTCAATCAATCAATCAATCAAACCTGGGTATCACCCAGATTTATAACAATTTTGAAGAATAAACATTCTAAGGATTTTTGCGTACCCCAAAGTTCGTTTGAAAAGTCATTTTTCGACGAAATTCCAAAACCCAAACCTTCAAGTATTGAAAATATACCTATTTGATGGAGGATCTGAAAATCTCATATTGGTGTGAAATAGAATAGAAATTAGACGGCACGTTGGATGTGGGATAATACTCTGTGCCATTCAAATACTTGAAACCCAGACTTCATAGAAAATTAAACCTGTAACACGTACTACATCAATAAAGTTACATCTAAACACTACAGATAGTTAACAAAGTAACCAACCAACTACTCCGCTCTGAACCAAAAAATAATTTTCTAAACTAAAATTAATTAATTTTGCTTACACAACTGTGAATTCTTCTTGAAATTGTTTCAGTGGAAAATCATGGACAGAATCACAGATGTTGAAAGACTTTGCGCTAAAATTGAAGCCGAATTCAGTGATACTGCGAGTCTGCTGCTGCTGGAAGCACGAGATAGGGCAGTCCAGGCCAGTGATGAGAATAAGCAATTGGTGTTGGAAAAAGGTTTGTTTACATTTAGGTTACTGGACAGACCATTGTAATATGTGTTTGAAAAACTATGAGACTAAAGTTTGTTTATTAAACATGTTTTTTCAATTGGTGGAGTGGTTCAGAGGTGCCTAAACTGCGTGTTGGCTGTGAAAAAGCCGTTACTTGGGGACAGCAATTGGGAATAATTTATCTTATCATTGTCTTCACGTTACGTCATAATTTTTTATCATTGTTTTCACTTTTCAAGGCACAAAAAAAATGTTCTCCGAAATCAAAATTTCCACTTGCTTTTTGCGTTTTGAGATTAGCTACTATGAATTGTATCAACATGCGAAACTCTACCCTTCTTGCCCACCAATATGAGTCAAAAGGTGGATCCAGGGGGTCGCGTCGATCTACCGACGTTGTATCCGAGTTTTTGGGATTTATTTGCTGAGCGAGGTCACTCTAAAACGACAAATTGACAAAGAATGACAATATCTCCTATGTTGAAAATGCACCGACTACCCGATTATCAGTAAAGCTGGGTTCACATGAGCACGGTCAACGCGGTTGTGCGACGAGGCAGTTGTGCGTTCGGGACGCGGCTGGTTCGTTCGTAGTGCAGTTCTAGAACTTGTCCGGAACTGGAGGAGTTCCGAAAAATGGCCGCCCAGAATTTCGAACTGTGTTCTCGGATTTTCTACACTGCGAACGCTTTCATGAATCGGAACTGCTGTACCGAATCTGTTATCGCCTAACCTTCTCTTCCACCGTGATAAAACGCTGCAAATGATTCGCAGCGGTTTATTTTTTTTAAATTATAGACCACACGCTTGCAACGAAGACAGCTTCATTGTCAAGTCCATTTCGGAACGAATTAGATTCTACCAGCAAAGCAATGTTATTTGTTTGTTAGTGAAAATATAAAATAATTACCAAACTAAATGTAAATAACTACCCAACTACGGACGACTGTTAAATTTTTTATTGTATTTTGGGACTTTACGTACCTTGAAACGAAAACCATCAAATTTTGAATGGGGGTATTTTCTTCTTGTTCCATTAAAGAGGGTTTGAAAAAAGAACAAACCAAAATCCAGTTCCAGGTTATCTGGTATGAATGAAATACTGAGGAAAAAAAACTGGCTCCTTACCGAAATTTATTTTAAGGAAGGAAGTGACTACGTTTTGTGGTTCAATTTATTTTTGAGAAAACTATGATGGCTACAGGTAAGATTGAAGTTAACTAAATGCTCTTCAAATTCCTCCATGTCTCTCTCTCTCTCTCTCTCTCTTTCACTTTACTTTGTTCGAAAATGAGTAATTTTTGCAAGTGCAATAATCAAAACCTAGGCCTTAACACAAAAATATCACTTTATGGAATAAATTATTTATTTTAAATTGTTGTACCTCCGTTATTCATTTTCAACTACAGAGCTCAGGTTGATCAAATTGTAGCAAATTTAAACTACATCAAAAAGTTACTAGGCATAAATATTGAAATCGCAATACTTAGTTCAAAATGATATTACAGTTTAAAAAACCCAACAAAAGTGCAGCAATTTAATGGTTTTCAGCGCACTTCGTCAGTAACGAAGGGTTTTAACGTTGCACATTTGGGGCTAGGTACATGGTCGATTCATGAGTAATCATTATTAAGTAATCAGAGGCACTGCATTCAAAAAATGCCTGATAAGCCACGTAGCCGCCTCTTATTAAAGTTTCTTGAAACCCTCACTAGAGAGCTCCTTTGTAGGTGTCTGGAGTTCTGAAACCGAGTTCGAGAAAAAATCTGGAACGCCAGAACCATGTTCCGAACTAGTCCGGAACTGTGTCCGAAAGTCACTGCAAACAGCGGACTCAGTTCCAGAACTCGGAATTCGTGCACTGCGAACGAGTAAAGCCCTACTGCGCATGCCCGGACTGTTCTAGAACTGTCCTGGACTGCACTACGAACGAAGCTTAGAGGTTCACATGGGCCTGGTTGCGCAACAGCTTTTCGACTTCAATTTTCCCGCGCTTCAGTTGAAATCCTAATATGGTTTGAATCCTATCATTTTTATTTTCACATTGTGATTCAATTCAGCTCGTCCGAACTATATGAATCATTATAAAATCACCAATGTACCTCCTCATCAAGGGTGACTGGGGGGTACATCAAGTAGGTACATTTTTTCTGTTCCTACGATGTTCCATTTCATTTTTAAATGCGTCAAAGATTAACAGTATTTTACTGAATCGAGATAGATACCGTTACCTACCAACTCCAAAAATCGGAATTCTGATAGCTTTATTTATTTGTGATCATTATTATCAAAGTGAATTATGATGTAGAATATTCCTATGAAAAGCGTAATTATTTATAATTTCGTTGTAGGTGCTAATTATGCAACAAATTTTGGAAATCACCTCAAGTGGTTGAAATTCTCATCAATTTGAGTATCCATTACATAAATAAATCACAAATCATATTTATTAGATAGTTATACGTTTTATTTCATTACGATGCATTCATAAAATGTCTACAAGAGACCGAAATAAACGAAAATTATAAAAATAAGTAAAGTAAAAAATACTCGTCGACCCCTAACTTAAAATCCCACAGCTCTCTTCTCTCCTTAACTAATTCAATTACAATTTCACTAAAACTTTGATTCATTTTGGATCAAGCTTCCGGAAAAATCACAACACACCAGTTGATATCCATGCTGGAACAAGTGGTGATAACAAGTCGTGATAACAAAAAATGTAAACAAAGGACGCGAGGTTACGTGTCAAATATAAGAATTTTTGAAACACGACAGTCCACTCCAAAAGTACTCAGGCGGCTGAGGCGCCGCCAATCAAATGGCCAAACGTGTAACCGCCTTGTCGCACAACCTCGTTGACTGTGCTCATGTGAACCTAGCTTAACGTCTTGTGACTGTGACGTTTTTACAGTCACATCAGGTTGAAGTGAGTTAATTCTTCGTATTACTTCTCATTATAGAGTAGTAATACGACGAATTAACTCAATTATCTCGTTGCTAGGAAGCGTGCAGGGTCACAGTTGACTAGATAAGTCTAATATAGTCTAATAAACCTCAACCTACGTAGTTTTGCATCTCGAAATAACGTTTCCGCTAAGGGGAGGAAATTGGCGGTTCGATGTAGTTTTAAAAACGTTTAGCCATAGCTTAAGCCTTCGTCAAATCCATAATTCAATCGCATTGATGATCCAATGCTTTGTGGATATTGAAACCTTAATTTCAAAGTTCCCACGAATGAGTATAGGCAGCTGAATACATACTCAGTGAGAGCCCTGCTCTAGCGTCTATGTTTCGACATTTTGGTAAGGGTAGCCTTGTGCCGGCCGAAAATTCTCTACTAATTCAATTATCAGATGAAGATGGAATTTGTGGGGGTCATATCAGGGCCTCAACTCGTAATCCATGAAAATTCCATCAAATTCGATTGTGAACTGTTGAAATAACGTTTGTTGCGAGTGAAATTTTGATTTTGGAGGTACTACATTTTCTTGATCCGCTGCTTTTGCTTCCCTATCTTCGACAGTCCATTTGTCATCAGTGCACTCTCTGAGACATATTTGGACTTGTTCCGATACTGCTCTCAAATGGACCTGCGATTCGAGGCTCGTGACTACCCTCGATTCTGTTTTGACTGAGGTGGACACACCTTAATGCAAATTGGTAATCTACCTGCTCGAACGTATATACTCTGATTATTCTTCATCTCTCTGCTTGAATAGAGTGCTAAACCATATATCTTACTTGAAGTATTTGCTTTCAGAAAGACATGATTCCCTGAAAACTGAAATTCAACGTCTGAAAAGTAATAAAGCTCAACTGGCTAAGAATAAACGTATGTTGGACGATGGAGAGGAAGAGTTATCACTTAGGTAAGTATTTATTTTCCCTTTCTCAGGGTTAAGGGGTCTGCAAATTATTACACAAAGGTTTATTATTTTTCTATGTAGATCACTCGTGTGCAAAGAACACGGCTTTGCCATTGTTACCACCAACCAACATGAAGAAAAACATTGATCGCATTTCGGTCAGCTAAAATTTGAACAGAGATTAGGCCTCTTTTGCGATTCACACTTGTGTTTCTGATTTATCGTAAGTCCAATCCTTAAGTTCGCGTAGGGAGCAAACGGTTTGTCCTACAGGGCTCCGCGTGGTCTCTAAAAATTCGAAAAATTTATTACTATCTTGAATTGGTGGAAAAACAATACCTTTTTATCAAAATTTTCGAGTTAGGGCGTTTTCAAAATTTCAACCATTAGAAGTGATGTTGAATCATCAAAACTTAACCTCCCTCAACCGGGGATCGATCTCCTATCATTCCGATTCTGAATCGGAGCTCCTACCACATGAGCTAAGGAAGCGAATGGGGACAGAAATGCGAAGAGGTCGCTGATCACAACATCTCCCCCCCCCCCCCACCGTTAGGAAATCTTAGGTACTCCGTTACCTAGTCAGGGAGGTGAGAAGCAGCTTTGGCCGGCGTTTTCCAGCCTTGTGAGAACGCAATAGTTTTGACTGGCTTTGGAGTTTTTGTTATTGTTCGGTATTGACAGGGTGGGGGATCTGCTGACCTCAACGTTTGTCCGAATAGGTGGTGGCTCGACTCGTGTCTTGGGAGGGAGTTTTTTTGATTACCTAATCTTAATGAATTATTTTTCTCAGAGAAATGCTGAGGAGACCATTCGGGTCTGGTACGACTGTGCCATTTGTTGAATCATCAAAAATTAACTTCCCTCGACCGGGGATCGATCTCCTATCAATCCAATTCTGAATCAGAGCTCCTACCACTTGAGCTAAGGAAGTGAATAGACAGAAATGCGAAGACAGAATGCGGTCATGATGCGGTCGCCAAGCAGATAGCAGGTGCCTTGTCATCTAGCGGCTGGGATGTTGAGAGGGAGAGGTTATACCACATGCCGAGTGACCAGGGTAAGAAGCCCGACATCGTTGCCGTCAAGCCTGACCAGTCTTGCATTATCCTGGATGTCCAAGTTGTCAATGGCAGCTTGGACATGGAGCAGACTTGGCGGGCTAAGATAAGGAAATATGACACGAATGATTTACGGCAAGCGGTGTCGGTGCTAAAAGGAGTGGCACCCAACAACATCAGGGTGATGGCTGCAACATTGTCATGGCGCGGAGTGTGGTGCGGGAAAAGCGCCACGGAGTTACTCGAGTTGGGCATCTCGGTAGGCGTACTCCGTGGTATCACCACCCGCGTCCTGCTCGGCTCATATTTGAACTGGTGGTCGTTCTATAGAGGCACTTCCCTTCATCCTTCTCTCCCACCCCCACCTTCCTCATCTTCCCTAATCCCAAGGGCCGGCGTCGGGTGAGTCCTGGGCGTCCTCCCCATGATATTTGATTTATTTATTTTGTATTAATGGCGTGCCCCCTGCGTCTTTCAGGGGAGTTTCTTAAAAAAAAAAAAAAAAAAAAAAAAAATAGCTGATCACAACAGTGACCTACATCAACCAAAAGCTTTGGGGCGCAACTAAACCCCAAATGGAGCCACCACATACCAAGTTTCATCAAAATCGGTCAAAGCTAAGTGAGGAAAGTGCCGCGTACGTTGGACGGAAGGCAACATTTTTATTCGATTTTCGTATTCTACGTACCTTGAAACGTAAACCAACAAATTTTGAGAGGGGGGGGGGGGGTTAAAGAATTTTTTTCTCGGTTGATTTCAAAGGTTCATTATTAAAAATAATAAACCAAAATGGGAAAAACTACTGAATAAACGGGTTTTCCATGTTTTTCCTATATTTCTTTGGCAATGAGGAATTTCACCGATTTCTGTTTGCATTTTTCCTGAATAGTTAATGGTGTGGAAGAGATGAAAATCGGGTTGATTTCGGAAAATAAGTCTCCTGTTATTTTTGGGAGACGATAAAAATTTAAGATTTCAAAAAATAATCAGGAAAACGGATCCCTTCAACGTGAAGCGGGAATGCTCGCTGATTGGCTGTTTGGATCGCCGTCTCCTCCCAGTGTTGCCCGATGGTACGACGAAATCGTGTTATCTAAGAGGAAAGTTATCAAACAAAAACCAGGAGAAACCTAATTTTCCCCATCTTGCTTTTTCTATTTTTTTCTTCAGTTTTTCGATTTCTATCTTTATTGGTTTTGTGAAATGTTGCATCTGAGGACTATAGATTTCACGATCTCAGAGCTTCAAGGGGCCGTAAATGAACTATTCCAGGATGACGTCATCCTCCCGGTTTTTTTAAACGTATATATAAACATATTTTCTACACTGTTTTGTTTATTCGTAATTTACGAAGTACGAGCTGAAAGTTCGCTGTAGGGGGTTTTTCGAGGTGCTGAATCCGATTTTGGGGTAAAAATAAGGAAATTCCGACATGGTGAAATTCCTAATCATTGTTCAATTTTGATGATTCCAGCGGCAATATTTCAGTTTTTAAATTCCCTAGAGCCGTGTACTTATAAATTTCTAAAATCCTTTAAAATTTCAAATTTAGATCCCACTTAAGGTTTTTTAAAAATAACTTATGCAATTTTTTTGCAAAGCGCGCAAAGATAAGGTGTCACTTTGATAACTGCTCATGACCTTAAACCTCGATTGATTCAGCTCCAGATATAACCGTTCGTCTCATAAACAGTTCATCTATCTCAAAAAAACAGCTTGAAAAGAGCAGTTACTGAGAATGAAAGAACTGAAGCAATTCAATATCAGTAATCATACAATATCAGGTTTGGGAAAAATATTATCATAAACTCGAACGTGGTATGATAGTAATGGGGTATTGCAGTCAATTTATTTATTTTATTTTTTTAACAGCATGGGTCAGGAATTGAGTCTGTTTGTCAAGAAAATGTTCAGAAGAAATTAGGAAAGCTAATGGAGGCTGGCCTGTTTTTCAAACGTGTGATCTCTTTATTTAATTTTTCTTCCACATGTTATAGTATCAATTGCCAAAAAGTTGGAGTATAGATGTTTTCAATGGTGCTGAATCCAAATTAGATGTCAAAAATATGAATTTCCGACCCACCGAAATACCCAATTATTTAATCGAAGAAAAATACCATCGAAAAGAGAGAGAGAAAATGATTAATTAACTCATCATAATGGGATGGAGGTGTTGTCAGTCTTGAGGGAATGCACAGGGGTGGGGAGTTCCTGGCGTTCGATATATTACTCAGAAATCTGTCGATGTTCCTCGTTGCCAACTTGAGGATTTCCTGGGCCTTGAGCGATGACTGCGAATTCCGCCCTCAATCTTCGTGGGCACA
The DNA here is from genome assembly GCA_009739505.2 of Apolygus lucorum. Taxonomy (NCBI): domain Eukaryota; kingdom Metazoa; phylum Arthropoda; class Insecta; order Hemiptera; family Miridae; genus Apolygus; species Apolygus lucorum. The sequence goes on from CM019176.2 coordinate 41,784,043, forward strand.
ACGATTCTACCAGTCGTTGACCTCCAGAGTTCCAAAAAAAAATGGGTGTTAGTACTGGAGTGTGCTGGTGGGGACCTCCACGGACTTGGTCCACGCTGCAATCAGCCCCCAAAAAACAGTGCCTGTCAAGTCACGTCTGTAGTTGTGTGCCTCGTTTCTTTGGTCCTTTCCAGCCAGCGGAGGAGTCCTTCTCGTTTGGCAGGATGCTGAGGGAAAGGCAGCAATGACGATGCTGATAAGATCTATATTTGGTGGTATCTATACCACTAAGCACCAACCCAGCGAGCAAGTTTCCTAGTGGAAATTGGTTGGGACAGGCGGCAAGCAATATGTTGTCAAGGTCAGGGGCAACATTGTAACTGGTCCCCGGGCATCGGAAGCAGAAGGGGGAAGGATATGGCCCACCAGGTTAAAGTCCAGAGCCTTAGAAAAGTCGCATTGTAGCACTGATACACTTCCTATTGTCATCACTGTTATTTTGTTTCCATTTATTTTCAACACAGTCATTCAACCTACACAGTGTAGGTGGCCAACAGAAATAGTTATGTAAAAACAGTTAAAGGTTCATCACAAAACGGCTGATGTGAGGAGAGAGGAATGGGAGGACCTTCCTCTCATGCTCCTCTAGAATAGGGGGAATCATGGATGCGACTCACAGTGTGTAGAGCATGTTCACCAGTCTGGTACATACCTATAATCCAGCCTTGTTTTATGGGAGTCTTGTTTTTTCTTAATATATATTATTTCTCAACTTGATGGTTTAAGAAGGAGTTTTGTGAAGGTAGTGAGGTGATTTTGGACGCATGTTCTATTCAATAAATTAATTCATAATCAAGTCATTTCGCTTCATGCTTATTTTTTCTCCTCAGGCTAAGACTCACGCAAGCTGAGCTCCTCAATGCCGAGAATGCAAATGCTGGGAAGAGTGAGACGCTAAAATCCCTCATGATGGAAGTGATTGAAATGGAACATGGTATTTTATTTATCTTACATTGCATGGTCCAATAGTACTATTTTTAAATGGTGTATTTTAGCGTGGGTAGCCATATACGTGTAGAATTGGAATTCCATAATGTACATAAGGTATGTAATGTACGTAAGGTCCATAATGTATGTAATGAAGTACTTACGAGGGTGAACTAAGTTGAAAACGAGCAATGGGGAATTTTCCTTACATTTTTTGCTGATGTGGAAGAAAACCATAGTGTGCTGTTCGAAAAAGCGTCCAAAAAATTCAGAGAATTTAAGGAAGATGGAAATTTTAAATGTAGCGGCAATCTGTATGGAGGCAGCCATGTTGCAAGGTATCTGCCTTCCTAACCAATCTGATTCCATCCATGGAATGAGTAGGAAGAGTTACTTCATAGGGGACCGAAGTAGTGCTCTGGAAGCGTAAATGAAACAGCTTGGTCGAACACAGTAGTATGCGAACTGAGGGAGGGAAGAATGCAGACGCAAAAGTGACCAAAAGAAGCAATTTTACTCGCTCATTTTGGTTTATTATTTTCAATAATGAACCTTTGGAATCGACCAAGAAAAAAAAATTGTATACCCCCTCAAAATTTGATGGTTTACGTTTCAAGGTACGTAGAATCCAAAAATCGAATAAAAATTTGGCCGTCCGTCCGCCGTACGCGGCACTTTTGCCACTTAGCATTGACCGATTTTGATGAAATTTGGTATGTAGGCTCCATTTGGGGTCTAGTTGTGCCCCGAAGATTTTGGTTGATGTAGGTCACTAAGGGTTCCAAAACCAATTTTGAAATTTTGAAAACGCCCTAACTCAAAAAATTTTGACAAAGGTATTGTTTTTCCTTCAATTTAAGATTCTATAGAATTTTTAGAATTTTTTTAGACCACCCGGAGCTCTGTAGGACAAACCGTTCGCTCACTACGAGAATTTTAAGTTTGGACCTACGATAAATCAGAAACACGAGTGTGAATCGCAAAAGAGGCCTAATCTCCGTTAAAATTAAAGCTGACCGAAATGCGATCGATGTTTTTCTTCATGTTGTATGGTTGGTGGCTTTGCAGACGAGTGATCTATATAGAAAAATAAAAAATAATAAACCATTGTGTAATAATTTGCAGCGTTTTACTATACGATTCTACCTATTAGTTTACCAATCATTACTAGTCTTCATCTTCTCTTACCCCTGCTTATGAGATAGAGTTGTGCCATTGGCCGCATTAATTTGAAATTTCGCTTATTCTATGTGATGGAGACAAAATGCGCACCTAAAAGGTTGAAAATTATTTGAAGGGCCAAATTGGATCTGAAATGCACTGCATCTTTACCGTCATTCCACTAGTAAAAATCTACTCGTAGTTGTTAGCTACCACATATAAATATCAAGTCATCACGACGGTTATGTTTCAGAGAAAGAGAATCGTTCAGAGAAAATGAAGAAAGACTTCCACAGTTCTCTCAAGATGTGGAGAATCTACAAAGGTTATTTAGACATCCGGATTACCCTGAACAAACCCGATTCGTACTCGATTGGGTTTTCTGCTTCAAGAAGCAGCCCAATTTCCTTGACTCTCAGATCATCAGACCTGCAGGATTGGGAAGGTAATTATTTAAGGTCAAAGTGGTGAGAAGAAAAGAAAATTATTATTATTACTTTTTTATTTTTTTTTCGTAGGGGTGAGGAAATCTTTAAGATCCACGGGTGGAAATTGGATCTCGTAAGATACCCGAGGGAACCGCTCGCACGGGTTATGTGGGATTCAAACCCTCTAAAACCTCACCTCCTTTTCCCTTGTTGGATCTCAGGCTGGAACTGTATTACATATTACTTCAGGCTGAGTCCTGAAAGTCTACTTAAGGTGCCCGTCCACAAGGTCGACAGCCCGGCGCGGCGCCAAATAAATTCTAGAAATATAATGGGAAATGAATGGCAGCCCGTCCACTAGGTCGACAGCGCGGCGCGGGTCGAAAATTTGGGTCCCTACAAACTCATCGAAAGGACACTCATCGAAAACGTGAGCTCGAAGCTTTTTGAGGAGTATCCTCATAGGGTGGGACACTAGTCGAAAACTGGAGGATGGGAAAGTCGTCGAAAATATCTAATCGGACATTGGAGATATGAATTGAATGATAAAACTAGTTGATAATTATTTTCGATGAGTTTCTCGTTCCCTGTGGACACTCGTCGAAAATACTCCTAAGGGACAGTCATCGAAAGGAAAGTCCTCAAACTAGACCTCTGAAGGGTTTAATAAAAAATACCGTACCGCTCGCTGTCAGGTACATGGGCCAGGGCCTCCAAGGAGGTTAGATAGAACAGGCCACACCACTTGTTCAATCTACGAATTAAGAACGCGGACAATTTAAGTACTATAAACGTTCTTTATTGCACAACGTTTTAGGTAGGTACAATTGACGCAAAACATAGAAAGGAAAAGACCGAGTTTTCTAATTACAGAACGCGAAGTGAAAAGACGAACAATTTCGGATGATAAAATAGAAGTCAAAAAATCTGGGCCACGAAGTGGCAGATGATTGGTTTTCAGTCGGTCAGCTGGTCAAGTTATAATTGTGGAGAGGACGGAACATCCTCCCCCGCAGTGAGCAAGGTCTCACTCAAGAGAGGCAATCAGCATGCTGGGTGACTGGGAGAGGACAGAGCTTTCGGACGAGGCGCTGGAAAGTGGAGTCTGCAGTTCTAACATCGGCCACTCGAGGAACTCCATCATCTCCAGGATGCAGCTTGATGATTCGTCCTAACTTCCACTTGAAGGGAGCGAGATTGTCTTCAATAACAACCACAATGTCGTCGACCTTGGCAGGGGTGGCTGGTTGGTTCCATTTCAGTCGGCCTTGGGTTTCAAGCAGATATTCCTTCTGCCATCTCTGCCAAAACTTTTGGAGGGCATGCTGCGACCAGCTCCATTTGTCTCGTAGCGAGGTCCGTTGGTTGATTGCTGGGTGGATTGGGGGAGCGGTCAGAGGGCGGTGAACCAAGAAGTGGCCAGGGGTGAGAACAGCGAGATCATTGGGAGAGCTGGAAATTGCGGTCAGAGGACGAGAGTTGAGAACAGCTTCGATTCTGGTCACCAAGGATCGAAAAACGGCCATGTTTGGGGTTTGATCTCGGAGGATTACATGCAATAGACGCTTAGCAGACTTGACGGCTGCCTCCCACAAGCCACCAAAATGTGGAGCATGGGGAGGGATAAAGTGCCATTCTGTAGGAAGCATCCAGTTGCAGGAGTTGGCTTACCCGAGACATTTCATTGGCTGCTCCAACAAAGTTAGTCCCATTGTCCGACCACACTTCAGCCGGCCTACCTCTCCTCGAAACAAAAGAATGATATGCCATGAGAAAAGCCTCTGTCGATCTATCTTCCACAACTTCTATGTGGACTGCCTTGGTTGACATACATATAAAAATTGAAAGGAGGGTGTCAACAATAGGAGCGTTCCTAGTGCGATAAGCTTTGATCTTGAATGGGCCAGCACAATCAACTCCTGTAACATAGAACGGCACAACTTGGGTCATTCTCTCTGGAGGAATGTTGCCCATAACAGGTTGATAAGATCGAGGACTAACACGCTGACATGGTACACATAGTTCGAGTAGTCGGCGAACTACGTTTTTCCCATTCAAGATCCAGTACTTGGATCTGACTGCTGCCAGGGTAGCAGTGGGACCTATGTGCAGATGTTGCTGGTGGTACCACTGAACAATAAGCTTGGTAGTATGATGATCGGAAGGTAATAAAGCCGGATGTTTTGTTGGCTCAGGAAGCGATGACCTATTCAGGCGTCCACCAACTTTCAATATCCCATCATGATCTAGGAAGAGATCCAAGACTTTAGTGATACGAAGTTTGGGTCTATCTCGCTTGGCATCTTCTAATTCTGAGGACAAACCTTGAGCTTGAGCTCGGAGTACTAATACGCGATCAGCAGCTCGACGCTCCAGTGCTTTAAGTGGCCCTTTGTGACGTACATTAGGCCGGGGTGCGTTGTGCTTGAACCTTAAGCACCAGGCTACTATTGACTGTAGCCTTGTGTAGTGAGAAAGGCGTTTTTCAAGAACTTCACTGAGGTCAGTCATTTTAGAGGTCACCCCAGAGTACAAACTAGAAGGACGTGCTTCTTTGATGACAACATCTTCTTCTAGACGGGGTCTCACCCGTCTAAGAGGCCATTGATAGGGGTCAAGAGACAGCCAGTGGGGGCCAGCCCACCACAAAGAGTGCTTTAGGAGGGCAGATGGAGTCATTCCCCTCGATGAACAATCTGCAGGGTTCTGTTCAGAGGACACATGGAACCATTGGTCTTTAGGCACATTAGACAGAATGTCAGATACCCTATTACCAACAAAAACCTTCCACACGGGGGCTGGGGTTGCTGATCTAAAGGAATATGGCAGAAGAAATATCTACGAATTAATAACAAATTCGTAGATATTTCGTTAATGCAATATTAATTCGGCACCAATGTTCAATATTAATTCGGTACCAATGTTCCATCTACGAATTAAGAACGCGGACAATTTAAGTACTATAAACGTTCTTTATTGCACAACGTTTTAGGTAGGTACAATTGACGCAAAACATAGAAAGGAAAAGACCGAGTTTTCTAATTACAGAACGCGAAGTGAAATAGGGATGGGTATCGATACTCGATATTTCAAAATATCGATACTTTCGTACCGATACTCGATATTTTAGTATCGATACTGCGCTATCCGATATTTTTGGGTATCGATACTTTGGATCCGATATTTCTAAATATCGAATATCGATACTGTTCTCGGGGAAAATTTAACATAATGGCTAAAAAATGAAGAAAGTAGAGAGGCTTTTGGGTCATTACTCTTTGGTTGCACAAATAACGTTTATATCATGGAAAAAATGACTCTGCTTGGACTCTTAATAGTGAAAAATGAATAAAAGTTGTTGAAAAAATTATTTTTCTTGAGAAAATTGGATGATATTGATAGTTTGTGACACTAAAGTATCGATACTCGATATTTTAAAATATCGATACTCATGCCCAACGATACTTGGGATATCGATACTCGGATACGATACAGTATCGATACAAAATATCGATACTTTTATAACGATACCCATCCCTAAAGTGAAAAGACGAACAATTTCGGATGATAAAATAGAAGTCAAAAAATCTGGGCCACGAAGTGGCAGATGATTGGTTTTCAGTCGGTCAGCTGGTCAAGTTATAATTGTGGAGAGGACGGAACATCACTCCTCAGTTGATTCGTTATTGTAAGCCCCCGCTCACCAGTGGTTATGCATTTCAAGACCCTTTTCCGCTTGCATGTTGCACCTTTTTGGAAAGCTCTCACTGAGATCCATCATTCGGAAATATACACACAAAAAAACCATGCGCACACCCCATTTGCTGTCAAACATGCAAGAAACTGCTTTTTCTGGCCGTTTGTTAACTAGAGCCCTAATACAGAGGATAACTATTCGAAAGATAAAAAAGCTTTGTATTCGTGCAGCGGGTCAAAAAAATTTAGGTCCTCCAAAATCAAAATTTCCACTCGCATTTTGCGTTTCACAGCTTTTTGAACAACTTTGGTTCCGTGTCTGTCGGTCTGTCTGCCTGTGGTCAATCCCTTGCCCCCCCCCCCCATGGGTATGAAGGGATGGTTCAATTTTGATGAAATTTTCAGGGTGTGTGCGGGTTGGCTCCTTGACGGAGAGTTCATCGTGATCGTGAAACTTCGGGATTAGTCCAAGGAGGATTGCTGATTGAGTCAGATCAGCAGGAGCCGACGAGAGTAACGAGTTTGGGGGAACCCCGAGTGTGTTTTTGAGCGACGACTTTTTGACGACGTTTTTGAGAACGACAAAAAAGCGGGGGGAAACGTCAACATAATCGCAAACTACTTCACAGTCGTTTGGCGCTATTTTCCTCTTACTTTTCTTTCTCAGAGTTTCATAGAACTCTGTAGCAAGGTTATAAGGTGAACTGCCTTCTAGGAGCCAAGACCAGCTGTATGAGCTATGAAGCTCCTAACATAGTGTTCTTCTCTCCAGTTTATCCTATAGCACTAAACTGTGGTACGCACCCTCTAGGAGACCACTGGAAGTGATTGGTAGGATCTCAGGAATGTCGGATCAGCTGGGTAAGCAATAGAGCTGAATTCTCCCTTAATCATCCTAGAGCGCTGGAATTTCGTGCACAGCCTCTTGGAAACCACTGGAAGTGGTAGGAAGGATTTCAGAAATGTCAGATCAGATGTGTGAACAACAGTATTTCATTAGCAGAATATTTCATTTACATGTGTAATGTGCAAATTCTATATGTCCTTGTGATTCTATGTGAGGAAGCTTTAGTGCCTGTCCACTTGGCTGTGAATTGTTTTATTATTTTAAATAATAAACCTTTAGAATCAAACATGAAAAAATAAATAACCCCTCTCCCCCTCAAAATTGTATGCTGGTTTAGTAGGTAGGTACGTGGAATCCGAAAATCGAGTTAAAAACAAATCGTTTTCATAACAAATTTTACGTCCGCGGAAACTTGAGCAAATACGAACAAAATTTGAACGATTTGGGGTCACCAGATCACAACAACGCAAAACGTTAGTGCAATGTTTTGAATTAAATAGTTTATAACTGAAAAACAAAATAAAACGAAGATATTTGCTATCATGTGTATGACTGGGTGTTACCATTCAAATCACTCATCTTTCATATGGTTGCGAGAGTCAATCGTTCCAACACACGATCATGGTAATTGTGAACATAATTTATAATCTCATAATTTGTGTGTAATTAGACAAACTACAGCCTCACTGAAGTTAGTGAAGCCCTAACAAAGGAGGTAGGGCTACGTCAGAGCTATAGAAGGTGAGGGTTTTGGCCTGGTGTTCCTTGGGCTGTTATAATAGCAGGTAGTTCAGGGTTGACCCGAAGGTAACGAATATCCTGTCAATCAGATTTGTCGATGAGTATCCGGAGCTTCTACTTTCGATGAGTGTCCCGAAGCTATTTTTCGAGGAGTGTCTCGACAGTGCTGGACTGAAGTCGAAACAAAAAATTATTCGATCAAATAACTGAATTAATCTATTAAATTGAGTGGACTCAACTTTTCGATGAGTTTCTCAGACGTCACTTTTCGATGAGTGTCCACTCTGGATTGGAAACCTATCGAAAACGCCATTCCATGATTTTTTCGATGAGTGTCCTTTCGATGAGTTTCCTAGTTCCCGAAAATTTTTCTCAATCTGCCGCTCTCCAGACTTCTGGAGCGCGGCTGCGCGCCAAGCTGCGCCGCGCTGTCGACCTACTGGACGGAGGGCGAAGCGAAAAATTGTCGACCTCGGTCATTTTCGTCAGTGTTCTGCTTTTGTATACGAGGCTTAATCAATGTGTGAAGCTCGAAAAACTTCCCCCTCGACATTCTAAAATACTTTATACATTTTTGCTCGTCTCTTAGCAAATCTTTGAACAGGTGATTGTGCTCCCCCAGGTCCATCCTCTTAGCGTTTATTGGATGGACCCCATATCTTCTCCTTTTCCCACCGATTTGGTCCTCTTCTTCTGCGTCCAATGCTGCCCCTAAAACGATCATTTCTTCGTTGTCCGATGAAAACATAATGGGCCGTATTCACAAAAATCGCCAAAGTGAAACTTGAAGCCGCACTTCCGAAAGTGATACTTCAGGCCAAAGTGAAACTTGAGGAGAAATCGCTATTCACAATCGTTTTTAGTGTAGCTGCTCTTAGGTCAGCTTTAAGTTCAACTGATAAGGAAGTTGAACTTCCGAGAGGGTAACCCTTAGGGCGACTCGCTCCTATTGACCAATGGGAATATTCAGTGATAATCTTGATAAGCGGTTGGTGATCAACAAACGATTGTCCATCTCTTTGCTTCATTCCTTTCCAAAACATCTATTTTGGTGTTTTTATTGATTTGAATGCACTAGTAGTGAAGTGAAAGAGTGTCTAAAATAAACAAAACGAACCATCGAAGAAACTATTCAATCTACGTCAGAAGTTGGCCATTCAAGAACGAGTTCTACCCAAGAAAGAAAAGCTGTGTTACGACGACGTAAGTATTTTCGTCATATTTTAATGGTTTTTCTTATCATCATATGAGATTATTCGAAATTCAACAAATAATTTTCGAATTTCTGTTGTTCTATTTGTTCAGTTGTAAGTATATTGACGTGATACCTGATTGAATTCATTACCATGAAGCATTCCTACGAGAACGGCAAACACCTACAGCAACTTGACTTAAAATGCTCATAAAGAATAGGTGTATTGTTCTAAATACCAACTACCTAGTTATGACATTCTTCCTACTATCTTACTACTACTTGTTTTATTATACCCTCCTTCCTTATTTTTTTCAGGTGACCTAGGTACCATGTTCAATTTAGAGATGGGCAAAACGGTTCACCAAGGAGAACGGCTCTGAGCGCTCCGCTCATTCAAAAGATCCGGATCTTTTCGACGGATCAGTGGCTCTTTTTGGCTCTTTTGAGCTCGTATTTATTGTAGAGATGAAAATACGATGAAAAACGCTATAAATTGTTACACAACGGTTTAATTTAGTTCTGCCCGGAAATGTTTATTCGATTATTGGATTCTACACTACCTTGAATCCTAAGCCATGAAATTTTGAGGGCGAGAGGGAATAATTTCTCTGTTGCTCGATTCCAATGGTTCATTATTGAAAATAATAACCCAAAAAGCGCTGTTGTTCAATAAAGATGCTCAACAAATCCTTCAAAAATCAACGAAAATTAATAAATTAACACGATTAAAGCAATGAATAAGTAAGACTTGAAAATACAGTTTTTTGGTAAAATATTTATTTATATGAAATCTGCATTTTTTTTATGCCTCTAATGACAAACCACAATTTAAAAAAAATTTCTTAGTAGGTATAACATTTTTATAATATAACAATTTGATGTTATATCGTGTTATTCAACAAAGAAAATTAAGGTAACACAGGTGAAAGAGAATAAACGAACCAATAAGTACGTAAGCTTCAATATTGATAATGTTGGTAAGATAAGGCTGTGCTTTTGCTTGCCTTTTGAACTTGTATCAGAAAGCTCCTCACAAAAAATCATGATGTAAAAATCAAACAGGGAGAAAAAACAACGGAAAGAATCAGAAAGTGGGTCACAGAAAACACTGGAAAAATACGGTAAAGTTTACGACCGAAAATACAATAATGCATGTGGTGGTACGATACAATTCCGCAAAATTGTGTTGTTTGATCGACTTATATCGTATTTTCCCTCGGAATTTTCGTACGGGTTGGCAACAGTGAGCTGATGAAAAGGAGGTCCTAATTTTCCCGAACACTGCCGATCTCAAAACAACTGAAGAACGAAGAGCCGCTGTTCTCAAAAGGACCGAAGATCGAAGAGCCGCCGTTCATTTATTTTACTGGATCTCAAGAGATCCAAAGATCGAAGAACCGCGATTCATTTGTCATTTTTACTGATCCGCAGTTCACTCGCTCTTTTGAAGAACCGATCTTCACCGATCACTACCAGCACTGAGCTCAAAAGATCCGAAGAGCCGCGGTTCTTTTTTACTGACCCGTGGTTCACTCGCTCTTCTGAAAGACCCGGCTCAAAGAGCCGGATCTTAAATGAGCGACCCATCTCTAGTTCAATTGCTGAACCTGCTTCTTAGAAGATACGTCCTGTGTATTTACATTCGATATTGAAAAAGATATTCAATCGAATTTAATGAAATGTCTAACTAACCGAGATTGTTAATCTTTTTCCTAATAGTTATGTTCTTCTATCCATACCATTTTATCAACATGTACTTACTGTTACCATCTAACTGTATAATACATATACCTAGGTATTATAATTGTGTAACTGATTCAAGACCTGACTGATATTCATTTAATGAATATCATATTTAACGTATCACAGATCAATAATTTTTGGAGATATTCTGCGAATTTACTCGAAAATACACAAATTATTATCATAATTTCAAGTGATCACATTTTTCACCCCACTACCTACCCAGTTTTGTTTTTTTGAAATATGGATAACTATGCTGGAGTTTCTATTTGTCTATTTTTATGTTCGATTAGGTAGTTGAAGGCTCTTTCAAACTAGGTATCCATAAATTCCTAGATAAGATACTTAATATATTTTTCAAGTAGATGAAAACCCATTGGTATTACACAGTAATTTGTACATGAAAATGGTCAGTTGTGAATAATGACACCCAGTTGAGTGGTCCGGTAAATTTATTGAAATTCTTCATCACATAATTGGAATTGAGTAAAAATATAGGTAGTGACATATTTTTGAATTGGATAAGAAAGCACATGATTTCTTGTTCCTTTTCGAGTTCGTTGTCTTCCCTCCTGAAAAACCGAAACTGTGATTAGGTGAGTTGTTGTTCGTTGTCTGAAACAATAATGTTCCAATCTTTTCCATTCTTATAATGAAGTTAGAAAATGAAACATTTCGAGAATCCTAGGCACAAAACGATTGTTCTGTCACTGGAGTTCTGTCATTCGACTTCTTAATCCAGTGACAGAACGACCGCCTCAGTTAGATAACTAGATAGATATCTACAAGAATGTGTAGGGAATTAGATCAGTTGTTGATATTCACAAAGAAAATATTTAGGATAGGAAGGATTGTTTTTACGATCGTTGATGGAAGACTGAGGAAAGGCCGACGTGAAAGGTTATTTTGGGCTTACCTACTGGTTCTTTGAAATAGAATTCACATAAATCTGACTAAATTTTGGACACTTGAACAATAATGTCCTCAAATTGAAATGAACTGAGCACAATTATACGTGCTCAAAGGTTGCTGTAAAAAGGAAAAGTAGGAAAGGTCTTCTGACCAACACTCGAATCCATTTTCGCTTTCTCTTCGCCTTCCTGGCACAATTTGTACACGTCTCCTTTCCGTAAATACTGCAAATATTCCATGGAGTCGTTTTCCATTTAAATCCGAACGGAAAAACTTCGTAAAACGGCTGTCGAAGCAAGCAAAATAGACGCACTTCTTGTCAAAAGCTGTACTAAGGGCCAGTAAAGTGTGGTAGGAGCCAAACTTACCCGGAAAGTGTAACTTGACGAAAGTTCAGCTTCGGTAAAGTGGAGCTGAAGTGACGCTTCTTCTAAAGTTCGGTTTGTGAATAGCGTTATCTCTAAAGTACGGCTCTAAGTGGAGATTTCAGGCTTCACTTAGTGAAAAGCCCCACTAAGTGCGTTTTGTGAATACGGCCCAATATCTATGCCCGAAATTTTCCTGTGAAGGCACCTTCACTCGATGATGGTCGACGCGGAACTAGCAAAACGACGCTCAAGAATTTCGCGCCGTGCCGCGCTGTCGACCTAGTGGATGGGCAGCTTTAGTTCTCTGCTAGGGGCTGGTCCATGGTTCCCCTTCGCTGCCTCTCCCGTTCCTGAAGGATTGTTTATTCATTATTTTTTCCACATAATCTGCCACAGTGGTCCAGTTTTTTTGCTCTCCAGCATCTTTCCTATGACCGCTTCGTCCAGTGCTGCGAGATGCAACTTTTCCCTTAGGCGGTTCCTCTTCCCTGTCCATCGCATGCATTCAAAGAATGTATGGAATGCGTCATCATCCTTGTTCTCCTGGCAGTTGGGACATTATGGGGACCTCACCTTCCCCATCTTATGTAGGTAGGCGTAGAAAAGTCCGTGCCCTGAAAGCAACCGGATTAAGAAGACATTTACCTCTCCATGCTTCCTCTATAGCCATGTCTTGATTTGAGGGATCAGCCTCGCAGTCCACCAGCCTCTGGTTTCTCCTGTCCATATATCCTGCCATCTTTCCATGGTGAGCTCTCTCTCCTATTTGGCAATATGGGATCGCTCTCCTTCCTCTCTCCTGTTGAACATTCTCTTTCTTTCTGTGGCATGATTATTGTACAACATGAGTTGGTAGGGATATTAAAAGTAGCGATTCCAAAGTATCGAGATCTATAAAGGTGCCGTATCGATACTAGAATTTCGAGTTTTCGATACAAGAGTATCGATGTTTTGAATTATCAGGTATCGATCCCAGTCTCTACCTCGTGAACCATGTGTTTCTTGAGTGACGGTTGAGGTCAACCTCCCTTTGTCTCACTTATCTCTCCTCTGTCTAGCACAGACTCACAGGCTGTTTTAACGCTCTCTCGAGATAAGACCGCAACCCATTATATTCCAAAAATCCTCACTCCCTACTCACCATCTAAAAACCGACTTTGAAAACCATCAAAAACCCGATTTTTAAATAGCAGGTATCAATACCTGCCTCTACCTCGTGAACCACGTGTTCCTTGAGTGATGGTTGAGGTCAACCTCCCTTTGTCTCACTTATCTCTCCTCTGTCTAGCACGGTCTCACAGGGGTATAAAGGCCCTCTCGAGATAAGACCACTACCCTTCTAATCCAAAACTCCGTCTTATTCACTACTCGCCATCCAAAAACCAATCACTTACCAGCTTCAAGCCAGCATAGATTACCTCTTTCTGTCTTTTCAACAGTTTTAGGACAGTCAATATCCCTAGGAAAGCTGCTGGTGTAGTACAAACTTTCCTATCACATCTCACCTCCTTTTCCTTAAGTCGGAGTAAATTCTATGTGAGTCCAATGTAATATATTTGAACCAGTCATTCGAAAAACAACTGCATTGGGTGGAAAGAATTTGGAAAGGAGAAAGACGGAATGCAATGGAATTGGTGTTTTGGACTAAAGTTGAGTATGGTGGAGCCATTTTATTTGAGCGGTTACACGGTAGAATTTCCATGTCGTTTCCATCGAGTCGTCTATTCTGTGAACTACGGGAGCTGCCCATGTGAACACACTTTCCGTGATTCCCCGAGAAAACCGATCCCCTCCACTGCTTTTCCGTCGATCCATCTTTTGGGTTCGTTCCCCTTCATGTGAAGCCAGCTTGAGTCACCAGTGTGGTTGCACCTCAGAGCCAGGATTTAAAGTTCAATCTGCGGTCCTTTTCTGACAGTTTCTCAAAAAGATTTTCATCCGTCAATTAACCAAAGGTTACACGCTTTCAAGATAGTGGCAGTTTTCAATCCGAAGATAAAACATGGATCAACATGGATCCACCTGGTAGGGTGGATCAAGTCGTGATAAGGCCTTAACACTTTCCACGCAGGTCCCAAAACAGCGATTTCATTACTAACGCAGATCCCAAACGGGGTGGTCTTGCTGTCAGTGCAGGGTGCCTACTGGTAGGCACTTTTTCGCCGCACTACTGCAATCTGTTACTTCTTAGTTGAACCAGTTGGTTTTTTTCAACAGGATTTCTCCATGTGATTTCGTTTAGTAATACCCGGTCTCCACTAGGTTGCGTTTAGTTTCCAGGTAGCATGATTGCAATGGTAGCAATTTCGCCCAAAATTAGTAGTTCATACAATGTATAGAAAGCGCTCGAAAGGTCAGCCGCGCAGGGGGTGGGATTTCGTTTGCCTGCCGGTAGGCAATCCGCGTGGAACGTGTTAAGAAACAGTGATAATGCATTCCTTTATGCTCTGTCGAGGATCAACTCTAGTCTATCCGTGTTGGTAAAACCAGCCCTTCGAGTCTTAACTCTAGATGGCAATTCTTTAGTATAATAATGTTTGGGTCTTGGCTGTTTCAGTGATGCAAGTAGATGGCGGCAAACCAGAGCTTGAAAACAATTTAACCTCCTACCTAGTTGAAACGAAAGACGTTCTTGGCGTGATGTGTAAAGCAAGGAGCCTTTGCAGAGAATGAATATTTTTTATATACTCTCTTCGTGTAAATCCGAGTTAATATTGAATACTTTTTCTAGAATCGAAAGCTTTGTCTATAAGTATTGCATATATATTATGGTTTATAATTATTTTTACTAGGTAATGTTTTAAACTTAATGTATAAGGTAGATAGTTATGTAATGTGTTCTTGTAATGTATCATAAAAAATAATAAAACTAATAATACATTAAAGGTTTTAGTAAACTGTGTATGAAAAATGGTTCAGTCTTGGTTTTAATAAATGCTGTTTTTTACTTCCGAGTCTGCTAAGTAGCTGAAGCATTATTCTCAGATTGGATGACAAAAAAGTTTCCCAAAATCAAAATTTGCAATAACTATAAATAAATATAATATAATGTAAATATAATTTGCAATTCAGACCTTCCTGAACAATTTTGGTTTCCTTGTAAGATGCCTAATTTCTAGTTTCCTTCCAATTTTATTTAAATTGTTGGAAATTATTTGATTTAAAAAAAATTTATGTTTTTTAAAGTACAGACGATCCGATTTATGATGCGATTCATGGCCTCTGGGTGGCCTCCTTGTAACAATCACATCATTAGTTTCCTTCCCAATTCGATGAGATCTTCATGGATTGTGTGTCAGAGGCTCAAGAAGTGACATCAATATCAATTTTAGTGTGATCGGATCATCAGTATCCACGGGGGAGCAGGAAAAAACGCCCACTTCCCCCCTTTGTCAACTCAGGAGTCTCATGCCGGAATTCAGGGGTTTCCGCGTATAAATCACAAATCCGATTGAAACAATTTTTAGTATGGAACATGCTTTAGTCTTGGAATAACTACCCGAAAAGTGCCAGCGAGGGGGGGTGTCCACTCCATTCCAACTCAACGGGCAAAAACAACAGAAAAAAAGGCTGCTAAGTGAATGAGGGACATACGAGTAGCTTTCTCGTATGTTGAACCCGATTGTATTGATGATTCGATGCATTGTAGCTTCCAAACGTAAATATCTTAGTACCTTGCACTACCTTCAAGTAGACCACCTACACGGCAACCCGAACAGCGAAATTTTATCAAATTAAGGGTAGAAAATGTAAACGAAATGGCTGTTATAAGAAATTTTGTTTGCCCGTGCGAAGTGGCTACTCTCAGTCCGGGGGCCATGATTTTCATGGAGGACCATCTACACGGCAACCCGCACAATCCCTGAACATTTCATCGAAAACGCGAGTAAAAATTTTGATTTTGGAGAACTTTTTTTTCTGAAAAATGAAAATAATGCTTACCTTGGTAGACTCAGAAGCAAAATTAAAAGATGTCGAGTTGAAAAAAATGTTATACCACAAAGTTGTACCGAATTAGTCACAGGATCAGCCCCTGAAGTTTGTATCATTAATTATGGGACTCTCTGCATGATATTGAGGCTCTGAGCTACACCCTCTTGGTGTTCTTGAAATTGTTATCCATGAGTAATCATTTGTCAAGCAGCCTCCTCTATTTTGCTTCTTGGTGCTAAAATTACAAAGACTCGCCGAACTATGATTGTAATTCCCTCACATTTTTTGTGGTGTGAGGTAATTACGAACGAGTTTTCCAGCAGTTGTTCGATTTCATTAGTGAATTCACCTCATATCTAGACAACAGTTAGTAAATATCCAGTTAATAGAGAGTTCCTAGTAGGGTCGATACGGCGCCACTGGAACCGGATTGTCCACCATGTTTGTAATACAGCGTGCTGGATTGCCTCTGAGTGACGTATTCTGCTGTAATGTTACGGCGCTGGATCAGATATGGCGCCGAATTGAGAGTGTGTGAGTAACAATATGGCACCGGATTGAGAGTGTGTGTAAAGCCGCGTCCACACTTGCAACATTCGGCCGTTCCGATCCTGCTCTGCTCTTCTGTCTCGAACATCGCAGCGCTCCGAACCTCGCTCCGCCCATATAAAGCTCATCCCACTCCGAACATTTCTTTGATGCAGGATAAAAAACCGCCAACAGAGCGATTGGACTATGCTCTGCTCCTCTGATCCTCATTCCTTTGAAGTTTTGCCGCCAGGATTTCTGCAGTTTTGCACTTTGCCAGAGGATTGGAGCAAGGTTCGGAGCGGCCAAATGTTGCAAGTGCGGACGCGGCTTAATACGTCACGCTGTATCTAAGCCCAACTCTCTATTAGAGAGTTCCTAGTAGGTCAATACAGCGCCACTAGAACTGGATTGTCCGCCATGTTTTCAATATGGCGCGCCAGATTGCCTCCGAGTGACATTACGAGTAATATTACGGCGCTGGATTGAGAGTGTGTGTGTAATACATCACGCCGTATCTAAACCGAACCAAACCCACTAGGAACTCTCTACAATAGGGGTATTCATGGTCTGATTCGATCGTCGAATCTTCGTAAACTCGACGGTCTCATGAGGCTCCCACATTTTCTCCTGTCGAATCGTCGAAAATTGAATTGTGCTTAGCGCTCCTTGCGGCACCAGATGGTAACCAAGTCAGTGTCAAGAGAACCGCGAGTTCATTAATTTCAAAATTTTTAAAAAACCCACTTCGAACAGAATAAAAAAGAAATAAACGAACGGAAAAACGGAATGAAAATTAAAAAAAGGCGTTGTTAAAAAAAAAAACTCAAAATGAAAGGACGAGAAGATCTGTTTGTTTACGTTATGATAGTTGCTTCGCACAACTGCCGCTAGCGCTAGGATCACATTTTGTAATTCGACGTCGAATCTCGATTTACGACGCCTTCAGCCCGTAGTAAATCGAATCGTCGTATTAGCCGGTGCGCATGCGCATTGACTCTCGTCGAAATTCGACGTCGAATCTCCCAGACCATGAATACCCCTTATCTAGAGCATAGTGATGAATTTATCACATTTTATAAGTTGAATAGGTATATATTTTGTTCACTCTTTTGACATGAATAAGTCTTACCGCTGGGGTCAATCGAAATTTCTGCAAACAAGTGTTACAATGTCTGACGAGGTTTCTTTGTTTTTCTGGCCGAGTACACATAAATCGAGAGCTTTCCAACGAATGGATAACGATTTTTGTTGATGGAAAACCGACTGATTTTCATCATTTCTTTAGTTACGAGTTTTTGGCACAAACTTTCCTTTGAACGTTCTCTATTATTTTTATAAAGATGTTTGCTTGTATGGAGTGTGGTTGTGGTAGAAATCGGATGTTTTTTCATGGCGGTTCGCATTGTAATTGACTAGCGACGCCTCAAATACCTACTCAGTGCAAAAACTACGTCACAATGTATCAGCGTGAAGTGATATGGTTGATTCTATCCACAAAGTTTTTCCATTCTCTTCTTGTACCAGAAGATCGCTTTTAAATTTTCAATACGAATTTATTTTTAAGAAATTTGATCAGGTGTTGATGAAAAAATCTGTTTTCAACTGATTATAAATAGGTAGGTACCTATTGCTTTAGGTACTTTGCTTTTCTCCTTCAAGGAACGTTGAGGAATGCAAGAATGGTTGGTAAACATTACAATTATCCCTAGTTCGGCCATATATCAACATACATGAATGTTCTATGTATCTGTCGATTTTTTACCCGTATTTCGTATTTTCCCTACAATGTGCTTAAGAAACTGTAACTGGGGAACTTGCTCCACTCTATTCCTACTAGGAACCTTCCTGTTATTTGTATTTTTCTTTTTGTAAAAGTAACTACGAATATAGCATTTTCCAGTTGAATTAAACCTTTTTCCAAAAGAATTAAACCTTTTTCCAAATGAATTAAACTTTTTTACGAAACAATTAAACCTTTTCCCAAATGAATTAAACCTTCCTCCAATACAATTAAACTTTTCTCCAAAATAATTAAACCTTTTTCCGAAACAATTAAACCTCTCAAAAGAAGGGGATGTAACAGAAAATTAATAAACGACGTAGCGACCAGTGAAATGTCAGTGAGCATGAAGATGACACCACTGTTGAATCCCTTCCGAGTGATATCACTTGGAAGGGATTCCTTCGTAAGTATGCGTCGTCTATTCCTCCTTAATGACCCAACGTCCTTTGACCACAGTTTCTCCTAGCCGCATTAACAACTGTTAATTTCTGTTTGTGTTTTCATTATTCATTGACCCTTCGTTATTTGTTCACGCCTTTGTTGTTCACTTTTCTGCAATTCATTCAACCTAATTCATGATTAAACTGTTTCGCGATTCATATACTTGAAATTCCTTATTTTCCCGCTAAAGGTTTAATTCTTTCGGAAAAAGGTTTAATTATTTTGGAAAAAGTTTAATTGTATTGGGGAAAGGTTTAATTCATTTAGAAAAAGGTTCAATTCTTTTGGAAAAAGATTTAATTCAACTGGAAAATGCTATATATAGGTATTTCGAAATGATTTTGTTTTTATTTATCGGTTGGGCTGATAGGCTTGCGAATGGACAGGAGGTGATGTTCTGTTTACCTACTTTTATTTTGACTCAATAGGTCTTTACAAGACTGGTTTTCCTAACTTGTTGTCCTGTTATTCTTCACCTCGATAAATTGTAATAAATCTTCCTCTTGTGGCTTATGATCAGATTTTGACTTGTTTAGCCTTCATGTCCCTAGGGTAGGGATGGCAAATCGATTGAAGTTTATCGATAACTGATCAAATGATACATCGATAACTCCATATATCGGAGAAGACATTTCGATTTATCGGATGATCTACTTGGAAAAACTTGTCGAAGTACTGTTTGCAGATTGAAAGAATGCGGATGGTTTGGTGAGGTGTCCATGTGTATTACAATCCCAAAAACATCGTCCTTCTACCTGCCACTCAAGCCAAGGAAAATAAGACCGAGGGTTGTTGACTACCGACCGATTATGTAGTGAAAGGATTGATTTATTTGAGGTAGTACAAAACGAATATAGAACACTAATAAATCAATCAACTCTGCGTCAGATGGATCTTACACCCCTGTGCTAAGATGTCCCTTATTTCACCGAAACGCCCCCTGCTCCTCCCGATCGGTGGCTACAGCTTTCGTACAAGTATGCAACCAGGAGAGACCTTTCATGCCCTTTCCCCTTTGCGTAACGCTCCCCGAAGTGCGTGACGATTTTTCATTTATGTGTCACAGTAAAGACATAAAATGTCAATAATAAAACAGGTTCCTTACCATTGGAAAAGTCTTATCAATTAAGAGAATGTCCATTCATTCATTCAAAAATAAAATCACGCTTCCAATATCTGAAAGGGGAAACACTCCACTAGACGTTCAAGGGAGAAACACTCCTGCCGCCCCCAGGGCCTGGTGGTGGTGGCTCAGCCCTGTCACTAGTCGGTGTTATCAGTGAGTCGGGGCTCACACTAGGGAATTGAATAACTAAAAGATTTCCGCAGGAATCATCAAAATCGACCAATAATTGTCAGTGAAAAGCGAGAAAACCCGTTTATTGACTGACTCACCCCCCCCCCCCCCTCAACATCAAACACCCTGTGTATTCTAATTTAGGCACATTCCCGAAGCAATCAATAAAAAGTCCATTCTTGCAGTTTAACATTACTAATACAGTATTGTATAAAAGCTTGGGGAGGAACGTATTCCACCCATATAAATAACTTACATGTAAGATTGTAAGACCAGGAGATCATCATAGAGCCGATGTTATCATTACCACGGAGGACGCCATCCAAAGAACTATTCGATATTGCTAACATTCTGGAGTCCACAGCTTCCTTTAGAACGCAGGTAAGTCATTCAAGACATCCAATTTTAAGCTTACTAATTGATGTCAGTGGTGATTTGGGTCACAGGAATACCAGGACTCAGCGTACCGTAAAACCTTCAAACTTTACCCCAAGATTTACTCCAAAACATTTCCAAATACAATTTCTCCCACTCGAAATGGGTTAAATTGATTTTTTTTATTAAGTGAATTGATCTTCAGGGCTTCCTGAACATTTTGAGTGGTCGAGCTCATTGATCAGATAATTGTAATCCCCAGATTTAATTGTTTGAATGTTGGAATAAAGTTACCTACGAGTGCGTCTATCTTTACTCCACTCTGAAAAACTCACGGTTATCGCTACAGAAACGGGCAGTGGTGCAATGTTACTAGTCGGGATTGAATTCATTACCCTAGAAATACTTGATAATATCAAGTATTTATAATATTATTATAAAATATATTCTGAAAAATTGAACTTTTTAGCTTGAAAAATACAAGTTATACCTGAGAAAATTATGAATTCCAGTGATCATTTATTTCAACGAATTTGCTTAAAATGCAATATTTTTGGTTAAGAGATCACAATTTCAGTCTTCCAGTATAGACAGACTTATGAAGGTAATCGAGCAAAACTTTCTACAAGTAACGAAATATTAAAGGACAATAAACGATAAACGAATGACTTAACAAAATCACAGAAAAAGTCTGTTTCACATTCGATAACATTCAAATGAATTGCAATGGTAAATTTCAAATTTAACCCACGAGTAAATAATATTGTAAATCACAACTTATGAGACCAAAGCACGTTTATGTTCATATCATTGTTGTTAAGTTTCGGTAGGGGCGCGTACCAAGCTTTTTCTCATTTCTTTTCCCATCTCGTACCTCTGCAACATGGGATACACTAGAAACCTTACATTCAACACTGCGAAAATTATAAAACTCAAATATTTTTCGAGATTAAATAAGAAAAATATGAGTGAGGCTACCTTCATCCCAACCTTTATAGTGGAGTAAAGATACCCGGTTTTTGGAGTAGTTACCATCAAATTTTTGGTAAACAAAGGCATAACTAAGAAAACACTTTTTGATTCTCACTTTTTGGGGTAAAGTTACCCCTGGTGGGGTAAAGTTTGACGGTTTTACGGTACACAGGCAAATCAAGAAAAATTCGAAGGACTATGAAAATATTTTATTTTCAAAATTTGTGTCGAACATCAACGTCAAGTCTGTCAACGATGGAGGGTTAGATACATTGTACCAACATTTAAACAATATATGATCATTTACAAAAGTACTGAATCACATAAATGATAAGTTTTAAGGGATACAAGTTTCGACCTGCCAAAATAAGGTACAATTAATATTAACACCCTACGAGTTATACATAACTAAAAAAGGAGATTTACCCGAACAAAATATTGACACTCATAAATAAATAAGGCGAGCATAGCACGCGGGGCTCGTTTTTAACCGACCGAGTTTTCGTTTTCTACGAATGGGGAACCTTATTGTGGACTGAGATTGTTACCTAGGGAGTACAGAGAGATCAGCGAGGACTGAAGACAACAGCTGTTTGTCTTTGAGGGCGGAGGAAACCTCGTTTTCGTCCCATTGCATCGTCAACTGTGAACACAAATGAAATACTATTACACTTGAATGTACTAACAGAAACATGGGTAAGAAAGTTCCTCGCCAGGAAGTGTGTTCAGAATTATAAAATTGGTAAAAATCTCCACTTTCGGTGCTTCACCTTGATATCAAGCTGCCAGGTTTTGCCAAGAATAGGGAACAAAACAGCTTCACTAGAGAGTTCCTAAAGATGATTTTGGCATAACGGCAAAGCTAACGGCGACCGTAGATCACCTTCTGCCCATGCGCAGAAAATTACGGCGATCAAATAACGTCCGAGCAAATAACGGCGAACGTTCTGGCCG
Organism: Apolygus lucorum; assembly: GCA_009739505.2. Taxonomy (NCBI): domain Eukaryota; kingdom Metazoa; phylum Arthropoda; class Insecta; order Hemiptera; family Miridae; genus Apolygus; species Apolygus lucorum. The sequence goes on from CM019176.2 coordinate 41,806,386, forward strand.
CTAACTTACGGCCATCCTGCTAACGTCCATGTGACTAACGGGCTGCCGTTAGAGCAGAGTAGAGAGTTCCTAAACTGCATCTTGCTTAACGGCGAACGTTACAGGCATCGCCGTTATGAATCTGTCTAGGGCGAGTCAAATCGAATGCTAACCCTAGATGAACGTTAGCGAAAATAACGGCGATGTTGAACATTTTTACGGCGATGACAAAAGTGACGCGAAAGTTAAAGAGACAGGAATTTCTGGCTTTGCCGTTAGATCCTCAGTTCTCTACTGTTGACTGCCTTCGTTTTTCAAGTTCGTTGTTCGCTATTTCAAGTACATCTTGTCAAGGTGTTTGTTCGCGATGGATCATTTTATGAATTTGTACGTTGCGGGTCTACTTTCCGCTGAAGATATGATCACAGTGCTGGAGACGTACGTCAAAAACATTCCACAAAGACGGCGGCTCTCGGAGTACGGGCGTTTCTCACTGCCAAGTCTATCTTACAACAAGGTAAGGAATCGTATTGTTATTTACTGTGACAGGTACTCACACATAGCCTTCCGACTTATTGGTATTTTCAACTACTTTGAGTGAGAAGAGAATAGCAAAATCCCTAATTCTGTGCGGTATAAATTTTGTTCCAGATTCCGGGAAACGAGTACCTACCTACTAACGAACATTTCGGAGTTCCCGATGTCTTTTCAGAACAAAATATATTTATTTCACTCAACCCAATATCTCTTCAAAATTGATGAATCGCTATTTTACTCATGTAAAGTTTCATATACCTAACTTAAAAGACTGAATGAACATTATAATATTATTGTATTCAATAAAACGTAAGATTTAATATAACCTAAGTTATTTCTACCTTCACATTCATATTTCAATATCAAGTCAATTTCATGTTACAATTTTCATCTATCTCGTCATACGTCATCAAACTATGTCGATTACGGATATTAAAAGAATCATAAATTCGTGGTAAATAGTTTTTCAGGTAAAAGAAGGTAAGTTGGTATAAAATATCAGCGACTATCAGCGTGATTATTTGAACAAAAATTATCAATTTTAGGGTTTTTCTTAATTTTTGGAAGTTTTTATGCAGATAGGTACACATTTTATAGAATAATTAAAAATTAACTACCTATTTTTTAACTCAACTATTTTAATTTTAAGGTACCTAACAATTTCCGAAAATGACGATATAAGTATTTTTTATTGTTTTAATCTCACTTAGGTACTGTCACATGGACATCATCATTCAATATTGATATAAAAAATTCTGTTGATAATTTGCTGGGTTGTCAAAAACTCAATTCCATTGGAAATACTTTCTAGACTAGGTTTAATAAAGTGCCTACGTAGTTATATTAATTAATATTAATAATAATATCAATTAATATAATTAGTTAATAAAAAATCAGTTCGAAAAATAATAAAACGTCAAAAAACCACTCATTATGACGATCGGATATTATTTTTTAAATATTTACCAGAAATTATATACGTATGTATCAATTTTATTCTCACAATCATTTAATTAACAAAACTAATAACCCATAATACGGAAAAAATGCACACAGCTACTCGGAAACTGAAATATGACTTCGGATAGGTTAGAAAATAAAGAGCGTTTTTTTCATAAAGACAAGCTACCAAGGTACGTTTAATTTCACACCTAACTCCCCACTGACATGCATCATCAGATTCTGTTAGCAGAGTACAAAAATATCTAAAATTTACTTGTAATTTTACTAACACTGAAAGTTGTCGTTGTTCCTTGCTATGATCTGCCTTACAATCGTGAACGTGAGGTGAGGTGAGGCTTTGTTTAGAAATTGATGTTGATGGTTGCAAAACTGTTATCCGCATGTCAGGTTCACTCTGCTCTAACGGCAACCCGTTAGTCACATGGACGTTAGCAAGATGGCCGTAAGTTAGCGGCCAGAACGTTCGCCGTTATTTGCTCGGACGTTATTTGATCGCCGTAATTTTCTGCGCATGCGCAGAAGGTGATCTACGATCGCCGTTAGCTTCGCCGTTATGCCAAAATCGTCTTTAGGAACTCTCTAGTGAACCTGACATGCCAGTAACAGTTTTGCAACCACCAACATCAATTTCAAAACAAAGCCTCACCTCACCTCACTTCTTCAAATCGTCATCATCGTGCACCCCTGTGAGTGCTTGAAGTAAACACGACCTACGGAATGCTGCTGTAGGTTTCCGGCAGATTGGCCTTTCGATTTGAAATGTATACTGATGTGTTCCTCAAGGAATGAAAAACGTCCCCACAAAGTTTCTTCAAATGCCCTAGCTGAGAGGCTCTGTGATCACACTTATCACAGGCATAGGGTTTCTCCCTGGTGTGAGTCCTCATGTGACTCTTCAAACGCCCTAGCTGAGAGGCTCTGTAGTCACAGGCACTAAGAACAGCCGAGTAAGAACAACTGACCACGGAATCGGTTTAGTTTGGCAGCAGCGAGCTTAGGAAACTACAGAATCTGTGTTTGGACTGCTGGCCAAGTGGGTGTGGTACATAGCTTCCTCGTATCCATCACACGGAAGTATAGATGGTTCGATGATTAGTAGATTATCAATCTAGCAGATTACTATCAATCCGAGGGCGATTTTGCATTTTTTGTGACTACCATAATCAAAAACTATTTGTATCTATTGTGATTTGTAATATACTTTTAGGTACTGGTAAAAAAAAAATACTTGAATTATTTCTTGAACAAACACTTTGACAAGATGTACCTACTTGAAATAGCGAACAACGAACTTGAAAAACGAAGGCAGTCAACAATAGAGAACTGAAGATCTAACGGCGAAGCCAGAAATTCCTATCACTTTAACTTTCGCGTCACTTTTGTCATCGCCGTAAAATTGTTCAACATCGCCGTTATTTTCGCTAACGTTCATCTAGGGTTAACATCCGATTTGACTCGCCCTAGACAGATTCATAACGGCGATGCCTGTAACGTTCGCCGTTAAGCAAGATGCAGTTTAGGAACTCTCTAATATAAGCGAGTACCTACATCCTCCAGGATGTAAGAGGAGAACCGCTATACTTCCATATTGCATGCGATTTCATTCCGATAAGAATAGTATTGAATTAACTCGATGAGAACAAGTAATAGAGAGTTCCTAGTGGTTTTTGATACAGTTTGACGTATTACACACACAGTCTCAATCCGGCCACGTTTTCAATACGGCGCGCCGGATTGCCTCTCAAGCTGGGTTCACATAGGTGCGTAATGTCCGTAATGCGCAAAAAAGAGAAGGGGGGGGGTGGGTGTTCCGTAATCCGTAAAGTCCGTAATGCGTAAAAGAGCGTTCACATGGCCACATGATTACGCAGAAGCGCGCAGTAGGTTCTGCGCAGAATTGTTTTCCCGCTCGCCTTTTTTCCTGCGTTTAGCTGTTTTGCCCTGTTCATCAATCGAATAATTTCTTATTAATTATTAACTTCGAAAAAAATGATTTTCATCGTCTTCTTGGTGATTTGCCTACTTGTAGGCCCAGTGAATGGGCAAAAAAATAGCTATAGGTAGCTAACAGCTAAAGTAGCTACGATTTAGCTGAAGCTAGCAGCTAAATATTCAACTATTAGCTGTCGAGGAACAGCTAAAATTTCTAGCTAAATTAGCTATTAGTTGAAAAATTAACTAGCTAATAAATTAGTTAGCTAATGCCCAACTCTGGGTATACCCATTTCCGAAAACGAGGTAAGTACCTTTAATGTAAAAAAATTATGTTATTGAATTGTTGTGAAGAATCGCAATGTTCAAAACGACCAAATTCACTCAAAAATGTATTTTAACCCACGTTTTCGGAATTTGAATCAATTGAAAAATAGGTTTTCGGAAGTTGAATCAATCATATTTCCACATAGTACGCAGACTTCTTTCATACGGTTATTGGAGAATGATTTGATTTCTGAGGATTTGTTGACATAATTTGATCGGATGAGATCAATGAGGCTCTCATTAAAATCACTTAAATTCATATCCAGCAAAGCACAATGCAAAAACGAAAATGAAAACTAAATAACAACCCGGAATCGGCAATCGGATTGTTTGTAGGGATGGGTATCGATACTCGATATTTCAAAATATCGATACTGCCGTACCGATACTCGATAATTTAGTATCGATACTGCACTATCCGATATTTTTGGATATCGATACTTTGGATCCGATATTTTTGGATATCGATACTTTGGATCCGATATTTCTAAATATCGAGTATCGATACTGTTCTCGCGGAAAATTCAACATAATGGCTAAAAAATGAAGACGATAGAGAGGCTTTTGGGTCATTACTCTTTGGTTGCACTCATAACGTTTATATCATGGAAAAAATCACTCTGCTTGGACTCTTAATAGTGAAAACTGAAAAAAAGTTGTTGACAAAAATTATTTTTCTTGAGAAAATTGGATGATATTGATAATTTGTTACACTAAAGTATCGATACTCGATATTTTAAAATATCAATACTCATGCCCAACAATACTTGGGATATCGATACTCGGATACGATACAGTATCGATACAAAATATCGATACTTTTATAACGATACCCATCCCTAATTGTTAGGTCAATAAAGTTTATTGAATAAACCAAAAACGAGACCGAGTCAACGACGAACAGCTGAACGATGAACAGGCGACGAGAGCTTTCACGAAGTTTGCCGAAATTTATCGAAGTTCATCCGTAATGCGTAAAATATCTAATTTCACAAAACGATACACTCCGCTCCAAAAGTCTTCGTCCGCAAAGATTGCTCGCGCCCCCTAATTGAGGGGCTATTCGCTCCAGCCAATAGGATCCAATTACGCACTACGGATTACGGACATTACGCACCTATGTGAACCCAGCTTCAGTGAAGTATTCGACCGTAATAATACAGCGCCGTATCGGATACGACGCGTTCTTATCACAATTCGGCGCCGGACTGAGAGTGTGTGTAATACATCACGCCGTCTCTAAACCCACTAGGAACTCTCTATTTTTTCATATCCTCAGACGTTTCTTACTTTGGAAAGTCGGTTTCTGGTTTTCCCTTGAATCTTGATGATGCCCCTCGATTCAACCAGCTCGGCCAGCGAGATGAATTCGGACAAGTCGAGGAACCCGATGTTTCGATTCTCACAGATTTTTCTGTAAACGTCGTGCAGCTGAAAATGAGAGAATTAACGAAATTAATAAACAGAATAACTTTCAACGACCTCGAAACACCGAGAGTCTGTTCTATAAGTGTCTAGTATTAATGGGCTCTCAGTCGGTCGCTCTTCTGCCTCGTTCCGGGTTAGTATTTCCCTCAATTACCGGCTCTCTAACTTTAAAAGTTGTACCTAAATTTGACATTTTCAAAGATTTTTAGAATTCATTAGTACATCTACCTTCCTAGGGAATTGATAGACTAAACTCATCAAAAACGAGCAATAATTGACAGAAAAATAGGAAATCCCAACTAAATAAACGGTTTTTCCCATTATAACATGGAACATGTTTTAGCCCTAGAGTAACTACCCGCAAAACATTACGCATGAGGGTGATGAGGGAGTGTCACGCGGGCTTTTTGAGGTGCGAAGCGCCGAGTTGCAACATGGAACATTTTTAGCCCTAGAGTAACTACCCCATAAAACTTTACGCTGGAGGTTGACGTGGGAGGGTAACGTTGAATTTTTGAGGCGCCAAACGCTTAGTTTTTCTAATGCATTTTAGAAACTTTTTTAGATATGCATTTTACTTATGATGTTAGATAATATAACTTTTGTGGTATACGTACCTACGACTAAAGGTTCTGCACTAAATTTGGATACAAACCTGGAATGGGGGACGAACGGTGACCAACTGAGACCCCCTCAATAGAGGTTTTATACAATCAAAGGGGCCTCTTGAAAGAGCGAGCATTTGGAGATGATAATTTTACTACAGGTCTGCCACAGAAACTTTGCATCCCTTTGGAGGATTCTTCTGGAGAACATTGAACTAATTATCTCTTATCATCAAGAAGATTCCTGCGCGTACAATAATTTTAAGGTGAATTTCTCCCCTCAAAAGTGACACGATTCCCCTCCTACTGCAGCTTGAAATTCGTGCATTTCCGAAATTGGAATTTCGTGGCACTACACGAACATCACATTTCTCACCGCTCCAATTTCCGTGTGAAGGTTCACCATGGAAGGTTGACTCGATCGTTATAGTTCGCGGATCCGCCACTGAGGCGCCACATGGATGCAAAGTTTCCGTGGCAGACCTATAGTTGTTGTGGGGGGGATAGAGTTACATACAACAGTGTAGGATAGGGTTATTCATGGTCTGGGAGATTTGACGTCGAGTCTTCGAATTTGGAGATTCCACGAGAGTCAATGATGATTCGATTTACCAGGGGCTGAAGGCGTCGTACATCGAGATTCGACGTCGAATTACAAAATGTGATCGGCAGTTGTGTGAAGCAACTATCATAACATCAACAAACAGGTCCTCTCATCCTTTCATTTTAAGTTTTTCCGTTCGTTTGTTTAATTTTTATTCTGTTCGAAGTGGGTTTTTTTCTCGATTAAAATTTAATGAGTGGAGCTGAGCCACCCAAGCAGCTAAGGAAAAGCTCAACCATCTGATGGTCTACTGGAGAAGTGGAAATGTTGCTTGCTGGCATTAAAGCGAGAATAGCACATTCTCCTTTCTAGCATGGAACATGTTTCAGCCATAAGCTAAGAAATTTTGAAATGCGAAAAAATTTTGAAATGCGTTCAAAATTGTGTGACGGAAGTAGCAAGGGATTTTCTTTGAGACAAGACTCCTCATCGGTAGGAACCTGTTCAGAAGTCTGAAGCACGATCCTTTTTTAATTCTAGCCATAGATTTTTTCGTTCGTGTACTAGGAACTTTGTTAAAGGATTTTATTAGGAACCTCTGGGGTATTCGCATTTTTTAACTAAAAGGACATTAATGAACATGCGGTTCTTTCGACACTGACTTGGTTATCGTCTGATGCCGCAAGGAGCGCTTCGCACAATTCGATTTTCGACGAATCGACGGGGGAAAATGTGGGAGCCTCATGAGACCGTCGAGTTTACAACGATTCGATATACGACGATTCGACGATCGAATCAGACCATGAATGCCCCTGATATGAATTTCCCTTGGCGAGTGACTTCGGGAACGAACTTTGAGTTTGTTTACTTATGTTACGTTTAGGTGAAATTGAGTCTGTTGCAATAGCTTTTATTGCCTTCAAATTCGCTAAAAATCGTTCTGAAAGTTCTAAAAAGGTAAAAGATTCTGATTTTTAATACTTAATTGCTTTCTATCTCCCAAAAGTGGAAACAGCGCATCTGCTTCTGGTAGACTCGGGAGCAATACTTGAACTTCAATACATGAAGATGAAATTATAAATCTCCTTCTCAAGTCGCCGTTAGTAGAAAAATGGGAATAGTTTACTGTAGTCAACCAAAAAATTTAAAATACAATTTTATAAAATGAAATTTCTTGAATAAAGTAATTCTTATCTAGAAGGCAAATTCAGTTCAATGCATCAACCATCAGAATTTGACTTAAAATGGTGAGAACTGTGACGCTCATAGAGAGAGAGGCAGTTTTTGACAGAGCGATCAGGTTGAAAACGAGAAAGTAAAAAAGTGTAAAGATGATCTAAATAAAACTAGGTACTAACTTTTCCGATAGTCAGCTCCTTGCATTTGGAGTTTTGTCTGATCAAGAGAGCAGCGCAGATCAGGAGTTTCTGCTGGACAGGGAAAGTGGCAGATGAGCCGTCGTTGCCTTGAAGTGACGTAGACGTCCCATAGACGCTGCTCACCACTTCCATCACATTGCCAATCGGAACGCTCTCGGTTTCTGCAAATTGCACGTAATATTAGTATAAACTGTGGGCACCACTCATTGTAGAGACGTATATTTAGTTGAAATTTTAAAACATATTGTTATGTAATGCATGGATTCCAGGGGATGTCCCATTGGATCAGGTCAATTTAAACCAGTTGGTAAGTGATAAAACTGTTTCAGTCGATGTAATTTATTTAGTAATTGTTATGTCTGTGTGTCGTCGAGTGAAGGAGATGACCTTCTCGATGCGGCGTTTGCGTTTCTTTAACCCCTACTCAACGAAGAGAGAATGGTCCCTTAAGCTAGTGACTTGCACTGTCGCATCGGCGGCTTATTAGCCCAACCGGCATGCGGAGTGCATGGAACATAGGCTAGCCTGGCAACCCCGGCGTTTCAAATCAGAAACCGACCGTCACGAGGCGGGATATTTACCTAGTGAGCCTAGTACTTCGAGGAGATCCTTATTCGAGGAGAAGGTAGAGAGTGAAATGAATAAGTCGGTTGACTGAACTAGATTGGCATAAGGGAGCATCCCTGAGTGGACTTATATACTCGGATAGTTTCCTCAGGGGAGAGAGAGATGGAAGGGTGACGTGTTGACGTGTTTCCCCATACCTCGTCTCCCCCAGTGGGTGATGACTCACTCAGGGATCCTCCTGTTCGCTTCTTCATTTAAGAACTAACTGTTAGTTGAAATGTGGGTCATAACAGTATTGTAGGGAAGAAATAGTGGTCCCCCCTCACCATTAGCCACCATAACATTTATAGCGGCACGGGAGCCTCGAATTTGAAGAGCATTTTAAAATCCATGATCTACGACACCCAACATGCGAATCTGAGTTCACCCCCCCCCCCCCCCCCACCACCACCAATGGTGCCAGTCTGGCACCAAAGTGGTGATACTTCGTAACGTTGACCTTTCATCAATTACACTCTAGGTGGCAGTTCTATCTTAGAAGCGGATGAACTCTGGGTGTTTTCCCTAGTTCCGCTATTCTAATTGATTCAACAGCTATATCGTGCCATTTGCACAGGAGATCCCGTACTCAGTTTAGGAGGCTCTGCCCTTCCTATCCTAGCAAAAGGAGAATTTGAACACTTGCATCCAGTTTGGCTTCGACAGAGGATGTGGCCGGGCAGTCAGATGACCACCATCTGATGTCCCCACTACTCTGACCTGTGCCCCCCCCCCCTCTCATCTTTCCAATGAATGAATGGTGTGATAGGTCATCAGACCCGTTTCATCCTGTAGGGAGTAGTTTTCCCGCTCCCGCCAATTTCTGTGACAGGATCGACGTCGGAGTTGATTGGCAGGATTGTGTGAATGGCGATTGATGGGTTTGGAAGATAGGAGGTGAAATAGGACAAGATGGGCAGAGCCTCGTTTCCTATGCACAAGATTGGATCGTATAAAACGGGCTTATGGAACAAGAATATCATAAGAAACCTTAGCTACTAAAATGTATTTCACCAAATGCCAATAGAAAATTGATGTGATTATGGCTGAAGCTAATGAAATGCCATTTTCTTTGCGCCGACAGTTGCTATCTGATAACCATGTGCTGAGACTGAAGACCTACGATTCGCCAATACTTAATCATATTAGCACTTTGAGTGTCGATGTTTTGACTAAAGCTCGATGGACTACCAAGTCCCCACCACTATTCGTAACAAGTTTCATCGATGCCCTCCAAACATGCGATGACTTATTCACCAGTCAGGTTCCCATTCTATTCGCACTCGAATATAGAACAATAATGCAGCAGGTCAGTGTAACGTACACCAAAAGATATGACGAGGACATTAATAAGCAATTTTGGGAATTTATACACAACTGGTGGCCAAAAATGCAACAATTCTATTCTCCGACGGGTCCAAAGATAAAGTTAATGGCGTAGGTTGTGCTTTCCTCAACGTGACTAACAGAAAACAAGGCATGTTTCAGCTTCCTAGAGAATACAGTAGCTACCTAGGTATTCAGCAGAATTAGCTGGCATAATAAAAGCTATAGAAGGGAATGTGTTAGACGAACCTCAGACTTTGGTTATTTGTACGGGCTCAATGAGCTCATTACAAAACGCTAGCTTCACCTAAACCCAGTCGGATCAAACACCACTTAATCGCGCAGTTGCTGAAACTTTTGAATGAGCAGACCGAGAACGGGAATAGAATTCATTTTGTGTGGGTGAAGGCACATCAAGGTCTCCGCTGGAACGAAAGAGAAGACCTTCTTGCAAAAAGAGCGACCTCTGAAGGCATAGTATGGAACTGCCAAGTAACCAGACGAGAATACACTAGCATACTAAAGACCAAGTTGATTAAGCAATGGCAAACAAATTACAGCTAAGCAACGAAAGGGAACTCTTACAGGCTATTACACCCCTACGTCGGCTTGAGACCTTGGTTCAGTGGTAATAATATCCACAAGGAATTTTGCACAATCATATGTCGGATTCGTTCAGGACATACAGCAACCGACAGCTATCTTCGCTTCATCGGGAAAAAAGAGGACCCCTCTAGCACCAAATGTGGCGATGAAAACGGGAGCACACAACATTGCATTATGGAACGTCCGGCATACGCGACAGAAAGAGAAGCATGTTTTAAGGACTTGGTTCAATTATGAACAAATCATTTCGGCAGGAATGAGTGCATTAAAAAGACTATGATTTTGTAAAAACGGCAAACATTACATTATTATTTGAAAAAAGATTCTTATGTTATAATACCATTCTTATGTTATAATACCGTTCTTATGTCTTACCATAACAAGATTCCTATGTTATAATACCAAACTTATATTTCGTAATACTCTAAAATATGTAATAATATACATTAATGTGGCTGTATAGAATAATCTAATGCCAATAAAAATTTAAAAAAGAAAAAAAAATAGAAAGGTGGATTAGGGTGAAATTACCTTTGAGTCCATCCTGCTGCGCCAACTCCAGCACCCTCCTGGCAACGTCCAACGCCTTCCTTATGTCCCCTGATACAGCGGCAACTTTACTAGCCAACAAATGAAGAGCAGGACCACTCAGAACTTTATCGACTCCAGCCTGAAATTTTTATAATTATTAACTTCATTATGATGCAAAATGAATGACCATAAAAACCCCAAAACATGAAAGGGAGAGTCCTGGTCTTGTAAATATAAAATCTAACGTAGATTTAGAAAAATCTCTAAAAACTCATTCAATTTTAGTTAAGAAAAGCCTTAAGGGGGTCTCAGTCGGTCACCGTTCGTTCTTAGTATTTCGCGAAAATGAAGGCGCAATTGAATAACTGAAATATTGCCGCTGGAATCATCAAATCGAAGAAAAATGGGAAAAACGACTGAATAAACGGCTTTCCTCTTATTTAACTAGCAATTATTGTTCGATTTTGATGATTCCAGCGGCAATCTTTCAGTTTTTCAATTCCCAAGGCCCTTGCACTAATGAATTTTGAAAATCCTTTAAAATTTCCAATTTAAGTACAATTTTTCAAGTTTTTGCCCCTTCGATTTGGCCAAATACTGACCCGGAACGAGGAACGAACGTCGACCGACTGAGACCCCCTTAACAATTAACAATAGCTGTTTACTTCGATGGGTAGGTCTAACCTCTGATAGTCTTTGTGTGAGGATGTCGATGATTTCCGGACGAGTGTACGGTGAGAACTGGATGAGCGTCGGCCTCAACTTCATGCGTGTTTGGAGCCGAGGAAGTACGCGGTCCGTCAGGTCCAAGGCGTTGGCGATCCCCACCAAGACTATATTGGACGTTGGAAGCGAAGGCCATTCGAATATGGTGTATAAAATTGATTGCCGCTTACTCTCAAGTTGGTCTATTTCATCCAACACCAACAAGCTAAAAATGGGGGAAAAATCATCAGATTATGTGATACGAATTTGTATTTAATAGGCATTAATCAAAAAACACTCAGATAATATTTTTTTAGGTAGCTACGAGCTCGTATTTCTTCCTTCCATGATTGATTAAAATACTTGGTTTCTCTGATTCCAATGAATAGGAATAATTTTCGGTTCAATTCAATTCAATAAAACTTTATTCCTGGAACATTGTGTATGTATATGAATGCGTTGGTTTTATATTGTATTATAGGCGGCTCCCGGAGCTGCCTCCTAATATTAGGTAGACAGCCCTAACGTTTTTAAACGTTGCAGAGCGTACCAGGACCCAACTAGAATGCAAATACGTCCCAAGTGTAAATAAGAAGCAAAAAAGTCTGCCAAGTGGGTAAGGCACATAGCTTCCTCCAATGATCTGATGCATAGTAGTTAATCTCAAAACATCAATCTCTAAGTACCTTCCACTACCCTCATAGGGGACCATCTACACGCCAAACTGAACAATCCTGAGAAATTTCGTCGAAATCGGAATGAAAATGTAGAAGTTATGGATGTTACAAGGAATTGATGCTTGCGCATACGCAGTGGCTACCATCGGTCTGGGAACAATAATTTGTGGACAATGATGATGAATGTAGAAGATGGCTGTGGCAAGGAATTCACGTTTGCGCATGCGCAGCAACTACTATTCGTCTGGGGGGTGATGATTTTCATAGGGGACCATCTACACGCCAATCCGAACATTCCTAGAAAATGTCATCAAATTCGGATGAAGTGTTAAGGCTGTTACAAGAATTTTACGAATACGCATGCGCAGAGGCTACTGTCAATTTTGAGGCCTTGATTTTCATAAGGGATCATCTACAAACTAATCTGCATAATTCCTGAAAATTTCATTAAAATCGGATAGAAAATGTGGAAGTTATGGCTATTACAAGGAATTAACGTTTGCGCATGCGCAGCCGCTACTATCAGAGTGATAGTTTTCTATGATTTCCATATCGGACAATAACTTCGTACAGGGTTACAAGGATTTCATGAGAGAAACACAGACAGACTGACACGAAACCAAAATCGTTCAGGAAGGTCTAAAACGTAAAACGCGAGTGGAAATTTCTAATTTGGAGAAATTTTTTTTCAACCTTGAAAAGTGAAAACAAAGCTTCAGCTACCTCGGTAGAGTCGGAAGCAAAATAACGTGAAACATGATCACTCTACCTCTTGCAGTATTGAAATGTAACCGTTTTCCTAGAAGCGAGCGTTCATCGCAAAATAATTTAATAACACACCTCATAACCGCTTCTGAGGGTTAAAAGAAGCGAAAATTACAATACTTCTTACAGACGTGCTGGGAGTGGAAATGTAATGGAAATGGCAGCGTGGTTTTCCTAACCATCAACCTTGACGAGGCCATATTCATGAACCGACCATCTGAAAGTGGTCTACATCTCGAACCAAAATTGAGGAACCTTGAGGAAGGCGTTTTGGTTTATTATTTTCAATAATGAATCTTTGAAATCGACCAAGAAAGAAAAAATGTTCAACACCCCCTCAAAATTTGATGGTTTACGTTTCAAGGTACGTAGAATCCAAAAATCGAATAAAAATTTGGCCGTCCGTCCGCCGTACGCGGCACTTTTGCCACTTAGCATTGACAGATTTTGATGAAATTTGGTGTGTAGGCTCCATTTGGGGTCTAGTTGTGCCCCGAAGATTTTGGTTGATGTAGATCACTTCTAAGGGTTCAAAAATCAATTTTGAAATTTTGAAAACGCCCTAACTCAAAAAATTTCGATATAAAGGTATGGTTTTTTTCTTCAATTTAAGATTCTTTAGAATTTTTAGAGACCCCGCGGAGCTCTGTAGGACAAACCGTTCGCTCCCTACGAGAATTTAAGGGTTGGACCTAGGATAAATCAGTAACACGAGTGTGAATCGCAAAACGCCTAATCTACGTTCAAATTTTAGTTGACCGAAATGCGATCGATGTTTTTCTTCATGTTGGATGGTTGGTGGCTTTGCAGACGAGTAATCTATTAAGAAAAATAATAAACCATTGTGTAATAATTTGCAGCGTTTTTTCTTCAATATCCACAGATTCGAGCATATCACAAAAGTCGGAAATGAACGTTAAAACCATCGAAACTTGTTGGTTTACTCGAGAGAAACGACCTCTTCAAAGGCCACCTTTGATGGTTTAAACAAAATTTCAACCCTTAATTACCATTTGGATTCCGAAGTAAATGATCGAAATTTTCAAAAATTAAAAAAAAAACATTAAATAAATAGTAACAATGGCAAAGTTGTGATATTTGCCGAAGATTGGTCTTTACAGGAAAATAATAAACCTTTGTGAAATAATTGGCAGCGTTTTTTCTAACATGTAAACCATTGGTACCTACGACCTAACCATACTGCTTTCACACCTTCACAATCAAGTTTATTAGCAAGAACTAATCGCTTCACACTCGATTCGGGGAAATAGAGAGCTTCATATGGAATTTTGATTACTGGTTGCTAAGGAAGCATAATTGAATACAACTCGAAGAAACGAACAGCGATCGCATTTTGGGTAGCTGAAATTTCAACGGAGATTAGAGATCTTTGGTGATTCACACTCGTGATTCTGTTTTATCGAAGGAACATTTTCAAGTACTCGTTTGTCCTACAGAACTCCGGATGGTCTCAACAATTTTTAAAAATTCAATACTGTTTTAAATTGGAGAAAAAAACAATACCTTTATTTCGAAATTTTTCGAGCTAGGGCACTCTTGAAAATGTCTACCCTGAATAGGGTGTGCGCCTGGGTAGGAAAAACTGTTTATTGTTATTTTTAATCTAAGGTAGACCTCATTCTGAGAATTTTGGTACCAACCGCGACCTTCTAGCGTGAGTAGATCTGTTTCTATGATTTTTCAAGGTTTAGACCGTTTATGACGTCACAGTGTGCTGGGGGGTCCCGCCCAGGCGAGAGGGGCGCGTGACGTCATAAACGGTCGAAACTTTGAAAAATCATAGAAACAGGTCTACTCTCGCTAGAAGGTCGCGGTTGGTGCCAAAATTCTCAGGATGTAGTCTACTTTCGAATAAAAATCTTTAAAAAATCAAGGCGCACCCCCCATATTCACCCTTTAGAAGTGACCTACATCAACCAACAGCTTCGCGGCACAACTAGACCCCAAATGGAGCCCATCTACCAAATTTGAACCAAATCGGTCCAGTGTTGCTAAGAAAAGTGCCGCGTACGGCGGGAAATTTTTTTTCGATTTGCGGATTCTACGTACCTTGAAACGTAAAACATCAAATTTTGAGGGGGGGGGGGTTAACTTTTTTTGTTGCTCGATTCCAATGGTTCATTATTGAAAATAATAAACTAAAAACCAGTCTCATTACTTGAATTAAAGATTCATAGGAAATCGGTTCCATTAAAAACCACAAGAGTGAGCTGTGGGAGGCCGCGTAGATAGTTCAGCAAATTTCTAAAGATCTCGTATTTTAGTGATGTGTAAAAAAATTAATTCTAATAAAATATGAATCGAACTTACATCATTTTATGAGGTAATTTGAGATGGTTGAGTAACGCTTCCTGACAGGCCTTCTCAGTTCTCGATTTGATCTTGATGCCAAGTTCTTGTCCTATTTTCGAATAAACGGAACTTGCTGACTTGATGCCAGTACAGTTTATGTACACCACAGTAAACTTGGAAGAAAACTGGAAAATAAGACAAAAAGAATATTAAGATTTAACACAATGCTGGAGGATCCAATGTAGACATCTCCAAGAGCTGAAAAACATTTCGGTGGAATATGTGCAGTTTTCGCGTTTTTTTCTGACAGACTCCGAAGGCGCTCGACGAAGGAGGTTCTCTATTCGGTGTGACGTGGGACGATTAATTTTTAAACGCCGATCATACGTCTTTTCCAACACTCCGATAGCGCGCCTTTTCTCAACTTAACGGTTTTCCAGACACAAAGCGCCGTGTTTTTCTTAATGCAAATTAAATAATGTCCCTCGAACGCACCGTTTTTAAAAACAATTTATTTTTCAAGAACAAAGTTAAGATACACTGGACAGAGCACGTGAATAGGAAGAGCGACGAGTCTTAGGTTGCTAGTAGTATTTATGCCCTCGGGAGGTGAGTGGGGGCGAGCTTGGAGAACAAAGAGATCGGATATTTCTGCTGACGAGGTGCGATAGTTCGCCAGAGCTGAGGCTGCTGAGTCAGCAGCACGTGGAGAGATGAGCAATATGTGACAATGGTCCTATTGTGTACTGCGAAGGTAACTCCTCCCGCCGTAGATTCAACTCAGGGTAGAAGATCCTGAGGTGACGATTTTTGGGGTAGGTAGATTGAGCTGCAAGGGATAATTCGTGATTGGGGATGGAATTTGGGATTGCTTCCTCCTGAAGACATAATACAGCACAATCATTAGTATAAAGAGTATAAGCATGATATATAAAGGGCTGATTAAAGCGTGTACATAATTATAGTTGGCTGCTACATCATTGCCAAATAGAAAAGGCCAATGTTCATCTAGTTTCGGAATAAAAGAGTGTTTTTTGAGATTGAGTTGTAATGGTGAGGCTTTCAAATTCAGGATTTCGCTTGTGGGTATTTGGGGTATTCTTAGTGATCCTTGAATTTCGTGAATGGTGGTCGAGATGGGAATATTATTAAGAAGTATTTCTTCTGTACTGGGTGTGATTATCCAGGAGCCTTTGATTTTAGTCAAATTGGTTCCTTGATCATTCCGTTCTTCTAATAAGGCTTCTTGTGAAGTAGTTATAATTATGTGGCCTGTCTCGGGAATAGTGCTGAAAAACGGATCGTTAATCTGTATTTTCGTGAATTGACAGTCTGAGAGAGTATTGTTCTGTATGATGTTTCTCGAACAATTGGCGATTTCTTTACATAAAAGTTCTTGGTTACAATAATAGTGATTATAATGATCCTTATAACATAATTGTTTAACTGAATATTTTATATTATTATTTCTTTTATTAACTAGTAAAAATTTCTTTTCTGGGAGTATGGTCACATGTTCTGTCTTTTTCAATATGGGGACTGGTTGGAGCATATAGAGCTCATTTTCTTCATTAACAAAGTTGGGTATCCTGATTATATAATAAATGATATTATTGTCTATTGAGCAAGCGATCTTCGAATTAAGTTCATATTCGATCGTGTTGTTGAACATTTTAAATTTGTTTTTCCGGTTTTCTTTGGCAATCGCCTTTAATTCATCTTCAAATTCTCGGAGGGGTATTATGCTGGGGTGTACAGTTCCTAATTTGCAGAAGGCTAGAGAGGTTTCTAATTCTTGTAATTTATGTAGGATAATGTTTGTGTTCGTTAAAATATGCGTGGCTATTCCTCTTAAATAAATTATGTTCAGTTTATCGAGAGAAGTTGCTTGTTCTAGTTTGTCAGTGATCTTTTGATTATTGTAGTTTAACGTAGTTATGGTTTCGTTGTATTTTCCTATCAGGTCGGTCATCAGTCTATGTTCTTTAATAAGTTTGATTTCTGTCTGTTTGTTTTCGTTGGATAGTTTTTCGATCAGTTTGTCATACTTAATTTTGTCATTATTGTCGAGGTTTCCAGTGATGAATTTTATTACTGAGCCTAGACCGTTAATGAGTCCTCGTTTTGAGTGTTTCGTTGTCGTGATATCTTTCCTTGGTCGGAGATTTGAGAATTTTTCTTTTATCAATTTCAAATTTAAGTCTACTGTTTTAAGGTATTCATCTAGTTGTCTCGTTAATTTATGTGTCCCTGCTATTTTTATTAGTTTGTCGTACGATATATGGTTTTCGTGTAGTGAATCTTGTAGATGGTTCATGTCATAGTGGATGATGAGTAGGTGTTCTTTTGTTTCGGTGTATGCTGGTCCTAGTCTGATGGGGATTATCCCTCCGCTATTGTCTATGTTGCGGATGTCGATGGAATGCGTGGTGGCAACAAATCTGAAAAGGCACATCAAGAGGTTAATTTTCCTCTCGTAACTGCATTATAGATTTTATTCCGTATGAGTTTCAAGTCGTTCTGGGAAAAGTTCAGGGTTTTATCTCTCGAGATGAGGTCGGCGTATTCGCAGACGAAAGGTCCGCAGTCATACGTATTCGATTGCTGTGGTATCTGTTTTTCTGTTATTAGTCGCCATTCCGAGCGGTTTAATTGGATATTATACTTGAAGTCCCATTCTTCCCGTAGGTAGTTGAAAATGGTTTCTAAGATTTGGGAACCATCACCTAATAACGAGTCATAGTACTGTATGAGTTTCGATTCAGGTTTGACGGTTACTAGTCTCCAATGGCTGTTTTCGTGTATAGGGATTAAGATGAGTTTTTTATTTTTAAGGTCTGTCTGTTTCGAGTAATTCTTTACTCTGTCGTAGCCTCTTAGGTGGTATGAAACGTAGAGGAACGTATTGAACGCGTACGTTTTTGGAAAGTCGGGATTCTCTTCGCTTCGTTGGTTTATTAGTTCCATGTAAAGGTTTATTATGTTGTCTGTGAACCAGTTAGTGTCTTGTACGGATTTTAAGTCGAATTCTGTCAGTTGTGTTTTGTGTGTCAGGGGCTCGGTTTTCGTTATTTCGTCAGTCACCGTTTCCTTCGTTTCGGGTGATTTTGATTTTCTAGGCCTCTTGACGTTTTTCAGATGAATTTTCGTTCTCGTATTGTGATGTCTTGGTTCGATTTCAGCGGTTTTCCTGTCAGTATCAATATTATTAATTGTTTCTTTGTTGAATTTTACTTTCGATTTATCTTGGATTTGTTTTGTTTCCACGAATGCTTCGGTCGGTATGTCTGGTAATATTTTATCTCGTTTTTCATTAAGTTTCCCTATTGTTTTTTCTTTCTTCTCTGATTGCTTTTCTCTGAGTATTTTGTACAGCTTGTCAACTTTTTCTTTGTGGTCTGAGATGTACATGTTTGTTAGTGTCGTTTCGATGTCTGGGGGAATTGGGTTCTTCGATCCTAGGGTTCCATTTATTACTTCGTATGGTGTTATTCCTGTGCACGAGTGTATGCTGTTGTTGTATGTAATTAAGGCGTATTTTAGACGTTCTTTTATGTGGGTGTGTTTGAACTCCTTGCTTTCTGTCATTAATCTGATAATTTCGATCAAGGTGGAATGGAATCTTTCTATTGGGGAGTTTGAGTTTGGGTTTTGTGTGCTAATGTAGTGCATCTTGATGTTTTGTACTTTGAGGAATTCTTTAATGGTAGTTGAACTAAATTCGTTGCCGTTGTCCATAATTATTTCGTTCGGGTTTCCGTGATGGGATATAAATGTCAAAAGTTTCTTAGTTATTTCGATGGTGTTAAGGGATTTTAAGGGGTATGCCTGGGCATATTTTGAGAACTTGTCTATTATGGTGAGGAATTTTTGTCTTTCTATTGTGAATGTGTCGATATGTATCGTCTCAAAGGGTCGTGAAGGTGTTTGTGTGATGTTGTAAGCTGGTTTCATTGGGTTGCGTTCGTATTTACATTTCAAGCAGAGTTCACATCGGTTGATTACGTTTGTGACGCTTTCTTTCAGGTGGGGCCAAAAGTATGATCTTTTAATCTGGTTATAAGTTTCGTCTATACCTCGATGAAATCGTTCTTGTCGATGATTGTAAAGTATTATATTCGTCTGGTCTTCTAAGTCGGTAACGTCCATCAGTTTTTCTGTACATTTCGTCAATTTTAATTCTGTGGATTTAAATTTGAGAGCCAATATAGAAGCTACTACTTCGTAAATGTCGTTTTCAAAGAATATGCCGTACGGTACGTTGGGTCTCAGGTATTCTTTTACGAATTCTAGAATTTCTTCTTCCAAATTTCTTCGGGGAAATTTTACTGTGATTCTGGTTTTTTCGTTTTTGAATAAATGTTCTGTCTGTATTTCGGTGCTGAATTGTTCGCCTGTTTTGATTACAATTTGATTCTTATAATGATTCAAGGGGGTATTTTTTATCGGTATGACGGTGGTTCCTGTTCCTTCTTTGTCTGAATGTATCGTTTCGCAGTCATCGTCTTCTTTGTCGTCGACGTTGACAATTAGCGATTGAGAATCTTCTTTCTGTATGGTCGGTTTCTGTACTGTTTCTTTGGTGTTGATTTCTACGCGTGAAAGTGCGTCAGCGTTTGCGTTGTGTTTCCCCTTTTTGTACTTAATGTCGAAATCGAATTCCTCAAGGCGGAGTTTCCATCGGAATAATTTGGAATTTGGTTCTTTGAGTGAGTGTAACCATTGAAGTGGTTGGTGGTCTGTTTCTAATGTAAATTTCTTTCCATATAAATAGGGTCGGAAGTGTTGTACTGCCCACACGCAAGCTAGCAGTTCTCTTTCTATGGTTGAAAGTTTTTTCTCCGTTTCATTTAATGTGCGGCTAGCAAATGCAACTGGATGGAGATGACCTTGAAAGCATTGAGATAAGACGGCTCCCAGGGCGACTCCAGACGCGTCTGTATTGAGAGTGAATGGTTTGGCGAAGTCAGGGTATTTTAATACGGGATCGTTCACTAAGAGAGTTTTGCATTGTTCAAAGGCCTTGATGTAATCGGGATCCTTTATGTCGATTTTATTTCCCTTTTTCAATCTTGTGGTGAGAGGTTTGGTAATGTCGGCTAAATTATTTATGAATTTTCGGTAGTAAGACAACAGACCTAAGAATCCCTTAAGTTCTTTAGTAGTTTTAGGTAGGGGGAATTTTTGAATTGCTTCGATTTTTACTGGATTAGGTTTTAGCCCATCTTGTGTGATTAGGTGCCCTAAGTAGGCTACTTCTTTTCTTAAAAATTCTGTTTTATCTAGCTGTATTTTCAAATTGGCCTGCCGGAGTCGGTCAAAAATTTTCCGGAGTCTCACCATGTGCTCTTGGAGACTAGAACTGAAAACGATGATGTCATCCATATAGACGGCACAGATTTCGTTCTGAACTCCTCGGAGACAATTGTCCATTAATCTCTGGAAACAACTCGGGGCATTCTTGAGTCCGAATGGCATTCTTTTGAACTCCCATTTTCCATGTTCTGTGCTGAAGGCGGTTTTAGGGATGCTTGATTTTTCCATTTTAATTTGGTGGAAGCCTGATGTGAGGTCAAGAGTGGTGAAATATTTGCAGTTCCCTAGTTTGGATAGAATTTCCTCGATATTCGGAAGGTCGTAACGGTCGTCTACAGTCTTATTGTTTAGTGCTCGGTAATCGATTACGATCCTAAATTTCCTTTTTCCTGAAGCGTCGTCTTTTTTCGGGACAATCCAGATCGGGGAGTTGTAAGGGGAATTAGAGGGTTGAATGATATCATTTTCTAACATTTTGTTGATTTGGGATTGTACTTCTGTCTTATAGATTTCAGGGTATCTGTACGATTTAGAGTACACGGGAATTTCGTCAGTTGTTCGGATATTATGTTCAACTAGGTCAGTTGTAGTCAATGATTCGGAGTCATCGTAAAGAACGTCTGAGTAGTCGTTCAGTAATTTGAGTAGTTCAGTTTTTTCTTCTTCGTTGAGGTGGTCTTGCCTAATGGTAGGTATCAGTTTCTGGAGTTTGTTGGATTTCTTGTTTAGATTGTTTAAATGGAATATTTTTTGGTCGTTGTTTGAATTTTGGAGTGAGTTTTCTGAAATTGGTTCAGCTGAGTATAGGGTTCCGATTTTTAGTGTGCGTTGGACATCTGAGGTGTTAATTGCTATACATTGTGCAAGGTGGTCTTGAACTTTAACAATACAGTTTGGAATTTCGAAGGGACCAGATTTTTTATGGTTTATGATCGCAGTCCCATTTTTTATATTAGATAAGTGAAGTTGGACTTGTTTTCCGGTTCGGGGGGGTATCGTGTATTCTATGGTGTTAGGGTTTTGAGGGATTTTGTAGAATTGTAAGGGAGTTTCTTTCCCCTGAATGTTGATGGTATTTGTTTTTAGTTTTAGGGTTGCTTCAAGTAGTTGGAGGTTGTCTAGTCCTAGTAGTAAGTCGAATTGGTCGTGGAAGTCGAATACATAAAATTTACATTTAGCATGCGTATTAGTAATCTGATCGACAAACATACTAGTAGGTATACGAATACTATGTGTACCAGATGTCTGTCCATGCGAAGTGGACACTATAAATTTGTCTTTTTTCAATAATTTTTTGAATTTCTTATGAGCTACCTTATTTTTAATAAAACTGTTAGAACTACCAGTGTCAATCAAAACTTTTAACTTATTGGTTGTGGTGATGAACGGCAATAACGTAGAAGATTTTTCCAGGTGCATTAGGTCAAATCGTTGTTCTCCTCGGGTGTTTCTAAAAAAGAGTCGGGTTCTTCGTAATCTTCATTTGGGGTTTCGTTTGGTGTTTCCTCTTCGTCTTGTGGGGACAATTCGTGTGTCAATGTGGTCTGGTAACTCATGGTATCCTTGGTTCGCAAATGGTGTGGGATGTAAGGAGTGTCTCTTGGGGGTAGATTTTGTGATTTTTGTCCTTGGTTGTTTGATTGTTTATTAAATTGGGATGTTTGCCATGGTTTTTGTTGGAATCCTTTCTGGGGCGGTTTTACAAATCGCGCTCCTGAATTGGAAGGCGATGGTTGTTGATTCGGGTATCGGTTCCCAGGTTGGTTAGACTTCTTGTCGAAGTATTTCTTCTTTAATAAAGGGAACTGATACTCATTGGTTAAAATGCTGATAGCATCGTTGAGGTTCGTAGGCCCTTTAGTAATTAGGAGACTACCGATGTCCTCGTGTAAACCCATGAGGAAGCTACGCAAGGCTGTGCGTTCTATTAGCTTAAATGCGGTGGGAGTATATTCCTCAGTGGAATTTTTCATTTTTGATATAAGAAGTGAAAAGTGTTTGGATACTCGACTATGAAAGTCGAACGGGCTTTCGGTTTGCCCTTGCCTCATTTTTCCTAGCTCGAGGATGAGGTGTTCCTCATCCCGTCGATCGCTAAAGTTGGCGATTAGAGCCGCTTTGATCTCGGCCCAAGTATTAAGGGGATTGTTACTAATTCCCGTGGCAGCTTTGCCTTTAATTTTTGCTCTGAGGTTGTTGATAATGACCTTATTGTCATAACATTCGGGTTCCTCATTGGAATAAAATTGCTGTATTAATTCTTCGCTTCTCTCTATGTATTGAGAGAGCAATTCTGGTTCCCCGTGAAATTCGGGTACCCCACCAAAGTCGTTTTTTGACGGTTTGGGACGAGGGTGTACCGGAGGTAGGGGTGCTACGGCTCTAAGAAGCTCTTGGAGCTGACCTGCGGTCAAGGTGAAAAATTGTTGCGGGGGATGCGACATGTCTGAACTACACTCTGAAGGGTTGTCGTTAGTAGTGGCGGAGCTTTCGCCGGAAATAGTACGTCTACGTGACGGTGGACTCCTAGGTGGACCAAGATCGGTTAGTAAGCCGTGCAGTAAATTGCGTCTCGTACTTACAGGAGAATAAGGCCGATATTCATGGTCTCTGGAGGTGGTCGACTTCCTTGTTGAAGGGTGTAGTTCTCTGGCTGACTTCCTATGGTCTCTTCCGGCCGTGGTGACGGATGCGATGGAGTAGATTCGTGTCCGAAGAATAGTTCCAGTTGTAAATTATAGAAATAAACCGATTTTCGTCAACTGGTCCTACCGACTGCGCCAATTAAATAATGTCCCTCGAACGCACCGTTTTTAAAAACAATTTATTTTTCAAGAACAAAGTTAAGATACACTGGACAGAGCACGTGAATAGGAAGAGCGACGAGTCTTAGGTTGCTAGTAGTATTTATGCCCTCGGGAGGTGAGTGGGGGCGAGCTTGGAGAACAAAGAGATCGGATATTTCTGCTGACGAGGTGCGATAGTTCGCCAGAGCTGAGGCTGCTGAGTCAGCAGCACGTGGAGAGATGAGCAATATGTGACAATGGTCCTATTGTGTACTGCGAAGGTAACTTGCATTTTAGATTAAGTTAGGATAGTATAACTTTTGTCCTATACCTACCTACGACTAAAGGTTCTGCACTGAATTTGGCTAAAACATGTTCCATCTTTATGTAATCTAAGCCGTAGGCTTTAAGTAGGTGGCATCTGGTGGGTCCAGGGGGACTGGCGAAGCGCCGAGTTTTTGTTCCGACTCCCTTTGAGGTACCTCCCCAGCCTCTAGTGTTTCTGGTCAGGATGGAACGTTTTAATAACACCTATTCTGCCGTGCTAAGCCAGAAAGTCGTACCTTGACTTCACCCAACTTTCGGGAAAACGACCTAATAGGTTTCGTGGTAAAATAATCTTTCGCGGGATTATTTTTCCTCCTTTTACAACAACTAAAAGTTTTTCTTAAAGGAAATTAGTTGCTAAATCGATTTCTGAAGTCAAAATTAAATATTTTTTAGTGTAAGTATATTGTCAAAAAACTGTATAACATTTTTCCATTCTTATTTTACTTACATTTAAGCCAGATATACTAAGCCTTGAAGTCGTATCTCGATTTTGCTAGCACTAAAAGTCGTATCTATGATTGATACGACTTCAAGGCTTAATACGAGTATATCTGGGTTAAATGTAAGTAAAAAAGTGGGTGTGGCACATAGCTTCCTCGTCACTGTAACCACTGTATACGTCATTGAAAATATTTATTCAATTTTCTCAATCATATATTCAATTATCAGTTCGGAGTTGTAGATTAGGGTAGAATGTGGAATATACGAGGAATATACGAATGTGGATATATACTCGTAGTTTGGTTATTGTTATGCAGAAGCATGACACGAAAAAGGTGAAAATATATTTTATTATTATTAAATTATGAAATGACGAAGAAGTGATTGGTTAACTTTACAATAAATTGTTGATAGCAAATACATTAAATTGTTAATATATAATAAATAATTTAGTGATCACAGTATTTCGAAAAATAAAATATATGCGTCGTTTAAAGATGGGATAAGTTATTTCTGTTACAAGTTATTACGTTTGCGCATGCGCGGTGGTTAAGTAGCATAAACTTGGGAGCCATTATTTTCATTGGGGAAAAGCGCAGTGGCTACTATCAGCCCGAAGTTGGTGATTTTCATAGGAGACTATTTAAATACTAATTTGTAACATCCCTGAGAATTTCATTGAAATCGGATGGAAAATGTAGAAGTTATGGCTGTTACGAGGAATTCACGTTTGCGCATGCGCAGTGGCTCCTAAGGGCAGTGGAGTCCGAAGGTGGTGATTTTCATAGGGGACCGTCTGCACACCAACTCGCACAATCCCTGAAAATTTCATAGAAATCGGACAATAACTTCGTATAGTTATGCCCGTTACAAGGATTTCATGACAGACACACAGACAGACAGACACTTAACCAAAATTGATCAGAAAGGTCTAAAACGCAAAACGCGAGTGAAAATGTTGATTTTGGTGAACTTTTTTTTACATCCTTGAAAAGTGAAAACAAAGCTTCCGCTACCTTGGTAGACTCGGACGCAATAAGAATGGAAAAATTTTATACAGTTTCTTGACAATATACACTAAAAAATGTTTAATTTTGACCTAAGAAATCGATTTAGCAACTAATTTACCATAAGATAAACTTTTAACTGTGGTAAAAGAAGGAAAAATAATGCCGTGAAAGAGTTATTTCACCACGAAACCTATTGGGTCGTTGTCTCGAAAGTGGAGTGAAACCAAGATATGACTTTTTGGACTGCAGAATAATTCGGTTAGGTAACACTAAGAAGGTTCCTAAAGTCACCACTAAATGCTGAGTTTTCAGAGGCAAAAAGTCGTATCATGCCGAATCAGAATGCAATAAGTCGTATCGTCGAAATACTAAGGCCGATTCTCGTAACTGTGTCAAGGTACGAGTTTTCTTCTTCTGACTCGCTCTGATACTAGTTGCTTAGCATAATCAAGTTAATATGCCTTAACGCAAAAATCGAGAGGCTTGTTTGAGGCATTTCTAGTCGAGATACGACTCTAAAACTCCGAAAATCGATAGAAATCGACCCCCAAAACCCCCGGGTACCAATAACTCAATTTGGTCAAATATTCACGTTACGACTTTCTGGCTTAGCACGGCAGTATTGTTATCCACTCAAGCGAGGAGTTTTAATTACTTTTTCATAATTTACTGATGTATTGACCAAAACCCGCATATGAACGATCTACACAGGCAAATAATAAACCGTTGTGTAATAATGTGCAGCGTCCTTATGAGGACGCTCAATTATGATTGAGTGGAAAAATCAATTCATTTGAATCATACCTCAGGTTGAGATATGATGTGGTTGAGGCATGCTGTTTTCCCAGTGCCAGGAGGTCCAGATATGTAGATGGTGGATGACACCTGGGAAGCCAAACAGTCTCGGATGATTCCCGAGATCTTGTCAACTTTCTCGCCTCTGCAAGGGAGTGAAGAAGGCGCAGAAGTGTGGAGAGCTCTTATAGCGTCGGAAAGATCTGGAACGAAATTTACGAGATAAAATGCGATTAATTCGAAGGCTAATAAGAGAAATACAACTTGGATACAAAGTTTCCTCAAATCGAGTGTACGATACAAGTTCGTTGGTATCTTCTAGACTTGTAGGATGGCAGTGGCAGAGTAAGGCCTCGACTACGATAGAAGCGTCAAGCGTTAAGCGTCGAGAGTCGAGCGTCAAGCAAAAAGGGGTGGCTACAGTACGAGCGGAAGGTGACTAACTAGATGGGGAGTTCCAGTCAGTTCACCACCATGCCAGCGAATATGCAACTTTTGCTCCTTGCACTAAGTGACAATTCAGCTATTTAAAAAGTTATTTACTGATAAACCGTGTCTGTAGAAGTTTTAGAGTTCATCCTATTAATGTGCTTAGGAATTGTGAAGGAGAAAACTACAAACGTTTTCACAAACTAAAAGAAGACACGAAAAGATTTTTTGAATACACCAGAATGTACCTACATTTTTGCTGCTATTTCATCCTTCTTGTTTTGGTTTATTATTTTCAATAATGAACCTTTGGAATCGTATCAAGAAAAAAATGTTAACCCCCCTCAAAATTTGTCGGTTTACGTTTCAAGGTACGTGGAATCCAAAAATGGAACACAAATTTTACCGTCCGTCCGCCGTACGCGGCTCTTTCTTTAGTTAAAATGAACCGATTTTGATAAAATTTGGTATATGGGCTCCATTTAGGATCTATTTGTGCCCCGAAGCTTTTGGTTGATGTCAGTCACTTAGGGTTGAAGAATAAGGGTTGAAAATTTATTTGAAAACGCCCTAACTCAAAAAATTTTGATATAAAGGTATTATTTTTCCTTCAATTTAGGATTTTATAGAATGTTTAGAATTTTTTGAGACCACGCGGAGCTCTGTAGGACAAACCGTCCGCTCCATGCGAGAATTTAAGGATTGGGCTTTCAATAAATCAGAAACATGAGTGTGAATCGCAAAAGAGGCCTAATCTCCGTTCAAATTTTAGCTGACATAATACGACTGTTATTCGTTTCTTCTAGTTGTCTTCAGTTTTGCGTCCTTAGCAACCAGTAATCAAATTTCCTATTGAAGGCAGCACCCACAACTCTTTATTTCTTCCAATCGAGTGTGAAGCGTTTATTTCTTGCAAAAAATGAACTTGATTGTGAAGTAGGTAGGTAGTAGATAGGTAGTACCTATGGTTGGTAGGAAGTGACAATGGTTGTGACAAAAATGAGTTGTAGTACTCAGTTTTGCGTCCTTAGCAACCAGTAATTGAATTTACTTTCAATTAAATTAAATATGGATTAATATCAAATTTAAATTTAATTAAAATTAAATTAAATATGGATTAATATCAAATTTTTAGTATCTATCCTCATCGGATAGGTACTGAAAATTCTATATCCATGGTGCATGCATATCCATATCTGTGGAATAATAGGCATGCAGGATTCAAGAACACAACGAAAAAACTTTGAAAAGTGATAACAAAGCTTCCGCTACCTTGGTAGACTCGGAAGTAAAATCTGCAAATTATTACGCGAAGGTTTATTCTTAAATAATAATACGCAGCAAAATTTTTACTGTACGTCGATTAAGTATCCGTTTCTAATAACATCGCTATCAGAGGGCTGAGTGCCTTCATTACGAACTTTAGTTCTAGGTTGCTATAAACTGAAAAGGCCAATTCAAGGTGCTAGCAACGCCTTGTAGTTGTATGTTTTAGTTGTTTGTGTTGGCTGATTCATTGGCGTTAGTTAGTAGCAGCATTACCTCTTCCTTATTTACCCTTGGAGCATTACCAATTGTTAGTTCATTTCAATAAATCTCCATTCGTTGATTTTTTTGCAGGTACATTGACACATTCATGATTGATATAGATAGGTGCGACAGGTATTATCAAATTGGCAGTACCCAATATAAAATCTGCCATTTCAAGGAACTCGTGTATTTATTAAGAGCCCTATACGCTATAGGTTTAAACGAAGATAATCGTCAGCCTGTCGATCGGGGTCACCCTCAACTTTTCAGTTAATCTGAAAACTCTCGCCACACTTGTTGGTCAGCAGGTTCGTGATCCGCACCTGTAGTTTCCGTCAGTTTTATGACAGCTAATTTACTCTAGGAAGCTCGAACTACTCTAGGGAGCTCGACCAGTCAGATGCCAATGAGGAATTTCACCATGTTGGAATTTCCTATTTTTTACCCCAAAATCGTATTCAGCACCTCGAAAAACTCCCTACGGCAAACTTTCAGCCCGTACTTCCTAATTTACGAATAAACAAAACAGTGTAAAAAATATGAACGTTTAAAAAAACCTGGAGGATGACGTCAACCTGGAATAGTTAATTTACGGCCGCTTGAAGCGCTGAGATCGTGAAGTCTATAGTCCCCAGATGCAACATTTCACAAAACCGGTAAAGATCGAAAAACTGAAGAAAAGGATAGAAAAAGCAAGATGGGGAAAATTAGGTTTTCCCTGTTTTTTGATAACACGATTTTGTAATACCAACGGGCAACACTGGGAGGAGACGGCGATCCAAACAGCCAATCAGTGAGCGTTTCAGCTTCACGTTGAAGAGGTCCGTTTTCCCGGTAATTTTTTGAAATCATAAATTTTAATTGTCTCCCAAAAATGACAGATTTGTTTTCGAAATCAACCCGATTTTCATCTATCCCACACCATTAACTATTCAGGAAAAATGCAAACAGAATTCGGTGAAATTCCTCATTAAGCTGCCACATAATTTTTTCGAGTCTCTCTTTTTCAATTGCAAATTAATAAAAAATTAAAGCTTATTTTTCAATACGAGCTTCCAAGTTCAGGCTTTACAAAATCAGTGAATATTTCTTAACAAGAAACAAATTTGATGAAAATGACGTGGCCACTTGTCCACTTTCAGACGGCTTCTTAAAGGAATTCAATATGAAGTTCATCAATTTCTATGAAGACCTAATCATCAATAGTTACCTTCATATCTATCCTCAGGTGGGAACGAAATGCTCTTCGCCACCTTGGAATTACGGGTATCAGAAATCTTGATGTTCTTGAGCTGTGTGCATGGGCTTTTGGAAGGGCTCTTGGCAATTTTCGGAGGACTGCTTTCGACTTCTAAAATAGAAATACAATGCTGAAAATTAGGCAGGTAAGTCGCTAGAAACCCAATGTCAAGTATTGTTCAATCAGTTAATTCGAAGGTACTTATTATATTATATTAACTTTACTTCTTACGTATTTAAGGCGCACTATTTATGTTATATTAACTTTACTTCTTACGTATTTAAGGCGCACTATTTTTATTATTATATTAGTTTTGCTTCATCAATCCAAATACTCGATGATCCCCGGTACATGCTACCACTTATTCAGGATGAGAGTGATTGTCAACTTTTCCAACAGAGGTTAACAACGATGAGGATTGGAGTGCTTCAGAATTGTTCAGCAATTTGAAGATGTGGGTGCACGAATCGGCCGGAGAACCATTGGGGCTGGAGAACAAAGCGAAAGGTAAGACTGAATGGAAGACAGGATGTGTTTTCACGAAAATTACGAAGAAAACGGAGGCCTACCGTGCTTGGTTGAACCACAGAACCCATTGGGCCTGGGAGAAATACAAACGAAGAAGAAAGACGTTACAAGGGTAATCAGGATTCGCAAACGGAAATACTGGGAGAGGGTCTGTCTGGGTCGGCAGCAGCCAGCCCAGCTGGCTGGGAGCTCCCAGTAGGACTAAGACAAGAGTTAATCTGATTCCTTAAGACAAGATGAAGGAGAACTTTAATGGTATGTTTTCTGAGAAGAGAGCGGTAACCACAGAAAAGGATTATGAAAACAAAGTCTCAAGCTTGGTTCAACCAGTACGTGAAGACTCTGCGATTTTCAAAGAATGGAAAGGCACCTGGTCGAGGAGGAGTGCCCATGGAGTTGTGGAAGTACGGTGGTCTGGGTTTGATTAGATTATTGACAAGATTGTTCAACCAGATTGTCGAAGGAGATGATATCCCCAACCAATGGAAAATGGCGAATATGTCTACGACACATTATGAAAGAAAGTAAGAGGGATCTCGACAACCACCTTGGCTAAAGACTCTAATCGCTGAGTCGGCTACGGAGCAAGCTCATAAAGCAAGGGCAACAGTGCTGAACAGCAAGCTGGGTTCACAAAAGAGAAGTCGTGTGTGGATAACATCTTGATCATTTTTCAGAGATGTGGATGCCAAGGGGCAGAAAGCCTAATTTTGTGTACTGTTTTGAAAAGGCGCATGATTCTATCCCCATCTCTCGTCTCTGGTTGTCTAGCAGAAGGTAGTGGTGGAAATCTCCTTATACGAAATGGTCATCAAAAGCCACTTATCGCATCGTGATGGTGCGAAAATGGGGAAAAGTTTTTCATATAAGTTTCTAGTTTCAGGAGGCCTGCGGCAGGGTTGTGGAATGTCCCCGACTCTGTTCAAGATCTACCTGGAGGATATGCTGCGCCAGTGGAGTAAGCCTGGTCAAGAAATGGGAATTCCACTGAATAATCAGGTAGTCCATTCACAGTTGTTGCAAAGTCAACGTCAAACTTCAAAGTTGCAAGAAGAGTCAGCGTCAATGTCAAAAACTGAGTACCAGGTGATTGGAAGAGATGGGGACGACATTACTACCCCACAATGGGGTGTTTTGGTGGGTCGGAAATTCAGGTTTTTGACCTCAAATTTGCATTCAGCACCCTTGAAAACCTATATACTACAACTTTAAGCCCAATGATACTATAACATGTGGTAGAAAAATTAATTAAAGAGATCACACGTTTGAAAAAAAGGCGGGCCTCCATCAACGCACACAACTACGCCGTGCGCCTGTGTGAGTAGTATTTTGTAGTATCCAAGAGATTCTCATCAGATAGCGTTACTTTATGGTTCAATCGTTAGCATTACCTACGCCTGCAATCGGTTGTTTTCTGTTTGCTTCGATTGTGGTTTCGACTTATCATATTTTCAGCTAGTGTATCGCCCATGATTTCTTTTCTTTCTTTCGTTTTAAATATGACGGAAAAGCAGAGGAAGATCAACGTTCTTGAGCCTCAATTTGAACCTGCTACCAGTGAGTACATTCCAATCTCTTCTCTGTGCATGGATACTTTTTTCAAAGACAGTTTTGGCTAGCTGCGTCACGATTGGCTAGCTACGTCACACCATTCAAATCTTCAACCTTCCTTAGCTTCTCTGATTTTTAAAAAACATTTTCTTGGCGAACAGACCCAATCCTGAGCCATAATCATTTGAAAAAAAATTTTTTAAAAAATGACTGAAATACCCCATTGGGAGTTGTCAAGTTTGTCAACCAGTACAGGTACCTGGGATTCTTCAGGAGGGCCTGGAAGCTGTCAGGCCGACATGGAAAGACGTAACCAACAGGCTCGAATTGCAATTTGTTCACTGAATGGGGTACTATGGAGTAGGGAATTTCACATTCAAACAAAACAATGAATTTTAAATAAGCCAGTAGACAAACAAAATCTGTGTTTGTCTGTCGAAAGTAAATTCCTTGTTCTGGGCATAAGTATTGGAAATAAATTACCGTTTTTGATTGTGTGGTTAAGCTTTGGGGTGTAGTTCGTTATCCGCCCCCATTTTGTTCTCTCTTTTGCAAGCACACCCGACCACCTTTTTCATTTTTTAAGGAGTGTTCCGTAAACTAGATCTCATCTTCTTGAGCACAATCGTGACGAAATATAATTTTTGATTGGTTAAGATTGGGAAATTAGGTGTTGAAAAAAGTGGGGGCAAATACCGAACTATTTCTCTAGTGAAAAAGTTCTGTATGCGCCCCCACATAGTTAATAATGGAAAACACAACATTTTTGGTTTAAATAATTCATTTATTAATATGATTATTACTTCTGACACATATTGTGGTGTTGTATTATTCTATGGCAATTGAAATAAGGAAGTCCCTCCCCATTCCCAATTGCCACGACATGTTAGAACAGAACGTCTTTCGCTTCAAGACCTTATGACGACTCACCCTATCGCTTCTCGAACGTTGACCTACGGTCGGAAGTGATTTCATCGCTACAGTCAACATCGTTTTTATTTTATTTATGAGCATCGCATCTCAACCTCTTAACTTTCGATCAAAGTTATTCTCTGCCTCACCAGTTATCTCTCCCAAGAAAACGTCCCAGGCCGAATCAATGCAATTCGGTCGTGGGGGCGGTTATCGAACTTTTTCTCTAGGGAAATAGTTCGGTATACGCCCCCCATTTTTTTCAATGTCTAGTTTCATTGCTTGGAGTATTTGAAAACATAAGTGCGGTATATTATTCAAACAGACCATGAAATCTAGTTTACGGAACACTCCACAAAAATTGAAAAAGGAGGTCGGGTGTGCTTGCAAAAGAGAGAACAAAATGGGGGCGGATAACGAACTACACCCAAGCTTTGAGTTAGTGGAGACCACGAATATCATCGAATCATCAAAATAATTGCTTCTCAATCGTATTGCTGTTTGTCAAAATAAAAACAACTTAACACGATCGTGAAACTCATGATACAGGTGGTGGAATTTGTCAACAGTATTGCCCTATAACACTTCGAGAGCTCATTTGAATGCCAATGAATTTTATAAGTCCATGTTATTATAGGTATCCCTTCATAGCAATCGTTTTTAAGGTAATTCAAAATCTTAGGCACCTTATTAGTGAAAGAAAAAGTTGTACCCACCTATGTATTTCAACTTCCCAAGTTTTTGTTGATTCTCATACAAGAGCTGCATTAATCAAAAACCAATTTATCACTTTTCACCACCGTGGATCAGGTTAGCGCCTATCATTGATTGGCATGAAGAAACTTTATTTTGACAAATCCTCCAACACTTACTACATGTCAGTGTATCTGCCAACCTTCGTTGATCTGATGTTACTGACACTAGTAATTTCTAGTGTACTTATGTGAGATCCAAATGCATCGCTGGAGAAATGCATTCTTCAAGATACAACTGATAAAACGCTGAAACCAGAAATCATGGAATGCTTACCCTTGCAATCGTTATAACGTTTGGACGATCGACTCTTCACCTGTTGAACATTCTTCTCTACTGAAGGTTTTACCGATTCCGAATTCTCCTTTCCTTTAGCAGCCTCTCTCTCAGGCTGTTTCCTCGGTGAGTTTGGAATAGAAGATGTTTTTAGGGCAGAAGACATGTTCTTAAATTTTTATTATCCGTTGATGTCGGAAAATTGCACTGCACCTTCTTCCAGGAGGCCACACTTTTCAGCTGCTTACGAAAGACTAACTATCGCAATATTCTTAATATTAACACACAGCTCTACTATGAATAGCACTTTAGGGAGCTCAAAATTGGAAAATTAATTGGTAAATTGAATTGAAAACTGGGTTGACGAACAACCTGAGCTACGACAGATCCACAAGTACTTTCGTTTCGTGACGTCGCAGCTACGTCAAAAAGGCGCGATTGTAGCAGAGAACCAACAAAACAAATACCAACACTTACCAGTATGGATGTATTGTACTTCCATCCATTAATCAAAACATTACATAAAACCCTTGAACTATTAGTTCTAGTGTCATTACAAATTATAAGTATGAGATTGGTAATGAAATTTAATGCTTTAACTAGGGATTGACAACTCAAGGTATTTTTACATGGAAGGAACACTAGCTTATTCCATGGCTAATGGACTTAACTCATGGAAGTTCCTTAGCTTGAAGAAGAATAATGTAGGTAATGTTCGCTACTGGTTATATCTATTCATAACCTGATTTTTGTATATTTTGTAGTTGCTGTTTGTGCCTGGTTGGTGATTTTGGGTTTTGATCAGCTATCAGAGTTTGGTTGGTTCAATAATTTGCCGTTCGAATTAAAATTGATCGGACACTCGTGAGACAAGCTTGCCCTTTATACCCTGCAGGATTCGGTGATCATCATGACATCTCTACCAACGGATATGGATTTGGAGGAAGAGTTGAAGACATTGACGAAAACAGTTGAAGTTTCTACGGAGAATGAGCAGGGACCCGAGCAAGTACCTGAAAAAACAACCACTCTTCAAGCGGTTCTTCAAGTACTGAGGAAGTACAATCTAAAGGTACATGAATACAGATCCTTGTGAATTTGCGAATACTGTCGGGGAGCGTGATATGGTTCAACTTCTTTTGGTAGGTACTTGCTACATTGTCAAGTAACAAGTCAGAGAAACTACACTGCAGCAACATTCATTAATTAGTGTGTACTGCTGGGTACTACAGCAGGGGAACCGGCGTTATCTCCCTAGCTCCGAAAAAAGGTGTCATTATCTCCCCGGACTTTTTGAGCCACATTTCACTATCTCCCCAAGGAAAGTTACATTTCCCCAACTGGGATTGAAGGGTTTGAAAAAATCACGTTACATGAATTTTTTTTTAAAGTTTTCATTTAATAATGCAAAAATAAGCTAGGTAATGTTGTTTTATTACAGTCATTTGGAAAATCACAATCTGTCAGGTAGATACTAAAAATACCGTAGGTACCTAATATACCTCGAGCCCTAATGTTCGTCGAACATTCCGGCAAACTTGGTACTCACCTTCTTCACGTACTCGAAAGAGGTTATTGCACATTTTTCTTTCTTTCTGATAAGGTTTTCCACCCAACAAGATTTTCGTTTCGTCCGAGCAGATGGAGTTCTCACTTGCCCAAGTCCGATCGACCTGATTTTAGCGTAAACGTCAGTCTGGTATGCTTGAAGTGCTTCAATGAAAACGTAAATATTTGGGTGAGGCGAAGGGAAGAGACTTTTCTAATGGGAGTGAAAACTTTCACAAGCGTTTGTTGTTCGCGTTGGAGTGCCTGTTTGGGACGCCCACACATGAGGAGGAAACAACGCGTCCTCAGCAACGTAGTTGTTGTGGAGGTACTCAAGGAATTTTGATGTTCTAGCGTCGTTGTCTGGTCGTTCAAGTATCCATTCACAGTAAATGTCGCCAACTTCGGTGGGATCAACGAGAGGCAACCCAAACACATGATGCAGCCAAATCCCAACACAATCATCCTTGTCCTTGTATGTGGAGACGAGTCCCAATTCTTGAATTTTTCTGAACCTGAAAACGAGTCATATTAATGTCATAAAATTATTATTTGGTCATAATTATTATATTAGAATTTTCAAAGAAAGCTTTGGTGTACGTACCATGCTTGGCTCACGTGAAACTTGCAACCGACTACCGTTGCTCCTTGCCATACGATCCTGACGGCGTTATGAATCGCTATTTCAAAGTCGATTACGACAGTTGGCAGATAATGCCAAGGTCCGCTCTTGTACGGGGGAGATGTCAACAACCCTCTCAACCGCCCAACGACGCCTTGGGGAGATAGTGCCTGTCGTCCCTACAGCAGCATCAATTGAATCGATGAGAATAAAAACAGTACAAGTCCATTTTTGACGATTGTTGAAAAATGGCTTTTTGTAGGTTGTAACCAGTAGAACTACGCATTGAGCACAAGAGCAGTATGCTAACCACACTCAGTAAGCTTGAACAGAGCCTAAATGAAAATGATTGAGGGAAAAAACAGTAGGAGTCCATGGACTTATACCACCTGACACCTGATATCTCGATAAGCTGATTGGGGACATGTACTGTTGTCATTCTCACTGATTCAATTAGTGTGTTCCAAACTACCGTTGACCCGAGAAAAGCCGGAATCTCCTTTTCCATTTTCTCTCTGGCAGAACTGCTGTTGAACTTGGTTTTTTGTACAACTCTATTCCTATTCTGATTTCTAAATGATCACTTCTAACCAAAGTGATTCTCAGGCTCAGAAAACTGTAGCGAATGAGAAGACCTTAGAAATACCTATAAGTACGTAGGGTAGGTATAATAAGTTATTACCTAGATTTATTTGTAGTATTTTGAGTATACAGGTTTTCCAAGAATCTTTATTGAGGCTTTTTGTACTGACAAGTGTTAAACTAGGCAAGACGAGCCTACAACAAGACAGATATTTGATGTGTCCAAAACACAGGAAGGCTGTAGGGTGGATGTGCTTTGGAGACAACATCTACAAAATATGGATGCAAATCTTATTATTTGGTATCAATATCAAATTTAGTACTACAACATATATTTAGTAGATTCTTAGTGTTAAGCATGCTTGAGGTCTCGAAAAGGTTCAGTCATAGGCTTTTGAAAATCATAGCTGTATCAAAAAAAAAAATCACAATGGGAGATTTTATTCATTATTATTTTTCATAGAGGATGAAAATTAACATGAGTGGGGTTGAGCAATTGCATACCCTTGATACCTATAACGTAAACTGCAATGGTTTTACCTCAACGCAATATCTTCGGTACTTTCCTCTTTCAATATTGGGTTCGTTCGGTGAGGCAGTCCTGGACCGTCCAGGACTGGAGCAATCCAGGACTCGTGACGTCACAGAGTCGTCCTGGACTGTCCGAGATTGGGTGTTGTCTGAACGCACACGGGACAGCACTGGAAGCATGGATAGTTTTTACGTATACAAAATCCATGCCAGAGAGATGTGGAATTTATTCATTTAAGGCGATTTTAATTAGAATTTATTAATTTTTTAGACATATTTATTAATACGTCTTAGTGACTCTTTTTTGTATAGGAAAAATAAATGCTTCTATTATGAGGTTAGTTGCCAGACTAAAGGTGGGTTCACAAGCGCCCAACTCTGTGTTTCCGACTCTTTCCGTTCTGCTCGCAGATTGGCCAAGAACTGACGGAAGGAGCCAATCAGCGGGCAGAACGGAGAGAGTCTGAAACGCAGAGTCGGACGCTTATTAAATAAACCACACTCATCACGTCACTTTCGTAATCAGAAAAAGTATCCAACTGTTGAATCATCAAAAATTAACTTCCCTCGACCGGGGGTCGATCTCCTATCGTCCGACTAAACTATATTCACACTTCTGAGTCAGAGCTCGTTACCACTGAGCTAAGTAAGCGAATGGACAGAAATGCGAAGAGGTAGCTGATCACATCTCCCCCCCCCCATTAGGAAATCTTAGGTACTGCGTTACCTAGACAAGGAGGTGAGGGGCAGCTTTGGCCGGCGTTTTCCAACCCAGTGAGAACGCGCTATTTTTGACTGGCTTCGGAGTTTTTGTTATTCTTCCTTATAGACGGGGTGGGGGATCTGCTGACCTCAACGTTTGTCCGAATAGGCGGTGGCTCGACTCGTGTCTTGAGAGGGAGTTGTTTTTGATGACCCAATCTTTTAATGAATTAATGTTTCTCTGAGAAATGCTAAGGAGACTATTCGTGTCCGGTATGACTGCGCCACATTGTTGAATCATCAAAAATTAACTTCCCTCGACCGGGGATCGATCTCCTCTCGTCCGACTAAACTATATTTACACTTCTGAGTCAGAGCTCGTTACCACTGAGCTAAGGAAGCGAATGGACAGAAATGCGAAGAGGTCGCTGATCACAACACAACATCATAATCGGATTTTCAAAAAACTTCTGAATTCTCGAAAGATTGTTGTCATTCAAACTCGAGAGGTGAGGAGCGGGAGAAAAAAGTGCAATGCGCATGCGCCGGACTCTTTACTCTCGCTGATATCTGGGTGATTCTCAGAAAAAGCTCAATAATAGTGTTATGGTAGGGTTTCTCCAAATGTGCGTCCTAGTTTTTTTTTCTAATTTTTTTTTCATTGGGTTTATTCCCGTCTCTGCCTACTAGAACCTCTTGAAAAATTTACTTTTATCCGAAATTAATACCTTTTCTTTTGTCTTGAAAGGCTCAATTCTCATTACCACCACCTGTAATGATTTAATTTTTGCCTACAAAAGTCTTCTCTTAAGCCTTGGAAAATATTGATTGCGTGAAAAAACGACTGAAACTGAAAGTCTACATGTAGATCTCATCAAAAACAGAGTGGTGTGATTTTTAAATCTATTTGGTGATGCCAATAACTTATTTCAAAAAGTGTAATGGTGAAAAGTCTCATTACCGCACAAGAATCAAAATTTTCCCTCCCACAGCGACCAACAGGACATTTTGGCGAACTTTCGACGAGAATCGTAGTGGCAATACTGCTGAGCACTAGGGAACTCGCCTCCGCCATTTCCCTCGTAAGTTGTAAGCAGGGGTGGTTGTTAAAGGTCACGTGTCAGGTGCGTACATTTATTGTTATCATTACCACAGTTCAATGATTCTCTTTCAATGTTGGTGACTAATTTTTTTAGATCGCATTTTTCTGTAGCCCACTAATTGCCTTCTCAAACGGCGTAGAATGAGGAATATAGTATGTACAGAACGAAAATGGCAAGCTCTCCAATTTTGAATTCTCATTACCACACATCAAACTATCTCATTACCACTAACTTAATAAAGTTCAGTGGTAATGATAATAGGCGAGTGGTAACGAGAAAATGTTGTTAGTTGAGTACTTTAAAGATGAAGATGAAGTATATATTATATTATTTTCTACGTCAGGTATCTATTGACAGTTTTTAAAAATAAAACGATTTTAGGTTTTCGAATTCTGATATTCTTATCTCCATATTGCCCTAAGCCCTTAGAATAAAAAAAAATTCTTATCGTTCCCTTAGGTAGCCCTCAGAGATGACTCGCCCTACACTTTACCCAGCGGAACAATTGTGTGAACAAAAAAGGGAGGCTGATCGAAGGCGCAGTATGGTCAAGAGTTTCTTAAAAAAATATTTGCCTTCTTACCATCCACTTAATGAAACAAATCTGTGATGTAATTAAGTTAATTATGTGACGAATATTAACAAAATTGTCAAGTTGATTTATATAAAAAGTTGAAGATTGATATATATTATGTTGTAGACTGATAAGAGTTTTTTGAACGTCATTTGACTGAGTGTTTTAGTTTTTTTACAGTTCTTTACCTAATTGGAATACATTGATACTATTCAGATTGTCATTGATTTTAGTTTATTTATTCCCTCCCTATCAATCTATAGAAAAAAGAAAAATGGAGATTTTTCAATATAATCATCTTATCCAACCAACTGGACAAGCTCATTGCTTGAAAGGTAGAAACAGAATTGTGAAACTAATACCATATTCTTAATACCAACAAAAAAAATTAGTTCTCATTACCGCCGCACTAAAAATTTTCAAAATTGAAATTTGAGACTAAAAACTGTGAATTTAGATCTATCTTGCGTTACACATTCTTCTTTAAGTTTCCAGGAAACTTGATGAATTTTTTTCACACAGAATTGTGAATTAATACGTTATTCTCAATACCAACGACTTAAAAAAAATCAATTTCTCATTACCGCCGCACTACAAATTTTCAAAATTGAAATTTGAGACTAAAAACTGTGAATTTAGATCTATCTTGCGTTACACATTCTTCTTTAAGTTTCCAGGAAACTTGATGAATTTTTTTCACACAGAATTGTGAAACTAATACGTTATTCTCAATACCAACGACTTAAAAAAAAATCAATTTCTCATTACCGCCGCACTACAAATTTTCAAAATTGAAATTTGAGACTAAAAACTGTGAATTGAGCTCTGTCTTTCATTACAAATTCTTCTTAACGTTCCCAGGAAACTTCATGAATTTTTTTGAATTTTTTGGAGACGGTTCACTTTCTCAAAGTTTGAGCCTTGAAAATTGAGCTTTTTCTGAGAATCACCCATCTGGAGTAGGTTTGGCAAATCTCTCGTCCGGGACTACACTCCTAACCCTGGACTGCCTCACCGAACAAACCCATTACTGGTTCTTAGCTGGTGTGTAAAGGGTGCCCTCATCATCCATGAAGACGGAATCAACATCATTCATTCTTGATGTGCTCAATCTCTATTAGAAATGCCAGTAGACTGTGCCGACTAGTCAGCCCGCCTTAGTCAGAATGGAAGAACCAACCAATTACTATTTGGCCGATCAGTTATTAGTTTACTGAAACACTGTTCATTTTGATCCAACTGTCGCTGAGTTACCTTGAAGTGTGCAGAAATGGAGGTTGAATGGCAAAAGCAGAAAGCTCATACCAATTAAGTAGTTTACCTGATTTTGGTGTGTGCTCGCTGGAATCTGAGCTCATGAGCCTGGCTCACCCAATACAGCCCTTGTGACAAATAATCCAGAAAAGTAATCAGCTCACGTCAGCGCCTAAGCTGTATTTGTATTATATCTTATTTCTAGTTATTGTATCTTCGTTGAATCAATTTAACTATTGAACAACTAACAGAGAAGAAAAGTGGATTTGGAATTCAATTTTGTGGTACGTGGTATCATGAATATCATAACAATGGATGACTTGGGATTGTAACTATGAATAGCTTGAGGGTTCGCTCTTGGAGTCAGGGGGTCTCCTAAGGAACTCCCTCCCTTGAGGGTGTCCTCGTAAACAGAGATGGGCGAATTCTTATTCATAAATACGATTATGAATACAAATCATATCTGCGATTTTATGATTGTGTATACGAATACAGGTATGAATATGAATACGAATACAATCGTATTCACACTTTGAATACGATTTTCCCCCGTATTCTTATTTGAATACGATTTTATAATTTTTTCTATAATTTCCCCAAAAATTGAATTTTTAAAAAGATTTTTCCTGAAAATCATACTTTTTTAATGATTTTCTCCCGAACTCTGGACATATTTCTAACCTAACATTGTCAAAATAATCAATCGAAATTCGAAACGCTCACCAATTCTTATAGGATTTTTCACGCAGAATCGAATGAGACCAATACCAGGTCGCTACGACCAACTGAATAGAAAGTACGACGAAATGTCCGGTAAAAATCATAATTTTTTAATGATTTCCAGTGCTAATCGTTTTAAAAAATACGATTTTCTCCGGAAATTTCGTCGTACTTTCTATTCAGTTGGTCGTAGCGACCTGGTATTGGTCTCATTCGATTCTGCGTGAAAAATCATATAAGAATTTATGAGCGTTTCTAATTTCGATTGATTACTTTGACAATGTTAGGTTAGAAATATTACAGAGTTCGGGAGAAAATCATGAAAAAAGTATGATTTTTAAGGAAAATCGTTTTAAAAAAATCAATTTTTGGGGAAATCATAGAAATAATCATAAAGTTGTATTCAAAATACGAATTCGGGGGAAAATCGTATTCAAAGTGTGAATTCAATTGTATTCGTATTCATAATCATAAAATCGCAGATATTATTTGTATTCATAATCGAATTTATGAATAAGAGTTCGCCCATCTCTGCTCGTAAATCTAACTTACTATGCACTCCTCGTAATAGTATAATTTTCTCATGTAAGAGGAAGAGCGAATATTCATTAAATTTTGTCTCTTGCTCAATTTAGGAAACCGAAGAATTGCTAAAAAAAGAGGCGAAAGTAGGAGTGGATGGAGAACCTGGTCAAGGCGGAGACTCCGAAGTCAGCAACGTTCTGTCCACGTACAAGAGTGAAGGGAACCCAGAACTGTATGAAGATGCTTACATCGACTTGAAGAAATTCGTTGACGGTTCTTTGGATGCCTACAAGGTACCTACTGTGATGATTAAAAATCTCTAGTCACTTAGGTAGCATATTACTCAGAACCAACTTTCAAAGGCGGAATCATTATGGATTCTTTGGTCATGGATTTGGTTATTTCTCCACAAGGACCTGTTAACACATTGTCCTGTAAGGATCTGTAAACTCAGTGGTTCTTAAAATTTGAAAAAAATTAATTCCGACTTGCACCATGGTGTTTTTATTTCAAAAAAACATACTCTGAGCGCAGTGGTGTTTTTATTTTTAATTTATAAAAAACGAAGTTGATTTTTTCGAAATTGCGTAGTTTGAGAATCACTCTCAGAGGGATTTACTATCTCAAACATCAATATTATGTTTTATTTGTAATCAGCCATACATTTTCTTTAAGGATACGCTACTAAAACTGTCTTAGTTCAAAGAATAATAGAAAAATAAATAAATGGGTAGGTGACTCAAACTCCACGAATGGAACTTTACTCTTCTAGTGCAACTGTTCTAACCAAATTTCCATTGATCATCTAAGGAACAATCAGGTTCCCTCTCTCAATATCCATAGATCCACAAACAACAAATAACGTCCGTTTTGTTCCACAGAACAAACTGACGTTTCCTTGGCTGTTATGGGGTAAATTGTGAAAATTGGGTCAATGATGCTTCAATCAGAGATGGGCGAATTCTTATTCATAAATACGATTAGGAATGCAAATCATATCTGCGATTTTATGATTATGAATACCAATACAGGTATGAATATGAATACGAATACAATTGTATTCACACTTTGAATACAATTTCCCCCCGTATTCGTATTTTGAATACAATTTTATAATTTTTTCTATGATTTCCCCAAAAATCGATTTTTTTAAAACGATTTTCCTTGAAAACCATACTTTTTTCAAGATTTTCTCCCGAACTCTGGTCATATTTCTAACCTAACATTGTCAAAATAATCAATCGAAATTCGAAACGCTCATAAATTCTTATAGGATTTTTCACGCAGAATCGAATGAGACCAATACCAGGTCGCTACGACCAACCATATAGAAAATACGACATTTCCGCTAAAAATCGTATTTTTTTACAGTTTGCACTGAAAATCATTTTAAAAAATTATGATTTTTACCGCAATTTTGGTCGTATTCATTCCCTAAAATTGCCAACATAATTAATAAAAATTCGAAACACTCACTAATTCTTATAGGATTTTTCACGCAGAATCGAATGAGACCAACCCCAGGTCGCTACGACCAACCGAATAGAAGGTACGACGAAATTTCCGCAGAAAATCGTATTTTTTTAAACGATTAGCACTGGAAATCATTTAAAATTCATGATTTTTACCGGACATTCAGTTGGTTGTAGCGACCTGGTATTGGTCTCATTCGATTCTGCGTGAAAAATCCTATAAGAATTGGTGAGCGTTTCGAATTTTGATTGATTATTTTGACAATGTTAGGTTAAAAATATGTCCAGAGCTCGGGAGAAAATCATTAAAAAGTATGATTTTCAGGGGGGGGAAAATTCGATTTTTGGGGAAATCATAGAAAAAATTATAAAATCGTATTCAAAATACGAATACGGGGGAAAATCGTATTCAAAGTGTGAATACGATTGTATTCGTATTCATATTCATACCTGTATTCGTATTCATAATCATAAAATCGCAGATATGATTTGTATTCATAATCGTATTTATGAATAAGAATTCGCCCATCTCTGGCTTCAATTCTATTTATTGATTGGGTTTTAGT
Organism: Apolygus lucorum; assembly: GCA_009739505.2. NCBI lineage: Eukaryota > Metazoa > Arthropoda > Insecta > Hemiptera > Miridae > Apolygus > Apolygus lucorum. The sequence continues at coordinate 41,849,705 of CM019176.2, forward strand.
GAGTTCATAATATAAATATTTTGTGCTTTAACATTTGCATGAGAAATTAAACGATCGTAAAAATCCAGTAGGTACCTATCTTATTGGAGAATTTTCAGTGATACACTGCTCAACAAAACATTCAAGCATTTTTCACCTTGTAATTATATTCTTTACTAATTCATTGTTATTCTATGCGAGGAATTTATTGCCCTCACAACGAGATAGATGTTTCAATCTTTAGATAAAGGCAACGTAAAATAATTATAGGGATCAAAATAAAAGCTACGACATGAATATTGGATTGGATGAAATTGCTTGACTGAGTTAAATGTTTTCCGTCGCAGCAAGTCAGTTGTCAGGATGGCCGAGCGGTCTAAGGCGCCAGACTCAAGGGTAACCTTGCCTGCTATAGCGGGTTGAGCCTTCTGGTCCTCTCTGAGGGCGTGGGTTCGAATCCCACTTCTGACACATTTTTTTTCTCCTAGTTTCTTGTTTTGCTTCAGAGTTTACCAAGGTAGTGGAAACTTTGTTTTCACTTTTCATGGACAAAAAAAAAAGTTCTCCAAAATCAAAATTTCCACTCGCGTTTTGCGTGTTAGACCTTTCTGAACAATTTTGGTTCCGTGTCTGTCCGTCTGTCATGAAATCCTTGTAAACTATACGAAGTTATTGTCCGATTTCTATGAAATTTTCAGGGATTGTGCGGGTTGGTGTGTAGACGGTCCCCTATGAAAATCATCATCCCCGGACTGATAGAAGCGACTGCGCATGCGCAAACGTGAATTTCCTTGTAACGGCCATAACTTCCACATTTTCCATCCGATTTCGATGAAATTTTCAGGGATTACGCGGATTAGGTTGTAGATGGTCTCCAATGAAGATCATCACCCCCGGACCGTTAGTAGCCGCTGCGCATGCGCAAACGTGAATTCCTTGTAACAGCCATAACTTCTACATTTTCTACCCGATTTCAATGACATTTTTAGGGATTACGCGGATTAGGTTGTAGATGGTCCCCAATGAAAATCAAGGCCTTAAAATTTACAGAAGTCTCTGCGCATGCGCAAACGTAAAATCCTTGTAACAGCCATAACATTTACATTTTTCATCCGAATTTGATGAAATTTTCTAGGATTGTCCAGATTAGCGTGTAGATGGTCCCCTATGAGGGTAGTGAAAGGTACTTAGAGATTGGTGTTTTCAGATTAACTACTATGCATCGGATCATCTATATAATTGGGTTATGGATCCGAGGAAGTTATGTGTCACACCCACTTGGCAGACGTTTTTTTTCTGTTTTCTCAATGTCTCATAAAATATTATTATGCTTTTAACCTATGTGCGAAATAATACTATCAAAATTTTCAATTTTCTAAATGTTTTCTTTCTTATCATTGGTAGGATTACAATCCCATTAATAATTTAATATATTTTCTATAGAAAAATATAATTGAAATCAATATCGCAATGTGTTATTTTGATACTTTACCGTGTCATGGCTGAAATAGGTACACCTACCTTCCTAAAAATTGATGTTGGGTATCGTAGATCGTAGATTTTATAAAAAACTTTTTAACAAAAAAACGGACCGACCTCAAAACTGATGATGGCATCCCACTAAAAAGGAAAAAATAATAACGACAACTTATTCAGTTAGGTTGGTAGGTAGGTACGCAGTGAAGTCGCCGCCGTGCCCATCTGCAGAAACAAACATACACAAGTAGATTCCACTTCCATCTGGTTAGTATTACAACATGGGTCGATAGTGCAATACAAAACATGAATGAGAGTGGGTACCTATCATTGAGGTAATGCATGTGTTCCAAAACGATTAGGTAGTACGTCACTGCTGTCGTATGAAGGAGGATGAGAGAGTGACAATAAGTGTGAATCTCAGTAAGAATATTTCCTTTGATAACAGCTGAAGACGTCTGCGTCACCAAAAATGGCAGTTGGATAAAAATTGAACATGAGAAGGTTGTTTACTTACTTACCTACCCTTAATCCTGTTTTGTATTGCACTATCGACGCATGTTGTAACACTAACTGGTTCATTTGAGTATGAACTCATATCACAAACCCACATCATGATCTAGACAATTCTACATTCAATATGCCATACATGGAATATAAGATTAATTAGATATTATGTAATCAAAGATTGATCATGTATAATTAGATAAATAACTATTAGATACTATCTAATCAAGAGATGGTTTGTTCGAATCCCAACATTTCGTACGGGGATTCACACTTATTGTCACTCTCTCATCCTCCTTCATACGACAGCAGTGATGTACTACCTAATCGTTTTGGAACACATGCATTACCTCAATGATAGGTACCCACTCTCATTCATGTTTTGTATTGCACTATCGACCCATGTTGTAATACTAACCAGATGGAAGTGGAATCTACTTGTGTATGTTTGTTTCTGCAGATGGGCACGGCGGCGACTTCACTGCGTACCTACCTACCAACCTAACTGAATAAGTTGTCGTTATTATTTTTTCCTTTTTAGTGGGATGCCATCATCAGTTTTGAGGTCGGTCCGTTTTTTTGTTAAAAAGTTTTTTATTTTACTATTTTTGTATTTTCATAATTTTTTTTTAAATTAAAATTTTGCTTCACAATCCACTTTATCTTGAAGAAATAAGCGTTTCACTCTAAATAGGGAGGATGGTCCCCAATGAATGAGAGGGTGGTCCCCCTTGAATTTGTTGAGGGGCGGTGGGGGGAAGGGGTGGGGGGGGGGGCGGACGAGCGGGTGGGTGGCTTCGAAGAGTCGGGCGGGGGGTGAGGATGCGGAACAATCTTCCCGAAAACCACGTTTTTTGAACTATTTTCACAAAATTTCGATACTTTTAACAAAGCAAAATGAAATCTGATTGAAACGGGACCACTATGGATACTTGTAGAACACTTTTCAAGAAGAATCAGGCAGATTGGTGCCCGAATAAGAAAATGCTAGTGGTACAAACATACAGAAAAAAAAAAAAAAAAAAAAAAAAAAATCGTCGTCCCATGACACACCGAACTGTATACCTCCTTCCTTCGGCGCGGCTTCGCCGCGCATGAAGTCGGTCAAAAATGCTGTTCAAATTCGAGGCTCGCATGCCGCTAGAAAGGATGTTATGGTGACTAAGAGCGAGTGGGGGAGTCCACTTTTTCTTCCTCAAAATACTGACATTGTTAAGTAATGCATGCATTCCAGGGGACGTCCCATTGGATAAGCATTCGGTCAATTTAAACCAGTTGATAAGCGATAAAACTGTTTCACTCAATGTAATTTATTTAGTATTTTAGGCAAGAAATAGTGGACTCCACCATAACATTTCTAGCGGCAGGCGAGCCTCGAATTTTAATAACATTTTAAAATCCATGATTTACGGTACCCAACATGCGAATTAGAGTTCACCCCCCCCCCCCCCCATGAATGGTGTCAGTCTGGCACCAAAGCGGTAATACATGGTAACGTTGAACTTTTATCTGATAGTTTTAGTAGGCATTCCGTCGAAGTTCACATCCTGATTCAAGATGAAACACAAAAAACCCACGAAATTTGCGGTTTATGGTTTCCTGGCACCATGATGGTACCACTATTAGTTCCATGGTGGTAAAGGGAATAATTCATGAAAATCAAGAGGTGTAATGAGAATATTTCCTCAATTTCAAAGCTTGGGCACATTTAAGGTAAAAGCACCAATAGTGGACACTTTAAGGAAATTTTTGCATTGAATTCTCAATAGATATGATGGATTTTGTTTGGGTAACCCTTCATTTTTTGGGTAACCCTTCATTTCGGGTTTTGTAACCCTTCATTTTTTACATTCTCTGACTCTTCGTCTTTTGATTCCACACCCAAAATCTCTAAATACTTCACTTTAAATATTTATAAAATAATAATTACAAAAAGCCTTCTTTGAGGGCAAAGTGGACACCAAAATTTCCTTTAGTTTCTATAGTGGACACTTTCTGCTTCGATAGTGGTCATCACTCGTATACTACCTTTTTCGAGGGATTTATGCTTTAAATGGGGTCTGTAGGCTAGGATATTAAAAAAAATTGTTCAATTATAAAAAGTAATAGATTATTATCACATTTACAGTAGGGTAAAAGCACCAATTGTTGACACTATTAGAAAGAAAAATCATTCAATTCTGCGTTCCACAAAAGGGTTCAAGAAAATGAAAGTTTTAAGTAGTTATTATGAATTATGAGTTCCTTGTGAACAGTTTGCACGTATTGGACTTACCAAAATATTTTTTTATATTATCATAAACGAATTTTTTCTAACATGGTTTTTTGCCCCCAATGTTGACACATTTGTTCTCGAAAATTCCATTTGTTGACATCTGCAGTTCCTAATGTTGACACCAATTTAAATATTGACCCATCGCTTTCCTGAAGTTACTGCTCAAGGTAAATGAACAAAAGAGATTCGAAATAGGTTACAATATATTTCAAGAAGATACCTAATTACCTAGGAACAAGAACATATCAAATTAATGAGGAACAGGAACATACTTAATTAAAGAGGTAGGTACAAGAACGGAAACAGGGAACACAAATTTATCGGGATTGGCCCCATAAGATTTGGGCTTGGGCAAATTGTATTTGACGTTATTGACCGGTAGGAGATGATTCCCGTCGCACGAACGCTTAAACCATGTCTCCTTCATTTATTCGTCCAACTTCTTCCTCGACATGGCACAACGTCCTACTTCTTCCACGGTGGTGGTTTTCTCAGCAACACAGCGTTGTAGACTTAGTTTTGCCTGGTCGACTTCACTGTTTGAAGGTCCACTTTGTTTGCTGGCCCCTGCTGGTAAGGATATCGGCTCATCTTCTTTCAGCGATTCCTCCACTGGCTCCACTTCATTTGACAATTCCTCTTCCCTTCCTCCAATTACGTTATTCTGCTGGGCAACATCGCTGTCTTCATCCATGTCCCTAAAAATCTCAAATACATCTATATCGTCCTCGGTGGCAATCGATGGGGCCCACTCCTCTGATTCACTTGAACTCTCTGATAGTGACGAGGAACCTACGCTCCTTCTACTTTTCTTGATCGGTCGCGACTTCTTAACTTTCAGCTCTTCTTTCTTCTTCTTCTTCATTTCTTCTTTCTGGCGCTTCGTGTCTTCTTTTGATGTATTTAATAAAATGTAGTTTTCTTTGCAAGTAGAAAAAAAAGTTGATGTCAACATTAGGAACTGAATGTCAACATTGGGATCAGACGGTGTCAACTTAAGGTTCCACCACGCTAAATTGAAAAAGTCGATAGTCGTGATACACTACACTATTATTCAAATCCAAATATCACCTTAGCAACCAAATCAACAGTTTCCCCTAATGTTGACACAGGTGTCAATATTAGGACACAAACTATTTCATGAGACCCTAATGATGACACCGAATTTAACCATGTTTTCCTATTGAAATTTGGGGTTTTAATGCTTACACATTCTTCCTTATGTTATTAATGAAGCAGACGATGTGAAATGGTAATTTTACTCACACAATTTTACTTCAAAAGACTAAATTTGTTGACCTACCTCACTAACTTGCGGCAGAAGGATGGCGTCGCTGGAGTAACTGATACAGCTGTCATCAGCTTCAATTTCAGCCAGCCGAGTTATATCGGATATTAAAACTAGTGGAGCCGGCAACCTCAATAACTACCTACATTCTTATCAACAGAATGACGCCAATTTCGAGTACCTACAGTGACCCAATAGCTTATTTTTACATTTTAAAATTGAAGTGTCAACATTAGGAATAGTGTCAACAATTGGTGCTTTTACCCTAGGTAGATAGGAAGAAAGTACCTACAGATTTAACATGACTGTTTTCATTAAATTGACGAGGAAATCATTTTTCGACCACAAAACCCACGAAATACTTTACTTTAGTCATAAATTCGTTATTTACAACTGGAACAGGCTGTTGGTTTACATTTCAAGGTACGTAGAATCCAAAAATCGAATAAAAATTTGGCCGTCCTCCATACGCGGCACTTTCCCCACTTAGAAGTGAACGATTTTGATGAAATTTGGTATGTAGGCTCCATTTGTAGTCTAGTTGTGCCCCGAAGATTTTGATTGATGTAAGTCACTTCTAAGGGTTGAAAAATAAGGTTTGAAATTTTGAAAACGCCCTAACTCAAAGAATTTTGATATGTATAAAGGTATTGTTTTCCCATCAATATAAGATAGTATAGAATTTTTTGAGACCACGCGGAGCCTTGTAGGACAAACCGTTCGTTCCCTACGAAACTTAAGGGTTGGACTTACGATAAATCAGAAACACTAGTGTGAATCGCCAAAGAGGCCTAATCCCCGTTCAAATGTTAGCTGACCGAAATACGATCGATGATTTTGTTCAAGTTGGTTGGAGGTAACAATGGCAAAACCGTGTTCTTTGCAGACGAGTGATCTATATAGAACAAAAATTAACCTTTGTGTAATAATTTTCAGCGTTTTGCAGCTGTAGCCAATGGGATGCCATTTTTGACCTCTATATTTCGTGCTCTATACATCTCCTCCTCATCATACTGCCAGAAACTACTACCTGGAGCCATTTTCCTGAAAGAAACATACAAAAAAGATAGTAATACGAACTAGAAAATGCACGAACCACCTGTTTGATCACAATTAGACTTGTTGTTTCAATAGTGGACATTAGTGATTCAAAAGATGACACCCCCTGTCCACTATTGGTCCCCATGACCAGAATGATCCCAAATTAACGTAGCATATACAGCTGTATATTGAGAACAGTCTTAACACAAACAAAAAACTCAGAATAAAAAATCATTCATGTTTCAAAAGTGGACACCTAGTGTCCACTCAATGAACATTGGTTGTTTAGTGTTTGTTAAGTGGACACAGGGCCTAATTGCCCACTCAGGATAATTTGCAAGAAATCCTTCATGGAAACTAATCTATACTATCTACTTGAACGTCACAAAAAAAACCAGAAGTCGCTCAAGCAATTATAAATTCCAAAAGTACTGTTGCAACATACCTATCTCCTTACGAGGTTCAGCAGCAAACACTACGTGCTAGCGGCAGACCTCAACTACGCCATTTTCAAATGGTTATCATTCTTTCCCATGATCCTCTGGAGTATCGGTAGTTCTACAGTAGCTTCATAGATGGTACAACCTACAAATTCTATGCATTTCAAAGTAGTTTGGCGTCTGTTACTCTTATTTTTCACATTTATGCAAGCAAGTGTCCACTATTGGGACAGTGTCCACTATACCCCCATTTACCTTAGTAGGTAAGCTATAAAGAACCCGAAATATTGAAAAATCGGATATTTTGTGAATATTATCCCTCCACTCGCCCCCTCCTCATGCTAATTTTGATACTCTGGAGATATAGCGTGCAACTCGAAAGATTTCTGAGTCGAACAAAAAAGAAACACACAAATCGGTTGGAAATTGAGACCTGGGCAAATTTTACATGATTATGCTCGAAAACGCACGTTTTTTGAGCATTAACCCCCCCTTTTCCCCCTTAAAAGGAAAAATTCTAAATTCTGACAACGTAGTGCACAACTAGATAGTTTTCCGCGTCGAATAGAAAAAGAAACACGAAAATCGGTTTGAAATTGGGGCCTGGGCAGACGACACAAGATTTTGTCACCCACACACTGACATACTCCTATGTTTTTTTCGAGGATTTGGATTCAGAATGGTCTAAAAACGATTACTTAGTGCTCGGTTATTTTTTTCCTGTTGAGTGTTTCCAGCTTTACCCCAGATTAATCGCATAAGGACGCCCAAGTCTTACAAACCTAAAAAGCATTGAGTGAAAAAGTTTTGTGCAGTAGGAAGGTAAATAAAAATGCATGTTTTATCGCTTACCTTTTGGTTTGAATCATCCAATGGGACGTCCCCTGGAATACATGCATTAGTAAATGTTGATTTGAGCGCCATCTCTTGAATGAGACACGTCGTTTAAGTCTTAAACTTGATTTTTAAAAATCACTCCTTAAATTATATCATTTTTTCAAAGTAAATACCTTAGTTTTCAGTGACTTTTTTTTTCATTTTTACAGCATGAATTAGGTATGATTCTCTACCCCGTCTTCGTTCACATGTATCTCGAACTTGTGTACAACAATCACGAAGACCAAGCTATCAAATTGATGAAGAAATTTTCCAAAGAACAAGAAGATTACTATCAAACTGACCTCCAAAAATTGGCTCAAGTGACCAAAAAAGAACACATGAAAGGGAACGAAATCACCGACACATTCAAGTACGTTTATTATTCCTTTTTTTTAAATTAATCTTTTATAATGACTTGTGTACTTCGAATAAAAGGTGAGCTAACGACCTTTGTAACGATGAAATAGACTGATTTGTTGACATTTTATTTTATTATTTTCAATAATGAACCTTTGGAATCGACTAAGAAATTTTTTTAAAACCACCAAATTTGATGGTTAAAGTTTCAAGGTACGTAGACTCCGAAAATTGAATAGACATTTGTCCGTCCGTCCGCCGAACGCGACACTTGTGTAGCAACCATGGACCGATTTTTATGAAATTTGGTATATGGGCTCCATTTGGTGTCTAATTGTGCCCCGAAGCTTTTGGTTGATGTCAGTCATATCTAAAGGGAGAAAATTAAGAGTTTTTAAATATTATTGAATTTTTAGAGACCACCCGGAGCTCTGTAGGACAAACCACGAATCGCAAAAGAGGCCTAATCTCCGTTCAAATTTTAGCTGACCAAAATTCAAACGTCTAATCACTCCTACAGCATTAGTTCATATTTCCTCCGCTAGGGATAGTAAAGTATTTTCCCCTTGAATCACCTGAATCGCATTATCTCAAGCTTCACCAAAATAGGTAACTAAGCTTATCTCATATGATTCAAAGGAAAAACGCTTTATTATCCCTTGCGGAGGATACATGAACTAATGCTGTAGGTGTGGTTTAGACGATCCAGACCAAAATGCGATCGTTGTTCGCATGTTTTGCATCCTTAGCAACCAGTAATCGAATTTCCTAAAATTAGGGCAACCTCGACTCTAGAGGTGTGTAAGACAAGGTCATTTGGCGGATTCGAATCCCAAATGGTCACTCATTACAGAGACCAGGTCTTTTGAATCCGTTCATCCGCTCACTCACAAGACAAACAACCAAACGGTCAGAAGTCACAAAAACGAGCGAGTCTGTAAACCGAACGAGTCGGAATAGGTTACGAGTTGGCGATTTGAATGACTCGAATGAGCTAAAAGACAAAAACAAATGAAAGATCGATTCGAATCGTACGAATCTGTCTTTGAGTGTGTTTTGTCTTTTTAGTCCTCAGTCTTGGACTTGGATGATGGAAGGTTTTGCTTAGAAAACCACTTCCATTTACTTCTTTCTGTTGATACTTCCTTGTCATTTTCTCACATTAATGATCCATGTACAAACATGCATGTATATAAATATACATTATGCATCCATATTGCTGACAATTAATTTATTTTGTTGGCCTTCTGCCGTTGTTCTCGTAATTTAACCGGAAAACTCGATTGGTGGGTTGATGAACGAATGACCGTGTTCATTTTGATAACCCGTTCAGTTCTGACAAGGTAATTTTGAAGATAAGGTCTTTTCAATACGTTCACTCCTGACCGACACACCTCTACTTGACTCACTGTTTCTTCGAACTGAGTTTGGAAAGTTTATTTCGACTGTGAAGTAGGTATGTGGTAGGTAGGTAGTATATATGGTTGGTGGTGACAATGGCAAAGCCGTGTTCTTTGCAGACGAGTGATCTAATCTTATATAGAACAGTAATACCTTTTTGTAATGATTTGCAGCGTTTTTAACATTTATTTACTAATGGGTCAGTGAACCCAGTCGATAACTCCATTTCGGAGTCAGCTGTTTGAGCGTGGTTCAGCCATTTGGTCGTGGATGGGTCAAGGGGAGCCTGCAACAGCCCTTTACGAGGTAGGCTCAAATTTCAGTTTTGGGCTAGACCCTAACTTTATACACTGTATAGTCTGGATCACAACTTTCCTTTGAAAAGGGTGATGAGATTAGCAGAGTTTATGGACAAATAATTCGGAATAAAGGGCTAAATAATAGAGAGAGGCGAACTGGCTAGATGATTGAGATAGAACTGATTTATTCAGGCATCATGAAGCAGGTGTACCAACTCAAATATAGATATTTCACACCCTCCCTCAATTTAAACCAAATTGCATACGAATTACACAAAAGTCATCATCATAGTACAAATTAATTAAGGAACAAACGTACAATGAGATCAGACATAGGTATACATGTAATCAGAACAGAAATTTTATAGATCGTGAGATCAATAGAGAAAAAAAAACATCATAGCAAACATTTTACATAATAAATTATTGACAACTCATCGGCACATTTCCTAAACACTTAAATTTGAAGTTATCAAATTTCACTCTACTGAGTGGTTTAGTGAACAGATCAGCTATGTTTTCACTTGAAGGCACATGGCTTACACTCACTTTTCCACTTGACACAACATCCTTTATAAAATGAGCCTTGGTGTCTATGTGTTTCGTACGTTTACTGTTGTCGTAGCTTTGCACGGATTTGAGGGCACTTTGGTTGTCCAGTAAGAGCGTGGCTTCGACTTCTTTCTCATTGAAGCTTGAAGCTATTTGTTTTAAGCAAATGAGGTCGGATGCGGTGGCAGCTGCAGCTAGGTATTCAGATTCATGGCTGGACAGAGCCACACATTGTTGCTTCTTGGAAAACCACGATAAAAGGTTACCTTGGTAGAAGATAGCTGAACCGGAGACTGATTTGCGATCCTGATGATCAGATGCCCAGTCAGCATCAGAGTAGGCTAGGATTCCGCTGTCTTCGGATTGCCTATATACGAGGTTGTGGTCTCGTGAGCCTTTCAGGTACTTCAGGATTCTCTTCCCAGCTGTCCATAGTTGCTGCGTAGGATGGTCTAAGTACCTGCTGAGGTAAGACGTTGCGTAGCAAATATCAGGGCGGCTTATTACAGATAGATAAAGCAACGACCCTATTAACTGCCTATATGGAACGTCAATTGGTGGTTCAGCTGCATTAACTTGGCAATCACTTTCCATAGGAGTGGGGGCTGGATTACAGTCTTTCATATTGAATTTTATTAACAGCTTATCTATGAAAGAGCTTTGCGAAATTGTGCAGGAATTGTCCTTGGAATTTCGCGTGATCTCAGTTCCTAGGAATGTTTGGATGTTACCAAGATCCTTAGCATTAAATTCCTTGATAAGAGCACGTATTATTCGATTAGAATTTGGGCCAGAAATGATAATATCATCAACCCAGATGACAAGGAATACATCCTTTCCAAAATAGAAGCAGAAATCACTGCTAGAACGTTGGAGATTGTTATTCATAGCAAATTGGTGAAATCGTTCATTCCACATTCGGGGAGCTTCTCTTAATCCATAAAGTGCTTTATTTAATTTTAAAACTTCAGAAGGATTGCTAACGCCATTTGGAGTGCGTATGTAAACATCGATATCCAGATTTCCATTTAGAAATGCGGTAGGAATGTCTAACTGTTTGATATCCCAATTATTTTGAATAGCATGTGAAATAAGCATGCGAATGGTAGCATACCTGGCAACAGGTGCGTAGACTTCGTAATGGAAGTTCTCCTGGTACCCTTTCGCAACCAATCGAGCTTTCTTGGATCCATCTTGCTTCGTTTTGAAAATCCATCTGGTGTCAATGGCTCTCTTCCCATGTGGTAGTCTAGATGGGGTCCATGTTCCATATTTCTCATGAGCGCTGATTTCCTTAGCAATTGCGTCTTTCCAATGGTTTCCCATGGTCATGGCTTCTTCATACGTAGTGGGATCGCCAGTGTACAGGCAGTATGCAGTGTACAACTCAAAATCTTTGAATCTTGAAGGCGGTTTGGGCTCACGACGTGGGCGTTTTTCTATAGACGATTCAAATTCAAACTCATCACAGTGTTCACGATTCCGTTTATAGAAGTTGGGAATGGGATTATTCTGTTCAAATCCTCGGAATTCCTCACTATTGTCACTGTGTTCAGAAGACACATCGGAATTATTCTCCTGTTTGGGTGTGACGTCATCGTTCTCGTCAATCAAAACAGGTTGCATGTAAACAAAGTCCTCTTCATCGAAACGTATATGTCTAGAAACAACGATTTTTTCGGTAGTAGGTTCCCATAGTCGGTATCCATTTGTAGAATATCCAACCATACGAGCTTCTCTTCCTCTAGGTTGAAGCTTATCACCAGAATTAGCACACAATTAGGGATAAATTTATACCGCACACAATTAGGGATTTTGCTATTCTCTTCTCACTCAAAGTAGTTGAAAATACCAATAAGTCGGTAGGCTATGTGTGAGTAACTATCACAGTAAATAACAATACGATTCCTTACCTTGTAGTAAGATAGACTTGGCAGTGAGAAACGCCCATACTCCGAGAGCCGCCGTCTTCGTGGAACGTTTTCGACGTTCGTCTCCAGCACAGTGATCATATCTTCAGCGGAAAGTAGACCCGCAACGTACAAATTCATAAAATGATCCATCTCGAACAAACACCTTGACAAGATATACTTGAAATAGCGAACAACGAACTTGAAAAACGAAGGCAGTCAACAGTAGAGAACTGAGGATCTAACGGCGAAGCCAGAAATTCCTGTCTCTTTAACTTTCGCGTCACTTTTGTCATCGCCGTAAAATTGTTCAACATCGCCGTTATTTTCGCTAACGTTCATCTAGGGTTAGCATCCGATTTGACTCGCCCTAGACAGATTCATAACGGCGATGCCTGTAACGTTCGCCGTTAAGCAAGATGCAGTTTAGGAACTCTCAAATAACCAAAAGTTCCATCCACTTCAGGGGGGGGCTTCCCCCACCAGACTGCTACAGAGTAGGAGATGGGACTGCCTCCCTCAAGGATTTGAGGCTCCTCAGCATCCATCCACATCCGCATGGAATTGGTGTTTCGGATTGCAGTGTGGAAGATGCTGTAGATTTGGGACAAACTGGTGGGTCTTCTGGTCTTAATGTCTTCCTGTGACAGGGATCAGCCCTGTGAGACTCAAAGGCACACAATTAGTACAGCTTCAGAAGAAGACTACTGAAACCGGCAATGTTATTAAATTGACACTTCAAAGGCAGCCCAAAGCTCAATATAAACCTATTCCATAAAAATCTTATTCAAAATTACCCATGTTAAATTACTTACTATTTTTTAAATGAAATAGTCGATTGTTTTATTACAGTGTACCTGAATATTGTCGTTTTTGCAGATCCAATGAATTCATCATCAGAATGTCTCGCGACACCTTAGCCACATTAAAGCGACACCTTCAAGAGAAGAAGCAAAGTATAATTTTGAATATCATTCAAGAACACCTGTATTTCGATATGTACGAAGGGGTGGCTCGAACGAAACAGCAAATAGACGCGGTGGCAGGATCCATCATTGGTGAAGCAACCAGAGCAGGCAGGTTTACTTAATTTAAATTACATTAAATTCATTATAGTTCCAGCCGTACGGTTTTAGACACGTCTCGCCAGATCATGGAAATCTGATGACATAGTGATTGTTTATTTCTTGGGCGGGTGAGCGGTCTAATAAGTGACCTTCTTTCCAAGGAATTTCACACGTGTCTGTACGAGTAACTCTTCTTTACGTAGGGGGACAAGGTAATAAGTAGCTTTAAGCTACTCAAAAGCTTACATAGCTTATCTTTCTATTGGATCACTTCCAACGATGTCTGATACCAGAGTCACGGAAAATCAAACAGTAAAGAAACAAAAAACATAACTTACACTTCCTACTTCAAATAGTTCGTCCTCGATTACTTTTCTGGATTTTCCACCCCAGATGGAGCCTCTACTCTGGTTTAGTGCTCTGTCAGGTTTTAGTAGATCAGCAAACACATGGCATTGCCTTGGGAAAAAACCTAGTGCACAATACCACCCTATATTCCCTAGTTAATTGGCTGTTTTATGATTTCAACATATGTCTCTATTGCCATGTTGTTACACCCTAATCAATTTAAAACCCGTGCTCTTGGTAGCTCAGTGGAGACGGGGTGGGTAATTCGTGAGAGTTCTGAGAGAAGACCTTATTTTGGGGCGCCAGTCCGCTTTCAAAATTAGGGTTTGAGAGCTAAAGCGGACGAAAAACTCTTCCATAGAACTTACTGTACTCTGAGTCGACTATATCCGGTACCTATTGAATGTATATTTTGAATTTCAACTGATACCAGGAACGAGGTAAGATTGAAAAAAAACGTCTGCCAAGTGGGTGTGGCACATAGCTTCCTCGTATCCATAACCCGATTGTATAGATGATCCGATGCATAGTAGTTAATCTCAAAACATCAAAACAAGTTAATTTGTAACATCCCTGAAAATTTCATTGAAATCGGATAGAAAATGTAGAAGTTATGGCCGTTACAAGGAAATTCACGTTTTCGCATGCGCCGTGGCTACTATCAGTCCGAAGGTGGTGATTTTCATAGGGGACCATCTAAATACTAATCTGTAACATCCCTGAATATTTCATTGAAATCGGATTGAAAATGTAGAAGTTATGGCCGTTACAAGGAAATTCACGTTTGCGCATGCGCAGTGGGTACTATCAGTCCGAAGGTGGTGATATTCATTGGGGACCATCTACAACCTAATCCGCATAATCCCTGAAAATTTCATCGAAATCGGGTAGAAAAAGTGGAAGTTATGGCCGTTAAAAGGAAATTCACGTTTGCGCACGCGCAGTGGCTACTATCAGTCCGGGGATGATGATTTTCATAGGGAACCGTCTACACACCAACCCGCATAATCCCTGAAAATTTCATTGAAATCGGAAGGAAAATGTAGAAGTTATGGGCGTTACAAGGAATTCACGTTTGCGCATACGCAGTCGCTTGTATCAGTCCGAGGATGATGATTTTCATAGGGGACCGTCCACACACACCCGCACAATCCCTGAAAATTTCATTGAAATCGGACAATAACTTCGTATAGTTATGCGCGTTACAAGGAATTCATGACAGACAGACAGACAGACAGACACACAGACACACAGACACGGAACCAAAATTGTTCAGAAAGGTCTAAAACGCAAATCGCGAGTGGAAATTTTGATTTTGGAGAACTTTTTTTTTCGACCTTGAAAAGTGAAAACAAAGCTTCCGCTACCTTGGTAGACTCGGAAGCAATAAATCAATAGCTAAAAGAAAGTATTCTAAGTTTATTTGACACCCAAAAGTCTTGGGTAATCGTAAATATACTGATTCTCTGCAATCAGCTCGCAATAAAACATCAAAAAGAAAATCAATCAATACACCTTCCAGTATTGCCTAGATTTGAAATAGACGGATAGATATCCCGTTATTTAATAGCGTCAGGGAATTTGGCAGTATGTCACAATTGCCCAAATTCCATAAAATTAGTAGGTACTCGAAACTATGAATTTGAAAATTGGGCTCCTCTTACAATTGTAGGTATAGAGTGCTAGGAAATAACTTTCATAACCTAAGGTGATCACCTGTCTAATCCTTGCCCTAATATTAAACTTAGAGAGTAACCTAAACTACCTAATTTTATTGTTTTAAACTACGTGGCTCAGATAGAAGATGACAACTTGCTGGTTTGAAGCCGTTGTTTGACACAGAAGGCCAAACCAGGGAAATTTTGGGTAGGTATTTTCCTAAAGAAGGCTTGAATAGGAAGTCCCAATCAAAATAGCAAGATATAATTCCCCACGGAAGAGCCCCTAGAAAATAATTGAATATCCGCTGTAGGGTAGGTAGTCTAGCCTTGCACATGGTTTTGAAAAGAAATGAGAAAGTTCAATCACTGTATCCTTCGTGTACCTAGCCTAAGTTTTACAAAAAGGAAGTACTTACCAACTGATTGAGGCTGATGAAGGCATACCTACAGAATGCTCGCAATAATACAATGCAGGGAATCGCCAGAAAATACACAAAGCCTATAGGGTCCGAACTGAAATGAAATAAAATCTTATGGTTAGCAGCCATTTTGACTGTGGTCCCTGTAGGATCCTTTTCTTCTCCATATAAATAGAGCTGAACAAAATTGGTACTTGATATATGACGTACTCATAGTGGTAATGGTACTTGGTACTTACAATGGTTTTCCAATAAAGGGAATTCAATAACTACTGCTGCAATACACCAAAATACCCTTCAGGTCTGGAATCCTTTAATTCCAGTGGTCCTTCAGAGCAATTTTAACCATTTAGGTTTTTTCATTCCTTTTGGAATTTCAAGGACTCTGGGAAATTGGATAGCACGAGGTGTATCCCCTCCCATTCCGCCCACTTATCTTAACCATAGTCAATATATCAACAGCCCCACTGCAAAACCCTGTAAGTTCCAATTTTTCCAAAAATAAGGATTTGAGCCTTTCTGATAGATTGTGCTCTTGCGCACATTATAGTGTCGCCAAAATCGGGCTATGGCTTCTCATTTCTTTTCTGTGGTGAAATGTAAAAGTCTTCACACTCGATTGGAATTGGAGACGGGAGGAGTTGGAGGCGGGAGGAGCTGGGGGCGGGAGGAGAGAGTCGGAGGAATCGTTTTCGCCTACTTTTAGTAGGCTTTTCAGCTAGTTAAGAAATATTCCTGATTACCTCAGATGCATGTATTTATGAAAAAAACTGCCTGTGAGGTTTCCGAGGATGAAAAAAAAAAACGCTTGCATACGAGTCTGCAACGCATTGGGACATTTTCATGTCTTTACCTATTGCTTTTTACCTCACTATAGGATTTTATAACCCACCCTCCGTTGTTGTCAGAATGTGAAACGAATCATTAACATAATAACATAGATATATTATGTTACAAATTGACACAATTATTAATATTAAGAGGAAGGTACCTAATTTCAATAAAATAGACGATTCCGGATTAATTATCTTCTACACTCACGATCATTAGTTTGTAAACAAAATATGAGAACAGTTATGCCCATAGCTCCGCTATTCGTATAGTCAATATGTTATGGAGAACATGAAAATGTTCGTTAAATCGAGAGCTTTCCAACGAGTGGTGAACGATTTTGTGGGTTAAAAAGTATAGAAAAGGAACAAACCTAACAACGGGGTCGTTGTAAGCGGAAATCATTATAAAGGCACTGTAACACAATTTCGTTACGCAATTTCGTGACAGTTTTTTGTGCTATGTGCCAGGGCAAAGACATGAAAATGTCAAAAAATCCAATGAAGAGTGAAAACTCCAAAGATTAGGCAAACTCGGGTCGATCGTCACTAAAATTATCCTGCAGAGCAGTACAGGTCATCTATTCCTAGACAAAGAGACACTGAGGAAGCTCCCGAACAACTGTACCTACCTTGATAAACGAGTGAAGGAGAGAGGAGAGGAGAAGCCCAATTGTAAAGTTAACCTTCCGATAAGCGGATTATTAGCGATTACGGAATCGGCAGAACAGGATCCGTGAAACGGAAACTTTGGTCTGTTTACTACAGAGCGATCTCGAGTACGTGTAATAATGTATAATACGTAACCATTAGAAGCTTAGATGTTTTACTAAACTGTACTTAATCTGAATTTAATTGAATCTGAATAATTAGTCTGAAAAGTAATATAGAACGATAGTTCAACTATACTCTTGCCTTTATTTAAAGAGCTCTGGACCGCGGGTTCCAAAACCCCTTCCCTGCCAAGAGGTGGCAACGTTGCAAGGTGCTCACCTTGGGGTCTCAACTCACAACCCTTCGCGGTCAAAACCCATCATCCCTCTTCCTTCTTCCTCTTCTATCAACATACAATTTAATTATTTATCGTTCGGTGAACATTTTTTGTAATTTAAATTCGTAACGTACTAATTATTCTGATGAAAATGAGTCCAAATTTCCTGTAATTGGGCGAAGAGGGCGTAATTCGTTTGGGTGGATTGGCCAGGAGAGGGCTGCTGAGTTTTAATCGTACCTGCCTCGAGTTTATACTCGATATGTTCAATTTTTCTCGCTGATCACGATTTTGGTGATGGGATGATCGAAATAATTTGTGAATCAAGTGTGCATTTGCAAAAGAGGGTAAACTGTTGGGGGGGTTCACGGGCGGAGGGGTCGCGCAGGTCTACCTCGACCTTCTGCTGGGGCTCGGATTCTTGCAGCGATGCCGAACCTTCGGGGCCTTCAAAAATCCCAGAGCTCTTTAAATAAAGGCAAGAGTATAGCATAAAAAACTCTATCAAGGCTAGAGTAATGACGCGAGCTATTTTGATTTGATATAAGGCAGCTTAAGGGGGTCTCAGTCGGTCGCCATTCGTTCCTCGTTCTGGGTTAGTATTTCTCTCAAGAACCGGCACTCAAAGTTTAAAAGTTGTACCTAAATTTGAAATTGTCGAGGATTTTTGAAATTCATTAGTGCATCTACCAAGGGAATTAAAACTAAAAGATTGCCGCTGGAATCATCAAAATCGAACATTAATTGCCGGCGAAAAGTGGGAAAAAACAGTTAGTGAATAGACGGGTTTCCCCATTTTGGTTTATTATTTTCAATAATGAACCTTTGGAATCGACCAAGAAAAAAAAATTTTAACACCCCTCAAAATTTGATGGTTCACGTTTCAAGGTACGTAGAATCCAAAAATCGAATAAAAATTTGGCCGTCCGTCCGCCGTCCGCGGCACTTTTGCCACTTAGCATTGACCGATTTTGATGAAATTTGATATGTATGCTCCATTTGGGGTCTAGTTGTGCCCCGAAGATTTTGGTAGATGTAGGTCACTTCTAAGGGTTCAAAAATAAATTTTGACTCAAAAAATTTCGATATAAAAGTATTGTTTTTCCTTCAATTTAAGATTCTATACAATTTTTTGAGACCACCCGGAGCTCTGTAAGACAAACCGTTCGCTCACTACGAGAATTTAAGTTTTGGACGTACGATAAATCAGAAACACGAGTGTGAATCGCAAAAGAGGCCTAATTTCCGTTCAAATTATAGCTGACCGAAATACGATCGATGTTTTTCTTCATTTTGGATGGTTGGTGACTTTACAGACGAGTGATGTATAGAAAAATAATAAACCATTGTGTAATAATTTGCAGCGTTTTTACAGGCAATTATTGTTCGGTTTTGATGATTCCAGCGGCAATCTTTTTGTTTTTCAATTCCCCTGGTAGATGCACTAATGAATTTCAAAAATCCATGAAAATTTCAAATTTAGGCACAATTTTAAACTTCGAGTGCCGGTTCTTGAGAGAAATGCTAACCCGGAACGAGGAACGAATGGCGACCGACTGAGACCCCCTTAAGCTACTGTTTTACCGGGAGGAGGAGTGGAGTCACACATCTCTCTGCCATCCTAGGTAAACTATGTATCATCAAATTAATTTAATGTACATTTCTCCATGAGAGAAGGAATTGGGCTTATTACACGAGTCAACCAACTTTCTGGAGATCTTAGATTGTCATTTTGAGAGGAACCTAACCAACGTTCGAAAATTTACAGACAATAAAACTAAAGTGTACTATGGAATGCCGAAAGAGCCGGACTATCAGTATACAGCTGTCGACGACGACGAAGAGGGAGAAGCAGGTGAGGGCGACAAGCCCAAGAAGAAGAAACCCAAGAAGGAGCCGCTTTTTGGGAAGAAGACAAAATCCGACCCCAATGCTCCACCTACCGATAGACTTCCTCTTCCTGACTTGTAAGTGACATCTTGTTCATTTGACAGTGACATGTTGTTCATGGTCTATCGATGTCGTCCTAAGGAATCAAATTTCAGAATTAAAATGGATGTTCGTCCATAGCTGGGAGAAGACTTGAGTGAAGCAGCTGTTCTTAAAAGTTTGTAGGTACCCCCAGTGGGCATTATTTTATATTGAGGAAGTTAAGATTTACTGCTTTACGATATGGCAGCAGAAGGTGATATTCGAAACCATCCTCGTAGACCTACGAAATCGTTGGAGCTGGTAGGTTCTTGATATCCCAATGTTGGGACCCTTAACCAAAATACCTTAATTAACGAATCGCAAAATATATTCAAGACTAATTTCTAACTCCATAAAGCCTTATTTAGTGCGAAAATTATTTATTAAAAAAATGGGAAAAATATTAGCTTTATTTGGTAGCTGAAAGAGGCTCCCTTACCTGCAGGACCAGGTGTAGCGGGTTCCTTAGTGCTAAATGTCTTAAGGCTAAGTGTCCCGGTTTTAGTTCTCTTACCAGCAGGACCAGGTGAAGCCAGGTGTAGTTACTAAATTACCGTAAAACGAGAATCAGTCTGACTGACGAGTTACCACAAACTGATACACAGTAAAGTGAGAGTGAAAGGGAAAGGACTTTTATCATCATTAAATGGGGTATTTCGGAAATTCAGGGTTTTGACCTCAAATTTGGATTCTGCACCATTGAAAACCTCTAAACTACAACTTTTTGCCCTTTGATACTATAACATGTGGTAGAAAAGTTAACACGTTCAGACCGGCTGCTTCCACCCTGGATCCACACGAAACCTTCGCCTGGTACGGCTGCTTCCACGGTGGATCCATGAACTCATGATTCCGTGGATCCATTAACATTTTTCGAAACGCTCTGGATAGTTCATTTTTCCCCCAACAGGGCTCTTTTGGTCTCAATCGCTTCGGAATGAACCCACCTTACTGTCCCAACCTTTCGGTTTTGGATATCAGTGCATATTATCACGCAAAAATGCCGGCTTCTCATCAGTGCGACTGTTTTGCTGTAAAGTTCCAAAATTTTCCTTGGTCCTGGGGACAATCTGGGTTTTGAGCCTCGGTCTGAAGGTGTTAAATAAAAGGTTTGTTCGGCTAACGATTCCGAACCAGTTGCGGATAGAACGCGATTCTGGAAGTGGAAGGGATAGAATCAGTTCGGAATCGTTTTTAACCGAACGCCTTTGGAACTCGTTCGGAATCGATAGCCTGCATTGTAACCTCCTTCCATTTGTTGTTGTAGTTATTAAATTGTTAGTTATTAATAAGCCGTATTCGCAGTTCAGAATTCTCTCTTTTTTCCCAATACAATAAATATTGTATTCTCTATTCTGCATTTTCAACTCTTCTTCAACAAACTCTAGTTGTATTAGGGAAGTCAATGTTTTTAAAGAACTTTGTTAAGAGAGAGAAAATCATTAATTTATTGAACATTTTAGGAGTATAAAAGTTGGACAACGACTCCATTAGCTGTCGAAAATGTTTTTAAAGAACTAATTTTGATTTTCAGTTTTCTAAGTAGGTAGGTATGTTTAATAAAGTTTAAAGTAGGTATGTTGTATTTTTTGAAGTTCTTGAAGCCTCCATTTAGATTTAACGGGATTTTTAAAGTTTAAGATTGAATGATTCAAAATTATTGTTGTACCTACTAATCTCTCATCCTTTAAAAAAAATCCCCCTACAAATTTGACCAAACACCCATTTTTCCAATTTTCACTGAGTCAATGGAAACTTTTCAACCGAATTGAAAGGCGTCAGGACAACGGCTACGATTCAAGTGTACAAATTATTTAACTTTAAAAAAAATCAGTATGACTTGATAAAATCAATCTCACTTATCACAGATTGATCACAAAGTAATAGGTGTCTTCTCCAGGAACAATGTTCTTTTATTCAACAGTGAAAAATTTAAAATTTGCCATAAAACCGTTAAGAATGTTTTGAAACATAGTTCGACTCACGATGAGTTACTTCATGCATGAAATGAATTCAGACACTCGAAAAAGCTTGTAATTCAAAGCTCCACTTTTGTTGTCAACAAATTAAATTTTGCCCCATGTCACATAGGTACTAATCACCCCATTTCACGATCAATATTTTGCAGAAGAGAGAGAGATTATGTGAACTTCCCTGAACCACTATCCAAATAAATGGACACAGTGGAATAATTATTGCGTATTAGTGAAAAAAGAGAGACCTAATCAAAAATGGCTTCTGTTAGAACGTAATTTCTAAGAATTTGGAAACTTTCACAACAAAGGTGAAAACGTTCAAGTACATTGATTAACCAATTGCGCGTCTATGGACCAACAAATTTGCGCGCTATGTACTTCAAGTAGGAGGAATAACAAAAGCAAATTATTTCACAACGGTTTATTAGGATACAAATCGAATAAAAATTTGGCCGTCCGTCCGCCGTACGCGGCACTTTTGCCACTTAGCATTGACCGATTTTGATGAAATTTGGTATGTGGGCTCCATTTGGGGTCTAGTTGTGCCCCAAAGCTTTTGGTTGACGTAAGTCACTCCTAAGGGTTGGCAAATAAGGTTTGAATGTTGAAAACGCCCTAACTCAAAAAATGTTATATAAAGGTATTGTTTTTCCATCAATTTAAGATAGTATAGAATTTTTAGAATTTATTGAGACCACGCGAAGCCCTGTAGGACAAACCGTTCGTTCCCAACGAGAATTTAAGGGTTGGACTTACAATAAATCAGAAACAGGAGTGTGAATCGCAAAAGAGGCCTAATATCCGTTCAAATTTAAGCTGACCGAAATGCGATCGATATTTTTCTTCATGTTGGATGGTTAGTGGCAATGGCAAAGCCGTGTTCTTTGCAGACGAGTGATCTATATAGAAAAATAATAAACCTTTGTGTAATAATTTGTAGCGTTTTTCGTTTTAGAGCATTAGTCCCTGGGAAGATTATTTGGTTGATTCCTTGTAATGGGATGTTGAAGAAATCATGGTCTGAGTTTGCTGACATTTTCGCCGATTGAAACATCATTTTTACTGGAACTTTGGTTTTAGAGTAGATATTTTGAATGAATTTGCTTTCGAATGTACCAAGGTAGTGGAAGCAAAACGCAGGGGGTTTGCGGTTTTAACTTTGGAAGGTTAAAAATTAAAATTTCCGTTTTAGAACTTCCTGAACAATTTTGGTTCCGGATCTGTCTGTCACAAACCAGGGAATTATAGAACGGTTTTCAAATTAAAATTTAGCGTTATAGAGCTATTTTATCCATTTTATGGTAAATTTCTTGTCTTCTACAATAAGTACTACAGAATCACAATTTATTTTTTCTTGAAATTTTAAGTTTTTGCGGTTTGAAAAGATTTGAATTTTTAAAATTCAAATTTTCATTCGTTAATGTGTCAGTTTTTTAAATAATTCTTGCCTGTTTGTGGCCAATTTTTTAATTGATAGAATTTCAAAATTATTTGATTTTTACGAATTGTTAGAATTTTAACCTTTGATACTTAGGTTCATTTTCACTGAACTTGTTCTTTTAGAGCATTTTAAATGTTTCATTTGTTGTCCCGGGCAGAACTAAGAAATTATGGACTGGTTTTGATGGAGATTCATAATTTCACTCGGATTTCGCGTTTCAGACGTTTTTTCATTCATTCCTTGCCTGTTTGTGGTCAATCTCCTCCCTCTCCTTTACTCACCCAAGACAATAATATCCACTAAATATAGCTTCTCAAAAACCGCCCATCGTTTATTTTGTTGAAACAGAAAGGATAACGACAAAATGGAAAAAGTGAAAGCCTTGAGGGAAGCTTCGAAAAGAGTGACGCTCGGACCAGAAACCCTGCCTTCCATCTGCTGTTACACTCTTCTGAACGCCGAAGGAAAGTAAGACGAATTCATTGTTTCCCATGGTTATATATTTTGGTTTACTGCTTCCTTGTACACATCAAACCCCCCACACAATCTATTCCTCAATATCAACAAATCCGATATTCGATGTTTAAAAATAACAATAAACAGTTTCCGACCCAGGCGCACACCCAATTTTTCCTCAATTGTAGCTACTTATTGTCACTTTTCCTTGAGAGTGAAGATGTTAGCCATAGAAATAGTTCCTATTTGGTCGAAAGAAAAAAAAAGAGTCCAAAAATGGCATACAATTTTCTTTCTTGCAACCTTAAAATAACAATAAGAATCAGGATTCCAGAAAGTAAAAATGTCGATATTTTAAATCATGTGGCTGCTAATCATCGCATATTTTACTTATTCCAATTCGTAGTATTTAATGGTTTTTTTTCTTCAATCCCGTGCTTCTTTCTTTTTGACACGACGTGATGATTGCCAATTCGGCACTATGTGGTCAGTGTTTCCCTGATTGGTGCGCCTTAAGTTCCCAGATTCTTGAATCTTACGCTGGCCTCATTGGTATTCCAGGGTTATATGTTCGGAAATTTCTGATGATTCATCAATCCTTGCTGTTGGATTTTCCAATTCCAATATAAAACTTTGGAGTTTACTGCCGCAAAAACTTAAAGGAATGAAATCTGCTGAACAACTTCAAGACATCGACCACGACGCTGGTAAGACACAAAAATATAATTCAATATTATGTATAGGTAGTAGCTGGTTACCCGAGCTTTGCATGCGCCCTCATTTTTAATATATGTTACTTGGTGGATCGCTGGTACCAAGAATGTTCTAAATTCCAACTGTCCCGGGAAGAACAGGAGTTGAACTGCAGTTACCTAACTGATACATCCAAATCACTTTTAGGGCTCTCAAATTACTAGTTGACAAGATTTCATTGCTCTGGGAAAATGTATTATCTAGATCTGAGTCAGCTGTATCGCTCCAACAGCTGGTCTGACTTCCTCACTATCACTTCTTCTGGAAAGGAGTTAACTTTATTGCTTACTTCCTTGATCTGACTTTCTCTTGATCGCGTGCTGTGACAAGGAAAGAAAAATATAGAAACTAGAGTGGGGATGAACCCAGAGGAAATATAAAATTTGAAAACTTAAGTTCGATTTCGAAAATCCATGTAATGAAATCAATATTTCTGATGGTGATATTCACTTCTTCACCAAAAAATTATAGGCAAAAAGAATTATTAAAATTTTAAAATTTTTCGTTACAAAATTCTCAGGGATGTCACAGGTATATCCGAAAAGGCGGTACTTATCAAACTCAATATGTAGCCAAAATCAACTACTTCCTACTTCTCTGATCCTACGGCCGTGGATAGGTAAAGTATTACGAACTAAGTACTTAGCCAAATTGAAAATTGCTCGATGTAGGTAGAAGAGGGTAGGAGAGGAGACGAGGACTACTTCTGGACAGCAATCAGGAATGCTGAACCGACGAGAAACTTGTAGATTTCCAGCCTCCCAACTGGAACTGATTAAAATTATGGACGAATTGTATTATTACTGAATAATACACATTATGATCCAATTAAGCTGAGGGTGTTGATTATTATGCAGACATACCGGTACGATATTTGTGGAGCAGTAAAATTTTCTCCGACGAAACGTAGAATCTTGTTGAAATGTGGAACGTAGCAGCGAAGACGGACGATATTCAGCGACGGTAATCCACGACGATTTTTCAAAGACGACTTCGAAGTTAACTGCGAAACCGAAGAATATAATATAGTACCAATTTATGATGCCAAAATGGTCGAATCCGTCGAATGATTTTATCCGCAACAAGTGGTAGGTGCTTACCGAGAACAAAGGAAGAGCGCCGTAGACGTAGAAAATTCGCCTCAAAAATCCTGTGCTGATCCAATCCAGATTCTCTCGTTTCTAGGGGGAAAAGCGAACTTTTGACGGGAATCTGCGGTACGAAATTGAGTAGATATCTTGAATTAAGACGGTATAAAAAAAGGTATTTTTCCTGAGAGAACAAGGGAAGCGACAAGCAGCATTCGTCGTCGAAGGCATGAGAAAAGTAAGATGGACGAGAGAGCCTTTCGCCTTGTCGAAGCCATCACCATCCGAAATTAATTTTATTTCATCCCATTCACTTCTGGGTTTATAAAATCCAATATTCGTCGAAAATTCAGGAATAATTTTAGGATTATTCGTTCATATATTTTGTTTTCTTTAAAGCTGCAACCTCAGTAACCAATTAGGTACGTTCGGAATAATGGGTTGAGCGGTACCTGGCGTCGAACGACGGTAACCTCGCCACTGAAACCGCGGTATTACGATTTGAGGCGGGAACAAAAAAAATTCACGCTACAGTGCAGAGATCTCCAAGAGACTGTTCTCCAAATTCAGTCAGTGGAGTACTGGGTATTGGCAAAATCCGTTAATACAGTTACATGGATATTATAGCATCTAAAACATTCATTTAAGTGCAGCGTTACTTCCATGTGATGAGTACTAATAGGAGGAAGAGGGTTGATAAAGGAGGAGTAACACGGGTAAGACGGTGCTATCCAGAAGAGTAGAAAAAGTTGAAGGAGGAGTTCAGACCTTTCCTAATTGAGCGTAGGTAATTCAAGTGTCTTTATATTGAGTATGTGTTAGGTAAATTCCTCCTTCCATGTCCCTTCCTATCCATCTATGGAAGTAAACAACATAAATATGGACATTAAAATCCTTGTTGACATGAGTAAATCTTGGATACTCACGAAACAATTTCCAGGCAGAACAACACGCATCTCATTAGTGTGAGTCCAAATACTAAATATCAATGAGAAGGGTAGAAATGTTGATATATCGTCGCTGTAAGAGCAACAAAGCACATCTCCATTTTCACAACTTTACAGGAGAGACAAAAAACTAATTTAAAAGTTATTGGCACCTTTAATAAACCAAAATATTATCATATTTAGTCTTGAGTAAGTTATTACACGAATTAATAAGGCTAAGTGAGAAAATGTCCTATTAATTAGATGTTTAATGGAGATGTGTGATGTTTGCGGTAAATTTCAGGCACTTGTGCGATGTTTTAGAAGATAAATCCCAACAAATTGTTTTTGGATAAACCCACTTTTTATTAATTATTCTCAGAATCTATAAACTCGGATGCAAATATTACAACATTTGTAACAAATTGAAAAATCTCATAACTCGTTTGTCCAAATCACAGTTCCATGTGTAGCTTACATGTAAAATCTTACATGTAAAAATATTATGTACCTATTCAAGGTATCTCGAACAATTACGTTGTGGCGTAAGAAGAAGATGATGAATCTGCAGATGTTCTCAGATCCCAGCATCTCTACTATGTCGCCATCTTGTTCACCTAAATGTACAGCTCGTACACGAACTTATTGATTGTTGCGCACTTGTGCAAAGAAAGATCTCAGTTTTTTGTTTCCAAGGGAGTTTAAATACAATAAACGCTAGTAGTTTTTATTCTTACTCTCTGGCTTGACTGATGATGTGCAGTTTTCGTATATAACTTATGCGCTATGCCCCCGATAATTTTCGAATTCACATTTCAGAGGACGTGTGGGCTAGGATTATTGACGAAAGAAATGTCGACACTACCAGAGTCCTGTACGGGCACAGTGGACCTGTCTACAGACTCTCATTCAGTCCAGACCGCTCTCTCTTGCTGTCATGTTCTGAGGACGCAACAGGTATCTTATTCTAAACATTTATTTGAATGATTCATTTTAAATGTATAATGGAGAATTTTCCACACATTTTTTTTTCAAAAGAGGGTTCACTGATTCGGAAGAAAGCTATAGTGTGCTGCTCGAAAAAGCATCCAACAAATTTTGAGAATTTAAGGAAGGTGGAAATTTTAAACGTATCCGCCTTTCTAACCAATCTGATACCATTGCTTGGTGATCCTCTTCTCTCTGGGGTTATCCGTGGGAAGGTTATGTAAACAAAGAATAAACGTGAGATAGTGGTCATTCAAGGAAGGAAGGATAACTATTAGCAGAAGCGCAACAAGCACAAAAATATACAATGAAGTGATGAAGTGTAAGGGAGAGAAAATAAGAACGGGAAAACTCCAAAGGTGACTGCACAGCAAGACCACAGTCATCTAACTAGAGAAGACATACAGTGTTCATTCAAGATTCAAGTGTATTCAGTCGTGATTGAAGTAAAGCTCAAGTGTAAACTGATTTTAGGGAGAAATAAATAGAAATCTAATATTTTGCTGAAAACTTGAAGGAATTGAACGAACAAGCTAGTAACTGAAAGGCACGTAATAGTGGTGTTGTGTTCAGCGTGTCGGCGAGTGAAGGAGACGACCTTCTCGCTGCGGCGTTTTGACTTTACTTTAACCCCTACTCAACCTAAGAGAGACTGTCCCTATCCTGTCATGCAGTACTGTTGCATCGGCGGGTCAGACCCATACCGGCATGCAGAGTACTGGGAGAATCGGGCTAGCCCGTCGACCCCGGCGTTTCAGAGAAACCAACCGGCAGGAAGACGGGATATTTACTTGTTGAGCCTACTACTTCGAGGAAATACCTTGATGAAGGAGAAGTTGGAGAGCGAAATGAACAAGGCGAAAACTGGACTAGATTGGCATACTCAAGCATCCCTGAGTGAGCTTATATACTGGTGCAATTAGTTGAGGGAGAGAGAGGTGGAAGGGTGACGTCATGCGGAGTTTACTCCCCGTACCTCGTCCTTCCCTTGCGGGTGGTGGCTCACTCAGGGATCCTCTCGTACTTGTTTATTTAAGAACTAATAATGAATTAAATGTGGGTCATAACATGGGTCACGTCGGGGTCACCACTGTTGTGTTCGGCGTGTCGGCGAGTGAAGGAGACGACCTTCTCGCTGCGGCATTTTGACTTTACTTTAACCCCTACTCAACCTAAGAGAGACTGTCCCTATCCTGTCATGCAGTACTGTTGCATCGGCGGGTCAGACCCATACCGGCATGCAGAGTACTGGGAGAATCGGGCTAGCCCGTCGACCCCGGCGTTTCAGAGAAACCAACCGGCAGGAAGACGGGATATTTACTTGTTGAGCCTACTACTTCGAGGAGATACCTTGATGAAGGAGAAGTTGGAGAGCGAAATGAACAAGGCGAAAACTGGACTAGATTGGCATACTCGAGCATCCCTGAGTGAGCTTATATACTGGTGCAATTGGTTGAGGGAGAGAGAGGTGGTAGGGTGACGTCATGCGGAGTTTACTCCCCGTACCTCGTCCCTCCCTTGCAGGTGGTGGCTCACTCAGGGATCCTCTCGTACTTGTTTATTTAAGAACTAATAATGAATTAAATGTGGGTCATAACAAGTGGCTATTTCTGGAACGAAAGGGTGATGTACACTGGAACATGGTGGTTCAGTTATCAACGTGTACTTTGGCCAGAGTTCAACACCCCCAGTGACAAGAACATCAAGCGAACCCTGGATTCGGTTACTTTTTTCCACAAAACAGAAATACCCTTGTTTTCTTCACAAAACATCAAACTCAACCACTCAAAAACCAAAAATCCATCCTTTGAGCCAATAATCACCACTCCTGGTGATAACTGGCTCATACAGCTCTCTGTTGTTCCAGGGTCACGTTCCCTTCTTTATTACTTATCTCTGTTTTTTCTATATTATTCCTCTCATATTTGAGAATCTACAATCTTTATTATATTCAGAAAACGATGTACTTATATAAACAACAGGAAATTCTTAAAGTGGGTAAAACAGTGACGGTCAAAGTTATGAAAAACAACTCCCTATTTCTTCCTAGAAATCTCAATGTATTATTTTACGCCAAAACTGCGAACCTTAGTTTTATCTATAACCTGCCTGTAACTTACTGCTAATTTAACGTTCAAGTAACGCTGATTTTAGCTAGCCATCGAGAAAGCTGTACTAGTGCTTGAGCCGGGATTCATGTTTACTATCCACCTTCCAAGGACTCTTCATTAGCAACGAATCTTTATTAATAGAGAGTTTTTGGTGCCAAAATCTCACGGGCCCCATTAGGAGGAGACTAGCGCAAGCAACAGAGGATGCTACCCAGTTGAAGGAGGAAGCCCGTTAACTTTGGACAGGGGGGGAAGGGAGGCGCTCGTGACAGTGGGCCTTTAGGAACGGGTGACTGTCTGGGGCACCCTTTCATCGTCCCCCGCTGTTGTCGGGAGGCAAATCCATCGTCACCCGCAAACTCGGTGCTTTGTGATGCTTTGTTCCACGGTCCCGTTGGTGGTTGCCAAAAACTCTCTAATATGTTATTGTGGACTACGGTCCACATTCAAATTCTGAAAGTTCCTCAGTGAATAAGTTTCTTCCGCAGTCATGAATTCTCATTTAACATCATATTTTGTTTTCTCGTAAAAGTCAGGTTGTGGAGCTTGCTTACTTGGACTTGCCTCGTCGCCTATAAAGGGCACGTGTATCCAGTTTGGGATGTGAGGTTCTCTCCTCATGGCTACTACTTCGCGACTGCAAGCCACGACAAAACAGCGAGACTTTGGACAACAGATCATCACCAGCCCCTTCGAATATTTGCGGGCCACTTCTCAGATGTTGACGTAAGAATATTACAAAATATAGAAACTACCTGAACAGAACTTTGTTTTGAGTCTGTCTGTCGGTCGATTCTTATGACGGGTATAACTATAAGGTGTTTCTATCAAATTTTAATGAAATTTTCAGGGATTACGTACATTGGCATGTAGATGGACACCTATGAAAATCGTCGCGCAAACGTAGAACCCTTGTAACAGCCATAACTTTTACATTTTCCTTCCGAATTCAATGAAATTTTCAAGAATGGGGTAGTTGCATGATATTTTTTTGTATTTTTTCTGTGTAGAGAATCTCTATTGAAGTACTTATCTGCAAATAAAACTCCCAGAAACGCTTCCAAAAAATTTAGAGATTTTTCCAAAGAACGGGATTCTCGGATTCAGGCGGGAAAACCTACACACGGCTTGGAGGCTGCGGGGTGGGGGCTATGTCACGGGTGTAAAGGGGGCCAAAAGACCCGTACACCACTGTTACCCTGACGCAAGGTTATCGACAGGGGTTACTGTGCCGGAGGGATCCTTTGCCCGGGGGGTCCTTTGATAGCAACCCTCTGTTTGTTTACGTTCGTTTGTGGCAGTAAAATTGGAGAATCACTCACACTTTGTGCTTTCATAATGAATTTTGCTAGCAGCGCAATCGGAACATGTTGCATCTAAGATTTCGTTTCCTCCTGGCATTCCCTCCACTGTAACTGAAACTATATATGGTTGTGAAGAAACTCTGTGTTCTGGTGATACTCGAGCCACAACCTCGCAACTTT
This sequence comes from Apolygus lucorum, assembly GCA_009739505.2. NCBI lineage: Eukaryota > Metazoa > Arthropoda > Insecta > Hemiptera > Miridae > Apolygus > Apolygus lucorum. The sequence continues at coordinate 41,880,618 of CM019176.2, forward strand.
GCTAGATTCTTTCAAGTTGGACATAACCAACATCCTTTTATTTAACAATTTACAAACACTCATTGGTACTACGTTGTACAGGATAATGACACTACGATGAAACTTCCAATAAATGAGCTACTGCAACCATTTCGATGAAGAAGTACTACAGTTAAGAAAACAACTGACCTTTTACTTTCTATAAAAGTGTCAACTTACCTCACTTATTTCGGTGCTGACGAACTTGTTGTTATTGACGTAAAAATCGTGCAACATGCCAATATCGATATACGGAATATTTCCCAGGGAAGCCACCTCAAAACTCTAGTTGATGGCTCTCCTTTTTGGCATATTGACATTTTATTTCAATACTTTGGCACATAAACGAAAAAAAAGTTAAGGTTGGTTTTCCGATGATTTCTACTTACAACCAAGTCGTTCCTACCGAACTTTATCTTCGTCATTCGTGTTCATAGAAAAATTGTTCACCATTCGTTGGAAAGCTCTAAATGTTTGCATAAATTATATACTGCCAAAACCGCTGTACTTACGGAAGAAACTGAGATATACCCCTGAGTTAAAAGAACTGTCAACAACATTCGAAAGCAGATTATTGGGTAGCAGGAAAAAGTGAAGACATGTGTTGCAGACTCGTATGCAAGCGTTTATTAAAAGCTTCTTGAAACTTTACAGAGAACATTTTCTTTTCCAAACCAATCAACTAATAAATTATGGTAGATACCGGTATAAACTATGGTATGGTATGGTAACAACTCGGGCCGCACTATGAGAAAATGAAGAAATGTCCACGAGAAAATGTCCACTGATAACGCGATAACTATGACCGTAAAAGTAACGTGAGGTTCAGCGCCAACGCAACAAAAAGAAAAACAGCCAAAATTATGCTTCAAAACTTTCAATTTAAACGATTTATTCAAACATGTAAAGCCTGAAAAATATATTTCAAAGTTTTTTCAATCATCACCATTATTTTGTAACTGTATTTCAATGTTTCTGACTCGAATTGTCCTCAATGGCAGTGATCTCAACGCATTCTATCGTGAGATTCTCGTTTAGGGATGACGTAAGAGGAGTGGCCCGCCAACACTAAAAAGCACGGTACTTCTTTATTGAAATAAGTACGGCTAAACTAAATGGAATTTCGAACTGAAAACTGGTACTTATACGTTTTAAAGTGCGCTAAATTCGAATCTGAAGTCAAAAACACGAAATTCCGACCCATACAAATACCCCATTATACAGGGTGTCTACACTTTCGATGGGCATAACTTCAGGGTTCGATTCCACAAGGTATTTCCTACAAAAAATGTCTCATAGCAATTTTCTTTTAACCCACTCAAAATTCTATTCTTTTCACTTTAAAGTTTTTCTTCGCGTTTTCGACCTTACGGCACTGATATGGTCATAACTCCCTTAAATCTCCTGAAAATTCAAATCTGACTACACCGTTAGAAAGAGCGTTAAATTACCAAGCTACCTAAAGCAAAATAAATATTTTTTGCAATAAAATAGTATCAAAAAATCAAGTCAAAAAGCGAACTTTAAAATTTTTTTTGAAACTTGACTTTCTTCGACCAACGTTTTCACTGTAAATCCCTGCCCATTTCGATGGGCGCTCTTCGGAGAAAACATGCTCAAATTGTCACCTTTTAAACGGTCTATCAATTTTTCTGTTCAAAATTCAAAAAGAAAGAGTAAAAGAAGTTTGAATGTCAAAAAACGTGTGTTTTACAAGCAAATCCAGTGTTTCAAGCCGGTTTATGGTCCCCCTCGATCACAAAATGGCTTGACGATTTTGATGTCATTTTCTATGTAATTATTTACGCTGAACCCAATAGTAATACTTTCGAATTATTCCGCCTGCTAGAAAGTGGATTTTTCGAAGAAAACCTTCGGTTTTCCTACATAAAATACGCATTATCCGTAGATATGGAAGATATCATAAAGTAATACCTTTCTACTCAACAAAAACTTCAATCAGCTAGAAATTTGGTGTTTTTATTGAGTAGAAAGGTGTTACTTTATGTACGATGCGAATTTTATGTACGAAAAACGAAGGTTTTCTTCGATAAATTCACTTTCTAGCAGTCGGAATCATTCGAAAGTATTACTATTGGATTCAGCGTAAATAATTACATAGAAAATGATACCAAAATCGTCAAGCCATTTTGAGATCGAGGGGAACCATAAACCGGCTTGAAACAATGGATTTGCTTGTAAAACACACGTTTTTTGACATTCAAACTTCTTTTACTCTTTCTTTTTGAATGTTGGACAGAAAAATTGATAGACCGTTTGAAAGGTGACAATTTGAGCATGTTTTCTCCGAAGAGCGCCCATCGAAATGGGCAGGGATTTACAGTGAAAACGTTGGTCGAAAAAAGTCAAGTTTCAAAAAAAAATTAAAGTTCGCTTTTTGACTTGATTTTTTGATACTATTTTATTGCTAAAAAAATTCGATTTTGCTCTAGGTAGCTTGGTAATTCAACGCTCTTTCTAACGGTGTAGTCAGATTTGAATTTTCAGGAGATTTAAGGGAGTTATGACCATATCAGTGCCGTAAGGTCGAAAACGCGAAGAAAAACTTTAAAAAGAAAAAATAGAATTTTGAGTGGGTTAAAAGAAAATTGCTAAGAGACATTTTTTGTAGGAAATACCTTGTAGAATCGAACCCTGAAGTTATGCCCATCGAAAGTGTAGACACCCTGTATAGATGAGACTCTCGATGGTTCCCTATGAATCAAATCAAATTTGATCATGAATGGATTGTAAACAAGTTTTTGATAACCTTTACCTATGTTCTGATCAGCTACCTCTTCGCATTTCTATCCATTCGCTTCCTTAGCTCATGTGGTAGGAGCTCCGATTCAGAATTGGAATGATAATGCATGGGGAGTCCAACACTGTTGGGGTGAACTTCCCCTTCGCTCTTAAAGAGTTTCCCCACTTCCGTAACAAAAAAAAAAAAAAAAAATCGCAATCGGGTAAAAAATGTAGAAGGTGTTGCTATCATAAGGTATTTACGTTTGTGCTTGCATAGCTGATAAAATTAATTGGGGGGGGGGGGGGGGGTGATTTGCTTAGGGGACCATCCACACGTCAATCTGCACATTCCCTGAAAATTTCATCGAATTCGGATGAAAAATGTAGAAGTTATGGCTGTTACAAGGATTGTACGTTCGCGCATTGGCAGAGGATCCATGGATGATTTTCATAGGGGACCGTCTACACGCCAACCCGCACAATCCCTGAAGATGTCATTGAAATTGCACAATAACTTCGTATAGTTTTGCCCGTTACAAGGGTTTCATGACAATCAGACAGACAGACACAAAACCAAAGTTGTTCTGGAAGACCTAAAACGTAAAACACGAGTAGAAATTAAGATTTTGGAGAATATTGTTTCAACCTTGAAAGTTGAAAACAAAGCTTCCGCTACCTCGGTAGACTCGGAAGCAAAATTAAATTAAAATAAGTCGGATTGGATGGGGGTTTCGGAAAATAGTTTGAGCACTTAGTTGTTACAAATTAGGCGTAGAATCAGTCCACGAAGTTTGGATCATTCATTCTGGGACACCCAGTATTTCATGAGCTGATCTTCCGTTGGAGATGGACACCTTTTTTTAAATGTTTGTCACTGAGTCTTTCTCAAAAATGCTATTCTTGGAATTGTGTGATTTTCGTTCCTATATTGAGACCCCCACCGCTCAGGAGTGGGTGAGTGACCCCTGAGTCTCACTCATCTACAAGAACTGAAAGTGGTTCTGTTAGATTTAGAATATGGAGGCAATCCCTCATTCAGCTCCTCGCCAGTAGAGTCGCTAGTAACGACCACCTGTAATCTCATTCCAATAAGTTACGAGGGACATCTGGAAAAAAAGGGGACAAATGCTGTTAAAATTAGAAAAATGCATATATTTTAATGAAATTTTCAGGATATGTTCAAAATGTAATCCTTTATTTTTCAACATAGTCCCCGGCAAGTTCCACACACTTCTGCATCCTAGGCACGAGCTTTTTTATACCTTTGTCATAGACGCTCCGCTCCACCTCCAACAGCCACAGTCTCCTTGACCTCCTCGTCGCTGGAAAACCGTTTTCCACCCAGGAACTCCTTCAGTTTTGTGAACAGATGAAAATCCGAGGGCGCCAGGTCAGGGGAATATGGTGGGTGGTTAATGACATCCCATCCAAATCTCACAAGGAGGTCCTGGGTCACACGCGCGGTGTGGGGCCTGGCGTTGTCATGAAGGAGGCTCATGAGTCAGCATTCACCTCCTTTTGTCCTTAATTTTTTTTTTCAATTTTGTTAAGGTTTCACAATTGGCATTGGCGTTGATGGTGGTCCCTGTGACCATGAAATCAACCAATAACACTCCCTTCCTGTCCCAGAACACAGATGCCATGATTTTGCATTCCGAAAATTGCACCTTGAATTTTTTGGCACTGGGGGAGTGGGTATGGCGCCCCTGTAGGGACTGTATATCACTGGGGACTGTCATCACATCAGGTCCATAGGTTTCCATTAGCTGACGATGGATTTCGGCAGCTGAATTTCGGCACAAAGTGAGGAACTTGATTACTGCCCGAATCTCGCACCTACAGTAGGTACCCACGGTAGGTGGAGCGAATGACACCTGCAGAGGTTGACGCGACGGGCTCCTGCGACGACATTTTTGAACGAACTGAGACGGGCGAGCGCTCATTGTGACCGTTAGGAGTTCCCCTACACGCAGGTATGCCAACTTTGAAAAATGTACAAATCTCTGTTCAATTTCTCCCTTGCGAGGGAAAAACATTAAATCATGTTTAATGTTTTTCCCTCGCAAGGGAGAAATTAGATTGCCGATCACTCAGCTGATCAGTGACCACTCAGGCGCCTTCAGCATTCTCCATTGACCCTGCTTCTCAAATTTCAGCTTCCTGCGTTCAACAGGAGAGAAAATGGCCTTGGAGCTCACTCAGCTGATCAGTGACCATCTTGGTACAACTAGACCCCAAATGGAGCCGATATAACGTGGTAACTAAGAAATCGGTCCGTGGTAACTAAGAAAAAAAAGCGTTGCAGATCTGCGTGTCGGAATTCACAGAATGACCCCCAGCCCTAAAACATTAAACATGTTAAAAAAAATTCCCATCACCCCCTACGACAATTGTCCCCTTTTTTCCGGACGTCCCATTTCAAGTCGTCATTGTGATTCGCGATAAATCATTCTTTGCTGAAGTCATGTTTCATGTGTCGCCTCTAACTATATAAAAGATTCTATGAGAGAGAGAGAGACAAAAAAAATTTATTGAACATTTTAGGGGTGAAAAAGTCGGACTCGAGTAATTGTCGAAACGTAATGGATTCGCTAAAAGTTCAAATTGAGTTGTTCAAGTTTTTTTTTTTTTTTTCATGCTTGCGTTCTATTCTGTTGACGATATCCTTCGCTGAAAGCATTGAAAGTTAACCTAATTTTCGGTTTACAGAGAGTATTATTCCATCCCAACTCTAACTACGTTGCCACTGGTTCAAGCGATCGAACTGTGAGGCTGTGGGACTGCATCACTGGACACCATGTGAGGGTCATGACTGGGCACAAGGTACCTTTCAAAAACATACAATATTATTTCATTTGAAAATTGCAGATTGGTTGCTCACTAAATTTGTCACATCTACGCAGTATGCCTCCTGAAAGGACAAGCGATTAATATGGAACCAATATTCACCTTAATCCGCTAGCGTTAACAGTTAACGCTTGCGGATTAAGGTGAATATTGGTTCCATATTAATCGCCTGTCCTTTAAGGAGGCATACCATTTAATGGTATCCTACTCTCGCTTGCGTTGCAGATATTTTCCGCTTTTGTGTCTGATTTTCTCCTCTCACGTCCTTATTTCGAAAATTTCGGACAGGCATCTGTGGGCGGGGGGGTCCTGGGTTTGAGTCTCGCCACCAGGGCGTGTTTTCTTGTGTCCTGGGCTCATCGCCCCACAACCCATGGGGGTGAAGCAATGGGAATCCATAAACGAAATCATCAGAAAAAAGTATTCCCTTTGTAAGACAGCTGATGCCATCCACAACGCCAGGAATGGCAGTCGGACGAAAATCCAACCTGAAATGGTTGTTTACTTTACTTTACTTTTACTTTTGAAAAGTCAAGTTTTCCCTACGTCTTTGCAGTCGCCAATCCACGCTCTGGCATTCTCTGTGGAGGGGAGGTTCTTGGCATCGGCAGGTGCTGACACCCGTATTCTGATGTGGGATCTCGCTCATGGACACCTTCTGGCTGAACTCAACTCTCACACAGCTCCTGTCCACTGCCTCGCTTTCAGCAGAGATGGAAATATTCTTGCCTCAGGTCGGTATGGTGTTGATGCTGTTTTGCCCTATCAATTTTGTGATTTCTCATTACTATGTCACACGTTCGAATCGTCCAATTTTGCCCAAATTTTAAAGGCAGTTTTGTTTTGGCTCAAGAATAACGCACATTAATTTTATTATGATCAGATCACCAGAAATCAGAAAAATCAGATCAGCTAAAACCACGGATTTTTTGAAAAATTTAGAAATTGAAATTGATCGAGAGTAATTTCTCAGTCGTGTTGCTGATTCTCTTCTCTCTGAGACTTATAACATGATTGTGAAAATTGTTATTTCTGTTTGGAAATTTTCGATGGAACTGGCCTACACCATCTAGTAAATCAATTATTTTCACACCAACTGAGTCTAGGTGCTTGTCGTATTCTATGAGAAGAAGGTGTACTGCCCACCCAACTTGGCTGATGTTTTTCATGTTGAAGACTTACTTTCCTCAACCCAAGAAAAAAATATTTGATTTGGTTGGTTGACGATTTTTAAATATTTTAGAATCGGATTGACATTTGATTACTTAGGAAAATCCATCATTTGCGTTTCCAGAAATCAGTTGTATTTTTTATATGAAGAAAATTTCACCTCACAGTTGATGGAATTGAGGTAGTGTCTGTCTTCTTCCACGGACCACCCAAGGAAACAAACAAAGTTCATAATACAACGCAACATTGGTAGTTGAACTTGAAAAAAGATTTCAGTTTGCACTACCATCCACTTCGTCATTTATTATATTTGAATCTATTTTTGCTTGTTTTTTCATATTTCTCAGAATCACAATGTACAAAGCAGGTGACTTCCAATTCCAACCAGGGGTTCAATATGGAGTTGAATATTGGGCAGAGTACACAAGATTAGGCCAAAAAACGCTCGTTTTTTGAGCATTAACCCCCCCTTCCCCCCTTTAAAAAGCAAAATTCGAAATTCCGGCGACGTAGTGCACAACTAGATAGTTTTCCGCGTCGAACAAAAAAGAACCACGAAAATCGGTTGAGAACTAAGGCCTGAGCAGACGACACAAGATTTTGTCACACACACACAGACCTATGGTCTCACCTATGGTTTTTTTGCGGATTTGGATTCAGAATGGTCTAAAACGGATTACTGTGTGGTTATTTTTTTTTTTCTGTTGAGTGTTGTTCTCCTTCACCCCAGATCGATCGCATAAGGACGCCCAAGTCTTACTGCGGGACGTCCTAAAAACGTGTGTTTTACAGGAAAATCCAGTGTTTCAAGCGGTTTATGGTCCCCCTCGATCTCAAAATGGCTTGACGAGTTTGGTATCATTTCCTATGTTATTTTTCACGCTGAATCACATGGTGATACCGAATGATTCCGACTGCTAGAAAGTGGATTTTTCGAAGAAAACCTTCGTTTTTCGAACATAAAATACGCAATATTCGTAGATATGGTAGTGAGCATAAAGTAACACCTTTCTACTCAACATAAACTTCAATTAGCTAGAAATTCGGTGTTTTTATTCAGTAGAAAGGTGTTACTTTATGCTCACTACCATATCTACGAATATTGCGTATTTTATGTTCGAAAAACGAAGGTTTTCTTCGAAAAATCCACTTTCTAGCAGTCGGAATCATTCGGAAGTATCACCATGTGATTCAGCGTAACAAATTACATAGGAAATGATACCAAACTCTTCAAGCCATTTAGAGATCGAGGGGAACCATAAACCGCGTGAAACACTGGATTTTCCTGTAAAACACACGTTTTTTGACATTCAAACTTCATTTACTCTTTCAATTTGAATGTTTAAAAGAAAATTTGATAGACCGTTGGAAAGCTGACAATTGGAGCATGTTTACTCCGAAGAGCGCCCATCGAAGTGAAAACTTTCGTCGAAGAAAGTCAAGTTTCGACAAATTTTTAAAAGTTTGCTTTTTGAGTTGATTTTTTGAAACTATTTTATAGCTGAAAGATTTTGATTTTGTACTAGGTAGCTTAGGAATATAATACTCTTTCTAACGGTGTAGTCAGATTTGAATTTTTAGGAGAAATAAGGAAATTATGCCCATTTCAGTGCCGTAAAGTCGAAAACGCGAGAAAAAAACTTCAAAGTGAAAAAGAAGGAATTTTGAGTGGGTTAAAAGAAAATTGCTAAGAGACATTTTTTGTTGGAAAAACCTTGTAAAATCGAACCCTGAAGTTATGCCCATCTTAAGTGTAGACACCCTGTAGTCGTGTATAATAGTTCACTTCCTCACGATTTCTGTGAAAAAATTTTGTGGAGCAGTTAGCATCTGCGCGTGCTCTCTCTAGCTGCTCCTTTCCACGGTTATCGTTTTGGCATCACGGGAACTACACAAATACTCTGAAACATCTACACGCCATTCGTTTTTTTTCGCCTATTAAACTAACATTTCCCTTTGTGTTTCCAGGTTCGTTAGACTGTTCGACGAAGCTGTGGGATTTCACCAAATTGTCCGAAGAGGTTTCCATCGAAGACGTCAACGTCAGCCACAACCCGGAAATCCGCAACAACACCGAGTCCTACCTTCTCAGGTCGTACGCTACGAAGAACTCGCCCCTCAACCACATTGTGTTCTCCCGGAGGAACGTACTTCTCGCTATTTGTACCTACGATTCTTCAATATGAAAATCTACGGACTGATGTGTACATAGGTAATTCGTGTTATTTAACGTGCTGTAAAATAGTTGACAGTCGAAGTCATTAATCTAGCGTAATGGATCATCCAGTTATTTCGTGTGTCGAACACAAACAATTTTTCAGCTCGTTAGTAAGAATGGAAAAATTAATGTTGATTCGATAACTTGTGAAAAGTTTCTCCGGGAGAGTTGAATACTTGACTTGCTTCTCCTCGTGAATAAATATTAGGCATTTGCAAGTAGATTTGATAATTATTTTATAAATAAACATTTATATCAGTAACCCGTGTACAATTTCTATCCTCTCTTGGGTGATAAATACTTTGGAAGTTCGAAAAGGTGTTTCAACTGATTTTGGTTTGTTATTTCCCAAAACCATGAATGTGCAAAATTGAAGTTTTGAAAAAAAACAGAAAAATGTAACACTGCGGTACACTATAAGTTCGAAGCTGGTCTGGGAATGCCTGAATACCCTCAAAAGTTTTGAGTCAAAACAGTGGCCCAGAAAAATAGGGTCACCCTTCTCTGGATTCCCGGACATTAAGGTCATGAGGGTAATGAAACTGCTGATCGTCTTGCCAAAAGAGGATCAGAGTCACTGCCAATAGGGCCGGAACCGATCCTGGAAACCACCAAAAGCTGTTTACAGAACGTGGCTAACAATTGAGAAAGGAATGAGCGAGTAAGATACTGGCAGAACCTCCCAGGTCAAGACAGGCAAAACTACACTCCTGCTCAAAATTAGCGCACCACCATCCATTTTTTCGTTTATCTCTTTCCTTCTTCCCTTATAAATTTTTTATCCTGGACTGGCCACCAAGGAGCCTAAACATGAATCCGATAGAGCATGTTTGGGACATGCTGAAAAGAAGAATTCGAGCCAGAGATCCACCATCAGACAATCTTCAGCAGCTGGAAACAGCAGCGAAAGAGAAATGGGACAATATCCCCAGGAAGGTATCCAAAACTTGATTAGAGGCATCGGTCGATAGCTGCAAGCCCTCATCCTAGCTAGAGGAGGTAATACCAAGTATTGAAAAGCTAAGCTGGCATAATTCAAACCTTTTTTTCAATTTTTATAATTTTACCACAAGAAGTACATTTTTCTATAATTCATTAAAAACATATTTTTTTCTCGAATTTGTGCCTTTTTTGGTTACATTTTTTTTCTGAGTTTGCAAACAATGTGTGCGAATAGATAAAAACTTGATAAAGGAAAAAATAAGGGGGCAAACGAAGAAATAGATGGTGGTGCATTAATTTTGAGCAGGAGTATATTTGTGACGTTCTCAAAGAGACGGGCTGACGAACTCATTGCCCGAAGGTTTATTATTTTCTGTATAGATCACTGGTTCTCCATCAATAGCACCTACCACCATCTGTATTCTCCCTTGACCTTCCCTCTCAAATTTCAGCTTCCTGCGTTCAATAGGATTGAAAATGGCTTCGGAGCTCACTCAGCTGATCAGTGATCTGAGGAGTGAAGAAGATCTCCTCGAATGCTGGAGACGCCTGGAAGAGCACTGATCAGCTGTGTGAGCTCCGAAGCCATTTTAAATCCTATTGAACGCAGGAAGCTGAAATTTGAGAGGGAAGGTCAAGGGAGAATACAGATGGTGGTAGGTGCTATTGATGGAGAACCAGTGATCTATACAGAATATATAGAAGATATGGTAGTGAGCATGAAGTAACACCTTTCTACTCAATAAAAACATTGAATTTCTAGCTGATTGATCAAACATCAAAACATCAATCAGCTAGAAATTTGATGTTTTTTTGAGTAGAAAGGTGTTACTTCATGCTCACTACCATATCTGCGAATAATGCGTATTTTATCTACGAATACCAAGGTTTTTTTTTTTTCGAAAAATCCACTATCTAACAGTCAGAATTATTCTAAAGTTTCATCAATGGATTTAGCGTAAAAAATTTTGTCGGAAATAATACTAAACTCGTCAAGATCGAGGGAGACCATACACCGCGTAAAACACTCGATTTTCTTGTAAAACACACGTTTTCTTGCATTCAAACTTGATTTACTCTTCCAATTTCAATTTTAAAAAGAAAAATTGATAGACCGTTAGAAAGCTGACATTTTGGGCATGTTTTTTCCGAAGAGCGCCCATCGAAATCGGCAGACGTTCAAAGTTAAAACTTTGATAAGAAAAAATCAAATTTCGGGAAAAAATTTATAATTTGCTTTTTAACTTGATTTTACAGAAATGCTTTATTGCTAAAAGATTTTGGTTTTACACTAGGTAGCTTGGAAATTTAACGCTCTTTCCAACGATATCCTTACATTTGAATTTACTTGGTAAATAACAGGAGTTATGAAAATTTTTATGACAAGGCCGAAAACGCGAAAAAAAACCTTTGAAGTGAAAAAAAAGGCGTTTTGAGTGGTTCAAGACAATTGCTAAGAGACATTTTTTGTGTGAAAATATTGTGTAGAATCGAACCGTGAAGTTATGCCCATCTTAAGTGTAGACACGAATGTGAGTGTCACTCCGGATAATACCAACCTGTTGTTTCGCAAAAATTTCAAGTTTTTGCCAAAATGTTCATGACATACAAAAAGACGAGTTCGTTGGCCAGGAATTTTGGACAACCCTAAAGGGGGCCCCTTTAGGCCTATATTTCAAAAATAAGCAAAAAAAATGTGTTTTTCGTTTCTTTCCTGATGTAGGTACATTTGAATCGGTTACTTTTAAAAGGGCGTAAGTCCTTACAACCAAACTTTCGGGAAAAACAAGAAAAACTTCCTGTATGCCGCTATTGATAAAATTGTGAGAGGAAAACTTTTTTCTCGTTCTCAGCAATTTGACGCGTTTTATGTATTTTTCCAGATTTTTATCCCCAACCTAGGGGCTCCAAATTCGCTAAGGTAGGTTTACACTAGGTAGCTTGGAAATTTAACGCTCTTTCCAACGATATCCTTACATTTGAAGACACATTTTTTTGTTGGAAATGTTGTGTAGAATCGAACCCCGAAGTTATGGCCATCTTAAGTGTAGACACCCTGTATACAGGGTGTCACCCTTTCGGGCGCACCACCGGGCAGGGTTCGATTCTACTACTAATTTGCAACAAAAAATGTCTCGGAGCAATTTTGTTTTAGAGGCTTCGTTTTTGAGTTATTTCACTTTTAAGATTTTTTTCGTGTTTTCGACCTTACATCACTAAAACGGCTATAACTCCCTTAATTGATGGAGTAAATTAAAATTTGATTATATCAATGGAAATAGCGTCAAATTTCCTATCTCCCTGATGGGGTAATAGAAAATTTCAAATGAAATGAACGGGTGTAAAATAAGCTAAAAGTAAAAAATTGGTTAAGTTTCGAAAATTTTCACTTTTTTCAAAGTTTGATTATCGATACGTCGTGAACGGGAATATCCATGCTGTAAGCCTAAAAGTTGCATGTGAATGTGAGCTTTCTAACGGTGTAGTCATTTTTTTTTTTAACACCACTTATTCAGTTAGAAAATCACGTTTTTAGGGCAGAAAACGATCATTTTCGGGTGTAAATCGGCGTTTTTCTCCAGAAATGCTTCCCAACTTAATAAATCATTTGACATGAAATTTTACGTAGTTTTTGACGTTGAATCGAATCTTAACACTTTCCGATCTCCTCGACAAACAAATAGTACTTTTCAAGCCCTTTCTCGGTTGATCAGGGTACAACAACTGAGTCCTCGACTCCCAACTTGTTATCCATCGAAAAGATAAAGCTTTCCTCAAATGATCGGGACGTTATTTCTAAGAAAGAGGGCAAAAATTATGTAAGTCAACAATGTGGAAGGAGTGCGGGTCATTAATAACAATTTTGGATAAAACGAACAACGAAAATGAGCCCTTCGCCCAAAGGAAGAGGCTTGAAAAGTACTATTTGTTTGTCGAGGAGATCGGAAAGTGTTAAGATTCGATTCAAAAACTACGTAAAATTTCATGTCAAATGATTCAATAAGTTGGAAAACATTCCTGGTGAAAAACGCCGATTTACACCGGAAAACGAACGTTTTCTACCCTAAAAACGTCATTTTGTAACTGAATAACTGGTGTTTAAAAAAAATGACTAGACCGTTAGAAAGCTGGGATTCACATGCAACTTTTAGGCTTACAGCATGGATATTCAGTTCACGACGTTTCGAGAATCAAACTTTGAAAAAAGTGAAAATTTTCGAAACTTAACCAATTTTTTACTTTTAGCTTATTTTACACCCGTTCATTTCATTTGAAATTTTCTACAATCCCATCAGGGAGATAGGAAATTTGACGCTCTTTCCAATGACATAATCAAATTTTAATTTACTCCATCAATTAAGGGAGTTATAGCCGTTTTAGTGATGTAAGGTCGAAAACACGAAAAAAATCTTCAAAGTGAAATAACTCAAAAACGAAGCCTCTAAAACAAAATTGCTAAGAGACATTTTTTGTTGCAAATTAGTAGTAGAATCGAACCCTGCCCGGTGGTGCGCCCGAAAGGGTGACACCCTGTATATTACTTATATAATTTTTGGAATAGCTTCCGGAATTGTTTTGAATTTAACGGATTTAAACAAAACGGAATTTAATGAGAAAAAAAATCAAAAAAGCAATGTTAACATTTTTGATTCTATTGCAATAAGTAGGTTAATTTTCAATTAATTCGCTAAAACACAGTTTTAGGGGGCATAGGGCGAAATGAATAGCAGTTTTACTCAATTCCAAATAAACCAAAATCAATTTATTTCACATACAAATAATCATGTAATTCATACTGGGAACAATGAGTTGAAACATAAAGTGCTTCAGACACTGGTGCTTCACATGTTTACATCTATTTGTTGTTATTAGCAATTACATTTTTGTGGTTTCAATTGTCTATTACAACTAAGCTTTTCTCTTTAAAACTCTACAATGAAGACATGGAAAAAGGCATTAAAATTGTCACAAAATCTACAATAGTTTAATGTGAAAAAAATTAAAACATACAAAAAACAACAATTATTACATCTATTCAATTCAATAGAAAATAGAAAGGGTTTTTTCGTCATGAAAATCGGATAACGAGGAGTCTAAATTTATAATCAAACGATCTGCCATGAAAATGGCACAAAAACAGAGATTCGGTAGATGAAACGGTTGTGCTGACAGAGGAACTACAATATTTTATATCAAAGATATTTATCTGCATTAATTTATTTTGAAAATATTTTTACCGCTAAAATTCACCAACCGATCCTAAGAAGGCGGAGTTAATAGAAAAAATATCATAAGGCATCGCAAATGCAAAGTTATGCTTCCTTCAATATATTATTTATATAATATTCATATTACGTTTATAATCAATAAATAAATCATTTCTCAATCGCCGGTTTGTAAGCCGAGATGGCAGAGACTACAGCCCTGATATGGACACGATATGTATTCATTCTCCGGAGACTCGCGAAAATACGGCTCCAAGGTCCGCCATATCAAGTTTCCTCCCAGTTTTGACAAATCCTATCAAAAATACGTGGAATTCGTTTGCTAACTACGTCAATTTGATTTCTTTAAAAATTCTTCGTTTACCATGATGTAAGCGCGGCGTTATAAAATCGATCGTAACGAAAAAAAATGCTTACATTCATGATTCTAGAGGCTGTTTTTTTTGTTTCGGTCCATCGTCAGTCTCTTTCATGTTCACGCTTATCTTCTAACTCTCTCCCGTAATTCCCTTTCCATACGATCGAACTAAACTCATTGCACTGGTCATAAAGATGGTAACTCAAAACCTGTATACAATTGTACATTATAATACATAAAAGAATCGAAGAAAAAAAATTTGGTTTCTCTCTAGGGCTGAACGAAAAAAAAAATTACACATCTAGCAAAAAACATCGAATTTACATGAGTTTTAAACGAATTTTTATAGTTATTATCCACCGGTGATGTTAGTTTATCATGCTCCTAAAAAATAATTCTTTTCATTTCCAATAGTCAGGATGTTGGGACGGCCACGTCTTCAGCGAGTCCAATCACAGACGCTTCTCCAAATACAATTAACGAAAAGAACAAAAAAATTCACAAAATCAAAAGCGTGGTAACTTCTTTACTAGCTAAAAATGACAAAATCGAAATCTCAAAACAATATTGAATAGAACGAAAGCTCACTAGGCCTGGTTTTCTGCCTAATCACCCATTTCAGGGAATGGAAATATAAAAATAATTAAAAAATATGTTAGCCTAATAATAAAAAATGAAAAAGAAACCTAGTACAGTAAAAGAGTGAAACAAATTGGATAGACTGTACACATAAGTCAAAAAATGTTTCTTCAGTTTACTAAAAAAATTTAAAGCACAGAGAGACACACGCGATAAAGTTCTAGGGAGTAAGGGTCTTCGCACTGTATTTAGTGAAAAAGATAGTGTTTAAGTTGGGAACTATGCAGTTGGGGTGGGGAGAAGAAGGGGGGGGTCCCAAGAACACTGCAAGTCCGGACATGTTCGGACGCGTCGAGACAGGTTGTTTAGTTTGTTTGTTTTAGAAGGGAAGTGACGCCATGAACATGTTCTCGATGAGCGGAGGCGCGGGAACGAGGTCCTCCAGTTTGAGGTAGAAGATCCTCTGGAGACCCTGGACGCTGAGAGAGCGGAGCTCGGGGAGCTTGCTGAGAAGGCGGGAGAAGTAGTGGGACTTGCGCTGAGCCTCGGCGTTGTAGGTGACGTGGTCCCTCAAGGAACCGATGATCTTCATCTGGAGCTGCTCCACTTTGTGAGGCTCCCTCAGCCCGTGGCGTTCTGCACAGAAAAAAATCCTCCATTGAATACAAGGTATATACAAACAAGTGGCATGATCATGTTATAGCTTACAGAGCTGAGCGACAGAGACAATTTAACACAGAAGAAAGCTAACGTCAAAATGGGTGGCACTCGATAGAAGAAGCAGGAACTACAATACATGAGATGGCATCACACTAGAATAAAGGTAGGGGGTCAAGGATGTCTAAAGGGCCCCATTCACGTGTATGCCTGGAGTCGCCGCCGCGGGCCTAGCCGCCGTCAAAGGGGAAAACTACCCGTGAATAGTTAACAAAATCTTGAGGTCTGGCGGTCGTCCGCCGTTCGGCAGGTAATCGAACATGCTCGAAAATTGCGGCCAGTTAATCCTCGGCAGCCGTGAATGGTTGAAGTGAGGCTGACGTCCGGTCGCACCTCCACCAGTACAGCATGTAGCCCTAGCGTTTTCCTCACTTCTTGTCATCTGAGCAAGCGGTGGTTGGAAGCAGGCCCGCCAATCGGCGGAGTCAGGAGGTTTTGGTAGCCAGGTGAATGGACTACTGTGGTGGCTTCGGGGAGTACCTGGAGGGACGCGGCGGCGACTCCAGGCATACACCTGAATGGGGCCCTTAAAGCCGCATCACACTTGCAAAATTTGGCTGCTCCGGACCTTGCTCCGATCCGCGCTCCAATCTTCTGCCCCGAACATCGCAGCGCTCCGAACCTCGCTCCGCCCATACAAAGCTCATCCCACTCCAATCATTCCTTTGATGCAAGACGAAAAACCGCCAATGGAGCAATCGGACTGCGCTCCGCTCCTCGATCCTCATTCCTTTGAAGTTTTGCCGCCCCAAACACGCCAGAGGATCGGAGCAACGTTCGGAGCGGCCGAATGTTGCAAGTGTGGACGTGGCTTAAGGTTCTCCCTTCAGGCGAAGGTCGATTGAGGATTCCTGAGGTCTTGTGACTCTTAAAGTCTCCCTCCTTGCTGCAAGCAGCAAGAGAAATACTCCTCCTGAGAGGGATTGTAACCACAATCAATCCTTGCATATTTGCAAGTACCTTTGATTACCTACAGGTTTTTGACAATCTTCAAAACTCACATGCTGGGATCTGTGTGCCAGGGTCACCCCATTGGCCATGGTACACCGAACCCTACCCGGGGATACAGATGAAGTTTGTCGCCCAAGGTATAATAAACCACAACCCCCGAGAATCCTACCTCAATTGGGGGGCAGGTGGCTGACACTACGACAGAGTCTATGTCGGTAGCCTGGGGCTCCCCCCTCCCGTGGTTCCAGTGTTGAGGTGAGATTGATCGCGAGTGAACTGGTACAGTCTCACCTCCAGATGCCATGATAGGTAGAAGCTGTTACAAGACATTCACATTTGCGTATGCGCAGCAGCTTCTATCAGTCTGGAGGGCAATAATTTTCATAGGGGACCATCTTCACTTTAATCGGTATGATCCCTGAATATTTCATCGAAATCGGATGGAAAATGTAGAAGTTATGCCCGTTACAAGGAATTCATGACAGACAGACATACACGGAACCTAAATTGTTCAGGAAGGTCCATGTTATGACCCACATTTCAATAATCAAATAGTTCGAAAGTAAAGAAGTACAAGAGGATCCCTGAGTGAGCCACCACCCACAAGGGAGGGACAAGGTACAGGGAGAACACGTTAACATGACGTCACCCTTCCACCTCTCTCTCCCTCAACTAATCTCTCCGAGTATATAAGCTCACTCAGGGATGCTCCAGTATGCAATCTAGTCCAGTCAACTGTCTTATTCATTTCGCTCTCTACCTTCTCCTCCTATAAGGGATCTCCTCAAAGTACTAGGCTCACTAGGTAAGTATCCCGCCTCCCGTCAGTAGGTTTCTAATGAAACACCGGGGTTGCCGGGGCTAGCCTGATCTCCCTGCACTCCGCACGTCGGTCGGGCTGTTAGCCGCTGGTGCGAAAGTGCAGTCGTTAGGATAGGGACTTTTCTTTCTTCGTTGAGTAGGGGTTAAAGAAAACACAAACGCCGCATCGAGAAGGTCATCTCCTTCACTCGACGACACGCAGACATAACAGTCTGAAACGTACTCGTAAAACGCGAGAAAAATTTTTATTTTGGAGAACATTTTTTTTTTCAACCTTGAAAAGTGAAAATTGAACTTCCGCTACCTTGGTAGACTCAGTTCAAAGTGTTTTTGAGCAAGTTTTGTAGAGTTCGCTTCATTGGTTTGTAGTTTGTGCATTTGATTGGCTATAAGGAATCATCGGGTGTCCTCCGAAGGGAAGTCGACAATTTGTCCATTAAATCAAGGTCCAGTGAAATTTTATATGGAAAATAAGGGATGGATTATTCTGTACTGGAATACTGTAGGTTTAATAAAATATAATTTGATTTAGGATTCCATTTGTGGAAATAGCATGTTCTGAGGAAGATGGGTGAACAAGTGTTTTCAAGTTCGGTTGCAAAACTTCATAATTGAAAACAATAATCCAAAAGTTGAAGCAGGAAGGTAGGTCATCGAGCGATTAGAACATTATCTGCCTCATAAATTCCCCTTGAGCCGTCGATAAATCTCTGGCAGGCTCGGTAGGTGCGCGGTTTGGCCCCATTACAAGCTCAAATTGAAAATTCTCCGTTGAGGTGCCCAAGTTGAGTCGACCTCGGTGGTTTTATAGATCGAATGAGGTTGAATTCAATGAACAAAAACATTTTATATTTATAGGCACCTCTCCCGGTCGCATTAAAAACCCCTCGAGCCGCGACTCGCTCAAGGACATAATCTTTTTCCCTAATGATGAAGCAAAAAGGGAAGAGGTTGTCTCTAGTAGAGAGGAAGGTGCCCACCTCTCCCTACGAGGGTCTTGAATAAAAAATTGGGCAATCTCAGGGTATCACGCGACTCCGGAGAGCTAATTGGTTTTCTTGCAGTCCGTCGTCCGTGGGTTATTCATGGCGCACGTCTTTCGGGAGTAAACTGATGGGTGACGGTTTCCGGCTGAATTATTTAGCACCACCTCGTCCGTGTATTAGTATTAGTCACCTCTCGAACCCTCGATATACGAAATGGTCTTCGGGATGATTAACTGCATAATTTTTCGAATGAGGTTCGATTGGATCGTGTTTTTTTTCGAACCGAACGGTCGAGTTTGTTCATAAAAAAAAACTCAGGGAGGAAAAAAAGTAGCGCACAGAAGCCGCGGGTAATTCTTCAAGACTGGTCCACGTTGGAGGACCACCTACATTCCCCAACACGCCGTAAAAAGGTCGAAAGCAGCCTCAATAAATCGTGAGGGCAACTTCCGTGGGAGAGAAATCCCTGGATTGATACAGTGGGGTGGAAAGTACCCCAGGCGTTTTATGAATAGAACAGAATTTATTGGCCACAAAACTGTACTTCAGAGATGCATGAAGATACATGAAAATGAATCAAGAACAGAATCACATATTCATGTGATCGTACATTAGGCCAACCGCAGAAATGAGGGCTTGTGCTTCCGAGTGGAGTCCAGATCACGAAAATATCAGCAGAAAGTATGCTGTTCGATAAAATAAGATACACTAAGGGGCCACGAAAGAAAAACAAATCTATGTTTTGAGGAACGAGCAGCCATGATCAAACCAATAGTCGCATCTATAATACGCTTCATGCAAACGAGCACGAAGATACAGAGACAACATGGAGTCCAATCCATAACTGAGTAGGTTGCCTTTTGAATAAATAAATACATCACACGTTGGCGTACAACTTATTTTTGGTATATTATTTTCAATAATGAACCTTTGGAATCGACCAAGAAAAAAATTTTTTTAACACCCCCTCAAAATTTGATGGTTTACGTTTCAAGGTACGTTGAATCCAAAACGCTGCAAATTATTACACAACGGTTTATTATTTTTATATAGATCACTCGTCTACAAAATCACCAACCATCCAATATGAGGAAAAAAAAAAATCGAAAAAAAATCAAAAAATTTTTTTTAAAAAAATCGAAAAAAAATCAAAATCACCAACCATCGATCGCATTTGGTCGGCTGAAATTTGAACGGAGATTAGGCCTCTTTTGCGATTCACACTCGTGTTTTGATTTATATATATATATTTCAATATAAACCCTTAAATTTTCGTAGTGAGCGAACGGTTTGTCTTACAGAGCTCCGCGTGGTCTCAAAAAATTCTAAAAATTCCATAGAATCTTAATTCGAAGGAAAAACAATACCTTCATATCGAAATTTTTTGAGTTAGGGCGTTTTCAAAATTTCAAAATTGATTTTAGAACCCTTAGAAGTGACCGACATCAACCAAAAGCTTCGGGGCACAACTAGACCCCAAATGAAACCTACATACCAAATTTCATCAAAATCGGTCAACGCTAAGTGGCAAAAGTGCCGCGTACGGCGGACGGACGGCCAAATTTTTATTCGGTTTTTGGATTCTACGTACCTTGAAACGTAAACCATCAAATTTTGAGGGGGTGTTGAAATTTTTTTTTCTTGGTCGATTCCAAAGGTTCATTATTGAAAATAATTAAAAAAAAAAAAAAAAAAAATAACCACACAGTAAGGTAATGCGTCAGAAGTCGACACTGCACTAATAGTCGACACCCTCTTCAAAAGTGGGCAAAAGCTAAGGATAAGAACATGGTTTGAGGTTTTTAATTGCTGCTTCCAATTAAAATATGTCTTTTCCATGTAGAAAGCAAAGGTTGCCTTAGAAACACGCAGGTTTAAAGGACGCTTGATCGCTCAAAGTTGCCATCGTTCGTTTGACTACGTTTCTATGCTGATTGTTGGATTGTTGGATGCTGATTGTTTTGGCTAAGGACGGACTGGAAATGTAAGAGTATTTCATTCTTATCACCTGACATTTAATAATATCTTTTAAATTTCTGTGTCGTTTATTGCTTCTATTCAACATTTATTCAGTTTATTTGCGTATCGTATGATGTTTTGATTGGTTCGGGGAGGGTGTCGACTACTGACACAAATTTCGGCTCATATTTATTAGTCGACAGGGGGTGTCGACTTCTGAAAATTTTCAGAATTTGCTGTGCATCAGTAGTCGACACTAGCTGTATTTTCTTCGAAAATATACAAACTAAGTTCATAGAATAGTCTGAAGGTTTAGAGAATGGAATCTTATAAACTTTGTAGGTATATACTTTTCTTACTTCAAAAAAAGTGAAAACAATGGAATGACGAATCCTGTCGACTACTGACTCAAGAGGTACTGTCGACTTCTGACACATGTAGGTCGACTACTAGTACAAAACCATGTCGACTACTGAAGAAAATGTTGTTCACTGGTGTCGACTACTAGAGCGTTGGGATTTTTTACAAAACTCATTTTCCCATTCCAAACCATGTTGAATAATATTTCCCGCTGCCAGGTCTTTTAGGGGGTCTCTTGGGTACACAATGAACAGGTTTGCAATGAGAATAAACTAATTTCCCTACATGAAACGTAAGCTGAAAGTTCAAACTTCCTTTAACGTGTCGACTTCTGACTTCCTTAATTCGTTTTAGACCATTCTGAATCCAAATCCGCGAAAAAACCATAGGTGTATGTCTGTGTGTGTGTGACAAAATCTTGTGTCGTCTGCACAGGCCTTAGTTCTCAACCGATTTTCCTGGTTCTTTTTTTGTTCTACGCGGAATCTAGTTGTGCACTACGTCGCCGGAATTGACTTCAGGAGGACTTCTTCGGTCCCTCTCAAAGACCTCACCCGGGTAGCCAGTCTATAATTCACCTAGAGTAGTGGCTACTTACTACGAAACCATTAGCTGAGCAGTCTGTTACTGCTGAGCGAGGGTGTTTCAGTACTCTTGTGCGGATTGCACAGCTATTCCATTTCAGGTACGAGACCAAAAACACAAACTCACGCATGATTCGAAATACTTGGCTGTTATCAGCGCACCATTTCATCATTTCCAGAGTGGGCAATTTGGACGCCTCTTTACGGGGTACCAAAAATGTAGGTACTCGTAAAGCTCAATTGACGTTTGAAAATACACTGCGCCGCTTGAAACGAAAACATCGACTGAATAATACGGCTCGGCCACTTTTCCTCGTTTTACAATCTCCGAACCTTGGGTCAAGAAAAACCGGTACGTAGGCAGAACCTACCTACCTACAATATAAATCTGTAGAAAATTACATGATTGAGTTAGGCATTACAGCATTGCTGTGCTCCTTTGACCAACTTAATGAGAAGCAGTTAGTCAATGAACGGGTTTCGCTTCAGTTGAGGCTCCCCAGAAAAGTGCTTCCATAGAACTAATAGTGCCTATTATCTCTTATTGATGCCACCTTGAATAAACTCTTCATACTAAGAAATATTGGAGGGAGATTCCTATTTTTCAACGCCATTCTGCGCGACTATTGTGAAATTATGTAGGGAGGCACCTTCACGAGCAATGATTTCAAGTCGTGCAGTCGATTCAAGTTGGCTATGGGTGACCAACTTGCTTATAGGAGGCCTGTTGTACGTTTTTGGCAGTATCTACTGTACTGCGTTCTAGCTTAGTGATACTGCTGTACAAATCCCATAAATTACGCAGGTATTACTCAGACGGCAGGATCATTATGCTAGAAAGCGCTTGTGTGGTACCACTATTTGTTTATATCATAATGTACATAAATAAAGCAAAGCCCAAGGTCATCCAACCACAGCTACAACAAACCAGGGGTCATTCTCCTGGATTTTCCCAGGGCCCCTGTGGAATTCCCCAGACCCTTAGTGGGGGAACAGTATCTTTGACGAAAATCTTGCCTTCCTTCTTTAAAACCTTGCCAAAACCTTTAACCCTTAGAGTGGCATGGTACCACCAGTGACACCACAGATATTCCTCCACACCACTACCTCATTAGGCACTTTCAGCGGGCAATATTTGTATCAGGCACTCAGTAGGATGTGTAGAAGTGAAAAAAGTGCAAAAAGAAGAAGATATAACCAACAAACCCTGAGAAACCTCCCTCAGTCCGTCACCTCGAGGGGAAGAAGCTGTTTTGCAACGTCTCACCATACCGGAAAGTTGACGACGATTCCTCACAATATTTCCGAAAACCTAAGCATTTTTGCCATCCTTACATAATTATTATTAATTATTTCATGAAAAAGCTATCAACGATGTCATACCACGCTTCGAGCATGTTGTCATGTGGGGTACCACACCTAATAAATATGAGCAAATCATATCCTTGGGGAGTGGACAAGGTGCTCCAGGAGACACCTAGCTTAGACATTGTTGATTGCGGCCATTGTGCAGGGTGTCACTGGAGGCACCAAATTTAAATTGGCTGTACATTTAGTAAATTCAATCATATTATTGATTTAGGTGTTTTTCTGGAGTCACTTGAGGCCTAGAATTGAATTTCCATGAACAAAATTTTTAAAAACTACTTGGTTCAATTCTTGCCACTCTAAGGGTTAACCAAAGCTTGGTCAGTTTTAAGCCTTCCAAATTTCCTTACCCGATCCAATGTTCAACTTGACGGGCTGTCATAAGCATAGAGACAGGCACCAAGCGGAATTTACTCAGCTCAAATTCTCCAACATACCTTCTCTTTGACGGGCTGGCATAAGCATAGTACCAGGTACCAAGGAGGAGTTATACAGGGTGTCCCAGAAGTTATGGTCCACCCTTTTTATCTCCGTTGTTTTGAGGGGTAGACAAAAACTTCAAGCGATAACCTCCCTTAATTTTTTACGAGGAATTCAACTATTACACTTTCGCGGATTGCGCACCTGCGCAATCGTGCGCAACGCACACCAACTTTGTTATTTCAAATGGAAACCCCTATTTTTTATTGCAGATTCGGATTCTACGTAGAATTTCATTAATTTTAGACCCCTCAACCGAGTTTTTTGGTTGCGTACAACCCGTCCAGTGAGCGCGCAAACATGCGCAACCTCTGGATTGCGCCAAAATTGAGATGGAGGTAGACCCTAAGTGTGATACATGTTTTTTCATTAATTTTCGACGCTGAATCACGTGGTGGTATCCATTTTCGGATTTTACTCAAATTTTTCGAAACGGCGGCTGAAAAATAGGTAGTTGAGCCTGTTTTATCGTCAGAATCTGACTGGCGGAGGGATGACATGTCGATACAAGCTTCAAAGTATCTCATTTGTATTAGGCAACTATCCACTTATTCCAATGTAAAAAATAAATCAAGGAATAAGCCCCTAAATGCCTGTTTCTCTCAAATGATTCAAGTCGCGACTTCTTTGAGTAACCATTTTCAATTACTAATTATTACTCGATCCACATTGAGTGTTAAATTACCGATAAATGATGAGTTTTGATTAGAAAAATTGATTATTCCGGCAACAGTTGCCATAAAATCAAGTTGAATAATAAAACGGATATCATGCCCTGATTCGGGGTTGAAAAATAGCGCTGAAGCATGTTGCGCGCGATGAAAAAATTCGTTCAAAGGGTGAATGTTTATGAAATTTGACGCAGAATTCGAATCTGCAATAAAAAAGGTGGTTGCTATTTGAAATAACAAAGTTAGCGTGCGTTGTGTACGAATTTGCGGACACCATGTTTCGAAAAATTTGAGTAAAATCCGAAAATAGATGCCACCACGTGATTCAGCGTCGAAAATTAATGAAAAAACATGTATCTCAGTTGGGGTCTACCTACATTTCAATTTTGGCACAATCCAGGGGTTGCGCATGTTTGCGCGCTCACTGGACGGGTTGTGCGCAACCAAAAACTCGGTTGAGGGGTCTAAAATGCATGAAATTTTACGTAGAATCCGAATCTGCAATACAAAATAGGGGTTTCCATTTGAAATAACAAAGTTGGTGTGCGTTACGCACGATTGCGCAGATGCGCAATGCGCGAAAGTGTAATAGTTGAATTCCTCGTAAAAAATTAAGGGAGGTTATTATCGCTTGAAGTTTTTTTCTACCCCTCAAAACAACGGAGATAAAAAGGGTGGACCATAACTTCTGATACACCCGGTATAGGTTTTCCAAGTCAAATTCATATCTCTGCTTTCCACTGCTCAAATTTAATATTTTTATATACCAAAATGTCTGGGAAAACATGCAGACTTTTATAAAAATAAAAACGAAAAAGTCGAAAAATTTTACTCATGAACCCCCTTAAGATGACGTGGAGAGAGAATATAGAAAAGGGAAGACAGCAGGGAAAACCGAGGAGAAGATGGATGGATGACGTGGAGAGACTTGTGCAGAAGCATGTCTAAAACTGATAAAGCAAGGCTCAATATCGGAATGAGTGGAAAATTGCTGTCAGGGAGACCAAGGGACACCCGTCCTAGGAGTTGGTTATTCAAGATATGTTGTGCGACCGTAAAGCTCTCATAACTTGCATGGTTTTTTATTCACCCAAAAACGAAGAAGCTAAAGTCAGATGTTCACCTACGAACCCATCAGAAACTGTTGCTGAGTTCATCCGAATTCTCATGAAAATCACAGATCAAGCGTAGTAATAGCAACATGATGATAAAACAAAGTGGTCATTGTCAAGTAATGGGACTCAATCAGGCTCGCTTGCGTTTTAAAACAAATTACAGTTGTTATTACAAATTATTAGCATAAGATTAGGAGTTTAAGTAAACACTACGCAGTAAGTACGTTTACTCAACTCCGGAGGCTTTTGAAAAACGAGTTAGTTACTTGCTTAGTTGCAACAAACGTGAAACAGAAGAGAAAAAGAGCCCAATCATCGGTAATGACACGGAAAATGTCGATTGGAAAAAGCAATTTTCAGGTAATAGAAACGAGAAAAGTTACGGAAGGCCGGTTTAGCTGGAGCAGCTGGTCATCGGAAAAGGATCATTAAACAACTGGGCGGATCTCATTACAGCAATTAGAAGTTACCTGTGATTAGAGTGAGAGCGCAGAGGCAGGCGAAAGAGGAGATGTCGATCTCCATGAAGTGGAGGGACTGACAGAACTCCAAGATGGCGGGGAGCCAGTCTCCCAGCGACCTGTGGCACTGGGCTCTGCTGAGGACCACGCCGTTGCAGAACGTCAGTTTAGTGTCTGCCACTCTCGTCCTGTGGAAAGAAAATAATAAACTAAATAATAATAAACTAAATAATAAATGGAATAAATAATAAACTACTTAGGTTTAGAATGAAGACTAAAAAAAGCTAACGAATGCCACCATTCAGTAGTTTTTCAAATGGCGGGGAAACGGTTCGACGAACGGGAGAAAGATTGAGGACCTAATCCTCGCGTCTGTCGAACTGACATGGGAACCATGCTTTTTTTTACGAACGTTTATTTAAATTTGTAAAATGTTTCATTCGTTTTAGAAAATGTTAATTCTCTTTGAAAAAGCTATTCCTGGCTTTCAAGGGTCTGCTTGCTTTTAGAGATTCCATCAAAGGCGCATCCGTTCCTGTCAGCCAGAGCTTTCAGGCTTTTCTGCCAAAACTGGTCTCAACTAGCTACCTCTCTGGCAATGACGAATGGACACATATCCTGCCTCAAACCTTTGATAGGTAGTTCACATGCAGCCGGAGGCTGTACAATTTACATGGATATAGGCTCTCTCATCATATCATAAGTTATTTTAGTCCAGAACTTGGATTTTCATTCATTATTCTCTGGTCATGGAGCCAATTGGAAAACTACTGGGTATTGGCGAAAATTGGACGAGGTTGCTCCATTTTTGGTTTATTATTTTCAAAAATGAACCTTTGGAATCGACCAAGAAAAGAAACTGGAAATGATTCCGAGTTTTTAGTTCTCTTGTTCGGCAGCGGTGTACTGATTCAAAACAAACAGAAAGGCTCTTAGGCAGATACATTAGGCCTCCCAACAAAGTAAGAATGTCATGTTGGAGCATTTATGAGAGAAGAAGATGATAAAACACAAACGGTGGATACAGCTTTCGTACAAGTACGCAACCACGAGAGACATTTTATGTCTTTGCGCCCCCTTTCCCTTCATATAAAACCCCGTATTGTACTTTTGTTTGTGGAAATTTGATTGTGCTCGTTGATAGTTGCGATGTAATGTACGTAAACATTCATTTAAACCCGCCCTCTCAAATTTCAGGTTCCTGCGTTCAACAGGAGAGGAAATGGCCTTGGAGCTCACTCAGCTGATCAGTGACCACTCAGGCACCTTCAGCATTCTCCATTGACCCGCCCTCTAAAATTTCAGCTTCCTGCGTTCAACAGGAGAGAACATGGCCTTGGAGCTCACTCAGCTGATCAGTGACCACTCAGGCACCTTCAGCATTCTCCATTGACCCGCCCTCTCAAATTTCAGGTTCCTGCGTTCAACAGGAGAGGAAATGGCCTTGGAGCTCACTCAGCTGATCAGTGGCCAGTGATCAGCTGATCAGGCGCCTTCAGCATTCTCTATTGACCCTGCCTCCGTAACGCTTCAAAGGGATCTGTTGGATGACGATACCTATTTTCCTCTCACGATCATGAGGAAGTTAGTTTTCCCTAGGAATGATTGGTTGTACGTGAAAATCATCAGAAATTTCCGCGTGACGTTCCCCTTGTGACGCTCCCCGCGTGACGATCCCCGCGTGACGATTTTTCATTTATGTGCCATAGTAAAGACATAAAATGTCAAAAAAAAAAAAAAAACAGTAATTATAATGAGCAAGGATTTCTGGGTTAGCGTTTATTATTTTCAATTATGAACCTTTGGAATCGACCAAGAAAATTTTTTAAACCCTTTTAAATTTTTTTAAACCATAATTTTTAGAAAAAATTTCATATAAAACTGGTGGTATATCACTTCATGAATGGGCTCAGAGATGCGACTTTGAGGGATCGAGTGATGGGCCTCTGGCCTAAGACTCTCAATGAAGTCTTGGAGGTAGCTTTGAGATTCGAAACAATAGCTCTCATTACGAAGACAGTCCCAGCAAGGATAGCGGAAGAGGTAGCAGATGATATTCGCTGTGCAACACCCTCTGTTATACCAAGAGAAAAACGCTGCAAATTATTACACAATGGTTTATTATTTTTTATGAGATTAGACCTCTTTTGCGATTCACACTCGTGTTTCTGATTTATCGTACGTTTATTATTTTTATGGTTTATTATTTTAATGGTTTATTATTTTTCTATATAATCGTCTATAAAGCCACCAACCATCCAACATGAAGAAAAATACTTGGAAAATGTCACCCCACGCATATTTGAGCAAAAACCTCTTTTTTGGCCGGTTATTTGCCCATAACTTCTATACGAATTAAGCGATCGGAATAGTTCGACGTTAGGACCAACTAGACCCCAAATGGAGTCTATGTGCAAAAGAACGGGTTTTTTAGACCGATTCTAAGGCCTTTTATGGCCCGGACGGCGGACGGGGGACGGCGGACAGACATTGCAAATTTGGATTCTACGCACCTTGAAACGTAAAGTGACAAATTTTGAGGGGGGGTTATAAAAATTTTTTGCGATACGATCACATAGGCTTATT
This sequence comes from Apolygus lucorum, assembly GCA_009739505.2. NCBI lineage: Eukaryota > Metazoa > Arthropoda > Insecta > Hemiptera > Miridae > Apolygus > Apolygus lucorum. The sequence continues at coordinate 41,908,781 of CM019176.2, forward strand.
ATTAGAAATAATAAACCAAAATACTTGGAAAATGTCACCCCACGCATATTTAAGCAAAAACCTCTTTTTTGGCCGGTTATTTGCCCATAACTTCTATACGAATTAAGCGATCGGAATAGTTCGACGTTAGGACCAACTAGACCCAAAATGGAGTCTATGTGCGAAAGATCGGGTTTTTTAGACCGATTCTAAGGCCTTTTATGGCCCGGACGGCGGACGGACATTGCAAATTTGGATTCTACGCACCTTGAAACGTAAAGTGACAAAGTTTGAGGGGGGGTTATAAAAATTTTTTGCGATACGATCACATAGGCTTATTATTAGAAACTAGCTGAAAAGCCTACTAAAAGTAGGCAAAACGCTTCTTCCGACTCTCCCCGCATCCCACTCCCTCCGGCTCCTCCCGCCTCCGATTCCCCCCCTCCCGCCCCTCCGACTCGTCCCGCCTCCCACGACCCCTCCGTGCATACGTACGTACGTACGTACGGTTTTATTATCTAATTTTATGTATATAGATTACACTAGATTACAAAATTTAGGGGTGGTCTGGCTGCCTCGTTCTTTCATCACTTTTCTTATGGTATTTGGTGCGCTGAATCCGAATCTGACGTCAGTTTTGGTTTATTATTTTCAATAATAAGCCTTTGGAATCGAGCAAGAAAAAAAAATTTTAACCCCCCCTCAAAATTTGATGTTTTACGTTTCAAGGTACGTAGAATACGAAAATCGAATAAAAAAATTTCCGTCCGTCCGCCGTACGCCGTACGCCGTACGCCGTACGCCGTACGCGGCACTTTTCTTAGCAACACTGGACCGATTTGGTTCAAATTTGGTATATGGGCTCCATTTGGGGTCTAGTTGTGCCGCGAAGCTTTTGGTTGATGTAGGTCACTTCTAAGGGGTGAAAATTAAGGGTTGAAATTTTCAAGAGTGCCCTAGCTCGAAAACTCTCGAAATAAAGGTATCGTTTTTTCACCAATTTTAAATAGTATTGAATTTTTAAAAATTTTTGAGACCACCCGGAGCTCTGTAGGACAAACCGTTCGGTCCCTACGAGTACTTGAAGGTTTTCCTTCGATAAAACAGAATCATGAGTGTGAATCGCAAAAGAGGTCTAATCTCCATTCAAATTTTATCGGACTAAAATGCGATCGCTGTTCATTTCTTCGATTTGTATACAGTTTTGCCTTCTGCGTAACCAGTAATCAAATTTCCGTATGAAGCTTTCTATTTTTCCAATCGAGTGTGAAGCGTTTAGTTCTTTCTAATAAACTTGATTGTGAAGGTGTGAAGCCAGTATGGTGTGGTAGGTAGTACCTAGCTGGTAGGTAAAAAAAAGTTGGTAGGTAAAAAAAATGTTGGTGGGTAAAAACCGCTGCAAATTATTGCTCAAAGGCTCTTCAGATCACTGATCAGCTGTGTGAGCTCCAAAGCCAATTTTTATTCCTATTGAATGGAAGTGCTCTTCCAGGCTTCTCCAGCATTCGAGAAGATCCTCTTCACTCTTCAGATCGCTGATCAGCTGAGTTAGCTCCAAAGCCATTTTTACTCCTATTGAATGAAAGTGCTCTTCCAGGCGTCTCCAGCATTCGAGGAGATCTTTTTCACTCTTCAGATCACTGATCAGCTGAGTGAGCTCCAAAACCATTTTTACTCCTATTGAATGGAAGTGCTCTTCCAGGCTTCTCCAGCATTCGAGAAGATCCTCTTCACTCTTCAGATCGCTGATCAGCTGAGTTAGCTCCAAAGCCATTTTTACTCCTATTGAATGAAAGTGCTCTTCCAGGCGTCTCCAGCATTCGAGGAGATCTTTTTCACTCTTCACATCACTGATCAGCTGAGTGAGCTCCGAAGCCATTTTCAATCCTATTGAACGCAGGAAGCTGAAATTTGAAAGGGAAGGTCAAGGGAGAATACAGATGGTGGTAGGTGCTATTGGTGGAGAACCAGTGATCTATACAGAAGGGTGACCTATACAGAAAATAATAAACCTTTGAGCAATGATTTTTTCTTTACGTCGGATTTTCAAGATATAGCTAGTTTTAAGATTTTTCTAGTTCTCACTTTTCTTCATTTTTTAGTGAAAACTCATCTTGCTCAAATCGTCTCAAAAAGTACTCAGACTTATAGGAAATTTCATGTAGAATCCGAATATGTACTTAGTTTTTAAGTAAAACTGTGTTAAATCCCCTATTTTCTACAAAACGTATCAAAACACACCGGTTCTTAACGTTTTTTCTTCGGGTTTTCCCTTACATTTTGCCACTTGAAAAAAAAAATTAAGGCTAAAAAAAATTGTCTCGGGCCTTTACTTTGTAGGGGGGACACCCTAGAGGAGAATGAGACCAATCGCAGCCTCCTAAACCAACTTTTGATTCATCTGAGCCTTCATAAAACAGATTTACACCGTTAACTTTTCTGCAGTTTACTAATGTAATACTGAATTAAAATCACTTAACAAAACAAGAGTTTCCCAATTATGATTTACTCCCCCTTTGAGTACTTATTTTCGATATTACTCTTAATAGGTGACAAGCATAAAATATGTAGAAGAAAGGAAGATCCAATTGAGGAAAACAGATTTAGGAACGCACATACTTATCTGGAAAAATTAACTAACGGTTTATGTGAGTTTTCAACTCAGTGCCATGAAAAAGCTCATTCCTTCGATATTAATGGGTTTAGGAGGCTGCGATTGGTCTCATTCTCCTCTAGGGTGTCCCCCCCTACAAAGTAAAGGCCCGAAACAATTTTTTTTAGCCTTAATTTTTTTTTTCAAGTGGCAAAATGTAAGGGAAAACCCGAAGAAAAAACGTTAAGAACCGGTGTTTTTTGATACGTTTTGTAGAAAATAGGGGATTTAACACAGTTTTACTTAAAAACTAAGTACATATTCGGATTCTACATGAAATTTCCTATAAGTCTGAGTACTTTTTGAGAAGATTTGAGCAAGATGAGTTTTCACTAAAAAATGAAGAAAAGTGAGAACTAGAAAAATCTTAAAACTAGCTATATCTTGAAAATCCGACGTAAAGAAAAAAAACTGACGTCAGATTCGGATTCAGCGCACCAAATACCATAAGAAAAGTGATGAAAGAACGAGGCAGCCAGACCACCCCTAAATTTTGTAATCTAGTGTTATATAAAACGCCAACCGTACGTACGTACGTATGCACGGAGGGGTCGTGGCAGAGGGAGAGTTGTAGGCTGGAGGGGTTGGGGGCGGGAGGAGTCGGAGGCGAAAGGAGTCGGAGGGGTTGGGGGCGGGAGGAGTCGGAGGCGAGAGGAGTCGGAGGGGTTGGGGGCGGGAGGAGTCGGAGGCGAGAGGAGTCGGAGGGGTTGGGGGCGGGAAGGGTCGGGGCGAGAGGAGTCGGAGGGGTTGGGGGCGGGAGGAGTCGGAGGGGTTGTGGGCGGGAGGAGTCGGAGGCGAGAGGAGTCGGAGGGGTTGGGGGCGGGAGGAGTCGAAGGGAGTTGGTGGCGGGAGGAGAGTCGGAGGAATAGTCTTTGCCTGCTTTTAGTAGGCTTTTCAGCTAGTATTAGATAATAAACCAAAATGGATCAATCTCAGCCTGTATACGCTCAAAGGGTGCAATCACAAATGCCAGGCCGAGGTAGGGCCCCTTACCCATTGAGAGAGTGGCGCACAAGACAGATTTACTGCTGGAGATGTGCAGCACCCGGACATGTTGCCCTAGCCTGCCCATATTCTCCAATCAATGGTACTTCAAGTCAATACCCTCAGGAACAGCAGAATCGGAGTTCTGCTTCACAATATCAGCCACAAAACGAACAACCCAATTCTCACCCCTTACAACATCGACGAGCGCCGGGAAACTGGCCTCAGTCGGATTGAAGGGGCACAGACCGGCTAAGGAAGCCGCTTAGGGAAGGAGGATTCTACTGTAGGCGATGTATTTCAAATGAAAATGACAATCACAGAAAATTTTTTTAAGCCCCCCTCAAAATTTGTTGGTTTACGTTTCAAATTAGGTACGTAGAATCCGAAAATCGAATGAATTGGCGAATTTATGGGCTCCATTTGGGGTCTAGTTGTGCCCCGAAGCTTTTGGTTGATGTCAGTCACTTCTAAGGGTTGAAAAATTAGGGCTGAAATTTTGAAAACGCCCAATCTCAAAAACTTTCGATATGAAGTATTGTTTTTTCATCAATTTTAAACCTCAGATACGCGCGGTATCAAATTGATAGGTACAAAATTTAGTTTTGAAAGGTTGCTATGCCCCCCATCGTGTGGATTTGAGAGTACCCTTCTCGTTGCCTTCATAACTTCAAATCCTCTTCATAATGATAATAATTTGGCCTGTCAGAGGAGCCTGCAACTGATTTTCATCAAATCAATGCACCGCGCACATCCATGTAACTTCCGGAATTTTCTTCATTAAGCGGGGTTTTCTTGTCAATTATCAATGTTCAGAAAAATTGAAATTTTCATTTTGAGTAATGCTGCTAAAGAATTGTTTAGCTCGACGAGTTCCTTCTCCTCGACCTTCTGTGTCTAGTTTTAATTTTTCAACACAAATAAGGTAGAGGCAAATACATTTTTTTTGGTATTTTTTCTACTTCCTAGTTTTGTTCAATGACTTTACTTTACACAGTTCTGTGATGATCCTACTTTTACAGAAGGGGCAAACCGATTTGATTTGTTCCCGATTTGTTGGAGCTACGCCTAGGGGGATATTTGATTCATGGAGATATGAATCGATATCCTCTTCGGGCCGGCTGATTAATCTAATCACTGGTTGGAAGGGGTAGGGTCGTCACCCTCCTCTGACTAACTTATGAACAATTAGGTGAATTTCAATCTGAAATTTATCCTATATAATATAGGCTATATTGTTACAGTTCATATTCATTAGTTGGCTTCCCTTAAACAATTAAGTTTGTTATAGACAAAAAATTAACTTTCTTCTATTTCTCATAACCCTTTCCCTCTCTCAAAAATCGTTTTATCAAAATGATACACCGCGCGTATCACCTTTTATTTTAGGCCGCGCTTATCCTAGTTTCCTTAGTGGTAACATCTTTAGGAACATCATAGGGTCCATTCATATAAAATTTTTGTTTGCTGCGTGTTACATTTAGAACAAACAAGGTGATTTTGGATGAAAACCATTTGCAACAATGAATGTTTAAATAAACTATTGGGAGGGCGCACAAGTTCCAATAGATCACTTCATTAGGCAAAAGACAGGGATCACAATAAGTTTGCCATGTGCAAGAGGCAGCCAAAAAATTTATTAATTTGTGTAGAGCACAAGCCCCTGCAGGGATAACAGAGCAATGTCAAGGTGCTTTTGAACTATAAGTCAATATATTTAAGCACATTATTAGAGGGGAGCGCAGTGTACCATAGCGTTTTCACTCAAAATCACCTTGTTTGTTATAAATGTTGCGTAAGCAAAAAAAAATTGTATTAATGAATCCAATGATGTCCCTAAAGATAACAAACCCAAAGTTCTGAAGATGCTGCAAAGCGAAACAGCAATACTACACGATAAAATGAGGAATCGCCGCTTCCATACTCCACCCATCAACATAACTCTCTCAGTAACAATTTCAAATAACTAAAAATTTGAGAGTCTTGAAGCTGAAATTCGGCAGAAATAGATCACTTCTCAACCTTTGAGTTCAAATAGCAAAACCAAGTGAGTTGGAACTTGACTAATCAGTGAAATCTGGAGTTAATGATGACTCCACGATTATGGATTTTGCTTTGAAAGGAGAAAACCCAAATTGGCATTCCTTCGCTTGATAATTCTTAATACTCGTACCATGTGACATCACTGGTCTCGGAGGCCTTTCCGATTCGAAATCAGTAACACAAAGGAACGGCGTTTTTTTCACCAGGAGGGCGCGTCTTATGAATCAACTTGGTCAGATCCTTGATGAGCTCACTAGCGTCTCTCCTCTTCTGAGTCATCAAACTTGCACTTTTTAGCCGAGTCTGCCTGTCTGCGCGTGATTGTCAACTTTCCTTCTCGACGGCCGCCGATGAAACGAAAACGGCGGAATCCGCTTGCGCAATTCCGCGGGATCAGACACGCGACTTTGAAACCTTTCCCAGAACTGGTGATTCTCAGCGGAACAACGTAGAAGATACCTAGCGCACAAATTTGTGCAGATGCGATCCAAAGTGGCTTCGGTGTGCCCAAAGTGGATCTGACAGACACCACGACACCCACGTATTCTCAGATCTACAGAGAAAATGTACTGAAGGGTCGAGTGAACCAAAACCTGATTTATGGAGTATCTAACTGCCGTGGTGTGAGCTGATCCAAGTATTATCGCGTCCACACCAAAGTCGGCTTCCAACCGAGCAAACATTTTCCTTACTCGAATCGAGAAACTCGATAGATAAGCGATGAAGCAGAAGAAGGAGCTCTTTTTCAACCAAATAGTTTTAAGTAATATTATACACTGTAATATTCTGTACTGTTTCGAAAAAAAGGAAGGCAACGTAAAAACGCTGCAAATTATTACACAATGGTTTATTATTTTTCTACATAGATCACTCGTCTAAAAAATCACCAACATGCATATCGCATGTCGGTCAGCTCTAATTTGAACGGAGATTAGGCCTCTTTTGCGATTCACACTCGAGTTTTGATTTATATATATACATATTGCAATATAAACCCTTAAATTTTCGTAGGGAGGGAACGGTTTGTCCTACAGAGCTCCGGGGGTCTCAAAAAATTCTAAAAATTCTATAGATTCTTAAATTGAAGGAAAAACAATACCTTTATATCAAAATTTTTTGAGTTAGGGCGTTTTCAAAATTTCAAAATTGATTTTGGAACCCTTAGAAGTGACCTACATCAACCAAAAGCTTCGGGGCACAACTAGACCCCAAATGGAGCCTACATACCAAATTTCATCAAAATCGGTCAATGCTAAGTGGGGAAAGTGCCGCGGACGGCGGACGGACGGCCAAATTTTTATTCGATTTTTGGATTCTACGTACCTTGAAACGTAAACCATCAAATTTTGAGGGGGTGTTAAAATTTTTTTTTTCTTGGTCGATTCCAAAGGTTCATTATTGAAAATAATAAACCAAAATAATAATTATATAATACTGAAGAAAACCTTTCTGCTGCCTTCCAAAATTCACGGTCCTCCACTACCGAATACCTTCTTTAACGGTATTCGACTGCAGATTTAATTTCATTCACTTTTCTACGTAGCTACCAATTTATTTATTTATTCCCGGTCGGTTCAAACTTTAGGAATGGAAGAGTTCTCCATGGGGAAATGATCAGAGACGGTTCCGTTAAAAGTCATAACCACGATTATAAATAATTATTTTTGTCGATTAGCGTCGATTTCGACTTTGATTCAACAGCACGGTGAAGGTATTGTCGATGGAAATTTGGTAAAGATTGACACATTGCTTCTCAATGGTTCATTATTTCAACATCTAATACCTACTGGATGTGAATATTCGTCAATTCCGTTCTTTTGTGTCCAGCATCAATCTCAATGAAAAATATCGACTGAAAGAGGAACTAGGCGATTATCTTTGTAATGTTTACAGTATTGCAGTGTTAATTTTGCTTTCTGGACTACTAAGGCACCTAGTGGAAACACTGTTCTCACTTTTCAAGTTTAAAAAGTGTTTTTTCCATGATCAAAATTTCCAGTCGCGTTTTACGTTTTGGATCTCCCAGAACAATTTTGGTTCTGTCTGTCATGAAATCCTTGCAACGAGCAAAATTATACGAAGTTATTGTCCTATTTCGATGAAATTTTCAGGGATTATGAGGATTTGCGAGTAGACCTCTATAAAAATCATCGCTCCTCTTGGCAAACGTTTTTTGATAAGATACTTTCCATGGTGAGTAAAGACATTATCATTCATTATCATTATCAGTATGTCTTCAGTTCTCACAAAGGGAAGGGGATGTTTTGACCGAAAAACTTTGCTAGGTAGGTAGGTGCCAATCTAACATACAAGATTTTGACAAATCGGTGTGATTTGTGTTTGAATTTCATTAATTCAAGTTCAAATTTTATTAATAAAATAACATTTTTTCACAAATTTTTCTTCGAAGTATGAAGTGATTTTATCATCTGGTAGTGATAATTATGAAGGACACTTTCGGGGTTACTTTGTGAGGGGTCTTTTATTCTAGCGATGTGAGAAATGGGATTTTTTAACTTGCTATGTAGGGATTTCATAAACATTTATTTGGTAACACCTACTGCCTACCAAACGTGGAAGACTTTTTGAAATAGAAAACCATTTGTACGAGCTAATATACACAACGTAACAGGAATGATAAATTATGACAGTCATGGCTTTCAAAAACCATAACTACGTCTCAAGGTTACATCTATGATTATTCATAGCCTACCTACGAATACCTTACTCCTTCACAAGGGAACGAAGGTACAACACACGTTCCAAGAGAAAAAAAAAAATAGTTGGCATGGATAACTACATGCAGGAACCTATTATGTATACTCAAAGTGTCAAGAGCCTATTTAATCTCAATATAATACCTAGTAGTTTATAGGATGTCGTTCACAGTTTAAGTGCTTCGTTTGTTAGAAGTGCCTATTTAGTGTTATCCGTGCTCGATTGGCAAGGAAGAAAGACGAGACATGAAAGTAATGAACGGTAAAACAACTCTGTCAGTTTGGCGTCAAACACCTGTTTCAATACAAATTGGAAATCCTCCATCTTCGTTTCTACCGGACGATTGGTTCTTGGGAAGTCAATTAACTGTTTATTACCGTATTTGTGATTTCAAATTTGACACGAATTAGCTACTGTGGAAAATGGAGAAAAGAAAAATCTAAAGCCTGAAATACTTGTTTTGCTTACAGTGAGAAGTGATTTGAATGTTACGAGCTACAAGCTGGAGGAATGGTAGGACCTAGAAGAATCAGTTACTTCAAAAATGGATGCGATGATCAATTATAACCTGAGTGGGTTGATAAAAAACACGAATTTCACGATCGACTTGCAGGTTTCTTATACTTAAAACAAAACACGATTGAGAATAATTTCCGGTTTATATAGAGGTTTCCGAATGTTACGCCACATTCTCAGGATCCTTCCACAGATTGGGCTGGTTTACCATGTATCAGCAACTATTATGGAACCTACTAACTCACCTCCGATCACGCAATTACATCGTGAAAAATCTATTTTTTGGTGTGCAAACCCTACTTTTGGAGCGACAGGAACGAAATGTTTATGGGACTACCTAACTAATAGACAATCGTAAAGCCTAGAAATTTCATCAGAATTGTATCATCCCGCTTTTTATGATCATCGATCCAAATGAATGAAAATTATGCATTTTTAAAAATATCTAATATATTTCGTTATTTTGGTGCCTAAAACGGAAAACCATCCCATAGAAAACCACAGAAACTTGTAAGAATTTAATAAAATAAAGGTAGGTAAAGTCTTTCACCAGACCTGAGGATACCCTGAGGCATCGCCCTCTCGTAGCTTGGGGAGAAGGAGACTTTTAATAAAGAGCCGAGGGCTCAAGCCTTGTCAGATTTCCGGTGGGAAACTGTATAGCCGTATTTTTTCACTCTTACAAACTAGTTATTATTGCAGAAACCTTTCCAAACTAACTTTGATCAGTTTCAACAATTAATTCCCAGGCATTTGTTTGACGTACAGAGCGATGATAGAACGGTACCAATCAATCTTATACCTTAAAAAACGCTGCAAATTATTACACAATGGTTTATTATTTTTCTATAGATCACTCGTCAGCAGAGCCACCAACCATCCAACATGAAGAAAAACATCGATCGTATTTCAGTCAGCTAAAATTTGAACGGAGATTAGGCCTCTTTTGCGATTCACACTCGTGTTTCTGATTTATCGTACGTCCAAAACTTAAATTCTCGTAGTGAGCGAACGGTTTGTCCTACAGAGCTCCGGGTGGTCTCAAAAAATTCTACAAAATCTTAAATTGATGGAAAAACAATACCTTTATATCAAAATTTTTTGAGTTAGGGCGTTTTTAACATTTCAAAATTCATTTTTGAACCCTTAGAAGTGACCTACATCAACCAAAATCTTCGGGGCACAACTATACCCCAAATGAAGCCTACATACCAAATTTCATCAAAATCGGTCAATGCTAAGTGGCAAAAGTGCCGAGTACGGCGTACGGCCGGCCAAATTTTTATTCGATTTTTGGATTCTACGTGCCTTGAAACGTAAACCATCAAATTTTGAGGGGGTATACAATTTTTTTTTTCTTGGTTGATTCCAAAGGTTCATTATTGAAAATAATAAACCAAAACAAGTAGGAATTTATTCACAGGTTAGATTCAACTTTAAGGGCGATCTTGGATCGGTAACTTCAGCTGTACATACACAGCCTGTTGAGTAGGAACCTTCTGACCCATTCTTTCAATTTGATGGGCGATCTCTGATCACTCAACACAACATTTTCATAAGTCTTGAAAAAAGAATTAAAATTTAACTAAATTAAACTTAAAAACGACGGAAAATTCTCGTTGGATATCATAGATCTGGATCTACAAAGTACAAGTTTTGTCTCTCCCCCCCCCCCCCCCCCCAGACCCTCTCGACTATCCTCCTGTCTTGACAAACTGCTTTACAAATCTCTTAGGAATTCTGGAATGTACAATGAAATTCGCCGAGATCAACATGGTAGCTCCCGAAACCCTCACGGTTCTCAGCCGTTCGGGCTTATCCTATTAAATATGCAGTTGAATACAAATTTGGCAACAATTTTATTAGTTGTTTTTTGCAAAAAAATTTTTCCAACTAAGTAGGAATACCAGCTTCACTTGACCCCAAAATCAGTTGCATCTCAGAACTATCGTTGTTATTCGTAACTGCGCTAAACACACAGCTAAATGAGTAATTTCACACCTATTTTCCTCGTATTCACACCTCTACCTAAACAGCTCGATGGTGCAGGAATAAATATCCTGAGAACAATTGCTGCCTCCTTCCAAATTCTAATCAAATTCACCTCACTGACCGCTAGAAGTCAAATTTAGCTAATACCAATAAGGGAAAGTAGATACAGTGATGCAGGAAAAACAACTGGTGACCCCGACAGCGAAATTCCCGTAGCTAAATACAAAATTTATTCAACAAAATTTTTTTCTTCCAAAATTCGATAAATTTACATTTAAATTACTTGCAAAATTATTCAAAACAATATATCTTTAGAACAACTAAAAGGCGCAACCACTCAGTCAATTTTGGTTGCATCGAACTCAAAGTTACCAGAGTTTTCACAGCAACTATGTAGATCGACCCAACAAATTACACTACATCAAACGGATTGGGAACGGGGTCCACAGAATGATAAAATCCTTCTTCGCCGAGCTTTCGGTTAATATATTACCTTCTTCAGGGCTCGAAGGATGGTTCACTCAGTGAGCATACCAAGAGTCATTTTGAAGGGGGTTGGTGGAGATGCCACCATAATCATTAAGGATTAAATTTCAAAGGCGATTTTATCATTCAGTGGACCCCATTTCCAATCCGTTTGACGTATCAGAGTTTTCGTTCTGTGATCAACTCAATGGTTTATTCAAGTGGGACTTTAAAATCTGAAAACGCCACTAAAATCAACCCGTATTTTCTTATTTTTTTGCCAATTTTCAGAGAATTCTTTAATGCAGATGCGAATCAATTGTTTGATTCTGGGAGATCCAAATCTTGTTCTGCTTCATGAATACAAAGCTTTCCTATCTTCAATAGAGCAGTGTAGGTAAGTTGGAACCTGCTGCACAAACAGCTCCTGTAAACGGTTGGTCAACGGCACAACAGTATCAATAATTAAATCTGTATTTTCATCTAAGAACCTCCTTCTTAAATGAGGAATTTCCGAATCGACTACTCATAAATCCCACCCTAGCGAGCAATGAGAGACGGTTGTTGCTTGCGATATTATGAAACCAAAATATTTGCTTATCGTTGGATAACGAGTTGAGCCGCCATAAGTCAACAGGTGGTTGTTTGCTGCCACAACAGCTCCTCCTCTGAGGCCGGTGGTCGACTTGTCATTACACGACACGGCCGCTTCGAATGACTACCGAGTGATCTATGATGAAGCTGCCTCGGTTATCGGGGACCGTGTTATTAGATTTAAACGCGAAACCCCGCAATGCTCAGGGCGCTTTCTCCTGCTTCAACGTCGCCAAGGCAGGGGCCAGTAGAGGCAAGGTCGAACTTACGACATTGTTTGAGGAGACAGCATCGATAGAAAACTGTGTCACGAGTCAAAAATTCGGTATTTTGATTCATTAATATCAAACCTTTTTCCATCAAACATGGAAACAGAATTTCCTAACCTAACGTTTCAAGATAAGTAAAATTCAAATCAAATGTTACAAATTCCGTTCTTCCGAGACAAAACCTTAGTTACCAAGGTAAGTGAAATGAACTTCTTCCTTATGCAGTTCTTTACAGGACATGGACTGTTTTATGCCTATTTGCATAAAATGGGGAAGGTATCTGCCCCAACATGCTTACACTGCCAGAACAAAGACGACGATGATGTGCTCCACACCTTCTTCAAATGCACCAAATGGGCGCCCGAAAGAAATCAGCTGATGGCAGACCTGGAATCAGCTCCCCAAAGTTCAACACCAGAGGCTGTTGTCAGCAGGATGCTGGAAGGTGAAAGGAGCCGGACTGCTGTGGCAGAGTACACAGAAAGCATCCTGACAAGGATTAGAACGAGAAGAGAGAGGAGGGAGCATCTGGTCCGCCACCTCACCCAGAACTGATTCAACGCCCCAGGACTCAGCCCGAAGTAATGTGTTAAACGGTTCCGGGCTGAATTCCAACGTGAGAGTAAAAGAGGTGTTTTTTTAGTGGGTTTGAATCCCACATGACCTGAAGACGCGGACCCTTCCAGGTATCTCACGAGATCCAACTCCACCTATGGATCTTAAAGATTTTCTCACCTGCCTGCCGAAAAAAAGGTAAACCAGGTAACTAACATTTTGTGGATGTCGTTTAATTTATTGCGGAAACACTAGCTGAAAAGCCTGCAAAAATCAGGCAAAAAATCGTAGATATGTGAAAAATTTTTTGATGTCACGGCTTGGAATCGAACCCGGATTTCCAAGACGATCGGCGACGTGCTCGTACCTACTGTTGGGATTTCATGTATCAGATGTAGTAACTGAGCCTCACTCCTTAAGGGTGCAAATTAGGAGGTGACATCATGGAATACCTTATTTCATGGTGACATCTTCAACGAAACTAAGCTTAACAACTTCTACCAGGACAATTCGGTTTAATTAGCACTTTTCTCAATTAATTTATCGATCCAATTGAGGTATTTTTCTTGTTTTTTCAATTCAACATCGCATTTTGTTAAAATTTCAAATTTTATAATGTAGAGTAGGTGGGGAAAGTTCCCGCAAATTTCAAATTTATTCAATTTAAAGTGATAAGGCAGAGTCAATAAATTGTTAGAAACTTTCCGTTTTATTTTTTCTCGTTTGATAGAATCTTGGTTATCCCTGAATACCTCCCAATACTGGGAAAGTACCATGGAAGTATCTGACAGTTTCCCCTCTCCAGCCCTATAGTTGATGCCTTTAGCGATTTTAAATATAGAATAAATGACACAAATCTCATTAAAAATAGGGCGATTGAGAGAACAGTGAATAACTGTTCAACGCCAAAAATGCTTGGTGTTCTTATAAATGAATTATGTAAAAATGTTCCTCAACAGTACCAAGTAGTATGGTTAATCAAAGTTTGTGTTTAATTCATTTCAACAACCAAATTGCACGCATTTTGCTCCCTCACTATCGAAGATACGAAAGTTTTGGATTCGCAAGTCAACAAAATTGTGGGCCCTCCAAAATCACAATTTCGACTTGCATTTTGAGTTTCAGATCCTTGAACAGTCTGTTGATCGATCTGTGGTCAATATCCGGTAAATTGTAAGGTGAAAATATCAATGAATCCGTGAAACGTGCTGTATAAAAAATACATCAATTTTACACGATCCAATACAGATTTTTTCTCCCTTTTTTCTCCAAAATAGTAGGATAGGAAGGGCCTTTTACATCTCTTTTGTAATGTTGGTGCTTGTCTTCTTCTGCTTGTCTTTAATTTAAAAGCTATTTCTTTCATTTTTCGTTTGTCCAAGTTAGGTTGATAACTTTCCAGTTATCAAATGGAACTCAGGGTTGTGTTTTGTTGTGACTAAATGTTTTGCTAGGGAAGTATCTAACGTTTTCACTGGCTATTTGTGTGTAGGGCTTTTGTGTTACCTGAGTTCTGGCCTTTCATTCTTTATATTGCTAGTCGTCTGGTTTCTCCATAGTATTTTATGGTTTCTCCATTTCTGTTTTCCTAAATGAATCTTTTAATTTGGGAAAAACTTGTATATTCTTATTTTTGTTATTGTTGTCTTATGCTATTTTGATGTTATTGCTTCAAGAGTTGAATATTTTCTTTATTTTGTTTGAAACTAGCCCTATTATCTGAGTGAGTTACTGCCCCCCCCCCCCCCAATTTATTACGTTCCACCACAATATGTACTTCAACTATTTCTAACGGGAAAAATTGCTACCTTTAAAATTTCGTTGAATTGAGTTTCGTAATGACGAAGTTATCAGTGATACCTACCAATACTACAAAGCATTTAAATGTCACATGTCCATTTGTCCATGTTATGGCTATGTGAGGAAGTTATATTGCCCCTCCTCAACTTCCCAAACGTTTTTTAATTGGAAATGACGAGTAGTAGAAGTTCCGATCCTCGGCGAGTTACGTAAACCTTAAAAATGCAGACACCCTGTTCATCATTTTTCACGTTTCTTCCAAAGATACCGGAGGGATAGCTCCGGCTATCATCGGTTTTACGTGAGGTGAAACCTCCAGGAGTGGGCAATAAAATATTTTTTGTGCTGAATAGTGAAGGAACTATATTCTTATTTCTTAATGTTTCTTTTAGTATTCAACGAAGTCTACTATCACGAGTTTTACGTAACGAAGAAATGTGAAGGGAAAACGTCTATACAGGATCAATCTGATCGGATCATTCGTTCATCGATGGTTCATTGATTTCGGATTGATTTGTTCATAGTCAAGATGAATCAAGATTTACTATCTTGGACAAACAATATTGATTTTACGGTTGTCATAAAATATAAAAGTTCACCTACAGCCGGTGGATTACCTAACAGGCTATTCATATATCGTAAAGAGACTTAGCTAGTCTAGGAGACTTTTCACAACAATCCAATTCCATAAGATAATTATCGGTATTCGACTCGAGCTAAGATCGTGGTATTTCATTTTTTCGAAAATCAATAAAAGTTACACCGCTCCATCGATCGCCCATAATAAAATTTCGTGTCTCGGCGAACAATGCAGATTGACGGGAGTGATTGTTTTTATTCGACTGGACCTCCACGATCCGACGGTCAACGAATATTTCTAATAGGAACGTTTCCCGCGACGAGTTGATGAATATCATTTGCGCAATTTAAAAAAAAAACCTAGTTGCTCAAATCACGACGGCGACACCCCGCTTATATTAACCGACGAAGGGTCAGGAATATTGTCAGCTCGAAACCCCTTCAAAGTCATGTTCCCCGACTGACTGGGTTGATATTCTTGACAGAGACTCGTTTTCGAAAACGAAAAACCGTGGGATCCGATCCGTGAAATACTCGGGAAAAATGGAGGCGAAAGCTCTTTGGCGGAGTTTGAGAAGAAGATGGAAAAAAAATCGTGATTCTTGAGACCTGGAGGATCAAGCGAAGTTGGGATGAGACGCCGCAGTTATAAACTTGGCGAGGGGCTCGTCATAAGATTATCACGTTTTTTGATTTTTTTTAGGGAAATTTTCTTCGAGGAAACTCTTGTTTTTAGGAGGGGAGTTTACGTCTCATTTCTTTTTAGAAAGTGGGTGAGTCGAACGTCGTGTGGTCCAACAGATCTCTTGGTCGCGTGTGGGATTATCGCTGGATCGCATGAGGAAGTTTCGCACGTCGTGCCTTCGAGCGTTTGAATGTAAGAAGAATAAAAAAAAACTAAAGACCGTCCATAAAATTACTTCATATTTGACAAATCACAGTTTTAAACGCAGCAAATTCTAACACAGCGGTTTAAAATATTTCTACAATAGAGTATTTTTGTACTTCCCGTGTTGACAAAACGCGAAACGTGAAAAAGAGCAGCTAGCACGAGCACTCGTAGATGCTAACTTTCCACGTCATTTTTTTCAGATCTCCTCCGTGAAATCGTGAAAAGTGAACTCCTGTAGTGACGTTAACGTGATGCTTATAAGTTAAGTTGGCAAGGTTACTTTGGCGGATTTTTAATCCTTGTCTATTTCAAAATTTTTCCCCCTTTCAGATAGGATACTAATTTTTTCTTTTTCATGTTCCTAGTATCATGATAAAAGTTATGGAAGAATGGATGGAGTCCATGACGTGAGTCCATCTGGCAGTTCCTCCACTGAGAAGGAACTTGAGCAAGTATTCGATGATTATTTAAGGTTTCTGCTAGTGAAAAAGCACCCCATTTCAGAAATTTCCATGGTAGAAGAGGAAGTTCTTGTCAAACCCCAGGATATACCAAAATTTGGTATATTAATGGTTCCAAATTATTAATTTGGAAAATTTGGTCTGTAAGGGAGTACTAGATTGTTTAGGTGGTTATGTTGAATCCTCAAGTCAGATTTAATCTGAAGGTTTTATTATTCAATAATATTTTTCGATTTCTTATAAATATTATAAGAAATCCCTACTACGTTATAGATATTATTTATGTTTTTAAATTTATTACCTAATTATTTTTTATTATTATTGTTTTTATTATAGATATTATTTAATAGGTAGGTAGTTATCAATAATCAACTGCATAATATGCATATATTTTATACATTGTTGTGGGTTTTGACGGTAATTTACCGATTTTAGGGCATGTTGCAGTCCTGGTTTTGGTAGACCTGAATAAGGACGATTTGTTGTCACTTTCCCGGTTTTATTGTTTTGGCTCTCAATTTTTGGTTCAAGTGAAATATTATTTTGTGCGAATTTGAGAAGAGTTGTCGTGTTTATTTTGTCTTTGGTTGTAACATACATAGATATCAGTCAAATGAATAAAGAAGTATGATAGTACCTACCTAACAAATGATAGTAAAACCTATTGGAGAAAAATTGGAACCCATAGTAAATGAAACAATAATGAGAATTGAATCAAAATAACTTCAATATTAATGACGAAGTGGATAGGTAGTGGTACAAACAAATAGTCTTTTCTGTTCAACCTTCAAATTGCTGTTTTCTGCATTGGGTAGTCTATGGAAGAAGAAAAACAACTCCATCTACTCTGAGGTTATCTTCACGTAGCGCACCCTCGCGTAGACAGCGGATTTTTTCAAACGCCAAAAGTTGGCTTTTGGCATCAAGGAACTTTTTGCGTGTGGGAGTAGATACGTGTGAAACGAAACGCCAAGTACAAAAATACTCTAATGATCACCCGTCATGAAACCCGAAAATCGAAAAAAGATCGCATTTGATCTGCTGAAATTTGGCTCAGTCAGCGAACGCTCATAACGCGATTCACACTCGTGTTTCTGACTCATCATCCTTCCAACCCACAGAGCAACGGTGACAACCAATGTTGCGATAGAACTGTCAACTATCTTCTAAGGACCAGAGATAGATTGAGGGTTGATTGAAGATAGAATGCTTGGGTAAAATGTAATGTTGGCACATTTTTTTCCATCGAAATCCATTTCATACCATTCTGAAACGATCTCTGAACCTTACCTTTGTATGCATTTGTATTTGACTCTAGAAGTTAACCTAAATCTTCGAAAAGGATCCAAATTTCAAAAAAATAAGGATAGAAATTAGCGTGTGACTATAAAATTCGACTGTTGAAATGGAAATTTGCGATTTTTATTTATTTATTTTTGTTATAACAGTAAATACTGTCTTACAAATTGACACAAATATTTTGCAACACACAATTACAAAGGAATGAAGTTTTCCTAAACTACAGAACGCGTAGTTGACAAACAGAAACCAAGACCAGATATTAGGTCTCATCAACGATCAACATCAACAGATTCACCTCCTTTCTTGATGTCTTCAATCCCAATGGTTTTTAGAATTTCTTCATTGCGAAATCTCGAAAGGGGTTTAGTAAGGATGTCCGCTATGTTGTCTTTCGTTGATACGTATTCTGTCTTTAGTTTTCCTGTCATCACTAGGTCTCTCAAAAAGTGATACTTTATATCAATGTGCCGTGAGTGAGCTGTGACTCTATTTCCCTTGGCAAAGTTGAGTGCCGATTGATTATCGCATAATATCAAGGGGTTGTTTTGCATCTTGCATTCAATTTCTTGTAGAACTTGAGTTAGCCATAACATTTCAACACTACATGTTACAACTGCGACAAATTCAGACTCCATCGTGGAAAGAGCCACTGAATTTTGTTTACTTGATTTCCAGACGATTGCTGTGTTGTTAACCTCGATAAGAAGGCCTTCTGTCGTCCTTATTTCCAGCCCAATCTGCATCAGAATACCCTTTTACTTGGATTACATTTCCTCCCGAAGTTTTGGCTACTTTGAACTCATAATCCATTGTGCCCTTCAAATACCGCAAAACCCTTTTTGCAGCTAGCAAATGAACTCTGCCTGGGTTAGATGAAAATTGCCCTAGTTTGGAAACTGCAAAAGCGAGGTCAGGACGTGTTGCTTGGGACAGATACATTAATTTTCCCACCAGTCGTCTATAAGGGATACTTTTCATTTCCTCTACTTCTTCTCGCGTTTTCGGGCATTCAGTCTTACTTAGACATTGATTGGGCTCCAAGGGTGTTCTGACAGGCTTGCACTCCCCCATTCCAAATTCTTCTAAAATTCCATTTTCTTCACTTCAATACCAAGAATGTAGTGAAGAAGGCCCATATTCAAAGATATGGGCCTTCTTCACTACATTCTTGGTATTGAAGTGAAGAAAATGGAATTTTAGAAGAATTTGGAATGGGGGAGTGCAAGCCTGTCAGAACACCCTTGAAGAGGATGATCAAGAATTATTTTGATATCAAAGTATCAAAATAATTCTTGATCATCCTCTTCGTTTCCTCCATAGCGCTTTGACTAGAAGTTATCAAGATCAAATCATCAACAATTTTTTTGGGCATTTTCTCAACAGAAATCCATTTCATACCATTTTGAAACGATTCCTGAAGCTCACCTTTGTATTTATTTATCCTTCCAGACGTTATCTAACTCTAGGATTTAACCTGAAAAGAGTCGCAGTATCGTTAACGACTCCAAACTTTGACTATTTAAATTTTAAACATTGTCTAATAGTACATTTCAAGACTGAACAGATGAAGTTCTTAGTCGCACGCGATTTTTCATCCTTAGTTTTCAAAATGTGGAGCATCTTTAGGATAGTTCGCAGCGACAGATAACGTCTGGAAGGTTAAATAAATACACAGCTGAACTTCGGGATTTTCATAACTTTTTCTACTCAGAATTCTGGAACTGATAGCTCATTTGTTTCAAATCGTAAATTCTCAGGACTGTTTGGCTCGTTGAAGTTACTTAGTCATACAGAAGGCTTTCCTACTTACCTAAGGTTGTGAGGAAGCGAAATTCTGCTTGATTTTTCCATCAAGAAACAACTAGGAATGGCAAATTTAAACCAATACTTGCTCTCCGTGTCAGGTCGTTGTTTCTACACCTTTCTGAATTGCACGAGCAAGTTTTCTCTCTAATAAATAATTTAAAGCCGCGGATATTACAACCAAAACGAATGCCTCTCAAGGAAGCAATAACCCGTGAACGGGACTCGTGTGTTGTCCCGATGAAATAATTTTACAGGCGGCGCTTTCATAGAACTCTGAGACGTGGGAAGGCGCGACCCTCGGAGATATTCCCGCACTGTTCGACTTATGAGGTAACTTCGAGTTGTAAACAATGTCGTCGGCGATTCGTAGTAAATTGGTCGGCGCGTTTGCGATGTTTCGCCGTTTCATGTGGACTTTACACGATGTACCGGTACAAGTCGGGTATGAGGTGTAGGTACAGGTAGAGGTGAATCCACGAGGGACATCCCAGGGGGTATCGAGAGTTGACCCCGTCGGTACGTGTTTTAGACCGGAGAACTTCTACGGCCCCCTTCGTGACCCGTCGTACAACAGGCTCCGACTACAGACAGACCAAACCAAATCATTCGACACATATATTTGTGATGTGGGAAAGTTCCTGGTCTTGAACACTGTGTACTACGTGCCACGTTTCCCCAAAAAAGTCATCAAAGTATAACACACTTCTAAACCAAACCAGCAGCATTAGTTCATCTATCCTCAAGGGATATTAAAGCGTTTCCCCCTTGAATCAGCTGCTTCGTATTATCTGCAGCTTTATCAAAATAGGTACCTGAGCCTACCTCATCTGATTCAAGGAAAAAACGCTTTACTATCCCTAGCGAAGGATACATGAGCTAATGCTGCCGGTGTGGTTTAGACGTTCGTCAAAGTATCTATATCTACTCGTACATATCTACAGTTTTCAAGATAGAAAGGGAAGTGGAGTAGCCGGTTAAAGTACTCACCTGTAGGCTAACCTGAGGACGAAGAGTTCGAGGGAGGCAGACTGAAAGAGAAGGTCCTGGTCTTCCTTGCAGAGCTCGTTGAATCCTGGGATCTTCTCGGCGAAATGAACGATGACGTCCACGCAGGACGTGAGGAGGTTGTAGAACTGCTGCGTCTTCTCGGTTTCTGACACGGGAACGCCCTCTTCCTTGTGGTCCCGGTACTGTCAACAATCCAAGGAGTTCTCAAATGGGTAGAAAATCCATCAAACATGTTTTAAGAGAATGGATTCACTGAATTTTTTCAGGAATTGACATTAAACAGGTTTGACAAACTGAAAATAAGGGAATGTACGTGGGTTATTTTTGAGGCACATCGAGGGAGAAAGAGAATACCTTGAGGAATATGCTAGCAGTTGCAAATATTGCAACCTTTCAGACCTGTTTTGGCAACTTAATTGCAATTTTAAAGAGGAGAAGTGAGATTTCCTTTAGTATTAACATAATATTGCTTGCAAAGCCTCATAACCATCAAGCTAGCATATTGATTTCTCGATGACTCCAGGAGTTTTTGTCTTGGAAAAATCCGCAAACAGTAGAAGACTCTCGTAAACTTGATCACTATTACTGTTACTTGATCATATTATGATCAGTAATAGTGTCATATCTCAAATTCAGTTGTGTTGAGGTACTTCAGTGCACACAAGGCCTTCTTGCGAATAGATTTGCAAGCATAAATAAATAAATATATATATATAAATCAAAATAAAAAAAAATATAAAAAATATTGATAAGTTTTACGAATACCTAGAAGGATTTTCAGGTCATTACAGGTCATTCATCGCCTCTTCAAAAGTCTCTCACCGCTCTTGTCTTCAAATACTAAAATTGCTCTTGGTTTTCATAATTTTTCACTATTTTTTAAAATATATTTTTATTACTTACTTCCATGAAGCACCATGTAATCCAAATGTACAAGCTTTTGTAAACTTACAAGTTTATTCATGAGAAGCAAGAACTCCTCATTTGCTGAGGGATCTTTTTATTGAACCTTTCGATCATATCTTCAGGTGGTTATCCCTTCGAAACCCAAACTGTCTCTGGTACCTCTGTTAAACGGATGTGGGGAAAAGCGAGTTCCTCCCAAACCATCTCCTGAGAGAAGATCCAAGGCAGATTAGTGAGAAAGCGATCAAGGTTGATTGATGGAGTGATCAATATTGATAGATAATTAATATAGATTAATTTATTAGGCACAGACAATAAAAACAGTTTGCTCAGTTCAACAATGGAAAAAAAAACACAGAAATGACGCGTTTTGCTTCGATTTTCTATCCCACATTAGGTTGGCTCGCGTTGTAGAGTAAGATCTTCGCAGAAATTCCCATCGTTGTTGCAGCAGCAATATCTGTAACGAATTGGGGTTGGCAACGAGCAAAAATGGCGAAAATCAATCAGCGGTTGGAAACAGAGGTTAAACTCAGTTGAAATAAACCCAACATTAACATTTCGCAACGTCAGAGAGCAAACTGTGTTTCATCTCTTCCTCAAACGTCGTCAGGACTAAATCCAGTTTGTGGCGAAGGAGTGAAACACATTTTTTTCATCACTACAACGCATAAAAGATGACACAATTTTCCGTTTTTTCAGTTTTTGAGTTTTGTCACATCCGTTCTAGTCAAGCGCTAAACCCCTTATGTATTCGTATTTCACTGAATCAGTTCGTTCTTCATCGAAATAATGACCGAGCTCAAGGTTACTGTAGCCCATTGAGACAACTAGAAACTGAAACAGGCCCGGAATAGCTCTCGTATTACTACTCAATGCACCGCTTCAAACGTCGTAAATGAGTTCGATAACATATCATTAAAAGTGGATTTTTTTTCCTCTCTAGTTGAATATAGTCAAGGCGAACGACATTCCCGGAGTCCTCAAGAATGAGCGATTTTTAATTTATTACGTGAGCCCACTTCACACATTCTTCTGAATTAATTGCACATTTTTAAAGAAAAACTTTCCAGGAGCTTGAAATAACATCTTACATCCTATACATATTTATCATACAGAAGGAACTTTTCACAAAGGAGGAATTTCCTCAAGTTTTATGCTATCCAATATTATGGTGAAATCATCAAAATGTGCGAATTCGAGGGAAAGAGCTCAGTACGGTCTTTAAAGTTGAAAAGCAAATCCTGATCTTCCCTTCGGAAGGTAGCTGATGACGTCTGCGACGCCAGGAATGGCAGTAGGACGAAAATCCAACCTGAAATGGTTGTTTACTTTACTTTACTAAACTCGAAAAACAGCCACCAAACAAACATAGATTCGGGTATAATCGGAACAAGTTCAAGGAACTACTGATTGTTTGAAATCAGTTTCTGGTACATCTTGTTTCTTTACATGAAAGGTTGGAAGCCTAGTATTTGTACTCAAACCCCATGGGGAAGAGAAGCGTCGGCTGATAGCCAGAAGAGGCACAATCCTCCCTCCATCATCTCTCGGACAAAGTGATTCAATCTTGTCCCCCACCCCAATGTCTGGGGTCAGATCTCGGGCTCTGAAACCAAGCAGCCAGATAGACATGACTGCTGAGTACTGGTACAATTTTGTGATGTAAATATTTATGTTCAATACCATCGATTGGCGGAGAAGTATTTTTTCCAAATATAAATTGTTTATATAGAAAGTCAAAATAATTTCTCTGTCGGTTAGTCTCCTTCCGTGGTCAAATCCTTGTCCCTGCCATAACATAAAAAAAAGTTCTCCAAAATTTAAATTTTCACTCGCGTTTTGCGTTTAAGACCTTCCTGAACAATTTTGGTTCCGTGTCTGTGTGTCTGTCCGTCTGTCATGAAATCCTTGTAACGGGCATAACTATACGAAGTTATTGTCCGATTTCTATGAAATTTTCAGGATTGTGCGGATTGGTGTGTAGACGGTCCCCTATGAACATCATCATCCACCGACTGATAGAAGCGACTGCGCATGCGCAAACGTGAAATCGTTATAACAGCCATACCTTCCACATTTTCCATCCGATTTCAATGAAATTTTCTGGGATGTTACAGATTAGTATTTGGATGGTCCCCTATGAAAATCATCACCTCCGGACTGATAGTAGCCACTGAGCACGCGCAAACGTGAATTTCCTTGTAACGACCATAACTTCCATATTTTCTACCCGATTTCGATGAAATTAACAGGGATTATGCAGATTAGGTTGTAGATGGTCCCCAATGAAGATCATCACCCCCGGACTGATAGTAGCCACTGCGCATGCGCAAACGTGAATTCCTTGTAACAGGCATAACTTCTACATTTTCTATACGATTTCGATGAAATTTTCAGGGATTCTGCAGATTAGGTTGTAGATGGTCCCCAATGAAAATCAAGGCCTTAAAATTTTCAGAAGCCTCTGCGCATGCGCATACCTAAAATCCTTGTAACAGCCATAACATTTACACTTTTCATCCGAATTTGATGAAATTTTCTAGGATTGTCCAAATTAGCATGTAGATGGCCCCCTATGAGGGTAGTGAAAGGTACTTAGAGATTGATGTTTTGGGATCAACTACTAGGCATCGGATCATCTATAAAATCGGGTTATGGATACGAGGAAGCGATGTGCCACACCCACTTGGCAGACGTTTTTTACTCCACTACATTTTTGACCTTTCGTCACTAAAATGGTCATAAATCTCTTAATTTACAAGACAAAGTCAAATATGAGGACACCGTTGGAAAGATTTTTTTTTTTTTTTCAAAGCAACTTCTTGTTTTTTGAAAACAATTTTCAATGGTGTTTTGCTACAATACCTACTGAAAAATAGATGAAATCCCCGGTAAAAATCAGGAGCTAGAAAAATTACGTCCCTCCTTCCTGACGAAACCCCGGAGTTAAAAATGCACGTTTCTCCGCGTTCTAACACTATTTCCTAGTCAAAAACTGCTCTAATATAAGAGTGTAATACACCGATGGGAAGCTGACAAAACATAGATGTTTTACCGTGGAACTTATCCATTTTTAGTGGGTGATACGGTAGCAAACAGCATTAAAAACTGATGAAGAAGCAGGAAGTTGGAAAAATTCAAGTTCAGGCTATAAAAAAAACGAGTTAGACGTGACAGTGAATAAATTGAGGAACAAAAATTAATTCAACGTTCTTCCCAACGGCATCCTCATTATTTGAGTCTATCTTGCAAGTTAAGATAGTCATAACCATTTCAACGACGTATTGTGGTGGAGTAAAAAAAAAGATCTATAAACATATTGAACAGTAATAGCTCTAAACGTAAAATATTTCTATACGTCTGACTTCATAAAGCAGTGATTTGCAAGGTTGGAGTGATTTTCCAAGATTTCTAGATGAGAGAAGTCAAGTCAATGAGAATGTGGTGAAGTTCTTGTTTGTTACTGATGACCTCACCTCCGATTCAACTAGTAGCTCTCACTTCCAAGGAAACTTTTCAACGTTCTATCAACTCCGTTGTTTTTATTGAAATAGGTTTCCGCAACTTCGCCGCGAGGACGCGAATCCTCAGAGGTGGAGGTCTCGGTAGTGATTTCATCTGGTATCCATGAGTAAGATGCCCAATTCGTCAAGATAATTTTATTTACACACCTCTCATTGTATTATTACGCATTTTTGCATATTTTTACGAATGGGCGACAATTATTGGCAATAAAGTGGACCAAATCCGTCTGAATTTCGAAGGTGTTTAGGAATATCTGCTGACATATCCACGGAACTTTAATAGTAAATACCGATGCAAAACCACTCACAGGACGATTTGATGTTGACTCAAAGAATTATAAGCGCACGTTTATAGAAAAACCGACTTTGTAAGAAGAAAAAAGGGAAACGAAAAAACTGATACTAATCACCAGTACTGACTAACGTTTGCCTATTAGCAAGAAAGACTGGGAGTATCTTTATAAGGATAACCAACAATGGCCTTCCGAAGACCAGAACCCCCGGGTGCTGTAAATAATATAAGTCCAGCAAACGACAGTTTCACATCATTTATATAAGAAACCTGTTCGAAGAGACCTCGAAGAGAACGGTTGTTTTAAAGTTGAGCTTTGAGAGCTTGAAATCCAAAGAAGGCTGCATAGATGTTCTTCCCGGGTCCGCAACGGCGAGTGGTACACAGAGTTATGAGGATCGCTAATATTATTTTAATGGGTCCTGGCGAGAAAATGAGCGGTCTAGTCCACCAGTCCGACGTACCCCGGTCGAGTACGATGGAGAAAAATGGTCGGAACTGGTTCATTGTAGGAATAATGATGTTTAGCGCGATAAAAACAACACAACTCCATATATACATGATTATACACGTATATAACCCCTGCACGATGTCAGTGATTGAAGATTCAGAATTATACAAAAAATGACGTAGGTTTCCAGCAAATATTTGAGTAGCACCTATAGTTAAGTATAGTAGTAGTATAGTAGTAATATACCTAGTAGTAGAAAATATTTATTACCTATGGAAAATATTGAAATTTTGTTTTAGACGTCAGGTTTGGAACGTTCTAAGATGCTTTCCTGAAGACCATATTGATTCCAGCAAATATTTAAGTAGCACCTATAGTTAAGTATAGTAGCAGTATAGTAGTAATATACCTAGTAGTAGAAAATATTTATTACCTATGGAAAATATTGGAAATTTTCTTTAGACGTCAGGTTTGGAACGTTCTAAGATGCTTTCCTGAAGACCATATTGATTCCAGCAAATATTTGAGTAGCAACTATAGTAGTAGTATAGTAGTAATATACCAAGTAGTAGAAAATATTTATTACCAATGGAAAATATTGAAAATTTTCTTTAGACGTCAGGTTTGGAACGTTCTAAGATGCTTTCCTGAAGACCATATTGATTCCAGCAAATATTTGAGTAGCACCTATAGTTAAGTATAGTAGTAGTATAGTAGTAATATACCTAGTAGTAGAAAATATTTATTACCTATGGAAAATATTGAAAATTTTCTTTAGACGTCAGGTTTGGAACGTTCTAAGATTCTTTCCTGAAGACCATATTGATAGATTCTTAAATGTGCTGATATCTGTCAATGAGGTTCCTGTAGAACGTCCCGTGCTGAGATTCAGAGGCTGTAATCTAGGAGAGCCAGCCCCCAACCACCCTCCTAATTTCAGAAATTCCGGACGATAGGCCGTAAGAGAAAGTTGATTTTAAAAAAAATTGTTAAAAAAAAAGTTGATTTAAAAACTGATGTAGATACGTGAGTACTTTACAAAATTTCTAGCTCGATCTTGGCGTTTGATAATAAATTAATGTAATACACAGGAGTCCTGCCCACTCTACTGACAACCCAAAATATATCTTTCAAAATTATACTTAAGTTTGTTGTTCGAAACCTTCGGAGATTGTGTGGGTTGGGTCTCAGATAGAGGCTTTTCTATGAAACAACACTCATAACAGGAAGATAAGTAGGATTTGCCTGTTTGGTTAAACTTTTTATATGAATCAAACCTATTGTAGCGGCCCGAGGTCTATTGATAAGCGACAAACAAGAAGTTGTTTTGATTGACTCAGATGCAGTTTTTGAACTGCACCCCCCCCCCCCCCCCCCCCTCTAGATGTCCAACTTGGAAAAAAGTATTTCATCGTGCTTCTAGCTAGTTCCCGTTATACCTATTTGTCTCCACAGCCCTTGCAAAAACCTCGAAATTTCGTATACCTAAAGTTAAAAGTAATACACAGAGATTCTTCCCTTATTCCCCCACTGATTCCACAAAACCTGTGTCCACGTGCCGTTGGTCGCCTTCATGCTCCGGGGAAGTAAGTCTCCCTCGAGCTAAAATCGGTGTCTTCACTACATCATTACATTTGTGGACACAGATCGTTTTCCCCTTCTAAACTCCTTAAAATACAGTCCTATTGCGCATCCCGTAACATCTCCTTATATTGTTATTGTTAATATTTTCTGACGATTATTCATAACGGAGTCCTGGGCGCATTTGTTCAAGTATAAAGGGTTTCTGGCTCCCTTCCCTAGTTAAAATTTCTTGCCCAAATTATACACCTTTTGACAAAATATTTCACCATTTTCAAAATAATTAAACTTCCCAATACATTTCAACTTTTTTTCCAGAATCATTCAACCTCTAGCTGAAAAGGGATGTAATAGAAATAAATATGAGAATTAACAACTAGTAAGGAGTCTGTGAACAACTCATGAAGTGGACACCACTGGCGAATCTCTACCTAGTTTATCAGAATCTGCTGTCGCTAATCAGAATGTTAGACGAAATCGAGGGAAATACCAGAGAAAGAAGAAGCAAAAGCATTGGAAAGAAGAAGCTCTTGTGAATCTGCACTTATAAGGTTTTTCAGTGATGGAAACAGTGACACAGTCTGGATTAACCTTAATTGGACCATGGTGTCACTCGTGTCACCGAAAACATCTCATCATGTGTCATCGGAATAACCAAAACTAAATAGGAATTTTACATTTATCCCTTTAACAGTTTTTCATTTTTTGCCACTTTGATACTGTATAACTTTTTGAGCCAACTACTAAGCTTTCGGAAACTCTTGAAAGGTACGTCCTATCTACAGTCTTCTGGGTTTAATAACAAATTACGTCCAGTCCCGACCTTTCCTGATGAATCCGAAGTGGGCTGCGAACTCGGAATTAGAACTTTTTTATTGGCCTGCCTGTCAAAAGAACGTTTTTGGTATCCGTCGTTTATTCGCTGATATTCTACTCATCGCATTTTCGACATCATACTCTGTCCATTGGGGACATTCTGGGTTTTAATTCGATCAATCAAGACTGGTTTAAAAAAAAGTTGTATACCTAAGAAAAAAACTTTAAGGTTAAACGAATTTGACAAATCTCAACCCATTACATGAATGGAGAGGTTCTAAGAAAAAACGTCCTACTGACTCCATCTTGTGGTGTAAGTCAGTTATCGTTTATAAATATCTTTTAATTATTTATTTTTCTATATGATCTTTTTCTATGATTTTCCAAAGTGTCGAATGTTTATGACGTCATAGTGGGCTGGGCAGCAGAATTTTCAGTGGGCTTTTGGAAGTCTTAAAATAAAATTATGACAAACTTTTTTAAAATTTTCAAAATTTTTTTCTTAACATCATTTTTTGACTTTTAATAACTTACAAAAAATTATTATGGTCCATAAAATTCAGCTCTGAATATTAATTTTTAAACTGTGACTCCAGTGACTCCATGGTCCAATTAGGGTTGAAAGAGATAGTGAGAACGACTGAAACAGATCCTGGTATAACTATTGAATGAGGCAGAATCTACTATAGCGAAATGTAGATTTGGGGTTTTGATCACTTTCTACGTAAAATCAATCAGTATTTATCATCTATCAGTTAAATTTTACAAAGTTATCAGTTCAGATGAAATTTTAGGGATTGTAAAGTTAGGTCTCGTATTCAGTTTCATTGCAGTAAATAATTATTTGTTGTTCTGTACTCCTGCTGTAGTCATTTTCTTGGTTGTTGTGGTGAAGGAAGCAGAGGAGGAAACATTTATTTGGCAGGAAATCTGGCAGAGGAAAGGAACATTTATTTGGCTAGCGCTTTCGGGGCAAACTATGGCCCCTTTCTCAAGCCTACAAGAAAAAACAATTAATTGAAGACTACAAAATTAACCTCTAACATGAACAACACAGTTAGTATAACCAACCAGTCAAAAATTTTTTTATTACTTAATAATTAATTTTTATTAATAAACCATTAAAAAAAATATGAGCCACCAAGATTAAACCTATTCTTCATCATCTAAAAAACTAATAAGAATATAAGCTTTTTAATAATTGGTTTTTAATAAAAATTAATTATTAAGTAATAACGTTTTTTGACATAAATTTTTTTTGACTAGTTGGTTATACTAACTGTATTGTTCATGTTAGAGGTTAATTTTGTGGTCTTCAATTAATTGTTTTTTGTTGTAGGCTTGAGAAAGGGGCCATAGTTTGCCCCAGAAAGCGCTAGTCAAATAAATGTTGAAAAGAGTATATTGACGTCCTCTGCTTCCTTCTCCACAACAACCAAGTAAATAATTATTTATGAAATAAGTAAATTCATTGCAATTAGTACATCAATGTCTTTCTGACTTTGCTGGAACTTGGAGAGTCGGAGGCTGTCGTTTTGATGATCCAAGTATCTTGATAGGATTATATCTATTAGGTTACAGGTATGAGGAATCTATACGTCACACGCAATTGGTTGACGTCCCTAATTTGGGATGCTCTGTGTCAGTATTGGACCCCGACAGAATGAACTCGTAAGATCTCCAACAGGCAGGTGTACGGTACAAGATTATGACACCAGGGCGTATCACACTATCTGAAATAAGATCTGACGTCGGATCCGAAACCTCCCCGGATCAGGTTCACCTCGTTACATTGCGAGCTGGTCCGAGTCCGACTAGGGTCAATAACTTAATTATAGAACGCGTACTATAAGAACGGTTATGTCGGCTTAATCAGTTCCCGACAGGAAATTCTCTCAAAACTTTGTTGGGCTCAGGCAGCTCTGTTCATAAATCAAATCAACGAGGTCGAACGGAGTTGCAAGAACGAACTCTCGAAACGAGCCGAAACCATGATTTATGTTTCCGCGACAGATTTCAATTTGGACCATAAGTTCCAAACAACCATGATTAATATGCTCTAATTTAGCTTATGATAATTGCGCATTATGTTCGTGAAGTATAATGAGGAACGGAACAAAAAAATCCGACCTTGAGATCGAATAAGAGTGAAATAATAAATCAGGAAATTACGGTCGTTTTAAGAAGGGAAAAACACGTACGATTTGTATTCAAGACAAGAACAGATTCGTTATAATCCTTGGCTGGCGGAGTTTCTCTGATTTCCATCTAAACAGGGCGATGATAGATGTACACGGACAGGTGGGATTGGAAAATGACGAATGGGCGCGCTGGTCTCAGTTGCATACAAAAAATTACCTACTTATGCGTTAATTTGAATATCGTCATTAAAAAAACACACAAAAAACAATAATTTTAGATATAAAATCCAATCGGCAAAAAGCTATTAGGTTTCCGCGAGTCCTACTTACTCAACAAAACTGTCGTATTTTGACAAATTATCCCATGTATAAAATAGGGAGTAATTAGATTGGCGAGTTCCATTATTTACTTTTGTAAAAACGCCTGCCAAGTTGGGTGGGACGTACAGCTTCCTCAAATGTAATAACGTGGATGGAATTATTTGATGTAAAAATGATTGGTAGTATTATTGAGCATTATAAAACTGGCAATTGAGAAAGCGGATACACATATAATGCGCAAGGATATCGTCGCTTAAGATGCATAATGGCACATCTAACATTTTGTCGAAAATGAGGTTAGAACGGTTTCTTATTTGAATTTTCGCGCCTGAGTGATTGATGGACTTAGGTTTTTGATTGCTCCACTTGAAACGCTGTAATTTCTGATTTAGTTATCATAGCACAACTAAAATCATCTGACATCTTGGCACAACTACAATCTTCAACATGGCGGAAGCCTACAGCTCAGATGATGAGCTGGGTTTTGTTTGACTACGTGAATGATTAGGGAGTGTTTCCTGAAAAATTATTTTGTTATCTATTCTCCACTAAATAAACTTCAATAAAAACAAAATACCAGTCCCAAGCTATCTGGAATGACATCTAATTCTTCGTTGAAAGTTGCAGATTTACTTGTGCTATGATGGTATGTTCTGAGAAAGTTTGATGTGCCATGATGTTTCATGTTTTTCTAGCAGCTTTCCTATAGAAAAGTCATTGCCGATTTCAAGGAGAAGAAACGTCTTTTTAAGTCCTCAGTCTTCCGTTGCTGCACGATCGCCTGCATGAAAATTTTTGAAAATACCAAAAAAAAAAAAAACTGATTTTTATTCACGATGGATGACAAATTGTTAGGAGAAAGGGTCTAACCACAGTGAAGACACGCCTTTCACTCATGACCTTCCTTATAAAAGGCCAAAACAGCCCCAATTCTGGCATTCTAGTTTACCGACCAAAAAGAGACTCTCTCCAATGGCTGTATTCTCTAAATCACACAACTGAGTTCTCTAAAGTTCTTTCTTAAAGTTTTTGGGACCTTACAGCTAAAATTTAAATTCGTATAGTCCCAAGTTGTAAGCCAGAATGTAAGGCGCCAGTAAGTGTCTCCATCACTTTACAAATCTCTCTATTTACAAATTGGAAATTAGCTGAAACTAAACTACCTACCATAGGTCGAAAATTTAAGTGCTTGCTGTGCTTTGTACTTAATGATAGAAAAAAATCTAAAAATAGAAAACATTTCAATACCCGTGTTAGTACTAATAATGTGATATTAGGCAATCTTGGTTCTTGACTTGGGATTGTGCCTTGGGAAAACTAAAAACGTGATTTTATTGGTGGTTTACGATCTCACAAATGAAACCTTGAAACTTCTTAACTCTCTTCTGAAGATAAAGTTGCATTAAAATTGTGACTTCTCCATAATATTATACCTATTACATTTTGCTTCCGAGTCTACCAAGGTAGCAGAAGCATTGTTTTACTTTTCATGGTTGAAAAAAAAAGTTCTCCAAAATCAGAATTTCCACTCGTGTTTTACGTTTCTAGCCTTCCTGAACTAATTTTGGTCTGTCTGAAATAAAACTATCGAAGTTATTGTCCGATTTCGATTAAATTTTCAGAGATTTTGCGGATTTGCAGAATTGCAATGATTTCTCTTATTTAATTCTCTTACTCGTGCTTTTACTTGGAGAAGGATGAATTTCATAGTTTTTCAGTAAACTACATCACTGCCAGCTACAGAGCATTGGCGTTTCACCACGAAACACAGAGAAAATGTGGTACATCATAGCACAAGCGAGAGGAAAAATTTCAACATCATGGCACATCTACAAGATTTTTTGACCTATGATGTTTACTGTACTATTAAATGCAATTCAAGTTAGCAGACTGTAAATAAAGGTAGACCGATGAATGAAATTCTTAAAAACTATAAAATTTATCGTCCAAATCGGTTTTTTTGCTCTCCTGAAAAGTAGGCAAAAGTTAGGTGTGCCATGATGCATCTTAAGCGACGATATAGTGATATTTATAGATTCTAAGACCTCCTGCACCATGCTCAAGAACATTCACAAGGGGCATACCAATTACTTGGTCTACGAAATAGCAGAGCTTATATTGAAATCAGATAAGAAAATAATCCAGTGGATACCGTCCCACATTGATGTGGATGGTATCGACAGAGCAGATGCAGCTGCTAGACAGGGTACATCTCAAACCGTTGACCCACGAATGTTTCCAGTACCTATAACAGATGCCATAATTATGATGAAAGCCCAAATGAACAAGGAATGGCGATCGTGGTACGATAACGAATCACTTGCAAAAGGGGCTCATCATAACCAAATCATGACAAGAAGTAACGAGAAGTCCCAAACTCCTGGAACTACAGCTCACTCGAAGAGATATGGTACAGTTAGGGCGGTTTTCATAGACATTACTCGAAGCCGAGTAAATACTCGAATGGGTCTTGGAGTGACGGCGGATGCTCAACGCTATTCACAGTCGTCATCTCGAGTATTTACTCGAGTAGTTACTCCAAACTTCGAGTATCTGCTCTGCGTGCGGTATTCATAAACAAAACTTGGCGTTGAGTCGAGGCCTGCTTCTACTCGAAACTAGCAAAAACTCGAGGCACCTGGACAGGACACTTGAGCAGTTACTCAACGTGTTGTTCTCATCAAAAATGGATATATCTACGATTCTTTGCAATCGCAAAAATCTATAACAATAGCAATAAATTTAATAATAAAAAATAAATTTTTAAAATTATTTAAAAAGTTATCCAAATTTGCAACTTTGAAAACCCTTTGCTACTGACATAGTGCGCTAAAAACCATGAAATGTTTGAACTTTTTCAGTTTTTTAACCATAACTTCTAAAATATAATTTCAATAATTTATTCTCTATAGTAGGTAGAATTTTCTCTAGTTTGAGACCAACTGGACCTTGTAGGTTAAATAATTACAGTGTTTTGAACCGTTCATTCACAAAACCATTCATTTTAGAAATAAGTAAAGTGAGGATAAGAATAAGTAAAATCAGGGTTCGAACCGGACATGGATTAACCAATCGTTGCCTGAAAATGATGAACGTAGCAGACTCGGCATTTTGCGAATTTTGTGAAGATGCAGTGGAAGACATCGAACATAAATTGACCCTATGCCCATTATATGAAGAAGAAAGAAGGAACTACATCCCGTCATTAAGGAATTATCAAGATCTTCCAATTTCTTGAAAACCGCAAAGAAGGAAAATTATAAGTTATTAATTGCATTTATGAAAAAAGCAGGTATTGGATTGTAAAAATAACTTATAAATTGAAAATGTAATTACCTAATTCAGCTGGTTATATGTTTAATAATAAAACACAACCATTAAAAAAAATATTGAGCTTCACCGGAGATAAATTCCCCATCATAAATATGAAAAGTTAATTTCACGATCAATTTGGTGGTTTTCCGAGTTGATGATTTTTATTTATTTTTTGCATCTTTCGTGACTCGAACTGATTGTAATCAAATCAATGTGCGTTCTTTTTGGGTTCAACACCATTTGAGGAGTTTGATTCCGGAACGTACTTTATCCATTTTGGTCAAACGTGAGAAAAACGCGATAAACCTTAGCAACCTGAAAAACGTGCTATAAACCAGTGATGTTGTTTTACTAAATTATAATAAATATTTTTGGAAAAAAATGTAGTTCAAAGTTTAAAAATAATATTAATTAATGACTAATTAATTCCTTAATTAATTAATTTTGATTGAGATTTAAAATATCAGATTTATGGAACAAAATGGGATTTTATGTGTACTTTTTGAAACAAAACGTGGCGTTTAGTACCTACTTTTTGGAATCAAACGAAGTGGATTAAGTACTTTTTGAAACAAAACGGATAAGAGACCGCCATAGTACCTTTTGAAATTAAACGGAATATTCACCAAGGCTTTTAGTTAGTTTAGTAGTTAGAAAGAAAACTCCTCAGATTATCTTTTGCTCCAAAACGATCGCATTTTTGTGAAGAACCCCTGGGAAAGTGTTAACTCAATATCGATAAAAATGGTCATAAGTACCTTTTGGAATCAAACTCCTCAATTCATCCTCCAAATTTGAGAGATCAAGGACGGATAAAGGAGCAGACTTCTTCTTCATTTGTCCTAACAACTACTATAATATAATACTATACTGTACTAATATTGTACTCTACTACTAATCATAATACTACTACCTAAACTATAGCACGTTACATCGAATACCTCGAACAATACTCTACTCGTCCAACTGACCTGAGAGTAGTCGAGGTTGGAGAGATCGGGGCTGGTGTCGACGTGAGCGCGGACGAGGGCGGTGATGAGGGAGACGGGCGGGCTCGGCGGCGACTCCTGCGGCGACTTGGGCTTGGACGGCAGCCGCCCCCGCCGCCCCTTGAGCGAGTCCGTCCGCACCACCTCCTTCACCATCCCCACGCTCAGACACTTCTGGAACCGGCAGAACTGGCAGCGGTTCCGCCGCCGCTTGTCCACCGGGCAGCTCTTCTCCGCCAAGCACACGTACTTGCTTCCTTTTTGAACCGTTCTTTTGAAGAATCCTGGAAGAAAGAGAGAAAAAAAAAAAAACAATTACGAGTGAGTTGAAAAACAATACACATTACATAATATGTAATGGGATGGGTGGATAACATATGGGACACCCTGTATATTATACAGGGTGTCCCATATGTTATCCACCAAACTTCGGCACTAGTTTCTACAACTAATTTGCAACAAAAAGTGTCTCGTAGCAATTTTCTTTTAACCCCCTTAAAATCCGACTTTTTTCACTTATAAGATTTTTTTCGTGTTTTCGACCTCACACCATTCAAACGGTCATAACTCCCTTAAATTAGGCTCCAAAATTAAAAATAAGGATATCGTTGGAAAGAGCGTAAAATGTCTCAATACATGAGCCGTTGACCAGTCGAGAAAAACAAAACGCTAGAGTAGTATTTTTACCTCAAACTTGAACTTGATTTCTGTTTTTGGTGAAAATGTTGATGATTTTTCCTCATTGAAACAAGGTATTTGTCAGAGGGGCTCAAAAGTTTAAAAACGTGGGGACGTGGTGCTTGGGAGGAGGGGCGGCGGATCAGACCCCGGATTCCTCCCGTCCAACCGTCAATTTCGTTGAAAAAAATGCACGTTTTTCGCATTGAAACACCATTTTCTTCCTCAAATTCCACAGTAAAACTAAAAATTGGGTGACCGTTGGAAAGCTGATGAAATGGAGCAGTTTTTAAGCTTTTGAGCCTCTCCAGCAAATACCATTCCATGGAGAAAAATCATCAAAATTTAAAAAAAAAACAGAAATTGACAAATTTTAAAGTTTGAGGTAAAAAAACTACTCTAGCGTTCTGTTTTTCTCAATTTATCAACGGTTCATCTATTGAGAAATTTCACGCTCTTTCCAAGGGTATCCTTATTTTTAATTTTTGAGTGCAATTTAAGGGAGTTATGACCGTTTTAAAGGTGTGAGGTTGAAAACACGAAAAAATCTTAAAAGTCAAAAAAGTCGGATTTTAAGGGGGTTAAAAGAAAATTGCTAAGAGACTCTTTTTGTTGCAAATTAGTTGTGAAATCGACTCCTAAAGTTTGGTGGATAACATATGGGACACCCTGTATAGTAGGATGGACCGAACAACAATTTGTTGTTTGTATTCTAATAGTGCGGAAAAGTTGCAAAATGGTTCTAAATTAAAAGACAATTTTTTTTTTAAATCACGCCGTTAACCGAAAAGCCGTTAAAATTGAACAAAAACCGTAAAAATCGTTTATTTTCAATAAATTTTAAACCATCTTTAAAATGGTCCTTTGTTGTTCTAATAGTGCGGGATCAACTCTATGGAGATATACAGTCTTAAGTCGAATGAACAATACCTCAAGAAACGATTCTACAACTAATTAGCAAAAATGTTTCCCTCTTAGCACTTTTTTAAACCCACTAAAAATGCCACTTTTTTAATTTTAAAGTTTTTTTTCGTGTTGGAAATAAATTGGATTTATTACTCAAAATTAGGACAAGCAAAGGATTCAACCTGATTAGGGAGAATATTCTCGTCACGTCAATTTGAAGGAAGAAAAACAACAGCATTTCTTCTGTATCACTCAACACAAGATCACATTCAAATTTTGTAATTTTGACGAATTTAGTGACTCAAAAATTGCTATGATTTCTAATTTTTTTCCATAAAGTTTCAGTAATTATTGTTCAAGTTATGGGAAGAAAGTTGTTTCGGGAGCCTGATAAGGATTGAAGTAGGAACCAAACTCTTCCATGTCGGTTGTCGGTTGAGTACGTACCCTACAACTTCAATTCCAATAATAAAAAGAACCAGTACGAGGACGCCTTCGTCATTTTTCACATCCCCCATGAATAATACTGCAGCATACTTGTGATAAATACCTCAAAATTAGCATTCATCTCATAAAATGACCCTCCTTTTCGGTTTCCAATAGGGAAATTGCCTGCGAAACATTTGCATATCAGCCAGTACCTGTATAATTTCCAATCTGCTTCCCACCAGCTATAACGAGGACTGACAATCGCGCCTTCTGATTTACCATCCTGGAATAACTACTAGTAATATCGACAACTTCACTAATCAAGTGATCGAAGAAGACAGTAATCCAAAAGATACGACACAACTGACGATTTCAGAACAGCTTTCAACGAAGGTGGTTTTCGTTTTTGCGTGGTTTTGAAATAAAAAGAACGACGCTCGAGTTTTTCTCCGCCTGTATTAGCATTATTGGAGCACTTCAGGCGAAGGAAGGAGCAAGTGGAGGTAAGTGGGTGTCGGACGAACTAGTTTTTCTCTTCAAGGAGATCCGCTGATGAGCGGCCGCATCATTTTTATGGACGCAACCTGACAGGGAACTGACTCTCATCGGAAACCTCCTTCTTGACATCAGAGAGACCGTCGTATTTCACGCAGGTTACAAGCATCCAAATTATTCTGTAGAGGATGCTTGCAGGCCAAAAACTGCTCCCAGGATGTACCACAACTGGCAAGGCAGGTGTTTGAACTTGCTTCATTTCCAACCTTGCTATGCACAGCATCCTAAACTATATTCGTTTAGGATGCTCCATCCATCAACGATATTCGTTTTTTCCACACAAACCACTAACATATCCACAAAATTTGGCTCATTCTGGACAGTTTGTCACTATTTAACAATCTTTGAATTGCAGTTGTATTTTTTTCGCCAATAGCCACAAGTCCAAACTCTATTATCCTTCTTAACCACTCTTATCACCATAGAAAAGTTTTAATTTATTTAATTTTAATTAATTTATTAAAAAAGATAGTAAAACTATCTTCTTCATGAGCGCTTCATAGACGCCCTCTATTGATTTTACGTCCCATGTGAAATCAGCTGTTTATCAATTCATAGTGATATCCTAAATTTAATTTTGTAAAATTGTGAAACCTTACAGTAGGGGTGTGTCGTCCAGGTATTTCCCTGGAACAGTTCCAACGGTTACAGTGAAAAAAATGTAACCGTTCCAAATTACTGGTACAGTTCCATTACAGGTACAGGCGGTCAAATCCCTATCGTCCTTCTTCCATGCTTATGATCTCAACTTGCAATACAATAGCATCATTTTCCTTGAAAATTCGCTAAAAGGAAGGAATTTGAACAAGTGTTTTGAACAAAAGAGACAATTTATTATAAATGATAGTGACCAAACAATTCAAGGAAAGAATAATGACGTTGCAGTTTAAGAACTCACATGACAATAATAAATTAATAATACTGGAGACAACTTCCATGCTAACCAGTCCAGAAGATCACTTCCCACTCAACAGCCATTCCATGATACTATTACATTCTCAGTCCATGGAAGTAGTAAGGGTGCTTCCAGGTACAACATGGAACAGAACTGAGAACAAGATCCATGCTTACCGGTCCAAAACCCTTCCCGGTCCAGAGCCATTCTCCGTTGATATCTTATCGGTCCGGTTCCATACTTACTGGTCCAGTTCCATCCTAACCAGTCCGAATGATCCCTTCCCGGTCCAGAGCCATTTCAAGATAAGATAAGATATTATCTTATCGGTCCATGGAACTGGACTGGTAGAACTGGACCGGTAAGGGTGGAGTTTTTCTCACTGCGTGGAACCGTTCCAAGTTGATACTCGGTTCCACAGTCCTGGTACAGCTGTACCGACACACCTCTACCTTACAGTGTGATTGGCATGTAATTTCCTAAGCTGAGCTGACCCACCTCACAGAGTGTGGTGTCAGACATCTTGGGGATTCTCTTGCTTACTTTTCCTAGTAACACGCCATCTCTACCACAAATTTTATTCGCCGAATTTATCCACGATTCCGTAATCAAAAACTGTCAAATTTCTTCATCCAGTCTTGTGAGACCCGAACACCAGAAAACCATTTCTGTGTTTTCCACTTGGAATTTGTGGGATCACACGAATTTTGAGGTTACCTGTGGAAATTGCTTACATCCTATGGCACCTGACGGTCTTGAATCATCTTCATCTTTCTGAAGGACTGTCTGTCATCTCCTAGGACTGATAAGCAACTTTCCATCTTTAATTTCTCTTCAATTCCCTTTCAAGGAAAGAGAATCAAGGCTAGGGGCTTTCAAGGGAGGGGGTTTTATTATTTTTTTAATGCGATTTATTATTGCAACTGAATATTTAAAAATAGAATCCATCTAGCAAGCTACACCTAATTTTCTCACATAAACGCATATTTATGTTGAGTTTTTCTCACTACTACCTAATCTAATCTTGGACAATTACTGAATTCAAAACAGTATGGATTATACAGCAGGCACCGTCTGCTAGGTTCAAGAATATATCTTCAAAAGTTTCAGAATTATGTTACTGAGTTGAGTATAAACACATAATTATGTTGCTGAAATTACTTTGATGTAAAACTGATGAATTCTTTGACCAAAAATACAAAGTTTTAGTCAAAAAACTTCAAAAGATACCTTTAAAATTAATGATTTTTTCGACATTTTCATGATAAGTGCAAATTGATTTCTAAAATCCACGATTTCTTACGACGTATTCACCCGATTAAATTTGAGGGTAGTTAAAAATTGGTTCAAAAATAGTTGCTGATGAATTTCATTACAATTCAATCAGCAGGACAATTCTGAGAGAATAGCACATTCTGTAAAAATCGTCATTTAAATCGGAAAGAATTCTCAACGGCGATCTTGATGGCGGTGACTACCAACATACACGCTCAGACTTTCTACCACTGATAAATCAGCAGCATGGACCAAATGGAAGGTGAAACGGACTGGGATGGATTACCAGAAGTTGCGGAGGATCAGGAAGGACGTTGGTACATGGCCACAATAAAAAAGGACGAGGAAGCTATTCGACGGATCCTTCACACATTCAAGACGTGAAGAAGATTCCTTACACGACTACGAATCAGCCACTGACACATTTCCCATGACAACCTAGAGAACCAGCTCCAGAGGGTGAATTGTGCAACAACAACATCCCTCTAACAGTCCATCACCACATCGAGGAGCATCCAGCGTTTATTCCGTCTATTGAAGTTCCGAGGGAAATTCATGAAGTCTCGTGGAATGAATCCATACATTTTCAGAAACTTTTTCAAATCTTAAAAGAATTTTCTCCCTACTGAAATTTGAATATTTTTTTTCTCAGTAATATGAAAAACGTTTATTGTAAATTGTAATTTTATGAATTATTAGTATATGAATGCATGGTGAATAAAAAGAAAAAAAATTCAAATCGCGTTGTCGTTTCTTAATCAAGGAAAACAGCAACGTGATCATCAGATCATCATGTTTCATAATATGAAACTATAATATTATAATAGAATTCTGTTCATCTTGATTCTTTTCTTACAATGTTATTTTTGTACATTTTTGATGAGTAAAAACGTAAAAATCAAAAATTGAAAATAATAACTTTTGCTGATTTTTAAGGTCTTTGTGATGGAAATAAATTAACTTTTAGCCTTTGATTTGAATTAAATTATATGGTAATTCGCACAATTATAATTGTGAATACTTATGTGATATAAGTGATACAGCAAATGGAACATAAATCAACTGACAGTAAGCCAGGCAGTCTATAACTGTCTGCGAGCGGAATATTTAGTCCAAAGAATTTGTTCAGTGTAAGTACCAACCTACTAGTGTTTTTCCAGCCTTGGAAGTATAGAATGGCACTGAGAGAACGATATAAACTTCTTATTATTCTTCTTGAGGTTAGTGTGTACACAGTCGGAAATTTATGAAATACCAACAGGCCAGATCAGTTACGAATCACGACTTCCTCTATAATTCATTCGTTCCTCGTTGTCAGAACTTCATGAATCAGACGTTCAATGAATGTGATTTACTCACCCGTAAAATTGAAAACTATCCTTCCAAGGTGAGAGACTACATTGCGTGCCACCGCTCTCCGTGTCGGATATCAATGAATACGATGA
Organism: Apolygus lucorum; assembly: GCA_009739505.2. Lineage (NCBI taxonomy): Eukaryota > Metazoa > Arthropoda > Insecta > Hemiptera > Miridae > Apolygus > Apolygus lucorum. Next base: position 41,949,919 of record CM019176.2, read on the forward strand.
TCCGCCTTCCAAAGCAAAACCGATAATTTTTTAACGGTTTGGACGACTCGTCTGGAAAAACGCAACCAATTTTATTTCGTGGTCGCTTGGAAGTGAGAAATTATTGTCATTAGAGGCACGCTGCTTCGCCGGGAGATGACTGTTATCGTCCTGAAGTCTACCCTACTTTCCAACTCCGCGATCCAACGATATCCTTCGGTTCTGACAGTAGACGCCTTAATGTTTTGCAACAAAAACGGCCGTGAAGATGAAAATGTGTTGATTGGGTTGACGAAAGGCAAAAATCAGTCAGGTCTTCTTCGATGCCGTAAAATTATACGGTAGGATCCCCCGATCGATGCGGGCTAAGCATCGAGATGAGCAACAAACCACGGAAGTTCAACACCAGAGGCTGTTGTCAGCAGGATGCTGGAAGGTGAAAGGACTTCTGTGGCAGATTACACAGAAAGCATCCTGACAAGGAAGATACTGTTAGAACGAGAAAGAGAGAGATGGAGCATCCGGTCCGCCCCCTCACCCAGATCTAATCAAACACCCTAGGATTCAGCCCGAAGTAAGGTGTTGAACGGTTCCGGGCTGAGTTCCAACGTGGGAGAAGAGAAGGTGTTTTTTTAGTGGGTTTGAATCCCACATAACTTAAGCAAGCAGTACCTACAAAATGAACTCCCATGATCCATTTTAAAATCGGCTCCAAAGAATCTTCTTATTAGAGTTGATGATATCTGTTCTACACTCGGTCTACTCATTATCTAAAAACGCTGCAAATTATTACACAACGGTTTATTATTTTTATATAGATCACTCGTCTACAAAATCACCAACCATCCATTATGAAGAGAAAAAGAAAAAAGAAAAAAAAAAAAAAAATCAAAATCACCAACCATCGATCGCTCTAATTTGAACGGAGATTAGGCCTCTTTTGCGATTCACACTCGTGTTTTGATTTATATATATATATATTTCAATATAAACCCTTAAATTTTCGTAGGGAGCGAACGGTTTGTCCTACAGAGCTCCGCGTGGTCTCAAAAAATTCTAAAAATTCTATAGAATCTTAAATTGAAGGAAAAACAATACCTTTATATCGAAATTTTTCGAGTTAGGGCGTTTTCAAAATTTCAAAATTGATTTTGGAACCCTTAGGAGTGACCTACATCAACCAAAAGCTTCGGGGCACAACTAGACCCCAAATGGAGCCTACATACCAAATTTCATCAAAATCGGTCAATGCTAAGTGGCAAAAGTGCCGCGTACGGCGTACGGCGGACGGACGGCCAAATTTTTATTCGATTTTTGATTCGATTGATTTTTCGAGTTAGGGCGTTTTCAAAATTTCAAAATTGATTTTGGAACCCTTAGGAGTGACCTACATCAACCAAAAGCTTCGGGGCACAACTAGACCCCAAATGGAGCCTACATACCAAATTTCATCAAAATCGGTCAATGCTAAGCGGGGAAAGTGCCGCGTACGGCGTACGGCGGACGGACGGCCAAATTTTTATTCGATTTTTGATTCGATTGATTTTTCGAGTTAGGGCGTTTTCAAAATTTCAAAATTGATTTTGGAACCCTTAGGAGTGACCTACATCAACCAAAAGCTTCGGGGCACAACTAGACCCCAAATGGAGCCTACATACCAAATTTCATCAAAATCGGTCAATGCTAAGTGGCAAAAGTGCCGCGTACGGCGTACGGCGGACGGACGGCCAAATTTTTATTCGATTTTTGATTCTACGTACCTTGAAACGTAAACCATCAAATTTTGAGGGGGTGTTAAAATTTTTTTTTCTTGGTCGATTCTAAAGGTTCATTATTGAAAATAATAAACCAAAACTGAGCTAAAATACTTCAAGTTTCCATGACAGGTACGATTTGTGCTCAGTATATCTTAACTTTGTGGCCATCTAACTAGCTACGCACCCCGAACATTGTCTAGATCAACAGGCTCCTAGTGTTTTTTCCAGATTCCTACTTGAGTCCTTGTCAAAATCATTATGATGACAAAGGATGCATAATCCTTCAAACTGCTCCACTTCTGTAAACCGTAATTTTACTATATCATAGACATTTACTCCGTTACCAGCTGATGAGCTGTTGGTCAGCTTCTTAGTAATATAAACCAATCCCAATTGCTTAAAAGATTCTGCTAACTAATTTCACGCGTTTCCACAATCTGTGTTACATGATGTTGATTTGCATCATGGTATCCACTGTATTTTGCTGTATGCTCAACCTGCTCATAATCCTGAGCCATCTACATAAATTCAACAAGTTAGCTAACTACACAACCTGTTCTGTGTATAAAACGTATAACTTATCAAGAGGCTTTTGTGTAGTGACCAACTTGAAGACGCGGATCCTTCCAAGCATCTTACGAGAAGAGAAAAAAAATAATAAAATAAAATACCAAGCCTAAAACACTTGCCTGCAAAGAACACAGCTTTGCCAATGTCACTATCGACCAACATACCTTGCTTCACACTCAATTCGAAGAAATAACGAGTTGTGGGTGCCCTCCTTAGAAATTTGATTACTGGTTGCTAAGGACGCAAACAAAGTACAAGAAGAAGAAAACAACGAACCCCATAGAGCTCTGGACGGCCTCATTCGATTCTAAAAATTCAATACTATTTTAAATTGATGAAAGAACAATACCTTTACGACGAATATAAAAAAGTTTTCACTTTATACCTACACATAAATTATATATACCTATATTTATACAATTTTTTGAAAATTTTTATTTTTTAAATTGAGCTCATATCAGACAGAAACTGAGCTAAAACTATTCGAGATGGTTGGAACATGAAATTTGAGTGACAATTTTGACTTTGAAGTACTTCATTGTTATTTCTATCTTCCAAGCCTCCAATAAATATCCTTTCAAGATGAGAAAAAACAAATTCGAAACGCCTAAAAGCGCCTAAAATCCAAAAAATGAGAATGAAAAAATGTCAGAAGCTAAATGAAAATTGAGGGAACTCCTTTTGAAATCGATCAAGAATTTACAAGGAGGGATCGTTCGGTAGATTCTTTGACGAGATAAGGTTAACACTTTACGCACCTCGATAAGAAAAAGCGCAAAAAGCGCACCGTTGTTTGAAAACAAACTCGAACAAATGGCCTTACAAGGAGCTGTAATAAGAAGCTGCCTCTCTTAGTTACCGAGTAATAATGAGACTGTAATTAGCATTATCTGATGACCGACAACAAAAATAAACTAATTATGAGGGTTAGCGTCCGCACGGTTAAGTAGGTACAATTTTTTTTCTGTGGATAGATCAATATCGGAGAACCGCCACGTGCAGAAAAAACTCTTGTTCCTCTGTAAGCCTCTGAGCACTAAGTAGTGAGTACCAACAATTATTATACTGCCCTACCTTGAATTTGACCTGTTATAAGCTTAGCTGGAGGCATTTTCTTCATTGTCGAGCTGTAAGGAAGCCTTATCTGACGATTCACAACGAATTGAGTTATCGGTTTCCCCACTTTTTGAAGTTTTAATCGCTTTTCAATCTCTGAGTCGTACGAGAAATGTGTGAAAAAAAAACACCGACTTTGGATTTAAGGGCGTGTGCATTTGGATTTGCTGAGAAACTAGTCGTAAATGCTATTAGAACAGCACAAGTGACCGCTACATCATCATGTCCTCCTCTGAGAGGACATAGAGATGGTCCATTTTTCGATGGACCAATTGGATGATTTTTCGGATGAGCCAATATTATAGGAAACTGCGTTGATTCCCAATATACCGCTGTAAGTTATGTGAATTGAGGTGGTACATTTCACATTCAACGAAAAAAAAGCAGTTAAACCGTAAATAAAAAGGTTTTGTCCCGCAAAAGGACGATTTTAGTTTCGCATGCTGATGAGGCGATTGCGATGACTCGGAAATTAAATGGTTTTGTTTCATTAGAAAATGAAAAAAGTATTTTTTTAAACTTATGTTCGCGCATGCGCTCACGATGGTATTGGTCTGCTGATAATAACAAGTATAGACGACAAATTTCTAGGGCCACTCGTGCAATCCTGGTAAATTTCATACAAATATGTGAAAATCTGGGAAGGTACTTCTCCACTACTGCTCTACAAATGGGAATAGACAAGATTCACGTAGCTTCCATTGGTACGATGGCAATGAAATTAATTTGGTACCGTCTGGGTCAAACTGGAACGAAGTTGTCAAATAAGAAGAAAATCGGCGGGGAAGAATTGAGACCAAGTGTCTCCATTATGAAATTTTTGTTTCTAGTGAGTCTCCCCTCTACTTATCTACCCCTCTGCTACTTCTACTCTAGAAGAAGAATTGATATTGCGAATCACCCGTCTCTCTGATTAATTTGCAGTAAAAGTAAGTAAGTAAAGTAAAGTAAACAACCATTTCAGGTTGAATTTTCGCCCGACTGCCATTCCTGGCGTCGCGGACGTCATCAGCTGTCTTCCTAAGCGAAGATCAGGATTTGTTCTGATGATTTCGCATGGCTTCCCATTGCTCCACCGCCCTGGGTTGAGACGAGTGAGAACTGCGACCGGCTTACCCGAAAATATGTTCCCGAGGCGAGCCCCGAACTCACAGCCCCGCAACCGGTCCTAGTCTCGTCTCCAGAGACACATGCCACAGCTAAACCCCTGATTAATTTGCAGTATGAAAGATACGTGGTCTCAATTCTTGTCGTCGATATTCGAACATATTCATGCAGCATGACCGTATCTAATAATTAGATAATAATAATTATTATTGAAACTTTGTCCAGTATTGTTACTCATATTACGATCAATATGAATATTGGGATCAGCATCATAACTTGAAAAATGCAATACTAGTTTGGAATGAACCCTCATCAATACAGTTTATTTCATGTTAGATTCGTACTTCATGTATTGAAAAACAAAGTTCAGAACTCAATCAGTGACTAAATTTCTTTCAAATTTCAAGATACACAATACAAAAAACATAATTCTATCTAATCATTGAAATCTTGTCCAGTATTGTTACTCATATTACGATCAATTTGGATGTTAGGATCAGCAACGTAACATGGAAAATGCTAAATTAGCTTGGAAAGAACCCTCATCCACACGTACTTCATGTATTGAAAACATCGGCGGCTCAATTTCATTGAAATTTCAAGATAGGCAATAGAAAATCAAAGTTCGCTAATAGTTATTGGTATACATTTTCCATTCTTGCTCAACTACGATTTGGATTTGTTAACTTGTCTGGTAGCATTAGAAAGTAAACTACTAGAACTGGATGAACCAATATTCCCTGACCCTTCATTTTTTTATGGGATCATAAACTCAGTGTTTACTCAATAAAAATAGAACTGTCAGCGTCTTAGGATTTACAAGCTTGATGATTGGCATGAACAAACCCAATAAATCGAATCATTTGAAGCACGTGGCCTTTTGTACTAATTTCCTCACTAGTTTGAACCCACAAACTAATGCGTTAGAAGAAATCCCAATAATTAAGAAAAGTCCATTCAAGCAGCATGAGTTAGTGAGCGAATTTTCAAAAAAATCTTTGAAGCCATGGTTAAGAAAATCGAAATAATATCTATATGAGAGAGTAGTTAGCCTTGTGGGTGTCAGAAATCCTCTCCTCGTTACCCCGAACCCACGGAGTACCCACAATAAATTGTTATTTTCCCTACTTTCTGTACACCATACCAACATACTGTATACACAGGGTTTGTTTTGAAGATGTTTGAATTCCGTGTCTCCGCGAACTCATAGAGTACCCTCTCGGCTATTGGATTTTCGGGTACAACGAATTCCTATACACATGTTTTCATTATTTAATTAAATTGAACATACCTATATATATTTATATTCATCATTTTTTGACAATTTTTGATTTCTGAAATTTTGGGGAGAAACCGAATACATATTACTATGATTATGATATAAATCCACAAATATACCATATGTATATATTGATATGCTTAAACGTAATTTCCACTAAAAATATTTGATTTTTGTCCATTTTTACACTATGATTTTCTTTGTATTTTTTATGAAGCAGTCTTAAAGGAAATTTTACGCCGATTCCGATTATTCCACATATTAATATGTATGAATAATTTCAATAAAAAACATGTTTTTGGGCCCGATGTTTGGGATTTTAGACCCCTTGGATTGGTCCAAGAATTCTGACCAACGAACCCATTCTTTCTTTTGTTAATTAGTATTTTATTATACACACATGAGAAAAATTGTTAAACCGTGGAAAACGATTTAGAATATTCCAAAACGGATTTACATGGAGAAATTTTTCAAAATGTCCCATCCTAAATTAAATATTCAGAAGCCATTGCAATATCTTTTTTTTTTTTAATTCGCCTAAAAAACATTGTTCAGCATTGTGAGGAACCGTAAGTTGTTCCAATACAGTCTAGTAATGTTTAGAAACGCACAGTCACTTCAAAAACCTCAACAAATTCGCTATTCATCTACACAGATCCGTAAATTGTTGACTTATTGGGTTTTCAGAAATCCATACCGTCATACTGTATGCAAAGAGTATGTTTTAAGAAAATTAGAAGTCGATATTCATGTTCTATTCGTATCCACGGATATTATGGAATAATTACGATTTCGGGTATGGGATGTACGGGCTCCGCAAAATACCAATTTCACCCCGATGCAACAACTTCGTTTTCTTCAAAATTCGCTAAAACAATGATTCGCATATTTTTTACTAGAATGATTGACTTGAAGGGCTGAAATTCTGCTATGAGTGGTTCATCTTTGAAAACTTCGTAGGGCTGCAATTATGAATATGTGAACTTCCGGATATATTCGTGTAGATAAATGACATCATGTTAATCTGACCCATTTTAATAATAATTAACCTTTCATTTGCGGATATTATTACTTTTTATTCTACAGTTTACGTGATAAGTCGGTAGGCAGGAAGGCTAAGAAAATCTTTACAGAAATTCGAGAATAATTTCAGACAGAAATCCATGTTTAAAACTTTTTCAGAATCATCGTTTCAGCTTCAATATTAAATTGACGTTGTTGACATTTCCGAACTAAGCAGAAAGTAGAAAGTTTCAGGTCTTAAGTTACAAGGTTTATATTAAAAAAAGATTCATTGAATGAAAAGTATATAGTACGATCAACACGAATTTAATGCAGTCTTGAATAGCAGAAAGAAAAAAGAAAGTAGAAATCCACCTGCTTCCTCGACACCTACTGTGATGAACACAGATGAACTATGAGAGCAGCAGCCACAATGCCGAAAATAATATCGGAAAACGAAAAATGATCTTATCGACTCCACACCTACACTTAACTGCCCTGTCACGGACTACGTACAATCACTCGGTCCTGTCCCCCAACCGAAAGCAAAATTTCCCACGGAAGGTCTCAAAAGATTCATTTTACTGACTCTAAAAGCCACCCGGAGTCACCAACTACGCTGATTGAAGGGTACTTAGTTGTTACTTTTAGTTACCTAATATTCACGGCGGTGATAATTTAACGGAATTGCCTCCTTCGTCGCGAAGCCCACACTTAGACGATGACGAGGGTGATTTTGAAAAGTCGCTCACCTTCGCTTCTCTCGTTGAGACCGGAGTTTCCAAGATGAGTAACGGAATGGAGACGTTTTGATTTCCGTTGGGAGATAAAATACCGCTTGAGTAGCAGCGGTTTCGTTGTGTAGCAATACAGAGTGTATCGTGGGATTATAGGACACACTGGCATCCGCTGAAATGAGATGGTTGATGGACGAGCGAGGAGACCTCCAACAGTAGGAACTACTTGTAGCTCAAATACACTACCGGCTGACTTCTACACAAATATCTAGGAATGCACTTGAGGAGCATAACGAGTCGAAAGATACTGGACAATTTTGTCGGTCAATTCAGCCAGAAGTAAGTACTGCCATTCTATCAAGAAAAGTCCAATCAACAAAAAGTCAATTTTTCATGTTTTGCTAGTTTGATCACATACGGAGTGTATTACTGACTAGAAACCAAGTGTCTGAGCTAATACGTTTTGCTTCATTTGGAACATGTTTTGGCATTCATCGATGCCTTCTGTCGTCACGGCCGTCTGCCGTACGAATTAATATCATAAATACATAATATTTCATGTAATCGAATAATTAATATCATAAATACCTACATAATATTTCATGTAATCGATGTATGTTTTGCCACATGTATGTAAATGGTATAAATAGGTATCACATGTATTGTAAATGTCAACATAGATCCAAGCTCTCCCCCTTTGGGCTTTTTGTGTATGACGGGCTCCCCAACGACCCCTTATCCGTCCCCTGACCTCTGTATAAGTATGTATAGGTATATAAGGCGCCCAGTATAGTATTGGTATTGTATCAAACCACACCGCAGTGTGGGTTAGATGTGTATAGTATATGCCATCTGCCATGGTCATATTATGGGAAGTACAAGTTGTACACCACTTGCACATCAGTATAGGTATAGTATAGTGCCACAGTATAAAGGTATAGTGTATAGTATATGTGTATACATATACCATACATACATACTACACTACAGACATATATACCACACACATATATGTGTATAGTATAAGTGTACAGTACATGTATAGCATATATGTATAATATATGTGTATTGTATAAACCACACCGCAGTGTGGGTTAGATGTAGGTATATAGTATATGCCATCCGCCATGGTCATATGGGAAGTATAAGTTGTACACCACTTGCACAACAGTATAGGTATAGTATAGTGCCACAGTATAAAGGTATAGTGTATAGTATATGGGTATACATATACCATACATACATACTACACTACAGACATATATATTATACACGTATATGTGTATAGTATAAGTGTACAGTACATGTATAGCATATATGCATAATATATGTGTATTGTATAAACCACATCGCAGTGTGGATTAGATGTAGGTATATAGTATATGCCATCCGCCATGGTCATATGGGAAGTATAAGTTGTACACCACTTGCACAACAGTATAGGTATAGTATAGTGCCACAGTATAAAGGTATAGTGTATAGTATATGGGTATACATATACCATACATACATACTACACTACAGACACATATACCACACACGTATATGTGTATAGTATAAGTGTACAGTACATGTATAGCATATATGCATAATATATGTGTATTGTATAAACCACACCGCAGTGTGGGTTAGATGTAGGTATATAGTATATGCCATCCGCCATGGTCATATGGGAAGTATAAGTTGTACACCACTTGCACAACAGTATAGGTATAGTATAATGCCACAGTATGAAGGTTTAGATGTATAGTGTAAGTGTAGAGTACATGTATAGCATATGTGTGCTGCAGTATAAATGTATAGGTATATAGTGTGTTATAGGCTTCTGTATAAGCTAGAACATGTCTTATAAGGTATTGTGTGTATGGTATAGAGTATAAGACAAGGGGAGAGCTTGTTGACACAGAAGGTATAGGTATAATCGATCGATCGAATAAGTGTAAGGTGTAAGTACTCACAGATACCTTCTCCTGTTGCCTCCACAAACACAACAGTGCGTCGGCTCGCCTGTCTTGCCGACTTGCGTGTCTTCCCCCCACCATTCTACCTCTAGGAAGTCCCTCCTTCTCCTGGGTTCGTCCTTCCTTACAAACTACTGTATTTTAATTATATTATATTGTGTATTATACTCTCGCTGTAGCGACACTCCCACGCAGAAGGTTGGAAATAGAGCAAGATTAATGATTTATAACTATACAACGAAAAGTATGCCTTCAGTATAACTTCGAGATAAAGAAATAGTATAACCACATTGAACATGTCGTCATTGCCGCCCTGGCCATACGAATCTAACGTATTATACATTTTATAAGTAAATTACGTCAATTTTTGTGTATACATAAATTCGTATGTGTACATACATTTGTATGGGTACATGTACATAATATCCAAATCTCTCTCTTCCCTTGGGGATCGTTTTCCCCTGACAGGCTCCAAACATCCCCTATACGGGTTTTCATGCCTCTCTACTGGTATGTGAGTACAGTATAGGTATGTATAAGCCACCCACAGTGGCGGTATGTATATGCCATCTCACGTGGCGGTATGGATGTGTATAAGCCACCCGCAGTGGCGGTATGTATAAGCCATCTCACGTGGCAGTATAGGTATGTATAAGCCACCCGCAGTGGCGTTATGTATAATTATGTCTAGGTGTCTGCCACACACCTAGACACCAAGTTTGTATGGATAAAGGTAAGATTGTGTAGATTCCCAGTTTGTATGAATCACCTATTGTGATTGTATGGGTATTTCACACACTGTGAATGTATAACCATGTATAGGTGTGCGCCACACACCCAGACATGAAGTTTGTATAATTATGTGAGTTTGTGTACATTTCCAGTTCGTATAATATGTAGATAAACAAATATGTATAATAGGGATAGAGAGATTGGGATAGTTTGTGTGTACGCAAAATATCAGTCACATTATGAGGTTATCATGGTTTCGGGTACGCACCACCTTGAGATTCTTCTTGTGACTGCTGGTTCAAGCCAAGCGAACCTTCTCTCCCACCATCCAGGGGAGATACCCCTTCTCCATCCCTACTTCCTCCTCACCTGTACCTTCGCTACTGCTAGCTGAATTCCAGTTGCAGGAAGATTAAAGTCTTGATCGTTTGATGTGCAGGAAGTAATAGTTGCACTGTATTCCTGAGTAGTATCATGACGTGAGGGATGTTCAGTAGTAGTTGTTTCCTTCCACATCAGGTCGTGTTGAGGCCACTCATCATGTGGTTTATGCAAAAGGATGGGCCATTAATCCATAAATTTGGCAAGGTATCATCCTTCAGTTGACGTGTCGCAACATCAGCTGGATTCTTCTCTGATCTGACAAATCGGAACTGCACATCACCATCACTCTGGATTTCCATGACTCGCTTACTAATAATGTGTGGAAGAAAGCGTCTCGATCAGAGCCAGCTCAATACCACCTGATTGTCAGTCCAAAGGTTTTGAGCATGTATTGGTAAAATGGATGCAGACTGTACATATTGCAGGAGTCTTCTTCCGATCACTACAGCAAGGTGTTCGAGTTTAGGTATTGTAAGGCTTTCCTTTCTTTCCAGAGGGGTTAATCGGGAACGGGAAATAATAAATCTTGTAGTGTGAGTCTCTTGATTAGAAGTCCTCAAATATATAACAGATACATAAGCTTCTTTAGATGCATCAGTGAAGCAATGTAGTTCGTATTTACAGTTTGCTGGTATGTCTGGAGTAACGTTGGACCGTGGGGTTGAAATTAGTGGTAATTTGTGTAAAAACGTCTTACATAATTTCCAACGCTGCAGATGTTCAAGAGACAATGGGGTATCCCATTTCAATTTTCTTCCCACAAATCTTAGAGAAATAAACGTGTCGGTAGCGTCAATGGGGCAACTAGACCACAAGGATCAAAAACAGACGCAATTATTCGAGGTATATGTGTTTTGGTGGAAATCTTGCTTTAAATTACTTCAGGTTTGATTTGCAATTTCAAGGTATCTTGCCATGTATTCCACTGAAAGCCTAAGACAGAAATGGTACGTTGTGGTTTTGTTAATTCTGTCGGGATGGAATGTATAAACTCTTGGTTATTTGAGTTCCATTCTCGGATGTTCATGGACAATTCCTTGAAATTTTCTCTGCATGTAATGAACAGTTCTTTGGCTTCTTGTGGATTTTGTACACTAGTTACGAGATTGTCTACATACAGACAGGAAGCTATTTTATCAGTCAGAGGTTGTCCCTTTTGTGAGAGGTGTTTACGTATAGTAGCCACAAGGAGAAAACGGGCTTGAGATGACCCCAAACGGTAGTTACCTACTCTACAAATTCTGAAGTGTACTAAGTTTTTGTCTGAAGGAGGTTGGGTTGTATCATGAGGCCAAAGAAACCGTGTAACATCCCGATCCTGGTCTTGGAGTCCAACTTGTAAAAACGCCTTTTCAATGTCAGCAACAATAGCAATTGGGTTTTGTCGGAATTGAATCAAAAGGGATGTCAAGTCGTGTAATAGAAACGGAGCTTTGTACAGGAGATCATTTAGGCTGTTTTAACCTTTGTCTCTGATGAAGCGTAGTATACGATTCAAAGTTTTGTGGTTTTTCTTGTTGAACCACACAGTGATGTGGGAGGTAATGAATAGGGTGTGTTTCAGGAAGCTTAGGTTCTATTATGGTTTCAATGATGCCTTTATTCATTTGGTCTTGCAGGACTTCATCATATTTTTTGATCATATCATTGTCAAGTATTTTAATCAATGATTTTAGTCCTAGATTAACTGGAAGTTCTGGAGGATATTGTATCCAAGGCCATCTGACCTGATACCTGTTGTTCTGAAATATAGTTGTATTGTTGAAATGTTGAACCACTTCCTCGTCTTGAAGTAATTTTGGAGAATCCTTTATTCCAATCACCTCCAACTCCCAAATGTTTTTTATATTATCATCTTTCAGTGCAGAGTCTGGACAGTCAAAGACTCGCTTGTATTGTTCAGAGGGTCCAACTTGGACGTGAGTATAGTCAGGACGTCAGTATGTTTCTGATTTTCTTTGTATACTCCAGAGAGAATTCATCCAATTAGTGATTCCACTAGGAATAGTGTTGGTGTAATTTCTATTCTGTTGGCCATTACGGTTGAATGATTATAATCATTTGCAATAATAACATCAATACTACTTTTGGCATTCACATCATTAGCAATATGAATGTTTGGGTATATTTGTCTCAGGGTGGTCTTCATTTCTAGATATGAGGGTATCAGTCCAGTTAAAGTTTGTATAGTGTGAGCTTGTATTAAAATGTTGAATGGTGACTTGTGAGTACGAGGTTTGTGCTGATGGTTTTTGGTTTAGTTGATCCAAATGTGAAGATGTTTAAGGCTGTTGGTTTGGTATGTTCCAATTTCAGCTGTTTTGTTACACTTGACCTTATATAGGAGCCTATGTCTTTTGGCTCCCTGTGTCGAAAAGAACACGCCCTGTTATTGATATTCCTTGGCCAGAATCGAGAGAAACAGTGGCCGATGCAGTATTGTGTCCGATGAAATATTTGAGAAATGTGAGTGAGTTTGTTCTTTGTGTATGTTCAATTTCTCACAAAGGCTACGGTTATGATTCCCTCTAACACCACAGTGGACACATCTCATCCAGTTTTTTATTGGGCATGACGATACCAAGTGGGACTCTCTTAAGCAAAGATAACAGTTGTTCTTTAATTTTGCCTTTCTTTCTTCACTAGTTTTACAACGGTCGTATTTCTCATGTATGTGTGAGCCTGAACAAAAAATGCGATTCAGACGACGGGACTTAGCTGATTTGCTTTGGTTGTGGTAGGATTGCTCTGCTGGGCGTTTGTAATTCCGAAAATTGGATGATTGTCCTGATTTAGAATTTATATCAATTTTTTTTTAATTGATATCTTGAAGGACCTCGAAGAGCATTCCTCTTCTATGAGGGTGACGCAATTGAGGGGTTGATAGGTTTTCGTTGTTTGTTTTGAGGATTGGATCCAGCAAACAGAGTTTCAATAGTATAATATACTATTGATGTTGTTGATACCCAACATATTATGTTGGGTTATTATTTGAATTTGTATGATCTGTGTTATCGATGGCTGCCATTCTCAGCACTGCTTCTCTAGCTGAGATTACTCTTTCAAAGATTGATCGTATTACGGATACAGTATGATCATCTGACGTCATAGCCATTCGTAAATCAAACATGGTTGCTTCAGGAAATTTGTCAAGTATGGTTGCTCTTAATTGTCTGTGGTTTGTATCTTCTCCGAATGATTGTAGGGTTTGGAGGTGGCGTTCTATTTCATCAAGGGTTCGGCAACAATCAGCTACGTTTTGTGTGGATTTTGGTATTTGCTGGAGTGCTGTATAATGAGCATCAATCAATACGCCCTTTTTTCCAAATCGCTCAGTTGAACGATCCACAGCCACCTTGTAGTTTGATTTATAATGTCAGCCTTCCACCGCTCTCTTTGCATCTCCTTCCATAAGACTGAGAAGGTACGACAATTTGTCGAAATCGCTCGTGTGGGTTCTGTTTTCGATTGTTGAAGAGGACCTATCCCAAAACTCGTGCCACCTCAGTATATTCCCGTCAAATTTCAACATTTTGAGTTTGGGAAGACGGCTGTTCAAGGATGTATGTTGTGGTGTGGGAACATCATTCGCATCATGATTTTTATCGCTTAGATGTAATGTATCTGATTCCACCAAAAGCTCTTCTGCCTCCAACTACAATTCCATCTCGGAGGCCAGTTCTGTGGAGGGTTCTGTGTATTTGGCGAGAACATTTTATATTTCCCCATTCAATCGGTCCACTGACCATTTTAATTTTTGGTTTATAAGATGGTGTTTCTTTTCCATGGTGTCTGTATCTCGTAGGAAACCTTGACAAGCCTCCATACCATCACGCACTCTATTCCCTTGTGTTTCGAGCCTCTTCAATATAATGTAATCCATCTCGAATAGTTAGATACTCAATATCTGTAACAGAGGAGCACCTCCTCTTTTGTTTTTATTTTCACACGTTGGATAAATGAGGAAAATTAGTGTATAGCTCGTGTACGAATACATGTATGTGAATGTATAACATGCATTCAAATATATTATATTTCCTCATGCATATATTTCCTCATACATATATGAGGATTATCGATAATATGCTCATGTATGGATGTGTAGTATAGGAGGAAGAGGAGGAGATAATCTTTGTGTATACCACTGGTCGAATATTTCAAATTGCATCACGAGCAATTCATGTATGGATGTGTAAAAAAAAAAAAAAAAAAAATAAAAAATAAATAAATAAATAAAAAATTTCTCCTTCCACCCTCTGAAAACTGTTAAATGGAATAAAGAGGTTGACGAGAGTAATCCTATTGTGAACCAAAACAAAATTTCTAGGAGTTACCACGTGTAAGGGGCAAGGTTTAGGTATTTGCAAACAGTTACCTATGAGGGTCCCGCCGGGAGGAGCGTCGGGGCGGAGGGGCCCCACAGCGTGGGATGCGGTGGAGGAGGGGTCCCGCAGGGCGGGACGTGGGGGAAAGAGGGGTCAACTCCAGAGAGATGTATCATGTGTGTAGGTATATCATGTTATAAACGATTAATGAACAAACAAAAAAATTTTACAACAATATTATCAAATTCGAAGGACTTCCCCGTTTTTTCGCTCGGGAAGGTAAATAAAATAATTCCAGAAAGCACGAAATCGTGTACGTTCCTTGAATACCCCGATATTCCTCTCCCGCCTTGGTCACCCACCTTCCCCGCTCGCTCCACTCGGTGAGCGAGAGCGAGAAATATACCTGTCGAGGGATAGACGGGAGGGGGGTGTCATGACAAACCATAAGGTGCGGAACCCACCCGAGGAAAATTTTGGACTTTAACTCGACGCTTGAGGCAAACAAATCGGAACTACGCAGTGCACTAAGATTTTTTTTAAAAATAAACGAGAAAAGGCCGTGTTTCCCGGCCGATGCACCATGTCGTCACGGCCGTCTGCCGTACGAATTAATATCATAAATACATAATATTTCATGTAATCGAATAATTAATATCATAAATACCTACATAATATTTCATGTAATCGATGTATGTTTTGCCACATGTATGTAAATGGTATAAATAGGTATCACATGTATTGTAAATGTCAACATAGATCCAAGCTCTCCCCCTTTGGGCTTTTTGTGTATGACGGACTCCCCAACGACCCCTTATCCGTCCCCTGACCTCTGTATAAGTATGTATAGGTATATAAGGCGCCCAGTATAGTATTGGTATTGTATCAAACCACACCGCAGTGTGGGTTAGATGTGTATAGTATATGCCATCTGCCATGGTCATATTATGGGAAGTACAAGTTGTACACCACTTGCACATCAGTATAGGTATAGTATAGTGCCACAGTATAAAGGTATAGTGTATAGTATATGTGTATACATATACCATACATACATACTACACTACAGACACATATACCACACACGTATATGTGTATAGTATAAGTGTACAGTACATGTATAGCATATATGTATAATATATGTGTATTGTATAAACCACACCGCAGTGTGGGTTAGATGTAGGTATAGTATATGCCATCCGCCATGGTCATATGGGAAGTATAAGTTGTACACCACTTGCACAACAGTATAGGTATAGTATAATGCCACAGTATGAAGGTTTAGATGTATAGTGTAAGTGTAGAGTACATGTATAGCATATGTGTGCTGCAGTATAAATGTATAGGTATATAGTGTGTTATAGGCTTCTGTATAAGCTAGAACATGTCTTATAAGGTATTGTGTGTATGGTATAGAGTATAAGACAAGGGGAGAGCTTGTTGACACAGAAGGTATAGGTATAATCGATCGATCGAATAAGTGTAAGGTGTAAGTACTCACAGATACCTTCTCCTGTTGCCTCCACAAACACAACAGTGCGTCGGCTCGCCTGTCTTGCCGACTTGCGTGTCTTCCCCCCACCATTCTACCTCTAGGAAGTCCCTCCTTCTCCTGGGTTCGTCCTTCCTTACAAACTACTGTATTTTAATTATGTTATATTGTGTATTATACTCTCGCTGTAGCGACACCTTCCTCAGTCATATAGGTATTTCAAGTCAAATTCAAGTTTTCCAAACCAAGGAACGTAAATTTTGCACAAACTAGGCCTTGAACTCGTTAGAAGAGAAGAGCAGAACAATACATCGGTAGTTTTCAACCTTCAGGCATTTCGAAGAGGTGCGCTGGACATACAGAAGGAATTCTTGGATTCTTTCATCACAGAACTTTTAAAAGAACAGGTGGCACTGAATTTTGCGGGCGATGGTCACCGACAGAAACATTAGTTATGCACCAAATTCAAGATATTCCAAATCAAATTCAAGATTTTCCAAACCAAGGAATGAACATTTTGCACAAACAAGGCCTTGAACTCGTTAAAAGATAATTTCAGAACCGATAGTTTTGTACCTTCAGGCATTTCGAAGAAATGCGGGTGAAAAAGGGATGCGCATACATAAAGAAGAACTTGACATACAGAAGTAATTCTTGGATTCTTTCATTACAGAAATTCTTTTCATTAGGACAGGTACAGTACCTACCTGTTTCCAAACCAGATTCAAGATTTTCTTGACCAAATTCAAGATTTTGTTTTTCATACCAAATTTAAGATTTTTCAATTTCAATTTTTCGATTTCAAATTTAAGATTTGAAAGTGTAATTCCATTTGTAGAGAGTTGACAAGTCAATTTCAAAGTGAACATAGCTAATGTTTCTGTTGGTGATCGTCGCCCGCAAAACTCAGTACCTACCTGCCCTAATTAAAAGTTCTGTGATGAAAGAATCCATGAATTCCTTCTGTATGTATGCGCATCCCTTCTTTACCCGCACTTCTTCGAAATGCCTGAAGGTTGAAAACTATCGAAGTATTGTTCTGATTTTCTCTTCTAACGAGTTCAAATCAAAACATCTCCATTCCGTCATCTTGGAAACTCCGTTGTCAACGAGAAAAGCGAAGGTGAGCGACTTTTCAAAATCACCCTCGCCATCAAATTTAGTGCCATATAACGGAGTTATGATCATTTTAGTGCCGCAAGGTTTAAAACACGAGAAAAAAGCGTAAGGATAGTGATAGAAGGGAAAAATTGTTGCAAATTAGTTAAGAAACCTTCTGTGATTCTGAATTGAAAAAACTTTACCGCTGTTATTTTTTGTTATGTACTATAAAATTTGGAATTTTACTCCAGAAATTCACTTATGTTGATCTGACTTGCTCAATTTACTGACGTTGTCTGATTTATTTATCTAACTCTAAAATTTGAAGAAGTGGTTGAGGTTAAGAGGTTTGGAAAATTGAAGGAAATTTGGTTTCTGGTCAACACAAAAACAGGTTACCGTGAAATGATGGTAAAGATATTAGTTTATGGTCTGCACAAAACCGGGTTACTAATAGGAAGGATGATGGTTTCTGATGTACTCAAAACCAGGTCATTGAGGTAATATAATTGCTTGGTTGAAAGATAAAGAATTTCAAGACGTTGCTTGTAAGATTTTTGGTTGGTATGTGCTCATTAAGCAGCAGCAAGGGTATTTTTTGACATATGTCTGTGGGACATAAATGAAAATAGCGTTAAGTTTGGTTTTCTGGAGATTTCCGCTTACAACCGAGTCGTTGCTAGGGAAATGATACGTCGTTTTTCATCCCACAAAAATGTACCAATGTATTACAGACTCGCATGCAAGCGTTTTTCTACCTAAATGGTCAAAAACAACATTTTCTATCCGATTTTGAAATATGAAATGGCGTTTATCCGTTGATTTCCCCTTCTCTCACTCCTGAGTACGCATTTGCGATGTGTATGGAAGCTGGGGAGGAGGAGGACCGACTAGATGACGTAGGTTGACTGTTAGGGAGATCTTTTGTTGCTGGTCCAAGTGATCATCGCAATATGTTTATTTGAAAATGCAAGCTTGATGAAGTTGAAGGCACGACAGAATCGATTCCAGAAGTATTGTTGATAGTTTCGGGACACCCTGTATATTCTAGTCTCTCCGCTGAGTGTTTATTATGGTTCTTAGCATTATCGAGGTGAGGCAGGCCACATGTTTATTCAGGAAATTTGAGTGGAAATGTGGAAAAGTCCCATCAGTCTATGTCATGCCAGTCTATGTCTGTATAACTAAGTGTAAACGTCTAATAAATAAGAAAAGGCATTGTAGAACTAGAAGGTCGACCTTACTACAATCACACAAGCTCTGTATGATTGAGCCACACATTTTATATAATGCGTTGCAAAATTACGGTTGTTGTGTTATTTTTTCTGTAGTTCTCCATTTATTCTCGGTTATAATGGTCACATCCAAGTTGATTCCGTGAATAATTTTGCAGTAAACAATTGCAAAAAAATGACGGTATCGCGACACTTGAGCCTCTACGTAGAGCCTCGGTAATGAATGATTGAAAACCCTCCGCTCGATTATTCTACGATCTACAAACCCGTAAAAGGGTGGTGATAAGTGATAGAGGGAAAAAAAATCGTATAAGGCAGCGGAGCGGCTATAAATAATCGGTTGAAAACTATGGGAATCGCTTCGGTGTGAAAATTATGATCAAGAAACGGCTCAATGCCGGTAACGAATGCTTTAGATCGCTAACGAACGGGTAGGTTCGTATGACTTTGAAGTCTTCTGATCGTAACAGGGTCGGAGAGTAGAAGTGGACTCTGAAAGGAGCAGCAAGTGGTTTTCTCAGGAGCTCGGCCTCTTAAAGAAGCCAAAAGGCCGTTTGTCGCTTCTTGAAACTGTTACAAAGAGGGCGGTACTAAATATGGACGTCCTAGTACTTACTGCAGGGTGGGGCTCGAGGCAGGAACACGAGTTCAGTTGTAAATCGCGATTGCTTACACGATCTGCTCGGATTGTGCTACACAACGGCGATCCTTATTTGCGAACGTCTCGTAGGAGCTCTAGTGATACCATTCGATACGATTAATAATGCAGGTCTGCGTGTTTTGGACCTGCTGCTCGAGTACAAAGACTATTTATTTGATCTTCGATGGTCAGAAAGTAACAGTCCAGGACACCAAACTCAAACACGCAAAGATCGAATTTTTAGTTATTTAGTACATAATTTATATTTCATTGTTTTGTAATTAATATAAGCTTCAATCGAGTTATTATTGCATCTTTTTTTTTTTTTTACTTTACTTCATTTAGGCGCATGCAACCATTTCTGTTCATGGGCGCCGAGTACAAAACTATTATTTAAATTTCATAATACTGCCGTGTGAAGGAAGAACGACTCAACTCAAAATTTTCGAAATCCCAGAAATCAGCTTCGAAGTTTTTCTGGAAAACTCGCCATAAATTCACTCCAGATCAGTCCCATGACCCCATTTTTTTTTTTCAGACCTCATAATATGAGGAGTTGAATGAGTCGATTGAGTTGAACAACATATTATGTTGTTCAACTCAATCGACTGGTACAATTATTCCTCTTTACACACGTACCTTCAATCGATTCGTGTCATTTGAGTCAAATATCGACAACCATACCAGACGCCTCAACCAGATCTTGAAGCCAATAAAAACAACTCAACGGCGTTTTCAGCGAGTTGAGTCTTTTTTTCTCCACAAATAAATAGCAAATCTAGCTAGTTACGGTGTTTTAATCGAGGAGTTGGGATGTTTTTCCTAAAAAGCATGGAGTTGAGACTTTTTTGCTTAAAATTAGGCAATTTTCAAATCACGCCTCAACCCGATCTTGAAGCCAACAAAAACAACTCAACGGTGTTTTCAGCGAGTTGAGTCTTTTTTTCTCCACAAATAAATTGCAAATCTAGCTAGTTAGGGTGTTTTAATCGAGGAGTTGAGATGTTTTTCCTAAAAAGCATGGAGTTGAGACGTTTTTGCTTAAAATTAGGCAATTTTCAAATTACACCCCTAACGATTTCAACCCCTTCCGAGGTGAATTTCGAAATATTGACTCGTTCATCGGAAAGGGGGGGGGGAAATTAGAGGGGATACGTAAAAACCCCATTTTCGACCATTTTTGAGTTGAGTCGTTCTTCCTTCACAATGCAGAATACGAGCGAATTGTTGTTTCCTAACAACTGTTCAAGATCCTGTAGAAGCTGCAAAAAACTGGACATTCCGTTAGCAGGTGTTTGACGGTCAGTTTACATCCACAGGTGTCGCAAAATGGAGGAGGAATCCGCACCCTGGACATGAGGTGTGTCAGTCGGGTGCGTCCAATTCGCAGTCTTGTCAAGATGACTTTTCTGGAATGCGTTATCGTTTTGTTTTCATTGACTCTTGTTCTGATCGATGTTGACCATGGTGTCTTTTTTTTATTGCCTAAAGCATTTGGTGTTGTTGCATAAAACCCCAGCCCGATTTCCAAGAACTCCAAACAGAAATTCTGTTATTAAACGAAATAACAATAAACACTTAAAGCTTAAATTGCCTCAAATTAAATTACACTGACAAACAAAGTGATGAGGGACTTATGAAGTTCACAAGAGATAAAGATGGAGTTGGTACCACAAGTTGGAATCTCAACGATTTGGTGAAGAAGGCTGCTACGATCATCCATCAGTAATTATACAGGGTGTCTACACTCAAGTCGGGTATAACTTGATATACAACAGCTTCTTAACTAATTTGCAACAATTTTTCCCTTCTGGCACAATCCTTATGCTTTTTGCTTTATTATTTTCAATAATGAACCTTTGGAATCGACCAAGAAAAAATTTTTTTTAACACCCCCTCAAAATTTGATGGTTTACGTTTCAAGGTACGTAGAATCCAAAAATCGAATAAAAATTTGGCCGTCCGTCTGCCGTACGCGGCACTTTTGCCACTTAGCATTGACCGATTTTGATGAAATTTGGTATGTAGGCTCCATTTGGGGTCTAGTTGTGCCCCGAAGATTTTGGTTGATGTAGGTCACTTTTAAGTCTTCAAAAATCAATTTTAAAATTTTAAAACGCCCTAACTCAAAAATTTTTTTCATAAAGGTATTGTTTTTCCTTCAATTTAAGATTCTGTTGTACAGGGAATTATTAATTTGTATTGTGGCACCACTGATGTCACCCCTCCTCTATACCTACCTATTGGTGATTAAATCAGTCTATACCGTTCATCGTCCTTGCTCATTTCTCTACCCATCCATTACAATTGGCGACGGGATTAATTGGTTTTTTTTTTTATATTGCTCCATTAATTTTTTTTTGGAGAGTTATAATCACTGATAATCAAGGGGATTATCGAGTGCTGTGTGAACTTTTTTTTTACGTGATTAATCGCTCGAGAGTAGGAACGCGAGTGTCCCTTGGTCCGCTTGCTTCACGTTGGAACACCTACAGCGCCGGGATTGTACATGCAAATTCACACGTGTCACCATGGCAGAGGGACAAGGCGCTACAACTTCTCGAACATTGGTGGTTCAAACTGCTCTAGGAGAGTTACCCAAATTTGATGTTGGTGATCGCTGGACAACATTCAACGAGCGATTGGAACAATACTTCGAAACGAATACGGTACAGGATGGACGGCAAGCTTCACTCCTCCTAACCTCCATCAGCGCGCAGGTGTATGAAGTGATCAGGGAGCTCACATATCCAGATCTACCAAAAACGAAAACCTACAAACAGCTTTGTGAGCTGCTTAGTACGCAGTACGCACCTACAACGTCAGTGTGGAGGAGCAGAGTCGCATTTGATCACTTAACGCAAGACCAAGGACTTCGTGGAGGCTCAATACTTGACCGTATTTGTGAAGAAGCTCATGGTGCTACCTTGAAAGACCTATATGCTGTGGCAGTCAAGAAGGAGGGAGCCCTCAAGGACCAGCAAGGGGCTGATCCTGCGAACGCTTCGGAGATTCACCGACTGAAGGCGAAGAATGGCTCTTCCCGGAAGGGAAAATCTCGAGGACCGGCGGTATCTGAAAAGTCGAAGAGAGAAGCGGATCGCCCGTCCCAACCTTTATCGAAGTCACACGGAAGAGGCTCAAGCTCCGGTACTCAAGCTAAGTTGTGTTTTGCATGCAACAAGAGTAACCATGATTTTAAAACTTGCAAATTTAAAACATATAAATGCAAAATATGTAAGCAGATAGGGCATTTAGCAGCTGCTTGTAAAGTCAGAGAGTCTAAGTTTTTGTATCATAGTGATCGTTCCGACGACGAATTTTCTGATCTTAACGTTTTATACATGCCAGGGTCTGATAAAAAGCCATTTTTGATTAAATTGAAAGTAGAGCATAAATTTGTAGAATTTGAAATGGATACAGGCTCATCCCTTTCTATTTTGCCGGAATCTTTTTATAGGGCACATTACAATAAATTTCCTTTGGAATCTACAAACATTAAACTAAAATCGTATGATGGATCTATTATACTACCAGTAGGGGTTGTAAAGGTTATGGTGGCATACAACGATCGTACTGATAACTGTTCATTTTTGGTTGTCCCAAGTGGACAACGACCTCTCATTGGTAGGGATCTTATCCAACATTTTCAAATTAATATTGTTTTTGGTTCGACATACGAACAGCAGCATACTTTGTCAAGCCATACTCCTGAACAGATTTCCGAGGATATAGTTAAGGAGTTTTCTGACTTATTTGATGGTACATTGGGTAGATATAAGTACAATAAAATTAGCTTAAAATTAAAAGACGATGTGCAGCCCAAATTTTGTAGACCACGTCCAATACCATACGCATTTCGCAAGGGTGTTGACCAGGAATTAGAAAACTTGGAAAAACGAGGAGTAATAAGTAAAATAGAAACTTCTCAATGGGGTACTCCTTTGGTACCAGTACTAAAACCGGATAACTCTGTCAGGGTGTGTTCTGATTATAAAGTTACTTTGAATAGGTACTTGGAGGATGTTGAACATCCAGTTCCGAGAATTGAGGACATTTTTAATAAGCTTCAAGGGGGCCAACTTTTCAGTAAACTTGATTTTTCACATGCATACAATCAGTTGGAAGTAGATGAGGAAACCTCTAAAATGTTAGCTTGGAGCACGCATAAAGGTATTTTTAAAGTAAACAGGTTGCCATTTGGTACGAAACCTGCTTGCCAAATTTTTCAAAGGGAAGTTGACAAAACACTTCAAGGTTGCGAAGGTGTAGCATGCCTTCTCGACGATATTGTGATTACAGGCCGTTCCATGGAGGAGCACGTTCATAATTTGAAAAATACGTTGAGTAAATTGAGATCTGCAGGATTTAAGTTGAATAAAATAAATGTAAATTTTTCCAGCATGGATTAAAATTTTTAGGACATATTATAGATAAAGAGGGCTTGAGGAAGGACCCAAGTAAAATAGAAGCAATTATGAAAGCTCCAATCCCTAGAAATGTTTCGGAATTGAAAGCATTTGTTGGAATGATAAATTATCATGGAAAATTTATTAAAAACTTATCGATTATATTATCACCTTTGTATAATTTACTTAAAAAGAATGTTCCTTATCATTGGCCCAAAGAGTGCGACCATAGTTTTCATAAAGTGAAGAAGATTATCACTTCAGATCAAATTTTAGTTCATTTTAATCCTGAATTGGAAATTATTTTGGAATGCGATGCGTCCGTCTGTGGTGTAGGCGCCTGTCTTATGCATAAAATGCCTAATGGTGAATTAAAACCCATTAGCTTTGCTTCAAGAATATTAAATAAAGCGGAACGTAGGTATGCTACTATTCAAAAAGAAGCATTAGCCATATATTTTGGGTGCAAGAACTTTTTTGAATATTTAATGGGGACTAGGTTTACCATTCACAGCGACCACAAACCTTTGTTAGGCTTGTTTGGTGAAGATCAGGGTTTGCCACAAATGGCTACTGGTAGAATTCAAAGATGGGCATTATTTTTGTCAAATTTTAATTACAAATTGGAATACGTAAAAGGTTCCAACAATTCGGCGGATGGTTTATCCCGCCTACCTTTAGTGGGGGATAATCCAATTGATGATATGGAACAACATGAATCTGGAGGATATTTGAATTTTGTAGAGGAATTTATACCAGTGAGTTATGAACAAATTAGACTTCAGACTCGAAAAGATCCTATTTTGAGTAAACTTTTTATATATACCAGAGATGGATGGCCTCAGACTTCTGAAGATGAATTAAAACCATTTGAAATTCGAAAATCCGAAATATTTATTGAAAATGAAATATTAATGTGGGGTTACAGAGTAATAATTCCTTTCAAACTAAGACAACTTTTGTTAACAGAATTGCACAGTTCACACATGGGTGCAACCAAAATGAAATTACTTGCTCGATCATATTTTTGGTGGCCCAATTTGGACGAAAATATTACAGATATTTCAAAAAACTGTCAAGTTTGTCTAACTCATCGCTCTAATCCTCCTAAAGTAATTTCAGGCGGATGGCCAGAAGTCTCTGAACCAATGGATAGAATCCATATGGATTATGCTGGACCAGTTTTCAAAAATAAAATGTTTTTAATTATTATCGATGCTTGTAGCAACTGGCCAGAAGTTTATGAGGTTAATAAAGCTGATTCTTCTAATACTTTAGAAAAATTTCGCGAATTTTGTTCTCGTTTTGGGATACCAAAATGTGTTGTCAGTGACAATGGTACTTGTTTCACTTCAGGGGAATTTTCAGAGTTTTGCACCAGTAATGGTATAACGCATTTGACATCTCCTAGTTATCATCCATCGAGCAATGGATTAGCTGAGAATTTCGTCAAATCTTTCAAAAATACTATTTATAAAATGATGAGTGACAAAAAGAATGAAACTTTGCATACAAAAATACAGAAATTTCTTTTCCATTACCGTAATACACCTCATACAACAACCAACAAAGTACCGTCTTCCATAATGTTAGGAAGAAAGGTAAATGCTAGGTTAGACCAGTTATTTCGAAGCTGGAATAATAGGAAACGAAATAAATCTTGGAATAAACAAAAAATTGTTTATTCAGAAAACAAACATTTTGCGCAAAACGATTCAGTTTATGTAAGGGACTATTCCAGACCTAATAAGAGAGGTTGGGTACATGCAATAATTCAAGAACAGTTAGGAACTTATCTTTTCCTTTGTCAAACCGATGATGGTCGAATTTTCAAGCGACACATCGATCAAATTATAAAAGCTGGTGAATTTTATGAGGTACCTTTGACAAATCCAAATGAAAACCAGGAGATTTCCATTCCTGCCGTAGTCTTCCCAAATACACAGATTTCACCAAAACAAAGTAGAAAATCGACACCACAGGTTTCGACCGACACTTTGTCACAAGAGGGCAACGACGTTCCCGCACAAATCGAAACAAATTCGAGTGTCGATACAGAAAAGGGTAACGGTGTAAAACAAACCACTCCGAACTCTCGTAAATCAGAAATTATTGAAAATTTACCGAGGGATGAAAGACCGACAAGGACTAGGAAAGCACCTGATAGGTTAGTATATTCGTCTTGGAAATGATGCTTTCACTGACATCTTAAATTTCCGCAATTTTCTACTTAGATGTAAGCGACGACAATTCACAAACTATAATTTACAAAAGCAGAATAAGAATTAATGCTTTAAATGATCATTTCTTTTGACTTTTTAATGTAATTATCATGTCCGATTCAAATGACTTTGTTTATGTTTACAATGTTTACAAGGATGTAGCATCCATAAGAAGGTTATATTAGGTTGTCGTGGATACCTTGCTAGGTACCAGTTCTAGAAGAACATGTAAACTTACCTTGTAAAGTTGAATTTAATTTTAAAATTGTAAAATTTTGTAAGGGGGGAGATGTTGTACAGGGAATTATTAATTTGTATTGTGGCACCACTGATGTCACCCCTCCTCTATACCTACCTATTGGTGATTAAATCATTCTATACCGTTCATCGTCCTTGCTCATTTCTCTACCCATCCATTACAGATTCTATAGAATTTTTAGAATTTTTTGAGACCACGCGGAGCTCTGTAGGACAAACCGTTCGCTCCCTACGAGAATTTAAGAGTTGGACGTACGATAAATCAGAAACACGAGTGTGAATCGCAAAAGAGGCCTAATCTCCGTTCAAATTTTAGTTGACCGAAATGCGATTGATGTTTTTCTTCATGTTGGATGGTTGGTGGCTTTGCAGACTAGTGATCAATATAGAAAAATAATAAACCATTGTGTAATAATTTGCAGCGCTTTTCTCGTGTTTTAGCCTTGCGCCACTAGAATGGTCGTAACTCCCCTATGCGGCACTAAATTCAGTCAAAGGCGAGAAATTCAAAATTGAAATTTGGTTTTTCATGATAGTATTAGTGGAGATGCGTTACCTTTGCAGCCTTCGCAGGTTCGAACGCCGTAGTGCTGGCAGGCGGCGGTGTCCCCGCAGACGGCGCAGAGCTGGGAGGGGGAGACGGCGTTCGGTCGCTCCGTCGGCGAAGAGGAAGCGGAGGACGAGACGGACGCTGACGGACACGGCCGCAGTTTAGGGGAGTCGCTGCTGCTGCACAACCAAACACAAATCCAACTTATCATCTCCCCATTGAATACAATCAACAAAATTTACAATACAAATCTTTAAAAATTGGACAGTTCAATAGAAATATATGCTAAAAATATCATATATACTGGATTTTCCATTTAGCGTGACTCCCAAAGTGTTCAAAAGAGCTAGGTACGTTGGAGATGAGAACCATTTTGATATAATTTCGTATTTCAAGTCAGTGCCGTTTTTAATTCTCACCAACCCAAATTTTAATTGAAAATTGCTTTCTAATGTCCAGAAAATATTTCAGGGTACCTTTGGAACCATGGTTGTATGGAAATTTAGCCAAGACAATACGGTTTGGAGCCAAAATATACAAATTGGAAGGGAAAGAAAGGTCTATTTTATATCAGATTATTTTATCTAATTATGAAATCATCAAATACACAGTTAGCAGTAAAAAGTTCATTAAACCGCCAAAAAAGTTTTTTTTTTGGCCCAAGTTGGGTGGGTTTATTTTGGTGTAAAAATGCTTCTTTGTTCATATTTCATCGAAATCAGGCTATGATTCAGTGTAGATGCCAGGGACAAAGAATCGAAGTTGATCAAAAAGCTCTGATACGATAAATTCGAATAGAAATTTTAATTTTGGAGGACCCAAATCGATGGCGAAAAAACAAAATAAAATCCGAGTAGAAAGGAAATTTAAAATGATTGCCTGAAAACTTTTGAAATTGTGGTACTCTTGTGATAATTTCCACATTGACTTGAGGAGTTTTCGTCTTTTTTAAGAGACTTTTCAGAGGAAATAACGCCATTGGAATGAACCCGAAATTAGTGGTATGAGGGAATTTCGAAAATTCTGCTTCGATTTGCATAGTACTGTAGTGGCAGTGGTGAGATTGGTGAAATGATACACATCAGACGAGTGAACATTCAAGGACGTTGAAAAATGATTCTTCAAAATATTCGACGATGGTAGTCCAGCATGTGAATTTCCACATTGACCCTACGAGGTGCATTTTATGTCGCTACACGCTAGTAAACTACTCAAAATTTCCACTAATGCGAATGGTGTAGCTGTTTTTCCTACCCAAGGAAAGTATTTGCTCCCGGTAAGCAAAGTGGTGAAGATGTGTAACCCCTTCAAGGAGAGTACTTGCTCTACAAGGTGGTGTAGCAGGTTTTCCGGGAAGTACTTGCATCCCATTAGCAGTGTAGTGTGTTGTCCCCCTCCAGGGAATAACTTGCTCCTGTGAATGGTGCTGGTGCCAATTTTCCCTTTGACGGAAAGCAGTACCATTCAGGGAATGAACAAAGTAGTACACCGTTGCATTATACAGCGTGTCTACACTTTCGATGGGCATAACTTCAGGGTTCGATTTTACAAGGTATTTCCTACAAAAATGTCTCTTAGCAATTTTCTTTTAACCCACTCAAAATTCTATTTTTTTCACTTTAAAGTTTTTCTTCGCGTTTTCGACCTTACAGCACTGATATGGTCATAACTCCCTTATTTCTCCTAAAAATTCAAATCTGACTACACCGTTAGAAAGAGCGTTAAATTACCAAGCTACCTAAAGCAAAATCAAAAATCCAATTTTTTTAGCAATGAAATAGTATCAAAAAATCAAGTCAAAAAACGAACTTAATTTTTTTTTGAAACTTGACTTTCTTCGACCAACGTTTTCACTCTAAATCCCTGCCCATTTCGATGGGCGCTCTTCGGAGAAAACATGCTCAAATTGTCACCTTTCCAACGGCTTATCAATTTTTCTGTTCAAAATTCAAAAAGAAAGAGTAAAAGAAGTTTGAATGTCAAAAAACGTGTGTTTTACAAGCAAATCCAGTGTTTCAAGCCGGTTTATGGTCCCCCTCGATCACAAAATGGCTTGACGATTTTGGTATCATTTTCTACGTAATTATTTACGCTGAATCCAATAGTAATACTTTCGAATGATTCCGACTGCTAGAAAGTGAATTTATCGAAGAAAACCTTCGTTTTTCGTACATAAAATTCGCATCGTACATAAAGTAACACCTTTCTACTCAATAAAAACACCAAATTTCTAGCTGATTGAAGTTTTTGTTGAGTAGAAAGGTATTACTTTATGATATCTTCCATATCTACGAATAATGCGTATTTTATGTACGAAAACCGAAAAATTGATAGACCGTTGGAAAGGTGACAATTTGAGCATGTTTTCTCCGAAGAGCGCCCAAGGAAATGGGCAGGGATTTACAGTGAAAATGTTGGTCGAAGAAAGTCAAGTTTCAAAAAAAATTTTAAAGTTCGCTTTTTGACTTGATTTTTTTGATACTATTTTATTGCTAAAAAAAATTTGATTTTGCTTTAGGTAGCTTGGTAATTTAACGCTCTTTCTAACGGTGTAGTCAGATTTGAATTTTCAGGAGAAATAAGGGAGTTATGACCATATCAGTGTCGTAAGGTCGAAAACGCGAAGAAAAACTTTAAAGTGAAAAAAATAGAATTTTGAGTGGGTTAAAAGAAAATTGCTATGAGACATTTTTTGTAGGGAATACCTTGTAGAATCGAAACCTGAAGTTATGCCCATCGAAAGTGTAGACACCCTGTATATTGAATTGTAAATAGTAGCATCAAAACGTAGCGTTAAATTAAATCCAATAGCACAGTTAAATTTAAGATAAATTTAGTAATAGTTTTTGATTAGGGACAAAAATTCATAACATTAGTTTAGATATTAAATATTCCAAACATTCACAAAACCAAACTCACTGGAAAACCCTACAGGTGCCTACAGGTGGCATTAATTTCCAGCAATCCATGAGGTGCCATCCTAGAGATGCCATTATTTGGTACGTTGGCAGGTGAAAATTCCTAGGCGAAATGCCAGTATGGGGCAGCAGTACGAGTATTACACACGTATAGGCCAGTTAAGGAATTAAGGATATCCTGCAGCCTTGGATTTTCCGTTTCGCAACGCGGATCCACTCTCGGGAACACATGAGTCGGTATCTATTTTGAAATGCGACGGCGGACTCGGGAGTTGACGACTTGAAAATCTAGTCCCCCTTCGGATTGAGAGGGCACTAGATATCTCAATCTGACGTCAATGAGCGCGACAAGCGGAGACCCTATCGAGACTTCAACTATGCCTTTACCCCCTCGGCCGGGACAATATCAGGGGATCGGATCTAGTTTATGGGCCGGTGCTCTTCTTAATGGCCTACTTGCATCAATGGTCTCCTCATGAGCGCAACCACCTTCATCAAACGACCTCCCCTGCACCGGGGATTCCAGTACTAATGACAGTTCCCAGGCGAGTGATCCCAGGGACTCGGTATCAATCTCAGGGGCGCTATGGACCGAAAGGTTGATTTACTTCTCATCTGAGAAGGACGGCAAAAGTGGTTCACTGCCTGAGCCTGTGATTCGTTCTGCGCCGAATCGTAGCTTCCATTATTTTCCAAAAACCTAAAAAACCTTAATGTACAAGGGGTCTCAAAACCCTAAAACTGGAACCCGGCGATGTTGTAGAACACCTCTCCTTATTAGAAGAGATCGTGCGTGTTTTGGTACCCTCATTATAGAAGACAGGGAGCAGGTAAAAAAAATGTGGGCCTCCAAAATCAAAAAGTCCCATTCCTGCAGTATGAGTGGATGAGCGAATCTTCAAAGTTTCCATTATTGACTTCGAGTACCTAAAAAAAAAAAAAAAAAAAAATAGTCTTCTCATCACCTCAAACTCATAGAGTACCAACTCGGCTATTGCATTTTTGGATACAACGAATATAACCAGGTTTTCATTATACAGGGTGCCTACACTCAAGTTGGGCATAACTTCAGGGTTCGATTCTACAAGGCATTTCCAACAAAAAAAAATGTCTTATAGCAATTTTATTTTGACCCCTTTTTTTAAGTACTCACAGTCATTAAAACTGTCAAAATGCCTGTTATTTATCAAGTAAATTCAAATTTGAGGATATCGTTGGAAAGAGCGTGAAATTTCCCTAGTGCAAAAGCAACATCTCTTAACAATAAAACATTTTTGAAAGTCAAGTCAATAAGCAAACATTTTTCCGAAATTTGACTTTTTTATCGAAGTTTTTACTCTGAATCCCTGCCCATTTCGATGGGCGCTCTTCGGAAAAAGCTTTACAACGGTATATCAATTTTTCTTTTTAAAATTCAAATTGGAAGAGTAAATGAAGTTTTAATGCCAAAAATGCGTGTTTTACAAAAACAAAATGAAAAAAGATAAGACAATTTAAGATTAGAGCCCTGTATACATCGAAGGTAGGTCCAAGGGAACACCACGCAATGTCATTTTGGGCCAAAGCGAGTTGCGTATATTGTTTTTTTAATTTTTATATAGACTAGGAGGTCTTAGATGAGTTGATATACAAACTCCTTCCACTGCGACCAACAAGATCTATTTGTTTTGTTGTGTAGAAGGATGGACAGAGAAGACGATGAATTTAGATGATAATTAAGCTTTACTGCATGAGACTGGTAAATTAATAGAAGACACAATATGGCGATTTTTAGAGCAGTCTTATTTTAGTAAGTGAGGCTCTGCCTCCTGTAGCATTAAGTTAGTAATTAAGTACCCAACTTTAATTTTATTAGTTTGATTATTAGTTTAATTATAATAATTTAAATATTTATATTATAAATAATAATAATAAATAATTATTATTTATTTATACAACATGCTCCTTTTTTTTAACATCGTTAGTTGCGTTAATAGCACATTTTCTTTGCTACTATTTATTTTTAAATTCTGAGAATGAAAATCTTTTTACAGGTTTGACAATTCTACCACTTTTGGTACATGCTGGTTTGTCTTGTCCCTTCTCGTTTTCTGGATCCATATTATCTTTATTTGACACATTTAAATCAAACATTTTTTTCCTCGGGCTGCATCCCCTATTGTTGTTGAACATGAGAGACTCATAATCATCAATGACAGGCGACAGTTTAACAGCAGATTTACTAAGTAGGTGTTTCCGATTACGAACATATTGTTTAACAGCAGATTTACTAAGTAGGTGTTTCCGATTACGAACATATTGTTTAACAGCAGATTTACTAAGTAGGTGTTTCCGATTACGAACATATTGTTTAACAGCAGATTTACTAAGTAGGTGTTTCCGATTACGAACATATTGTTTACCTTCATTGTTTGTTACTATGTATGAACGTGGACCAGTTATCTCAGTGATAACTCCCGGTAACCAATGACTTTGCGGTTTCAACTTATAGTAAACACTTTCGCCAACGCCTAGTTTAGAGTATTGTTTACAATTTTTATCATAGTATTTCTTTGATTGTTTCTGTTTTTCTAATAGAACATCCCTATGTTTTTTATAATTGACTAGTCTTGGATTCAATAATTCAGAGTTGATTGGCAAAGTACATCTTAATCGTCTTGACATAAGTAATTGAGCAGGCGAGAAATCGCTTTCTTTTGGCGTATTTCGATAATGTAATAATGCCAAATATGGATCTGTATTTGAATCTTTACATTTAGTCAATATACTTTTTACTATTTTTACAGCGCTTTCTGACATTCCATTGGATCTTGGCATGAATGGACTTGTGATAACATGCTTAATTTCCCATTGTTTTGTGAAATCCCTAAATTCTCCTGATCCGAACGGTGGTCCACCATCCGTTACCAGTTGGAATGGTATTCCATGTCTACTAAATATGGATTTCATATGGTTAATTACTGTTGTAGCATTATTGGAAGTTATTTTGGCAATATCTATGAATTTCGAAAAATAGTCTACTATGACTAAGTACTTAGAACCCTCGAAATCCATAAAATCAGCTCCTATCTTTTGCCAGGGTAGCAAAGGTATTTCATGGGATTGCAGTGGTTCGTTAGAGTTTTGAGGTCTATACTTCAAACATGTTTGGCAATTTGACACTAAATTTGAAATTTCTGATGACATATTCGGCCAATACAAAACACCTCTGACTAACGATTTTGTACGTTGTTCACCCATGTGGCCAATATGGATACGGTTTAATAAAGTTTTCCTCAATTGCTTTGGAACTATGATGCTGGTATTTTTATAAACAATATCATCTATTACGTTAATTTCACAATTAAAGCTCCAATAAGGCTTCACTACATCCTTTACTCTACTTTTGGTTGACGGCCATCCTTCTCTACAATACATTTTTAATTGTTGAATTTCATCGTCTGACTGACTAGCATTTCTAATATCTACTAAAGTTTGTGGTGACACTTCTGCTGAAGTGCTAACTAGGTTTACATGCACTGTTATTTCCTCATCTAGATAATTATCGGTATGTGGAAGTGGAGCCCGGGACAAAGTGTCAGCTATGTACATATGTCGGCCTGGTTTGTAGGTGACATTTATGTCGTATGTCTGCAATTGTAGCAGCATACGTTGGAGACGACTGGGAACATCTGCTAAGTTTCTTTTACATATTGTTACTAATGGGGAATGGTCCGTTTCAACAGTTACTGTTTGTCCGTAAATGTATTGTTTAAAACGAACACATCCCACTTCTGACACCATGTTTTGTTGTGTAGAAGGATGGACAGAGAAGACGATGAATTTAGATGATAATTAAGCTTTACTGCATGAGACTGGTAAATTAATAGAAGACACAATATGGCGATTTTTAGAGTAGTCTTATTTTAGTAAGTGAGGCTCTGCCTCCTGTAGCATTAAGTTAGTAATT
Source organism: Apolygus lucorum (assembly GCA_009739505.2). Lineage (NCBI taxonomy): Eukaryota > Metazoa > Arthropoda > Insecta > Hemiptera > Miridae > Apolygus > Apolygus lucorum. Next base: position 41,983,642 of record CM019176.2, read on the forward strand.
AAGTACCCAACTTTAATTTTATTAGTTTGATTATTAGTTTAATTATAATAATTTAAATATTTATAATATAAATAATAATAATAATAAATAATTATTATTTATTTATACAACACTATTGTGGAGTGCCTCCAGGCTATATTAGCCTACTAAGAAGGGTTTACTGAAAACCCCTTCTCCCCACTTTTTGTCAAAGCAGAGAAGATCGGTGTATGCCACCTTAGAGATGGTGTCAGGAGCTAAGACATCACTTCCGAGGATTGTGTATCTAACTCGACCCAGTACTTCACAGTGGCACAAGATGTGTTCGGCATCTTCCGTTTCCATGTCGCAGAAGCGGCAGATGTCCGTTGTTAGTTTGCCTATCTTCTTTAGGTGATAGCGAAGTGGGCAGTGACCTGTTAGCAGACCCACAAGAATTCTGACGTCCTTCTTAGGCATAGCTATAAGTTCTTTAGCCCGTTTCTTAGAGAACGTCTCAAATAGTTTTGCCTGTCTCAGGCCTGGGAGGTTCTTTCTGCCAGTATTCTACTCGCTCATTTCTTTCCCAGTTGTTAACCAGCAGCTTTTGGTGGTTCCTAGGAATGGTTCCAATTGGCAGGGACTCTGAGCCTCTTTTCGCAAGACGATCAGCAGTTTCATTACCCTCATGACCCTCATGTCCAGGAATCCAGAGTACAGTGGCGTCGGGTGACAATATTCATCAGGCAAACACCTTGACTAGTCTTAGAGGAATAAACAACAGTAAAAAACGCAGCAAATTATTACACAAAGGTTCATTATTTTTCTGTGCGTCAGCAAAGAGGACAGCTTTGCCATTGTCACTACCTACCAACCATGTTTTCGCTTCACAATCAAGCTTATTTAGATGAAATGCATCACACTCCATTCAAAGAAATAAAGAATTCCTTCAAAAAAAAAACTTGATTACTGGTTGCTAAGGAAGCGTAACCCATGGCTTAGTATCCATGGCTCATCTTCAAATTTTCTCCGCTTTCATGGTCACGAAACAGCTAGTGGATTGTTTGCCTTTGCTTACGCTGTTATAGTGGGGGTATAGCAATACTTGACCCCCTGCCTACCCGCCGATCGTCTTTTCTCATCCAAAACAGTCCCGCAAAATTCATTTTTGTGAACTGCTTGCCTTGCCTCGCCGGTCTCCGCGCTAGTTCGCGTATCAACGCCAATCCATCGTAGTTACCAACCTTTTTCAACTCGCAGGTGTGTTGCGGGCTAGTATCCACGACAAAATACGTACTTATTTCATCTAACTTCCTTGATAATAATGAAATAGTCCCCAAATATTATAAAAGTTTTCCAAAATCGGCCAAATATTACTTGAAAAAAAAATAGAAATATAGGAGAATCTCAATAAAAATTAATTTATTCATTTTTCATATTTTTATTAAGGCAAACAGTGTTTGCTATGCTTGCCTCGAGGAGGCGCCACTGCCAGAGTAGGGTGACCTGGTTGTCCTGGGCCACAGTTTTGAGGGTAACCAGGCATTCCCAGACCAGCTTCGAGGTTATAGTGTATGAAGCAATGGCTTGCGTATATTGTTGGTAGCATATTCTTACGGCGGATTAGGTAAAAACGCGAGTTGGGAGATTTCTCATTAGAAATGTATTTAATACTTAATCCGGCATAAGAATGTGCTTCTAATAATATACGCAGCTCATTCTGGCCAAAAATGAAGCTACATTGGACCCTCATTGGCTCTTTGGATCCTCGATATAGTGTTGATCTACATCAACCATTTTTTGGTTAATTTTTCATTTCTAAAATGAAAAACATAAAATAAATATGAAATAAAGATAATCGTACTTCTATCAGAAAAAAAGTTTAAAATTTTCAAAAAGTCAATGCTAAAAATTTTGAGCCTATTGCATGCGATTTCCCGTCGCATTTTGCTTTTCAAAGCTTTTTCAACAACTGCGGTTCCGAGTCGGTTTGTAGTCTTTGTTCCATGATAACTATTAGAAATCATGATTCAATTTAGTTGGAATCTTCAGAGTTGACGCGAGACGTTCCCTCATGGATATCGTCAACTTCGGACAAATAGCAGCGCGATTTATTTTACTTGAACACAATTTTTCGACGATCTGATAGCTCGGTTCTGCTCAAATTTGAAGGGAAGTTTGGGGGTGGACCACAGAAGAATGCACATTGATACCATTATGATCCAATCAGAAGGAATCAGGGTACATGTGAAAAAGTCTATTCATGCAGGAATCAAATTAAGTCAAATTAATGAAGGAATTTTCCAAGAAATCTTTTTTTTAAACACTCTTCAGGGATCGTTTCAGAATGTTCAGTGGATTTCAGAGAAGACATTTTTCTTCAAAAGTCGATTCTAGTATTTTGGGGCGATTGCAATAGCTTCATTTTCCTGGAAAATTCGCTAAAAGTGAAAAACACAATCGTGTTCTGTTTATCGACGTAATAAACCAGCACTATAATCGTTAAAATCAAATTTCGAGGCATTCATCAGTAATTCTACTGAGCAATTCTGCTCAATAACATTTGTTTACGCCAACTAATTCACTGTATGACCATGTTATTTACCCTACCTGAATTAATATTCATATTGTTGACATTATTATTGTATTATTGTAATTGCTTACTTTTGAGGATTGTTAAAAATTAATTAAATTGAATTCCCAACTTAGGGGACGTTTTCAACGCAGAATATAATTCGAGAAAAAAGTCGATTTGAATAAGTTTTCTTCAAACTCTCAAAAGGTTTTAACGATATTTACGCAATTTATTTATTTAAATCATTTCCTTCTAATAATAATAATGATCCAGGCGAAAAAATCGAAAATGTTTTAGTATTCACTAAGTTTCAGATCATCTTTTAAGGGGGGCGTTCCATTAGTCCATTTTGGACTGGAAAATGATTTTATACCTATGATATGATTATTTACAGGTTATTCCTAGGATTTGCACCATTCAGACCACTCAAAACATCAATCGACTCTTTAGAGTGCTCTGGAATCACTCGGTCACAATTGATTAAATTAGTTATTAATTTATTGATCAATTAATAATATTTATGCCTATCAACAGAGGCATTACGATTTGCGCCTCATGTCTTAGAAATACCAGGTGAGTTGAATAATTAAAAGAAGGAAGAACCGAAGGAGTTATTTATGTTAAATTAAAGAGAATTAAATTAACCGTGGAAAAATTTGAATTCAATCGCATAACAGTTTAAAACGATAATGAAAGAAACAGGTTCCGATACTGCTCATCGATCGAGACTTGGAAACCCTCCAACGGAGGCTTCTCAACTATTTCTATTTTTATAATTGACACATATCACTCGCCTAACCGCCTATGCGTTGTCACAACCGATCAATCAGAGTCCTATCTCCGCATCTTCTCAACCGTTAGGTGAAATGGTCGCAGCATTCCTCAAATCTAAGTGGGGATGTTCATCAGGAGACCGGAGATATAAAAATTTGTCAGCTTTCATTTTTAGTAGGAGTGAAACCATGATTGAACGTGAGACTGATATGTGATAGAAATCGCGCGTCGCATTTCAGGGGAATTGCCTCTACGAGCGACTGTTCGTCAAAAGAAGAGAGAAATAACAGTTCTCAGCTTTCATTTTTAGTAGGAGTAAATCGGTGATTGATAAGAGACATAGAGATGGGAATCAAGAATTTCAAAATTATTTTTCAGGTGAATTGTTGATCTGTCATAAGGAGCAGGATAATGAGGTTTCAGCTGGAGAGCTTGATCAGGTAATTTTCGCATCAATGATAGTTTCCCCGGAGAAACGAAAGATGACTGAAGACTTATGAGCTCTGTTGAGGGATACGACCGATTTTCTAGAAGATCAACTAGGTATCCAACGTAGAACACTTTTCATTCAAAAACTTAATTCTAAAAACTCCTACGAAGTTGGGTGGACACTAGAGTGTCCTCACGTAGAACAACATGAACACTCAAAGTAGGTTAAGTTGATCAGAGCATAGATAGGTACCTCAATTTGATACGAAACATGAAATTCACGAACAAGTTGTAGATTTTCAGAATCCACTCGGGATTCTCCTCTGAATGGATCAATCAACAACTAAGCAATCGATTGTAGGAAATTATTCTGATATCAATTTCCAATTACTCTTCATATTAGACCAAAATCGAGCGATTACGTAGTCAGGAATCCATGTACTAGGAAAATGAAATGAATCTTCGATGAGGAAAATGAGGTGAAAAACGTTCTTTCAAAGCGGTGTTCAAAGGAAGAGGAGTCTAAAGATTGTTTTGTGGGTCCAAAATGTAACAGAGAACATTATTCCACTCACCTAATATTTTGTAACATCAAAAGTTGCTCATAAATAAAGCAAATCTGTAAGTGTTGTGAACGGACAGTTGTTGAGTGATCCAATTAAGTCTCACAGATATCGAAGGTCCGTCTTTCTAACTCAATAACATTTTTTTCCATCAAAAATCCGATTTCCAAAAAATTCAAATATAATTCTTTTGCACATTGTGCAAATAGCTTCAGTGCCGTCAAGATTAAAGAGTTTCGCAGAGGAAAGCAGATTGAATTTGAAAATTCAAGTTGCTTCAGACTTCTTTCATATATCAAGATATTATCGATTTGAATTGAAATCCATCTGAAAACCTAAGAAAATTTTCATCAAGCTTGATTTTCTCAAATATTTATGTATAGTTTTAAAAATTTTATATTTAAATTTAAAATAAGTTTTACATTTAAATATTCGTGATTAATAAGTTTTCATTGATATAGATGATATTCAAAGTTAATCATTGGGTAAAATTTATCTGGCGGGGGGAAAAACCAGGTAAATCGTTATTTGGTGAAAATCGAGATATCTTCACTGTAGACGTTATTTTGTGCCAGCTTCCTATTGGCTGGGGCGTCAGTGATTATTCGGTTAACTCTCATTCCTGAAATGTCTGTTTCGAGGACAGACCGGTAACTGAGTTTACCTACTTTTTCCCAGTGTACTCAACCAGACAAGTAGGTTTTCGTATGGTGGGTGAGCAGGTAAGTCTGAAAATTTGGTTGCTCATAAGTATGGAAATTAGACTGCACGTAACCAAGTAACTTGGAAATTTTTTAAAAACCATTGAATTTACCATTAAGATGTAATTTGAGGGGCAGTTTGAGCTACCAATCATTTCGGTTTTAGGATACTTTTGTGAAAAAATAGCAGGGTTAAGTATCAATTATTGTGGATTCCAGAATTGAGAATAAATTTTGAAAGTTTAAAATGCTCTTCTGTAAAATTCAATTTTTTGTACTTACCTGATTTTTCCCCCTGCCAGCCAGTTATCAAACCGACTGACGAGATCTAATATTGTTTAGCTACGAAATACAAAATGGCAGCAGAAAGTTTTGCAATGTTGTAGATTTTCCAAATTTTGCAAATAAATCAACCATTCTTTCGACGTTAATTTTAGCCGAAGCTCTCGTTAATGTGTAAGCATACTTCACCACGTTGTTAATTAAGTAAAAGGCGTACAAGAATATTGAGAGAAGAATTTTGATCCGGAATCAAATTCTGGAGTTGTAAAATTTTTGCATGTTTGCGCCGTAATTTGGAGTTCACAATAACATTGAGATGTTCTCGTAGTTCCTGATTTACTGAAACTTCTCTAGTCTGCTGATACGATCGTCGGACCTCCGATACGAACCTGAAACGGAATAAAAGGTCTGTTGCACGCTTTCAACCTCGTTATTGCGAATGATTTATCCTTCCGACGTATTTTTTTCAAACCAACGATGGTATCGACGTGGATATTTAAATGCAACTCGAGCTATCAACAGATCGTAATGATTCTCAGGGTTCAGAGGTCTCTTCCCAAGGCACTCGTTTCATGCCTGAAAAATACTCGTACTAGATTACCCGCGCAAGAATCAAACTACCTCCCTATTGAGAGAAAAAAAAAATCCGAATAAAATTGCAGTTAAGATACCAGGATTTTCTCTGCCTGATTTACATTTTTGAGCTCAATATGAGAAGCTGCAGGGTATAAGGAAAATTGCGGGCCAATACGAGGCGTAGTTGCAGCTCCGGGCTCAAGAAATAGAAGAAAAATCGAACTCCATGAACGTTTGGCCTGCGGCAAGGCAATCTGTCCTGTTTTCTCCTTTTTGTTCTTCGAGTGTCGTTTTGTTTCAAAATTAAACTCAAAAAATGTACGTTGTCAAAATTCGAAATTTAAAATGGTTCACGGCTCAATTCCGAATCCCATTCTGCAGAGGTAGCACAACAAATTCTAAAAATTTGAAAAATTGGTATTTAAATTTGGATAAATCTCGCACTTTTTCTATTGAACGTTCTCGAATAAGGGAGTATTGACGATGTAGTCCCTTGATCTCCACCCCTCAGAAACGCCAAGCCACGTGCAAAACTGTACCACGGGCGGGGCTGAAAGTGGGTACTAAATTTCGTTAATTTTGGTCAATGGTAACCAAGATCGGTATAAAAATGGTGCCTGAGACGGACAAATTTTGTTGAAAATTAAATTTTCAGTTTTCACTTGATTATGTAGGCATTTACATTGAAACGTAAAATTCAAGATTTGAATGGAATAAAATCCAGTTATTTCGAGACAGGGTTCGTTATTGAGATTAATCCAATAAAGTAGACAATAAGTTGTATTTTTGCTTACTGATCATCATATCTTGAGTTTTTTTGTTATGCAGGTTAGAATGTTTTTCTTCAAGAATCAGACATCTTTTGCTTCCGAGTAAACCAAGGTAGCGGAAGCATATTTTCACTTTTCAAGAACAATAAAATTGTCCTACAAAATATAAATTTCCTCACGTTTTACGTTTTAAATCACTCGGCCTGTGTGTCCGAGCTTAACTAGACGAAGTTATTGTCCGTTTTTGATGAAACTTTCAGGGAAGAGTTTTAGTGTTAGAGGCACTAAACGGTTTCATATAAATTTCATCATGATTGGATCTTTGGTAGCTACTGCGCATGCGCGAAAATGGAATCCTTAATGAGCATGTTTCAACAGTTCCCATCCAATTTTCATGGTTTCAAGGGTTGTGATGTTGAGACTCAGAATGGTTCCCTATGATTGTCATCGTTTTGTGATCATCAAATTTCGAGGGCTGTGGTATGTAGGAACTTGGAGATTGATGTTTTGATATTATGTATTTGCTATGCATCGAGTCATATACAGGGTGTCCCAGAAGTTATGGTCCACCCTCCGGCATTTCCGTATTTAATTACGTAATAAAATGGGCCCAACGCCATTTTTCATATTTCTTTGTAAAGAATTCAGGAAAAATACTTTTGCGCAAAAAAGCTGCGCGCAATTGTGCGCAATCGACAGTAACTTTGTTTTTTCAAATGGGAACCCCCATTTTTTATTGCAGATTCAGATTCCACGTCAAATTTCATGAGAAATTCATACCCGAATCGATTTTTTTCATTGCGTGCAACTGGTACTTTTCGCGCGCAAAGTGACCAGGGTGCGCAAAAGTGAATTTTTTTTAACCCCAAGTGTGGCACATTTTTTTTTTCGTTATTTTTGACGCTGAATCACGTGGTGAGGTCCTTTCTTCGATTTCATCGTTATTTTTCCAAATTTAGAAGGAAAAATAATGTTTTTGGACTTTATTTTCCCTCCCCCTTTCGCAATACGGGCTGGGGACCGGCTATGGCAGGATTAAATATAAATTTATCTCTTCTAAATTTGATAAATGTTGGAAAGTAGGTAGGTACTACTTTACTACTTTGATGTAAGAAAAAAAAAATCAAAAAGCTTTTCATCTAAAAACCTTTAAAAAAATCGAAAGTTACTTGTTACTTGTCTGCAGGCAAAAGGAGGTAATTTCCAGCAGTTGCTGCGATTTTTTAATTTCATCATTATTATCTTAGTTTTTTATTAATACTTTTTTCGGAGATTTTGTGACTTTTAATTTTTTTTTGAAAATTTTGAAATGAGAAGCTTTCTGAATTTTTTTGTTTACATTAAAGTAGTAAAGTACCTACCTACTTTCCAATATTTTTTTTTGTAAATTTAGAAGTGAGGAATTTATTTTTAATCTAGCCAGGTCCCCACCCAGCCTGTATTGCGAAAAGGTGAGGGAAAACAAAGTCCAAAAACATTATTTTTCCTTCTAAATTTGGAAAAATAACGATGAAACCGAAGAAAGGACCTAAACACGTGATTCAGCGTCAAAAATAATGAAAAAAAAAAAAAAAAAAAATGTGCCACACTTGGGGTTAAAAAAAATTCACTTTTGCGCACCCTTGGTCACTTTGCGCGCGAAAAGTACCCTGTATACAATCTGGACACCCTGTATACAATCGTGTTACGGAATCAAGGAAGCTATGTGCCACACCAACTTGGCAGCCTTTTTTTCCTGATTTTGCACATGCTTATTTGCGTGCAAGCTGTCATTACCGCCGCGGACGGTGATACTGAGTTCAGAAGTGACTTTTTAAAACTGTTTAGGCAATTTTTAGGAAGGTGAGATTTCAGTTTTTTTCCGTTTTCTGAGGAGACATAGCACTCGCAGGACATAGAACTGAGAACTGAACTGATTTTTTAAAATGGCTTTTGACAAATTCAAGAGTTTTTTCCGTTTTTTGACGTTTTCGAATGAAGTACAATTTGAAATTAACCCACTTCAAGCCAAGAGTAGAAATAACTGAATAATGAGGAGAGGAGCATGAACTGTTTTACAGAATGCAAGCCGAAATAAAGCATAATTTGCTCCCCAATCGAGAGCAAAAATACACGATATTTTCCAGGAATGGCAGTCGGACGAAAATCCAACCTGAAATGGTTGTTTACTTTACTTCTACTTACTCGATATTTTATGAATTTTACTTTTTAATGAGATTTGAGAGGCTTTAGTTTTCCAAATCGATATTATTCATCCAGTTCATGGTTTTGGTAGAATGTAAAAGTCTATTTATGGACCGGAATATGTTTCAACTCATGGCCCAGAAAGCTCACTCGTCCAGAATCGAATTTGAGCCACCATACTCATGCCTTCGCACAATAGGCCTCCCTTTCAAAAAATTTCCAAAATTGCATTGAGCTCCCGAACATCTAAAAAAACTTTTTAGAAAAGTTTAGGAACAGCATGATCTACAGAAAATTCTCCTGCAAAGATTTACCACTATTTTCAATATTTGAAAAAATCATAAATATGAATGGAAATGGGTTAATAAAATAATCCAAAATCAAATTAATAAATAAATCCAAATGAAGTTTTTTGTTGTTGTTTTAATTTTGCAATTAAGTGCAATTTTAAAAAATTCAAACCCCAAATTTTTTCCGTGCGAATTTCTGAGTGAATGAGAATGACGCAAAACTTTTTTTGAAGAGTGATATTGCTACACGTTTTAATGCCCACCCCACTTGACCGACATAAGGCGAAGTAGAAGCTCCAGGCTTCAAAAACAGAAGATAAATCCACTTCCGTGAACGGGAGGCCTGCGGCAAGGTAGTGCTCGCTGCCCTGTCGTATTTTCTTCTTTTTGTTCTTTCAGTGTCGTTTTGTTTCGAAATAAAAAACCTAGAAAACGCACGAGTCGTCGAAATTAATTTCACGGCTCGATCCGGATCCCACATCGAAACGAAGTAGACACGAAAATCAGGGTTTTTTTTCCTTAAGTAAACGGACGCTATTAATTATGAAGCCATCATTTCAAACCGTAGGCCCGATCGATTAATCGAATCGAATCGTCGGGAATCCTCGGGGTAATCCAATCACCCGATAATTCGAGGCGGTCTGCCAAGATCAAATTGAAACTACGTGACCGAGCAGATCTGCTTTTAATTCGATTTCTCTCTACTCGGGCGTTTTTCTCCACACGCCTCCCAGATGAACGGCTTCACCTTTGACTCGCGAAAAAATTGGCGGAAGAGAAGATAACGGACGAATTACTTTTTTATGGAGGAGGGATGCATTGATTTTTTTCTTGAATTTTAATTGTAGAATCAAGAAGGAGGTCTCTCAGAGTCATCGGATTACGACCAAACTTTTGTTTGGTAAGCTGTTGATGATCAGTTGATCTTTTCCTCATTAGCGAAAATAGGGAAGCTTTGTATCATGCATCGACGCGAACGAGAGGCCTCCAAAATCAAAATTTCTACTCGCATTTTGTGCATCAAATCTGTCACCAAATCCTTCCCTGACGTAACTATCCGAAATCGACGACATTTTAAGGGTTTTTACCCATTGCTTTCTGACCTGTTCAGTCGCCTGCTCCCGCCCAAACGTGGGTTTTAAAAATAAACATAAATTTGTAACAATTCGGAGGGTTGTTGCGAGCTGAGCCCTCGCCAGTTGCTTATCAATTTCATCTTGGTCCGATCAAAAACCACTCCAACACGGAAAAAAGCCAAAAACATTCCTGTAGCATGAGTGAATGAGCGGATTTTCAAATGTCATTTTTTCACTTCAAAATCCTCAAAAAATACTCAACATGCCTCCCGGACTCATAGAATACCTATAAATAAATAGTTCAATTTTTTTCGATTTTCAGTGGAACATAAACCATCTTGTATGCACAGGGGAGGTAGGTTCTGAAAATTTCAGTTTAATTTTTTTTAAATCATTGGTTTATGGGTATCAATCAAATCATCATCATATCTAAACTGTCGATCCTCAATTTCCATATTCTTTCACGATTAAAAGAAACTCAAACATTTGAAAATAAGTTGGATGGCTTATTCCAACAAATATGATTAACAGATTTTTCAATCTTAAACTTTCAAAAATGGACTCCAGAGGCCAAAAACTCCAATCTTTCTTCAGACCTTCAGATAATCTGTAATTTTAAAAAACGCTATGAGACCAACAATATTTATCAAAATACGTACGAGTGTTTCACATTACTACGCGAGAAAATATCATTATACTTCAACAAAAACATTCTTTATAATAGTCGTTTTCTTCAGATGGTAGAAAGGACTTTTATCTATATGTTTTATTGGAAGAGTGGGAAAATAATTACTTACAACGAATAAGTCACTCCGTTCCCTTTTTATTACTCAATATATCAATAAGTACGAGCAAAGAAATCTTCAGAAACGAAACCTATCAACCGTCTATAAAATGTAGAAAACGTGATTTTTTCTTAATTTCCCACGATTTCTAGTAAGACGGAAACCCCCACGATGTCAAGGATCCCTTCTAAACGTCTTTCAGTTACGTTTTCTTCTCCACCGGCCAACGTCACCAGATGTCCAATTTAATGACTGATCATCAAACTCTACCTAATAATTGACAAAGGAAAAACGTAAACATTCACATTTAATTTCTTTCAAATGAATGTAATTCCCTTCGACATTGTGAAGTTTTTCTCTCGCGCTGCACCTGCGAGTTCGCTGGATTTCTTACGTTTCATTAATAATAACCGGCGGTTGAGAAAATCATTAGTCAAAGATCCCTGATGGTTTTTTTCCGCGTACTTCTCAGCGGTTGTGCTTTTTTGAGGTAATTCAGACAAATACAATTTACGATAGGGCAATAGTTGTTTCTGCAGTGTGTAAGAGGTAAGTAAACAAACGGTCGGTGGTCTCATTCGATTCTGAATGAAGGGAAAATTTTCAACTGAAGGGGTTCTAGCAAGTGCTTTGGAAAATTTCAAACCCAAAACTTCATTACTTCTTCGTGGAGTTTCAATGAACAGATTCTTGGTTAAATTTATACCTTCCGAATGAACAGCAATCTCTACTCCAGTAGATTTAGAAAAATAAAATTACATTAAAAAGAAACTACAAACATTATGTTTTCTATTTCACAGTTAGTCACTCCGTCCCTCGCAATGTATGGAAAATTGCCTAATATTTCACTTGCAACTCTTCGGCATGCACTTTAAACTGACCAGATCTTAAACTGCATGCCGGAGAGTTACAGATCAGTGGCATTTCCAACATTTTGAATAGTTTGTACTATAGGTTCATCTGGACTTTTAGTAATTTTTTTAACAAAAAATGCACATTTTTTTCGTAGCTCACTCTGCATGCATTCATAATGATTTTTTTATTTATTAATTGCATTACACGTATTTTAATTATGCATAATATTTTATTTAATGTTATCATCGAGTCTAGTGTGAAATATACTCATTAGTACATGAAAAGCCTATTTTTTCTTCCCTATTCCTATAATTATAATTTTTACGGATCTGCGAGGTATATGTAGTACTTATATGTACTTATAGTACATATAGTATATATAGTACATACATAGTACTTATAGTATATGTAGTATTACGGCATCCGAAGTTTGTCGGATGAGGCAGTTTGTCGGAACTTAGGATCTCACACCAAATCCAATGTGTGCCACACCTAAGTGTAGCTGAACAATAAGACTTGGATGTCACTTTCCTAGGGATTCTCTTTGGATGTGGCACCTAAATCTTGAGTACACTTATACAAAGTGTTTTCCATCCAATTAATTGTCAACTACCGGGATTGGGGTCATCCAGAAATATACGCTGTTATCGCCTAGCTTCCAGAAAATATATTTACATCATCAAGGCCTAAAAATTACAATAAACAGATTCAGGCAAAAGTTGTTGCGATCGTGATTACAGAGTTATGTATACGTGGTTTCTTTTTCTTGTTTTAATTTAAATTTTAACGATGAAGTCTGGTTGTTTTTTGGATTTTTAAATAGTTTTGACCTATTATGGTTCATTGCTAGTTGAGAGGAACCGGATGGAGAATATGGGTTGGTTGGTGCCACAGAGTACTGGAGACAAGTTAAGTGGTTGGTGCCCTTCCATGTTAACTACCATTGAGTGAGTTAATGTTTGATTTTTCTTGATATCCGTATTAGTTTATTATTAACAGAATTGTATGCCCGAGTAGACCTAAGCGGGAGACGTTTTGATCTATTTGTTTTTGACTCGTGTAAGATTGTTTTGTGGTCAGCTTCTTTTGCCTGAATCTGTTTATTGTAATTTTCAGGCCCTGATGATGGAAATATATTTTACGAAAGCTAGGCGATAAAGGCGTAGGTTTTTGGATGACACATATCCCGATAGTTGACAATTCTAATTTAAAATTTAATATACAACTAAATTATCAAATCTAAGCACGAATCATCGCACGCCTCGGGGAATACTGTAACAACTCCAAATTATTACACAGCGGCTTATTATCAACCTCCTGCGAAGAACAAGGCTTCTTCCGGCCTTCTTAAGGACCTTAGATGGCTTCTTCCGGCCTAAGGACCTAAAACTTCGGTGATTATGATAAATCTCGCAATTATTGCTCATTTAACGATAGTTGATCGTCTGGGTGATTTAATTTGAACACTAGCTACCTGACTCAAATTGATTTTTTTTTTTTAAATCGAGGAACATTCAATAATTAGGAAATTATATTCATTGGCAAAAGGAGCTCTGGGTGGTGACATTCGACTCTTAAAAACTCTTGAAAATTGTAAACTAATGAAAAAACAACACCTATATCGAAAGTTTTGAGTATTCTGAAAATGTTTTCTAATCAAAACCTTCGAGGCACTACTAATGGAGCCGATATACCTAATTTCATCTAAATCGGTCCATGGGAACCAGGCAATGAGCCCCCTACGGCTTACGGACGGAATATTTTTATTCGATTTTCGAATAATATTTTTATGTATTCATTTTATTTTCCAAAATCGAACATTAATTTTCCAAAACTTCATTATTGAAAAGAACGAATCAAAAAAATACTTGAGTTGTAAAAATCGCGAACTTTACTCAATATTTCACTAACATTTCTCCTATCAACGTCATTCTTAGAATATTTTAGTCTCCTACAAGCTCTCTCCCGATAATTCTTCAAAAAATATGAGGTTTTGACTAAATACACGAAATCTTCAAAATTCGAATGACCTACACTTTTCTTCGGGCAGCGTAGGGATTTTTTGTACTTGTTAAAGTGTTTCTAAGACGAACTTTTCATTCGGTATATTAAAATTATCGAAGAAACACAATAGGCACCTAATATGTACTGAAAATAGTCAAAATTGACCTCAGAAAACCGTAACTTGTAGAGAAGCAAAGGGGTCACAGTGTCCATCAGATGTAATGGTTTTTTACTCTCAATTGAAAACTGATGCAAGTTCTCTCCAATCTATGGATGATGCCTTCTTTTGGGCTTCAAATTAATACAAAACTCAAAAAGACCTTTTCTACTTCAAGTGCGTTCAAGTGGATTCTTAAATTGGAATTAAATTAAACATTGGATGGAGCTTTGGAACTCTTTGTTTATTTCTGTTTTTTCATCGTTCGGAAAGAAAAATTTGTCAATAAAAGTGAAAAAAATATAAAAAAATTCATAAAGGCATCTTTTCACGACGCAATCAATTCCTCAGAAACCCCGGTATTTGATGTTTCCATCTGAAATTTATTTTCAATAACGGAAAAAAACTGTCAGGCGTCCTTCTGGGAGGTGGAGAAAGACTCCTCAATGGCTCACAGATTTTATTGGATGCGTTTCGTCACAAAAGTTTCAAAACGCCGTAAAAAAAAAAAACAGTTAGCGACTCACGGCAGACACTTTTATACCACAGTTTGACTCATTTGTTTATTTATTTTATTTTCCAATTCGCTAAAGGAAGAATTTGATTGAATGAATTTGTCGTTCGTTTTTCAGTCGCTTTTGATTGGATCGGTGGAGGACACCGTGAAAGTAGGCAGATGGTACATAAAACTGTCAAAACTGCGTGTTCGGTGTGATTAATAAGAGAAATTGAAGCGGTACGACATACCTCAGGTCCGAAAAAGGTAAGATTATAGAGTAAAACTAGGGAGATAGGGCAGTGGAAGAGATATTATCCTAGAAACAATTTATTGTAGTAGAGATCAGTCCCAAGATCATATCTTACATCCACGGATGAGTCCGTTACAAAATCGTGGTGATTTCAAAGTTCATTATAGGAAATAATAAACTTAATTAAAAATGAAAGGAAACATGAATCTAAAAGAAAATATAACAAGAAGCATGAATTTGACGGGGCTTGAAAATATTTCCAGAGCTCCTAGTCATGAAGTCGTCGGATCTAAGGTGACTCAAACCTTCTCGACCTTTTTCCTACTTGTCGCAAGTGACACTCCATATAGGAGCCCTTGAACGTAAGTTGGGATCTAGCTCATTTGTGGGGATTGGGTTTAGCACCACATAAGGAGGAGTTGGAGGTCACCCCTGAAGAGAAGCTGGACTATAGGAGCCCTTGAAGGGAAGCAGGGGTCCAGACCATGGAAAGAAGTTGAGCCCTTGCAGGTAAGTTGAAGTGTAGCTGCTCATAAAAGAAAGAAGGGATCTCGCCCATTAATTGAAACCGCGGTCCAACCCATGAAGAGGAGGTAGGCTATGGAGCCCTTGAAGGTAAGTTGGGGTCTAGCCCAATGAGTGAGGATTGGGTTTAGCAGCACAAGAAGTCTTGTAACTACGTTTCAATATTTCTAAGAAGAAAAAATGATCCTTGCTGGAGTTACGCAGGGAAGCGTACTTTGCCCCCTCTTCTACGTCCAAACACTAGTGATCTACCAGAACATGAGGGGAACACCCTGGCATCATTTGCAGATGATACTGCGGTCCTTGGTGTCGGTGAACACAACATCGAATCAACTTCAAAATATGGAAGATCCGTAGAAAACTTCCACGACTGGTCACTCAAAAGGGGGATAAAGACGAATGAAGCCAAATCAGTCCATATTGATTTTACCAACCGCCAAATCAAACATATCTCAATGGCAAAGTCATTCCTTCCTTACGATAATGAAGCAAAATATCTCGATATGGCTCTGGATATAAAATTCCGATGAAGAGTGCATGTGAAAAATAAAAGAACAGGACTGGACATAAAATTACGAAAAATGAGTTGGTTGGTTGGTAGGCGATCTAAATTGTCAACTCAGAATAAATTAACCTTACTCAATCAGGTCCTTAAGCCAGTCTGGGGACATTATGGTGCACAATTGTGAGGTTGCACCTCTCAAAGTAATTGTGACGATACACAGCGATTCCAGAAGTACTGCGGCCATGCGTTGATGGCTACTCAACCAGTGAAGACATCCAATAGACGAAGTAATAAAAAATCAGGCGATAGAACATCATCAGAGGCTACAAGGCCATATCAACGAGGAGGCAGTGAAGTTTCTAGATGTTGATGATCTTCTCATGCGGCTAAAAAGACTAAAACCTGACGATCTGAGGCATTAAGTGAGATCTGTGATGACAACAGACAACAAATTCCTAGTAAAAGGAAACATCAAACAAACAAAGCACGGCTACAGCATGTTCCATGTTTCTTGAATTTTAGCCAAAGGCTCTAAGCTGGTGGTCCAGGGAGCTTGCCCCCTGGCGAAGCCCAAGTTTTCTCACAAATATTTTCTTCCATTTCATATTTGAGTCAGATTTATAAATTACTAAATTAAAACCGTCGTAAATCACCACTAAACCTTCACTATCAATGACATTCCAAGCGTTCTTCAGCGGAATTCATCTTTTCGTCTCCACAAACTTCAAGTTGCCACCTTGAATGGTTTCACACGAAAGCAGCCAAGTTCCCCAGTATTTTTCTCAATTCGGGATGTTAGTTAATTACAAGACATATCTGGCAGTCCCTGCCGTGCCTAAACCCACCGGATGCCATCTTGGAAGTATCCAAAGATTCGGACAATGATGAACCGGTGGATGATCTCTTCAGCACCCTCAACATGCCAACGTTTTCGATTCGATCAAGATGTCTAAAATTCCAAACGTTATTCCGCTTGATTGAAATTTTCGTCTCAGCAAACTTCGAATTGCCGGCTTAACGTATTACCCGGAGCCGGCGAAACCAAAAGGACGCGCCAACGAGCTAATTTTCGATCGCAATTCCGAAACAACCCTCCTCGTCGAGAATGAAGGATTTTATTTTTGCGTACCGAAGATTTTTTTTCGGTCTTCCTCTTGGTGAAAAAGAAGATGAGAAGAAGAAGGAGAAGAGGACGAGGGCCCGTGAGAAACCCAAGCGGCATGTGCCAAGAATGAAGTTCTCCTTGGGGGACAACACCACCGTTCGATTTTTATCTAAACTGCTCACCCCCCCCCCTCCCCCCGTTTGTTTTGTATCAAGTATTTTCCTTCTCGGGAACTCACAATACTTTCCTTACCGGCACCTGGAAAGATACGGAATTTTATGTTCATTAATGTCTTTCAACCATCTCGTTGAGTTTTGGCTGAGTGTCTGTAAGTCCGCTAATCTACAGGGACTGTCTGAATCCGATACAACGACTCGACGTTGTTGAATGGATGATTATACAGAGTGCAAGCCTAACTGGTCTGCCATACTGCACGAGTCAATTCTACAACTAATTTGCAACAAAAACTGTCTCTTACCAATTTTTGGTTTACTATTTTCAATAATAAACCTTTGTAATTGACCAAGAAAAAACATTTTAACTCCCTCAAAATTTCTTGGTTCACGTTTCAAGGTACGTGGAATCCGAAAATCGAATGAGGAATTTCACCATGTCGGAATTTTTTACCCCAAAATCGGATTCAGCACCTCGAAAAACCCCCTACGGCAAACTTTCAGCCCGAACTTCCTAATTTACGAATAAACAAAACAGTGTAGAAAATATGAACGTTTAGAAAAACTGGGAGGATGACGTCAACTTGGAATAGTTCATTTACGGCCGCTTGAAGCGCTGAGATCGAGAAATCTATAATCCTCAGATGCAACATTTCACAAAACCAGTAAAGATCAAAATCGAAAAACTGAAGAAAAAAATAGAAAAAGCAAGATGGGGAAAATTAGGTTTCCCCTGTTTTTGTTTGATAACTTTCCTCTCAGATAACACGATTTCTTCGTACTATCGGGCAACACTGGGAGGAGACGGCGATCCGAACAGCCAATCAGTGAGCGTTTCCGCTTCACGTTGAAGAAGTCCGTTTTCCCGGTTATTTTTTGAAATAATAAATTTTCATTGTCTCCCAAAACTAACAGGAGACTTATTTTCCGAAATCAACTCGATTTTCATCTATCCCACACCATTAACTATTCAGGAAAAATGCAAACAGAATTCGGTGAAATTCCTCATTAAAAACAAATCCATCCGTCCGCCGTACGCGGCGCACTTTCCTTAGTTACCATGGACCGATTTTGATGAAATTTGGTACATTGGCTCAATTTGGAGTAGTTGTGCCCCGAAGCTTTTGGTTGATTTCAGTCACTTCTAAGGGTTGAAAAATATGGGCTGAAATTTTGAAAACGCCTTAACTCAAAAACTCCCGATATAAAGGCATTGTTTTTTCATCAATTTAAAATAGTATTGCATTTTTAGATTCAAATGAGACCACCCGGAGCTCTGTAGGACAAACCGTTCGGTCCCTATGAGTATTTAAGGGTTGGACTTACGATAAATCAGAAACACGAGCGTGAATCGCAAAAGAGGCCTAATCTCCGTTCAAATTTTAGCTGACCCAAATGCGATCGCTGTTCGTTTCTTCGAGTTGTTCTCAGTTTTGCACCCTTAGCAACCAGTAATGAAATTTACAAATGAAGGCACCCCCAAACACTTTATTTCTTCGAATATCGTGCGAAGCAATTAGTCGATTGGGAATAAAAATAAATAAAATATATGGTTGGCAGGTAGTGGCATGGCAAAGCTGTGTTATTTGCAGGCGAGTGATCTATACAGATGATAAACTAAATAATGAAGATAATAAAGCATTTTTCAAATTGGATAACCTACTCCATTATACATTTTTTCATTCTTGGTAAAATTTTCTGCTTTTGTATACTCTTCTTTATTTTGAATTCTCATATCTTGCACATTTCTATTATTGTTTCAAGAAAAAAGAGATTTTTTTTTCAATTGTTTTCCAGTACCTAATTATGGTACTTGTTATAATTAGGTAGTAATTATTGCTTCCGAGTCTACCGGATAGCGGAAGCTTTGTTTTCACTTTTCAAAGTTGAAAAAAATGTGCTCCAAAAACAAAATTTCGTTTTACGTTTTAGACCTTTCTGAACAATTTTGGTTCCGTGTCTGTCTGTCTGTGTGTCTGTCATGAATTCCTTGCCACAGCCATAACTTCTACATTTCTCATCCGATTTCGATGAACTTTTCAGTGATTGTGCGGGTTGGCGTGTAGATGGTCCCCAATAAAAATCACTACCTACCCTTGGACTGATAGTAGCCGCTGCGCATGCGCAAACGTGGAATCCTAGCCGCAGCCATACATTCTGCATGTCTCACTCGATTTCGATGGAATTTTCGGGGATTATGCAAGTTGGGGTGGAGATGGTCCCCTATGAAAATCATTACCCTACAATTGAGAGTAGTTTGTGCACATTCGCAAAAAGTGAAATCCTGTAACAGCCACAACTTCTACATTTTCCAAAAATATTCAGAGATTGTGCGGGTTGACGTGTGGATGGTCCCATATGAGGGTAGTGGAAGGTACTTAGAGATTGATGTGTTGTTAACTGTTTAGGCCAACAGCAAGTTAGCAGTGGCTATTTGTTTTATTTGTCAAGTGTAGTTTTGTTTCTGTTATTTCGGGGGTGACTCCTGCAGCCAACGAGGATCGACGCCCCTCTCCGTCGTCACTGGTGCGTCGCGACGCGCCCCACATCAGTTCCTGTTTCAATCGCACCGGTACATCAATCACCCGTCTTCCAAAGCCTCATCAGCCTGTATACCCTTTTATTTCCTTATAGTCTCTCGCGTGAGCTATATACCCTACCCGGTACTGAACCGACTTATGTCCGTGGTAACATTTTGGAAACTCCACATCGGCCAATCAAACAATTCGCTCGATTCATCCTAATAGGCGGACTCGCCTCTGGATCATCTACCATATTGCATACATCTACCATCGAAAGCTGCTGGCTGGACGGATCGAGGAACTTAAGGTCAGGATTTGCCTATTATACTCGTATTTCCCCCATTCGAAGAACGTTTCACACCTGGATAATTGGAGTCTCCTCGAAGATTTTTCAGTTCACTTTCAAGGGACAATTTTCTTTATTTTGTGGGAATTTACCGAATTTAAATTATTTTAAGGTAAGGATTGTTTCAGTTCTGATGAAGGAGCTCCTTAGGTAGGGGTTGTGGAATTTCGATACCACTTCTACATTATTTCTTTTTACCTTAATAAATTCTAAAATACCAATAGGTACTTTGTCGTTTTTATTTTTCATTCCAAAAACTTCGCACCATTTTTTAAGTTGTTCGTCAGAATAATAGAAAAGCATTAAAATTACCGCAAATCACTTTCTGTAGCGATCAATCATTAACTACTATACATCGGATCATCTATACAATCGAATTATGGATGGAGGAAACTATGTGCCACACCCACTTGGCAGACTTTTTTTTTACATATAAAATGATTTTTTTCTTCTAATTTCATCTAAATTCCATGATGTTTTCTGGTCCGGAGTTTGGATTTTTCTGGTTCCCTTGCAGTACTTGCAGTACAGAGGTCAAATTTATCGAACCACCTCTTCGACATATCGATAACATCGTACCAAATCATCGATATATCAAAAACATCGATATCGATGACCCATCCGTAGCGGACACCCCTCATCATCGGACGCCTTCCTCGGTCGCCATATTGTCCTTTATCAGGAGGTCCTTCGAGGTTTCGACCCCAAAACCGTCCGTTCTTTGTTATCCTACCCTCAATCGTAAATCAAAGCAGACTTTTTTTTTCTTCTCTCTCGATTAAAAAAATCTCCGAAACCGGAAAACGATATCAATTGAGACACGTCCGGGCTTCGCGGCAATTTATAAGAAAGTGAAATCAAAAGGCCGCGTTTTGGATTCACAGCAACCCAGCGAATAAATCTCCACTGGAAATCCTCCGTATATTATGGGTGCCTTGTCCCATATCCTTAATTTACACCGGCGATAAATTTCATCAATATCGTGTACCGAAAATGTAATAAATTTCAGGCGAAGGACTGTTTTATTGGCTCGTGCCTGTACCACGACGTGTTTTATTTCCAGAATTTTCGATAAGGTTCGCGTTCGCGGTGTATTTCGCGTTTTTAAGGCACCGTTGACTCGAAGATTTCTAATGCGTCGCTTAAAATACCGTTTTCGTTGAGTTGTTCGGGTTTTTGAATTACTCCTGATAATGAAGTTGTATAAAAGCGGTTATTCCGGCGTATGAGCCGAGTGGCGACCGCTCGGTCGAGTTTTATGTGTCTATTTGGACTGAAAAAACTAAAATAAACGGGGTATATTGCCACTGAGGCTGATGAATTTTATTACCTTTCATTCATTAATATTCTCTAGATTGGAGACCACCTTATCATGATACTTATTAGCCTCTAATTGATTGCGTACTCGTATTTTCGTTGAGTTGAATTTAACTTTGAATTGTTTAATAAAATAAACATACCTTTAATTCAGTATTAATGTTTTTGTATGAAAATTTTTGAATTGGGTCTGCCTAGAAGACAGCGGGCTATCCAAGGCAGACCATGCTCTATTGTTTACATACCACTCATACTTGTGTTAAAATGTGAATCATCCCAAAATTGTCTGAATTTTAAATCATATTTGACAATTTTTCAATTTAATTCTGCCAGGACTTTACAGTTGCATAGGATTGGCAGAGAACCCGTAAGTAGACTTTTAAAATCCAGCTGTAAAAATTTGGGACATCCCAAAAGTTGTGGATTTTTGCACAAAAAGTGTACAATTTTTAAAATTGAGTCTGCCGAGGGTTAACAGCCGTTGAAGAGTGGCAGACTGATGAAAACATCCATGATTGGACATAATCTATCATTCACGGAGTTTTCATCCAACCCGGAGATATGATGATTTTTCGCGATTTTTGAACATTTCACATGGTCGCCATTTTTGAAAGCAACCGTTTTGGAACGGCAGACTTGAACTTTCTCTCTCAGAATGGACAAGATTTTCATAATTTGTCGTCAAATCGTATCCCTAAATGAAGTGCGATTTTCGGCCTCGGCTCCAGGATTCAAACTATTATTGACCTTCTTGACGATTATAGCTCGAAAATTTCTTGAAGAAATGAAAGAGTTTGGTGTAATAGGCCATTACTTTAGGAATTGTGCACTGGTGAAAACTTCTTTTGCGTTTTTCTCAAAACGCCATTTTTGGACATATCGCCTTTGTGCTTTAGTATCGATATTGTTTAGTAATGCTTGCATTCCAGGGGACGTCCCAAAGGATTTTTGTTTTTGGAAATTCGCTGAAAACATCGTTAAAACTTAGGCCCACTTTCACCAAAAGTTGTTCAAATCGCGTTTAACTAAACTCCTTTATAGTTAATCTGGGGGAATAAACCCAGGAAGATGGCGAGCGTCTTTCACCAACCCAAATCATCGTTAAACGTCTTTTAAGGTAATAGAGTTCGGCTAAACTTGAAAAGTCGAGCGGAACGAATGAAAGTTGGACATTATGACGTATCGGGGCAATAGAAGCGTTGAATAACAACCACTCCCGCGCTTGCTATCAGTAGAGTCCCGCCTTCAGTATCTTTATCAGTGTCAGTTTTTTTAATTCCTTTATTTTGTTCTTTTATTTTGCTGATTCCTGTGGTTCGTTTTGAGTTTTTCGGTTCCCTTCGTTTTATTTTGCTGAATATTTTCATCACCTACCTATTGAGTTATTACACATCACCACTTCGAGCGCAATAACTCCAGTATTTCTCCAGATTCAAGTACCTTCCTTGATGTATCCTAGTAGAACACAGTGACCGCCGCCTTGTTTTAAACGGTAGGAATGTTCTTCGATAATTTGAATGATTACCGATGGATGTAAACTCGAAGATGAGGGCCCCCAATTTCACCTCAATATAAATTTATTTTGGTCGAACTGGTCTTTTTGTATAATGGTCAGTTTGTATAATCCGTCCATGTATGGTTAAATAGAAACAACCAAAGAATGTAGGTTGCACTATTCTATTATTGAAAAACCATTATTCATTTTAAATTAACGTATTGAACTTATTTGTATGACGGGAACTCGAGGCGAGTGTCAATCTAGTCGAGCACATGGACGACTCGGGGCTTGGAAAGGCGGAAACTCAGTAACGTACATCACCTCGGAATGTGGAATCCGATCCAGGATTCGACTCGGACGTCGTCGTCATCGTCAGACGAGTCAAAAACAATCCGAAATGGAAAAATAATTCGCAATTTCATCTCTAAAAGAATCACAAGTCAATGCGCGGCCATATTGAATTGGTAGTTAAACGAGGTAAGCTAGTTTATTCGGCCGACTTTCGACCGTTTAAACTCGAACCCCCCCCCGAGATGGAGTTTAAACTCGTAAATCGCTATGGTGAAAGACGATTATTACTAAACGTCGATTATCTCTCGCCGCTTTTGGTTTAAACTCGTTTCGAATGTTTGGTGAAAGTGGGCATTAGTAGGGGTTACTGTGACTTTTGAATGGGCGTTGAAAGAATGAATTTGGAAGTTACCTGGTGGATTCGGACCTCTGGAGGGGGAGGGACGCTCTCCTCTGGCGGGGGCCGAGAGCTGTGTTGACGGACAGCTCAGTGTTGGTGGGAAAGTGTGGGAGGCTGTAGGACTCCTGGTGGGCGATGGGGGCGGCGGGGCTCTCGTAGCCCGCGTTGGGGGGCTGAGCGCTTGGAGGCGGGAGCTGAGCGTTGAAGTAATTGGGATAGTAAGGTGAGGGGGCGGAGCTCGGAGGCGGCGGGTGGTGAGGACCCGGGTGGTGGTGGGGCGGATGGTGGTACTCGTAGTGGCCCGTCGGGGACGGGGCGGCCTCCGGGGGCGGCGGATGGCCGTGGTAGCCGCTCACGTTGTAGCACTCGTCCTCCATCTTGAAGCCGAGGCTCGCGTACGTCTCCTGGAAGCTGGGCAGGGTGCTGGCTTGGTCGTTGGGGGCGGCTTCGGACTTGACCCACCAGCTGGGCACGACGTCGTGGAAGGGGTCGAGGTCGTCGGGCAGGGAGGCGCTCACCTCCTCGGGATAAGGTGCCGAGAGCAGCTCAGCAAAACTGCTAGATCCAAGTGAATTCTGCAACACGAAATAAAATCCTACGTTAATTTAAATAAATGAAAGTCCCACTAATTCAACATTAATTTTCAAAATTGTTTGTTTTGTAAAATTTTGAAATGTGATAAATTTAAATTTTTGATGAGGTATTCTTGAAGGAATTTAAAAAACTCGCCTTACTGCTTTTAGAGCCTTTGGATAAAATTTAAGAAACATGGAACATGCTATAGCCGTACTTTTTGAGGGAGTAAGGGTGGGGTGGACGGGTGGAGAATAACCCCCGCGTGACAGTCACCCCTCACCCCCCAAGCGAGACACCTTTCGGATAATTAATGAATTTAAATGAAAATTTATTGTAGAGCATAATATTATCCATAGATTTACAATACAATGCCATAGAATAAAATAATATTGCCAGCTAATAGGCCGGAGCCCGTGATGCTAGCAAGAGTCACCACCTGTACACTAAATCACACCATTTCCACAAAGAAATCATTAATATTGTCGCATTTTTATTGACATCAGAATAACAAAATATCAAATAAAAAAGGGAAAGAATCAAAATACCAACATGATGGTAATCAAAATCAAAATAATATTACTTGAGATGATAGTTGCAGGAAAAAACAAACAGCTTATTTAAACATAAGTACTTCCTATAAAATTTTCTACCTCATCAATTCCCAGTTGGATTAACCATGAATATACATGTAACCGCCCCCCAGATAGTCTAGACCTATCCCGAGTAGGGATCCTCATACCAAGCACCCTGGAAGAAGAGTGTGAGGACCCTGGGTTCTCCCTAGATACTTCTTCAATCGTCAGTCGGGTTCAGGGCGAGCCAGTGAACTTACCGCAAGGGGAGTTTCGGCGGTCTAGAGCTATGTAATCGATTTATAATCCGTTTTGAACCGAATTATTGTTGAATATAGTTGTTTCTTTATACGCGAGTGGTTTATGATCCTGACAGCCAACTGGAAGAAGAGGAAATACCGGAGAATGGAATAAGAGTTATCCCATCTCCATCATACAATTTTTTAAATATTTATCCCTACTCACAAGTTAATCGGATTTCATACAACTTGGGAATTTTTAGTGAATAAAATTTATAACATAATGAGGACTGTTTAGGAAATGTGAACTTTTTAATCCAAGGCTAAAGCATGTTCCTTGCTAAACTGAAAAGAACGGGTATTTTTATTCAAGAAATGGGACGGCAGGAAGTATCTGGAGGTATCTATTATCCAAAATTGTAGTTTAGCTGGAACTAGTAGTTTCTTCGTCAAATCGCCAGGAGATTTTTTATATAAGTAACAAAATAAAAAATGATATGGAAAAATTTGTTTGGCGGGATCAAAATCGTTTGGATACCTAGCGAACTCAAAACAGCAAAAATCTTGGTAGATCATGATAAGGCTTAACCGTCAAAATTGTGGATACCCCAAGTCCATTTCTATGAAATGTTTCTGGTTGTTAGGCACAACTTTATACAGGACATAGTTACCGGCAGACTCTGTGGCAGAATAGCAGTTGCTCTGTCACCTTATTCGTGATTCGATGGAACGATCACTTTCGTTCGGGGAACCCCAGTCTCATTGCAAACAGCGATCCTGTAAGTACAGTTCTAGTCCTGGAGCCGAGGCCGAAAATCACTCTTCATTTAGGGATCAGATTGACGACAAATCATGAAAACCTTGTCCATTCTGAGAGAGAAAATTCGAGTCTGCCGTTCCGAAACATTTGCTTTCAAAAATCGTGAAAATCATCATAACTGCTGTTGTGGCAGACTGATGTAAACATGCATGATTGGACATAATCTATCATTCACGGAGTTTTTATGTTGTAATCTCAATACAACTATAAAATACCTCCCTATCAGAGGACTGATTTTTTAAAAGGCTATCGAAATAGCAGAATAGGTTTGATCCGATTCTTCCAAATAAAAAAACAAAATAAAAATAAAAATAAATTAATTAAACATAATAAGAAAGCGCGGCTAAAGCATGTTCCATGTTTCTTGAATTTTACCCGTAGGCTCTAAGCGAAAAGCTCCGGGGTCCAGGGGGCTTGTTTTTCTTGCCAATCAGTTTTGGTACTAATTTTTTGATTATTTCTCTTGTCATATTGTTGTCATAGGCTACGCCAGTATTATTACAAATAAATAAATAAGTCCCTAGTCCTTGGATTGACCTCCATCAAGGAGTTGGTATTCAAAGGAAATTTATCGGTTCTAGGGGCAGAATACATCGGTAATTTGATTATTATTCTTATAATTAACTTTAGCTAACTAGATCCCCCAGATCAGTATTGTTCCAACTCGGATTGACGGCAAACTGCCAAGTCCTATCCATTTTTGAATTGTTTTTCCAATCATGTATTTGCGTTTTGCTTGAATATACATGTTTTTCTTCTTCTAATATAGCAATTTTGATGCTCACCCCAACTAGGGATACTAAATCATAATATTTTGAACATGACATTTATTTATGTTCACTAAAATCATTGAAAACACGTTTTTACTAAAATTTTTTGAAAATCTGACCCCTTTGATTTGATTTTTTACCTACTACCGTCATTGTCATCTAGTATGACATAGTGTACAACATATAGCTGGCCTGCAAGAAAAGTGACATCTCGAAAAATGTGTCACTCTTCCTGTCGCCAGACATGAATAAACTAATCGTATTTGTGAAATAAAACGAAATTAAATTGAAATTCTTTGAGTAGTGTGACTTTTTTTGCGGGACAGCGATATGTTATGATGAACATTTTTAAACATTTTTAATACAAAAAATTATTTATCAGAAATTAGCGATCTACAATCTGGTTTTGTAAGATACGAATGAAATTCAATCGATTAATAATACAAATAAAATAAATGAAATACGGCAGTAGCGACCTTCCATCCCGGATGCACGACTGTAAGTACTAAGCATTATTTCATAATTATAATCATTATTTAAAATCGGTTCGGTTTATTAAATAATTTTTCAACGTTGGTGTTTTGATTTACGGTTCAGGATTCGTTTTTGCCGTTCAAGTGATATCGTTTACAACAGCTGTAAACAAGTGGAACGTGGTTTCGATCATCGTGATAAGCGCAGCTCGATGCCCACGTCTGGCGCTACATTTCAGTCATTCGAGATTTTATGGCCGCTGGAAGAGCGAATAGTCGTAAAAAATGGGTATAATTACCACTACTCGTTGTTTAATAGCGAGAAATAATACATAGAAATCAATCAACGGGGTCACCAAATATAGCATTTTACATTTGAATTAAAACTTTTTCCAATTGAATCAAACCTTTTCCCATTACAATTAAACTTTTTTACAAAATAATTAAACCTTTTTCCAAAATAATTAAACCTCTCAAAAGAAGGGGATGTCTAATGCAGAGGAGTTAAACTTATAATGGACAACGCTCGGATCCATTGAGCACGTACAAAACTGAATGGCTTCCACACAAATGACCGTAAAGTTTTTTCTACCGTACTCGCTGATGCTAAATCCGGTGGAAAATGCCTTCCCAAAAGTCAAGTAAGCAGCAAGAAAAATATTAGGCTGCCGAGAAGAGCGCATTGTTACTCAAGTAACTGCAACAAGTACAGCTTCAGTAACCGCCCAAGACTGCGCGAACTACGTCACAGGGTCTGTTCGGAGAGGCAGTGCGGAACCAAACCGGAACTGAAAAGGGGAGGGGAAAGAAGCGAATGGACTCCTCCGGGCTCCTCCAAACCCCTCCGAACCGTTCAGGACTGCCTCTCTGAAAAGACCAACAGATATGTTCCTACTGTTGCCTGCTGCGTTCAATGGAGAACCGCAGCATTAACGATGGGGTGTGCGCCTGAGTAGGAAAAACTGTTTATTGTTATTTTTAATCTAAGGTAGACCTCATTCTGAGAATTTTGGTACCAACCGCGACCTTCTAGCGTGTGTAAATTTTTTCCTATGAATTTTTTAAGTTTCGACCGTTTATGACGTCCCAGTGGGCTGGGGGGTCCCGCCCAGGCGAGAGGGGCGCGTGACGTCATAAACTGTTGAAACTTTGAAAAATCATAGAAACAGATCTACTAACGCTTGAAGGTCGCGGTTGGTGCCAAAATTCTCAGGATGTAGTCTACTTTCGATTAAAAATCTAAAAAAAATCAAGGCGCACACCCCATTACACCGGGCTTCATTATTGATTGATCCATCCTTATTGTTATTCGTTCACGCCTTTTTTGATCACTTTTCTGCAATTCCTAATTAATTATTAAACTGTTTCGCAATTCATATACATGCAATTCATTATTTTCCCGCAAGAGGTTAAATTGTTTCGGAAAAAGGTTTAATTATTTTGGAAAAAAGTTTAATCGCATTCCGAAAAGGTTTAAATCAATCAGGAAAAGGTTTAATTCAAATGGAAAATGCTATAATAATAAAACTCTTCCACCATCAATTTTTAAGGACTTTAATAAAGATGTAGCTACTGAATAAAAGTTATACTGCTGATGACACGAGGGCAGGAATGCAACGGAATTTTGCACATTTCCAATTCCCATATGGCTGGATTTTTTCTGATAATCCTAGATTTTCTGCTGGTTCGATCCTCATCAAGTGAAATTAGTTAAGTTAGTTAATATTTAAGTTCATATTTTGTTAAATTAGTTAATTTATTTTTTTGAGAGAACCCAGAAATCAAGTTTATTCAAAGCAGTTTTGAAATTAAATTTGATTGAAGTTTCATTTTTGGACGGGGGCGGTGTAGAATGATGACGAAGCGTCGACACACCAATCTTTTAGATATTTTAGTTAAATAAACCTTTTTTTTACTTTGAATTGAAGCTTTTAATATTTACTTTCCTTTAAACCTTTTGACATTCATTTAAACATTTTTTACTTTGAATTAAAATGTTTCTTTTGTACGAACGTAAATTTTTGAAGAAAATTAATACACACAATCAATTCATTGGGGACCAGCCTATGAATCCTATTCCAAGCATAATACCCTGTGAATTGGAGGATGGTCCCCTTTAAATTTGAGGATGGTCCACAACGATTTGGATAATGCCCATCATGAATTGGAGGATGGTAACCCCATGAATTGATTGTGTGTAAATGAAGTTTTCAGGTCTTAATTTCCTTCAAAAATTTACTTTCCTACATGGGAATAGAAAAATTTCAATTCAAAGTCAAAAAGGTTTAATTGAAAGTAAAAACGGCTAATCCAAAGTAAAAAAGGTTTTATTCAAAGGGAAAAAGATTAATTCAAAGTTAAAAACTTTCAAATGTATGTGAAAAAGTTTTGATTCAGAGTCAAAAATTTAAATGAAAAAAAAGTCGGTTTAATCTAGAGTAAAAAAGGATAATTCAAAGTGAAAAACGATAAAATAAAAGTGAAAAAGGTCCAATTCAATGTAAAAAAAGGTTCAAATTAAAGTAAAAAAGGTTTATTTCAGAGTGAAAAAGATTCATTTAAAGTAAAAAACAATAGAATGAAACTAAAAAGGTTCAATTCAAAGTGAAAAACACTATGCATAGGATGAGGGTTCTGTTTCTGATCTCAGAAGGCAGTAAGGACAAACAGGAGGAATTTGATAAGATTCCTACCTATTTATTTTTTTAAATACTGTTTTGCCCAATGTTATCCGCCGTATGGCTTTTGAGTCAGACAATATGAAAATCTCAGGCTTTAAAAAGCTAAACAAGTGAGAAAAAGAAAACCACTTGTACCCTGATGATTGGTGGAATTGATTGGAATTGACGACCGTGCAGTTAGTAGATAACAGAAATGGTCCCGAGACGTTTCCTAGAGGAACTCCAGCACCAAATATGTTACTGTAATTGTAATGTAAACTAAATTTCATGGTAATTTTAACATTTTAAACAAATAAAAGGCAATTTTTATAATTGATTGAGACCCCAAGTAATTCAACTATGAATTATAATTGGTTATTCCAAATGTCTTAGAAATTTGTCCAAAAATTTCTCGACAGTAAGGAAGGTAGTTTAAGAGAAAAGTGGTGTAAAAGGAAAGTAGTAGTAAAAAGTAAGAGTGTAGGGTGAGGTGAATGTAGTATGAAAGGGAAGAAGCAGTAAGGGAAATGATGTTAAAGAAAAGTGGTGAAGGTAGTAGTGGGAAGGAAAGTACTGGTAAAAAATAAGAAAGTAGTGTGAGATGAATCAAGTGTGAAAGGGAAGTAGCAGTAAACGAAAAGGTATGAAAGAAATGTGATGAGGTTAGTACCTATTGGAAAGAGAAGTAGTGTGATAGGAAAGCAACGGTAAAAGAAAAGTGCAAGGACAATGGTAATTCTATGATATGATTCAAATAAATTAGAAGCAATTAAATTACAATCCACAATTCCTTTAACCCTAACTGGACCATGGTGTCACTAGTGTCACCGAAAACATCTTAGGAATTCCACAGCTGTCGCAAGGTGTCACTAGAGTAACCAAAACTAAATTGTAATTTTAAACGTAATGAAAAGCAGAATTTTTGTTCGCTACTGGAAGTCTCAAAATAGAAACAAAAATTTCCGAAGAAATCGATGAAAAAATGTTATAACTTTTTTTTTCATAAGATCACTTTTTGACCCCAAATACTTTATAAAAAACAGTTCAAAAATGCAGTTCTGTCAATTAATTTTTAAATTGCAATTTAAATCTAGTTAATCTGACACTTTGGGACCGCTGTGGAATGCCTAAGATGTTTTCGGCGACACTAGTGACACCATGGTCCAATTAGGTCCAATACATTATAGTGTAATGTGTGAAACCTGACTTAACAAATTTGAATAAAAAGGTGGATTTATATAGGAGAATGAGCCTGAATAAAACTAGGTTTTTGTAGAATAAAGCCGCTGGTTTTAGCACAAAACACGTTTGTTATGGAACATTGTAGAACTGAAAAACGTTCTTTGCAAAACCGGTGTTCGTAATCACAGCATACACTTGTGGCATTTATGGTGAACATTGTGCAAGTTTATGACTAAAATGGGGGGTTTTCTTGAGGCTGGAATGGTAGATGTTGCAGAGTGAAGAACTACCTAGCTCAGTTAGTCGGAGTAGGTAATGTGTTTACTGGTGAATGGTAGACACAGTCTCTGCAGACAATGGGCGATTGAAGCATCAGCCAGCACTATCTGGATCTTGTCAAATGAGTTGAATTTCGCAGTGAAGAGGAATGCGAGTAGTTTGTTGAATGTTATGGATCCATTCTTGGGCAAAAGAGAAAGGCTGTGCAGAGCAGCAGAATCGAGGCGGAGGGCAGTAAACTCCGAAAAAACACGACGGAGGGCAGTGGTGGATTGAATGACAAAGCGTGGTGTCTGCAAGGTCCACCCCCGTAGACTTATCAGATGGCGTTTGCGTCGCCCGGACAGGTACTGGGCCCAGAATCCAGTGGCGGACATTACTCGCGAGACAGGAACCCTGCCTCGACATACATCAGCCACTCGCTCCCTTCTTGCTCAACGCCCGCTCCAAGCGGAATTTCATTAAACTCTCGATACCCCTCTCGCCCTGCGAATCACTCGGGCACGAGTTCGTCTGGTGACGCGGAGAACATAACAAGATAAGAGGTCAAACCTCGGGGTTTGAACCTAATTAGAATAGAAATTGATGTCTCAGGCGATGCGATCGGAATATATATGCAACTTATGGAGAGGTTAAGCCCAGTTAACTACCACTAGGCTCGCTAACGCCCCGTCTAACCAGTCCAGGAAACTTGCGATGTACCCTCCATGTAAATTCGATTCTGTCCACTTACTCCGTTTCCTCAACACTGCTGATTATTAAGTTGTAAATATTTTACAATTTTTCCCGCCCATTCCTGAGTGTTCAATCCAATAAACACCCACTCCTCACCCCTTTGAATTGTCATCCAATTTTAAGCTTATTTGCGAGGACATTATTTCCTGCACGCAATAATAATAAATATTAAAATAAAACGGCCGTGAACTGGCAGTCACTGACTCTGATAGACCAACAGAATCAGAATTGTCAAATCAGCAATAAAAACTGTCTCGCCGTCCATTAAATATAGTTGAGCCCACATAGAATAGAAATGCTGCGTCCAAGAGATCCATATATCAAAAATAATAAACAAGTTCTAAAGTTCGTACGGATCGCAAGGACTCATAATATTATTCAATTGCTGCTCGCTATAATAAAATTGTAAAATTACTAGCGACGAAATCATAACAAGTTCTAGCATTGTGCATTCTTGACACTAAACATGTGATTTTAGATGATAGTTATAAAATTAGTTCTTGTTTCCTGAATTGGTGCTTCCCATCTTAAATCTTATACTAATTTATGGATGAAGATCATTGGATTGGGATCAGATTCAATAGATCGTTTCCATTTCTTTCCAACTCCAGAGGAATGAGAACAACGAAACCTCAGCCATCGATTCAGACTAATTTGCAACAACTTTTGTCTCAACAATTTATTTTACTCTAAGAAATCCGATGATTTCACAATAATTGACCTTATGTCCCTAAAATGGACATAACTCCCTTTATTTCTTCGTCCAACCCCAGAATTATCTCATGTCTAAACGCTGATTTCGTTTTAAAAAATTAGGGTAAAAGCACCAATTGTTGACACTATTAGAAAGAAAAATTATTCAATTCTGCGTTCCACAAAAGGGTTCAAGAAAATGAAAGTTTTAAGTAGTTATTATGAATTATGAGTTCCTTGTGAACAGTTTGCACGTATTGGACTTACCAAGATATATTTTTATATTATCATAAACGAATTTTTTCTAACATGGTTTGTTGCCCCCAATGTTGACACATTTGTCCTCGAAAATTCCATTTGTTGACATCTGCAGTTCCTAATGTTGACACCAATTTAAATATTGACCCATCGCTTTCCTGAAGTTATTGCTCAAGGTAAATGAACAAAAGAGATTCGAAATAGGTTACAATATATTTCAAGAAGATACCTAATTACCTAGGAACAAGAGCATACCAAATTAATGAGGAACAGGAACATACTTAATTAAAGAGGTACAAGAACGGAAACAGGGAACACAAATTTATCGGGATTGGCCCCATAAGATTTGGGCTTGGGCTTGTATTTGACGTTATTGACCGGTATGAGATGATTCCCGTCGCTCGAACGCTTAAAAACCGTCCTCAGTCTGTTGCAGAAAAGAAGTGGTGTTACTTCCGCAGCATCTTCAGAATCAACGTTGACAACCAGGCTGACGCATTCCGTCTCACGTTTTTTGTTAGGCAACACAGCCACAACCATGTCTCCTTCATTTATTCGTCCAACTTCTTCCTCGACATGGCACAACGTCCTACTTCTTCCACGGTGGTGGTTTTCTCAGCAACACTGCGTTGTGGACTTAGTTTTGCCTGGTCGACTTCACTGTTTGAAGGTCCACATTGTTTGCTGGCCCCTGCTGGTAAGGATATCGGCTCATCTTCTTTCAGCGATTCCTCCACTGGCTCCACTTCATTTGATTTTTTCCGCGTTTAAACATAAATTTTTTGATTAAAACTGGTCTAAAATAAACGTTTAATAGACCGAGGGAAATCTCATGAAATTTGGATATTTTCACCGAGTAGCTCGTCTATTTTTCAGCAGGTGATATGGTAGCAAAACACGATTGAAAACTGTTGAAGAAGCAGAACTTTGAACAAATGTCACTAAAGTGGACTCCAATTATTTCTCCATCCAACCCCAGAGTTATCTCACGCGTAAACGATGATTTCGTTTTAAAAAAATTTCATTTTTCCGCGTTCAAACACAAATTTTTTGTTAAAAACTGGTTCAAAATAAAAGTTTAATAGACCGACGGAAAGCTAATAAACTTGAATATTTTCACCGAGTAGCTCGTCTATTTTTCAGCAGGTTATTCAGCAGGTACCAGGACGTTAAAAATTTTCAAAAAAAAGTTTATGGAACAAAAATCAAAAGGCAATTCACACTCTATACTCCAACGGAATTCTCATTTCTGTGTTTAACTTGTAAATTTTAAGAGAGTTGTCCAGGACTCGGTAGGTAGGAGATAAAAGTAGCTTAATCCTTCAACCTGAGCGGTAGGAAGCGAGTGCGAGCATCAGATTGGATGTTTTTATCAGAACAACCTACTGTAATCAGCCAATCCAGGAAGCCGATTCGTCCTCTCAGGAACCTCAATCAGGACTTTCTGATGAGCTCCTCATAGGTAGGCAATTCAATCTTAACTGTGTCTTCATTTCACTTGAAATCCTGCAAGTTACAGAATTCGTATATTAAAGATCGAACTCAAGTCATGGAAATCTCGAATATCAAAAGTGCAATTTTCAGGAAATTTCTCATTGCTCCTTATTCAAGAGTTATGACAATTTTCGCGAGGAAAAAAAAACACAACAAAATACTCAAAAATTAAAAACGGCGAATTAGTACTGCCCTCCTTAGTAAAAACGTCCTATGTCCATTTTTCAAGTTTCGAGAAAATCGCGTTTTAGTTTCGGCTTCTGCGCCACCCAAACCATTGAAGCTTGAGATTTCGTTTTGGTCAGCTTGAGGTGATGGTCAAAAAACGAAATCTCAAGCTTCAATGGTTTGGGTGGCGCAGAAGCCGAAACTAAAACGCGATTTTCTCGAAACTTGAAAAATGGACATAGGACGTTTTTACTAAGGAGGGTAGAGTAGTGGAATGAAAAAGTTATGACAAAAGTTGTAGCAAATTAGATGTGGAAATCTTGAGGTTTCGTAGTTCTTAAGCACCCTGTAGACAGTGAAGAGGCTGTCCCCGATTGTGAAAATGATAAAATTGAAAGGAGAACAAGTTATTTATCTCATAAAATTCAAGGACACCAAATGTAGAGGATTAATGTATGATAAAATTAAATTTCGTGTAGTTAAATTATCGTTCGACATCTTATACGACAGATTATCGCTGAAGTATGGACGCGGTGAGTTGTACAGTCATATTTCCAATAAGGAAATGATGTGGCCATGGAACATGATTTATGATTCCTAAAACTGGACATATAAAAACAAACAATAAATTCGCCCAACAGGAAATGGACGGCTCTGTGGAACTCGGCCACCTACGGGATAGCCGCTCTATATGGCGAGCATCGTAAAGCTTCTCCGTATTCCTTCTCTCTGCTGCTCTCCACGGAGAAGCAATATAAATTGTCCCTTCGGCCAGAGAGAGGAGTGAACTTTTCCACATTGTTCTGGAGTCTCGGGTTACGCGGAGATCCGCCAGGTTGTTTATACGTCGGGAGCAATCGTTAATTTTAGCGCTTGATGTCGTGTCATTACTACACTATGGTGTTGGTCAGCGTCCGGTGGGATCACTTCTTCACGGACGACGGCTCTAGCTGTCTGGACTCCCATTCGAAGAGGCATGTGAGGTATCGCACCGGTTCTCCGCTATTAGTATTTATTAACTATCTAGCTAGTTAACCGTGCGTCGCTCAGTCGTTCAACGGAGACCACGAATCTGGACCGAAGCAAATGAGAGAGCGGTGAAGGGGACAGTATTAGGTAGTTAAATAGTAAACACGACACTTGAGCCAACCGTACTGCCAACACACTAACTCAAAAATAGCAACGAAAACAATTGTCGTTCAAAATTGGTTCTCACAGGAAAGGTATTTTTTCTGATGACGTCATGGATCAATTTTTTAAATGTGGTCATAGGTCAAACATTTAAGAAAGACGTCATAAGAAAAGATAAACCAATAAATTTTGAATGAGAGACAGTAATACCTACACTGCTGTCATTAAAAAAAGTGTGACGTCATCCGAAAAGTAGCTAGAAAACCTCACTGTGTGAACCGATTGTTAACGAGAAGCAGTGCTACCAACAACGATGTGTCGCATTCCAATACTTAGTTGCCATTTATAAGTTAAAACGCAGCAAATTACTACACATCGGTTTGATATTTTTCTGTACAGACCACAAATTGCTAAAAATCACAACTTTTTAATATATTAGTCAATCTATACGAATCGGTGCACCAATATGGATCAACAAGTTCCAGAGATGGTATATGTAAATTTGCTTACTGATATGAGGAAGTGGTGTCGTTCAGGTCATATATACATCTAATCATATAGCTCTTATCAATTTCAATTCAAAATTGCCATAATCATGTCCAAACAAGTTTGGTTCCGCGATTATCAAGCTAGTTTATGGTTACGATCAACATTTTCCAATACTTGGGGTTGATTGTTAAATGTTATCAGTTTCGCGGCGAGTATATTCGATTATTTAGTAAGTAGGTAGAATTTACTGGAATTGGGAGGATCATCGTAGACACAATTCCACGTTAACATCACGCATCACATTCACAGGGAGTCTTTTGGTTTATTATTTTCAATAATGAACCTTTGGAATCGACCAAGAAAAAAAAAATTTTCAACACCCCCTCAAAATTTGATGGTTTACGTTTCAAGGTACGTAGAATCCAAAAATCGAATAAAAATTTGGCCGTCCGTCCGCCGTACGCCGTACTTTTGCCACTTAGCATTGACCGATTTTGATGAAATTTGGTATGTAGGCTCCATTTAAGGTCTAGTTGTGCCCCGAAGATTTTGGTTGATTTAGGTTACGTCTAAGGGTTCCAAAATGAATTTTGAAATTTTGAAAACGCCCTAACTCAAAAAATTTCTTTATAAAGGTATTTTTTTCCTTCAATTTAAGGTTCTTTAGAATTTTTATAATTTTTTGAGACCACCCGGAGCTCTGTAGGACAAACCGTTCGCTCACTACGAGAATTTGAGTTTTGGACGTACGATAAATCAGAAACACGAGTGTGAATCGCAAAAGAGGCCTAATCTCCGTTCAAATTAAAGCTGACCGAAATGCGATCGATGTTTTTTCTCATGTTGGATGGTTGGTGGCTTTGTAGAGGAGTGATCTATAGAAAAATAATAAACCATTGTGTAATAATTTGCAGCGTTTTGATATTGCAGAACACAAATCGCAGTGACCGAAAAATCGGGTTTTGAGTATTTTATGTAGGCAGATAGATCTTGACGAGCTCTTCAAGAATAATGCATCTATACAATCCAAGTATCAATAATTAACACTTGAGGGCGGTAGGTACAGGGCTGCGTCCTGTTTCAATGGATTTATGGCATTCGCAAACTGAATTAAACTTTCCGTACTTTGAATTGAACTTTAGCAAACTGAGTTAAACCTTTCAGAATTACAAGTGAACCATTCGTAAAATTAATCCTCTCCATCAAACGTATGATCGGAAGGAAGCAGCGGAGTCCCGAAAGCAATACCTTGTTAGTGGGGCGACAATGAAGGTACCTCCCTTGTGGATGGTGAATACTTCCCCTGTGGACCGTCAACTTTTCTTTGACCTTCTCTGCCTTCAATAGTTTGCCACGACAGGTTTTTTTTGCTTTTTGTTTTCAGATAGTCGATAGTTAGTCAAGTAGTAGCCAAATGGTTTTTCAACGATCGAATTAGTACCAGCGATAGACTCAACTCCTGTTATTAGGAACACAACTCGAAATAAAAACGCGGACGGTATGCGAAAGTGTCGTTTAAAAAAAATCGCAGTTCCTGAGGTTGCAAGAAGAAAGATTTACTGTGAAGAAAGAGTCAAAATAAATCAAGTAGTATCAATAATAAACACTTGAAGGCGGTAGGTACAGGGCTGCGTCCTGTTTCAATGGATTTATGGCATTCGCAAACTGAATTAAACTTTCCGTACTTTGAATTGAACTTTAGCAAACTGAGTTAAACCTTTCAGAATTACAAGTGAACCATTCGTAAAATTAATCCTCTCCATTAAACGTATGATCGGAAGGAAGCAGCGGAGTCCCGAAAGCAATACCTTGTTAGTGGGGCGACAATGAAGGTACCTCCCCTGTGGATGGTGAATACCTCCCCTGTGGACCGTCAACTTTTCTTTGACCTTCTCTGTCTAGCGTCAACCTTCTCTCCCTTCAGTAGTTTACCACGACAGGATTTTCTTTCCAAATAGTCGACAGTTAGTCAAGCAGTAGTCAAATGGTTATTCAACGGTCGAATTAGTACCAGCGATACTCACCTCCTGTTATTAGGAGCACAACTCGAAGAAAGCGCGGACGGTATGCGAAAGTGTCGTTTAAAAAATCGCAGCTCCTGATGTTGCAAGAAGAAAGATTTACTGCGAAGGAAGCGTCAAAATAAATCAGGTTTAAATGTGAACACTGGAAAAAGCGTCTATCACGAATACAGAAGGGGTGACGGTAAAACAGGCCAAGAGGTAGGTAATAAGCCAAAACTGCTAACACCCGAAATGGCAGCAATTTACGCAATTGTTGAGACTCACCCTGGCTAACTAATGCTGGTATAAAAAACCAACTTTCAGAACAGAATAATATACAGCTTTTCCCAGTCAAATTGAAGGTTTTCGAAACAAAATAAACATTTTGCATTTCAAAATAATAGTTTCTTGTTTCAAATTGCCTTTTGTTCTTTGGAATACTACCGGTTGACACCTGTTCGTCGCACAGTACTGTGAGTTTATAGGTCAAGTGATCAAAAATCAATTTGTGGTGAGTTCTGTTAGGGAAGGTTGCTCTGATCATGGATTTCATGCTGCTTCATATTTCAAGGAAAGAAAATTGCACAATAAATAACACTAGAAGAAGTTTATGAAAAATACTGAAATTTAAATTCAAAACAAAAGTAACAATTCACCAATTTTCCAAAAGTTTAGGTACCGAAACATAAGTAATAATTAGATGTCTTTAGAAGTGCATTACACTGATTGATGAATCTAAATCGTCACTGTCATTAGCGCTGCAGATGCTGGAGAGAGCGCTTCCACAACTCAGTTCCATAGCGTTAGATGTGCTTGGTACAGCATTAGTTATCAGTTTTGTGGATAGTGGTCGTGTCAATGAAGTTATTCCTAATCAGATACTGGTTGATGACTTCATAATCTTTTCTGTTCTATTCTGTTGATATGAAAAATGCGAGGATGTGGTTTTTTTCCTTTCCACACTTTCCTGCGACGTTAATTTTTCAAAAAGCTTTCTATTAGGAATGAAAATTTCATAGAAAAAAAGTCGCGGCTAATTCCAACGGGATTGAGTCAAGGGATAGTGCCAGAAAACATTCATCAAATGTTCTAATTCCTCATTTCTCCTCTTTTTGAGAAATTCACTATTTAATGTTAAGGTTTTAGAAGAAAAATTGGGAATTATTATTGTGACGATTTTTCGAGTGCTTATGGGAAATTCATACTTCAAAAATTATTAAAAAACGTGAATAAAGCACATACTTATGCCGTGACTCGTCATGAAGAGCAATAAGACCCAACTTGTTGATATGACGGTATCCGCACTCATAATGAGCAGGTAGTTCATCTTTAGCGTTTTGGGTGAAATGAGTTATTAACATAAATGATCGCGGAACTTGCCCTCTGGTGATCCGTAAGAGGCTTGTGAGGTCAGGAAACCTATTTAAACGTGCTCAAAGACTATCTGGGGATAAGATCTTGCACTCCTTTCCAATACTAATAGACGTTCGTTTTTTCGATTTTATACACATCCTCACAGTAATGTGCGTCGACGAGATTTGGACTCCTTCCAAATGTTGACCACTTTCGCTGAAAATTCGAGTACGGTGGGGGTCGCCGGGTCGATGGATACCACGGAATCGCTGTCACTAACCATGATCAAATTTCTCAAGATTTTTGCACCACTGCTAGATCGAAAAGGTAATAGTGACAAAGGGAGAGAAGCGATTACTGAAATACGCTACATAGAGAAGGGATGCACACGCGCGATAAGGATTACATGAAGAAGGAATGCACGCGTGTGGCGGAAATCTCCCTGATCATTCATAAGGAATAGGATATCAACTCGATAGAGGATTGAAGTCCCCTAAAGTCTTTATTTTGAAATGGAAAACCTTTATTTTGTTTCGGAAAACCTTTAATTTGACGTAGAAAAGCTATAAAAGTGAGTGATTCTATAGTGTGTAATGGCCTGCGTGATTTGAAAATAACATAATGAATTCGACAGGATGAATAGGGATGTCCGATACTTCAAGAGTATCGATATAATATCGGATCGATACATCTAAAAAGTTTCAAAAAGTATCGATATTTTGAAGTATCGATACTTTCACAAAAATGGGTGAAATTGTCGTTTATGTTTCTCTCTATCAGTGTGACATCTCTCCATCACGAGGATAATAATTAATATAGAATGAACAAAACGATAAATCACTCATTTTGTTATTTAAAACTTGTTTTTGTTTAGGCACTTGTTTGGGTTAACATTTTGGTGGTCCTTCCTGGATACAGCAGGTTATCATAGAGAGCTGGAAGTGGTGGTACATCATCTTTGTTTAAATTGTTGAAGTTTTTTAGTCTCCCAACAATCTACGTAGAGATAGAGGTACTGTCAAGTAGGTACCTTCATGTCGTAGGTGTTGAAACAGATAAAATGTGATATAAAAAAGTATCGCCTCCGATAAGTATCGATACTACGATATATATCAGGGAAAAAAAGTATTGATATGTATCGATACTTTTTTCAAGAAATATCGATATTTTCAAGTATCGATACTTTTGGGACATCCCTAAGGATGAATAGTGAGATCACGGTTCAGCTCAGGAGGCCCTACGCTCGTAGTTTTAATGAATCTGTACCACCAAACAGAGAAACAAATCATTTTCATGGACGAATCAAGGTTTAAAATCATTCCAGTTGGTCCCTCAAAACTGCCAATTTACAGGAAGCTCCCCTGGGAATGAGGAATCAAGGATGCTGACATTTGTAATGGTTTGGATGACAAAAACTACAGCTAGGAGTTTGCCAGCTCCACCAAGCCGCTGGTATTTGAATAGTCTAATAGAATCGAGTTGACAGTTAGGAATCTCACCGCATCGGGACCAGGCATTTAGGTATGACGTAACATCAACCCGACAGCCACTTATCATGAAGGCGATCCACGCTGTATGAATATCGAAGTACCTCCTCGTATGCACGATGGATCAATAGTCTCACAGAAAAAAAATTAATGAGGCGAAGTTTAAAAATAATAAGTATAAACGACTTGGCCAATAAATACAGCATCCTACGCAATTATTTGCGATGTCAACCAAATCATTATCGACCGACTCGACTAGCGGCCACTTGGTCGAAATTTCATTCGATAAAAATGAAGGTGGAACTTCACCGCTTATCCAATTTTTTGTATTTAAAAAGGAATAACCGGGAACCTATATTGCCATATAAATTAATGTCCGGATAATGATCTGGGCTCCTCAGCCTTATCAGTGACACATATGATACCACTTTTTCTCGATTTTGCATCCGAGACTACCAAGGTGGAGGAAGCACCCTTTAAGAAAAAAAAATTACTCAAAAATCAAAATTTCCACTCGTGTTTTACGTTTTAGACCTTCCTGAAAAAATTTTGATTCCATGTCTGTCTGTGTGTCGTGAAATCCTTGTAATGGGCGAATCTATACGAAGTAATTGTCCGATTTTGATGAAATTTTCAGGGATTGTGTGGGTTGGGGTGTAGATGGCCCCCTACGAAAATCATGCGCCAATTAGGGATCATTTTTATAAGAATAACTTCTTCAATTTCTAACTGAGGGGCGTCTTGAAATTGGACAATTTCGAAAAAAAAGATGACTACTCAAATCGCCGGCAAAACTACATTTGGCTTCAGAGGTGAAAGCTCGCAACGTTACAACCGTTTTCCTATGAGGAAACCAGCAATTACCCGCCTTGATTGGGGTCAACCAACTCCGCTCTTCGGAAGCGTCGAGTCTGCAGTGTTGATAAAACCATAATGAATCGCTTAAGAGATGGCAGTAGGAACCCAGCTGTACCTTCACGTCTTCCCTGGAAGCTGAGGTTATTACTCGGCCTGCTATTACACCGTGCGGAATTGGACGCTCTCCTCATACCTTCTCTGTGACGAGTCAGTCTTCGCCATAGGGATGTCCCAAAAGTATCGACACTTAAAAGTATCGACATTTCGTGAAAAAAGTATCGATATTTCGTGAAAAAAGTATCGATACATACCGATATATTTTTTTCTTGATATGTATCGATACTTTTTTCCAGTATCGGAGGCGATATTTTTTATATCACACATTTCATCTATTTCAACACCTACGACATGAAGGTACCTACTTGACAGTACCTCTATCTCTACGTGGATTGTTGGGAGACTAGCAAACTTCAACAAATTAAACAAAGATGATGTACCACCACCTTCAGCTCTCTATGATAACCTGCTGTCATCCATCATCTGGGAAGGACCACCAAAATGCAAGACCCAAACAAGTGCAATACGAAAACAAGTGCCTAAACAAAAACAAGTTTTAAATAACAAAATGAGTGATTTATTGTTTTGTTTATTCTATACTAATTATTATCCTCGTGATGGAGAGAAACACAAACGACAATTTCATCCATTTTGGTTTATTATTTTCAATAATGAACCTTTGGAATCGACCAAGAAAAAAAAAATTTTAACACCCCCTCAAAATTTGATGGTTTACGTTTCAGGGTACGTAGAATCCAAAAATTGAATAAAAATTTGGCCGTCCGTCCGCTGTACGCCGTACGCGGCACTTTTGCCACTTAGCATTGACCGATTTTGATGAAATTTGGTATATGGGCTCCATATGGGGTCTAGTTGTGCCCCGAAGCTTTTGGTTGATGTAGGTCACTCCTAAGGGTTCCAAAATCAATTTTGAAATTTTGAAAACGCCCTAACTCAAAAAATTTCGATATAAAGGTATTGTTTTTCCTTCAAATTAAGATTCTATAGAATTTTTAGAATTTTTTGAGACCACCCGGAGCTCTGTAGGACAAACCGTTCGCTCCCTACGAAAATTTAAGGGGTTATATTGAAATATATATATATATATAAATCCAAACACGAGTGTGAATCGCAAAAGAGGCCTAATCTCCGTTCAAATTAGAGCTGACCGAAATGCGATCAATGGTTGGTGATTTTGATTTTTTTTTTTAATTTTTTTTATTTTTCTTTTCATATTGGATGGTTGGTGATTTTGTAGACGAGTGATCTACATAAAAAATAATAAACCGTTGTGTAATAATTTGCAGCGTTTTGTGAAAGTATCAACAAGTATCGATAATTCAAAATATCGATATTTTTTGAAAGTATCGTATCGATACTTTTTGATACTTTCTAGATGTATCGATACGATATTATATCGATACTTTTGAAGTATCGGACATCCCTGATTCGCCATCCCAGCTAGGCCTACCGTGTCTGCTCCAGTCGTTCGATTTTCTCCTGCCGCATCGTTGTGCCACAGTTGACTAGAATATGGTTATCAGGAAATATTCCTTTCGAGTCTACCAAGATAGCGGAAACATTGTTTTCACTTTCCAATGTCGAAAAAAGACATGTTCTCCGAAATCAAAATTTCCACTCGCTTTTTGGTTTATTATTTTCAATAATAAGCCTTTGTAATCGAGCAAGAAAAAAAAATGTTAACCCCCCCCCCCCCTCAAAATTTGATGTTTTACGTTTCAAGGTACGTAGAATACGAAAATCGAATAAAACATTTCACGTCAGTCCGCACTTTTCTTAGCAACA
Organism: Apolygus lucorum; assembly: GCA_009739505.2. Classification (NCBI taxonomy): domain Eukaryota; kingdom Metazoa; phylum Arthropoda; class Insecta; order Hemiptera; family Miridae; genus Apolygus; species Apolygus lucorum. The sequence goes on from CM019176.2 coordinate 42,027,155, forward strand.
CTGGATTTGGTTCAAATTTGGTATATGGGCTCCATTTGGCATCTAGTTGTGCCGCGAAGCTTTTGGTTCTCGAAAACTCTCGAAATAAAGGTATCGTTTTTTTCCAATTTTAAATAGTATTGAATTTTTAAAATTTTGAGACCACCCGGAGCTCTGTAGGACAAACCGTTTGCTCCCTACGAGTACTTGAGGGTTTCCTTCGATAAAACAGAATCATGAGTGTGAATCGCAAAAGAGGTCTAAACTCCGTTCAAATTGTATCGAACTAAAATGCGGTCGCTGTTCATTTCTTCGATTTGTATACAGTTTTGCCTTCTGCGTAACCAGTAATCAAATTTCCATATGAAGCTTTCTATTTTTCGAATCGAGTGTGAAGCGTTTAGTTCTTTCCAATAAACTTGATTGTGAAGGTGTGAAGGCAGTATGGTGAGGTAGGTAGTACCTACCAATAGTTGGTGTCGAATGCTGGAAACGCCTGGAAGAGCACTGATCAGCTGAGTGAGCTCCGAAGCCATTTTCAATCCTATTGAACGCAGGAAGCTGAAATTTGAGAGGGAAGGTCAAGGGAGAATACAGATGGTGGTAGGTGCTATTGATGGAGAACCAGTGATCTATACAGAAAATAATAAACCTTTGAGCAATGATTTGCAGCGTTTTTTTCTGTGTTACAATAATATCAATAGCGTTCCAGTGGAACTGTTACTTCAAGAGGTGTAACCGTTCCTCCGATTCCATATTTCTAGTAACGGGCTCCAGCTAGAACGACTCATCTACAACTCTGAATCTGACCCTACTCGCCAGAGTTACCCTGCGCTACAAATTCGTCTCTAGAATCGTCACTATCTGTGAGGGGGGGGGGGGGGGGGGGTGCGGCGCTACCTGAAGTTATTGTCTCGATTTGAACTCCTCAGCCGCAGCCTTGTTTCGAGAGTGGAGCAGCAGGCTCCGTTACTCCAGCCGTCAAAACTGACTGATCCCCCTCGGCGGAGCACCGGAGCAGGTGTGGCGGATCCTTCGGCGCGATTTCGAGGATGAGATCCGGACGAAGGGTTTTTTCCCGAGCGGGTTAATCGGGGTCGACTCCCGGAGCTGTCAATCCCGCCCCGGAGGCCCACCCACGCTCGCGGAGCCCTCCCGATCATTCGGTAACTCTCGGGTGATTAATGCGAAGGGTCCCGAATTTTCGTGGGTGAGTTCCGGAGCGCGAGCTCCCGGATCCGACGGAGGACGCCGTTGTTTCGCGGGAGACGGAGCGCGCCACCCATGAAATTGAAAGCAAGTGGCAAGCAGATGACCTGCCGCTGGAGAAACTGAGTTGGGCACTCGCTCACAGCCTCGGAGTGACGCAATTTTAAATCCCACCACCGGGGTTATTTGATTTCAAATTTGAGTTGACGAGGCCAAGTCAAAATCAAAGTAATTATACCATAAAGTTTCCTTCTACAATATTTGGAAAGTTCTTTAAATAAAGCGTTTAGTTCTTTCTAATAAACTTGATTGTGAAGGTGTGAAGCCAGTATGGTGTGGTAGGTAGTACCTAGCTGGTAGGTAAAAAAAAGTTGGTAGGTAAAAAAAATGTTGGTGGGTGAAAAACGCTGCAAATCATTGCTCAAAGGCTTCTTCACTCTTCAGATCACTGATCAGCTGAGTGAGCTCCAAAGCCATTTTCAATCCTCTTGAACGCAGGAAGCTGAAATTTGAGAGGGAAGGTCAAGGGAGAATACAGATGGTGGTAGGTGCTATTGATGGAGAACCAGTGATCTATACAGAAGGGTGATCTATACAGAAAATAATAAACCTTTGAGCAATGATTTGCAGCGTTTTCCTTGCTCGACTCCAAAGGCTTATTATTGAAAATAATAAACCAAAAGGTTGCCAAGTGTGTGTGGCACATAGCTTCCTCGTATCCATAACCCGATTGTATAGATGAATATCTGAAAATGTCATCGAAATCGGATGAGAATTCTAGAAATTACGGCTATGGCAAGGATTTCTTGACAGACGGACAGACACGACCAGGAAGGTCCGAAAAAGGCGGAAATTTTGATTTTGGAGAACTTTTTTTTCAAACTTGAAAAGTGAAAAACAAAGCTTCCGCTACTTTGGTAGACTCGGAAGCAAAAACAAGGATTTCATGACAGACTAGGGATGGGACATCGAACGGAAAACATCGACGTTTTTCGCAAGTGAGAAATTTAAGGGTAATTAGCCCGCATTTTTTTTTTTTTTTTTTTTTTTTTTTTTGCTTCCGAGTCTACCAAAGTAGCGGAAGCTTTGTTTTCACTTTCCAAGGATGAAAAAAAAAGTTCTCCAAAACAAAAATTTCACTCGCGTTTTGCGTTTTAGACCTTCCAGAACAATTTTGGTTCTGTCTGTGTGTCTGTCTGTCATGAAATCCTTGTAACGGGCGAATCTATACGACGTTATTGTCCGATTTCGATGAAATTTTCAGGGGTTGGGGTGTAGATGGTCCCCTACGAAAATAATGCGCCAATTAGACTTGTACACTTTGACTTCTACAATTCTCAACCGATTTCCATGAAATTTTCAGTAACAATGGGAGTAGCGGTGGAGATGGTCCCCAATGAAAATTATGTCCTCCAAATTAAAAGTATTCTGCGCGCATGCGCAAACGTGAAATCCTACATTTCTCAACAATATTCGGGGATTGTGCGGATTGGGGTGTAGATGGTCCCCTATGAGGGTAGCGCAAGGTACTTAGAGATTAACTACTATGCATCGGGTTATGGATACGAGGAAGCAATGTGCTAAACCCACTTGGCAGACTTTTTCATGTACTTCATTTTCATTTCGACATCCTTTCACATTCCAATTATTGTTTCAAGCGTAAAAAGATTTTCCCATTGTTTTCCCGTACCTAATTATCTTGTTACATAAAATGGTGTTTTCCTAAATCCAAGTAAATTGAAAGAAGTTATCTGGTCTGGAGTTTGGATTTTTTCTGGTTCCCTTGCAGTACATAGTAGTTAAAATTGATGAAACAATGTTATCAGACTCCTCGAAAAATCCATAACATCGGAGCAAAAGATCGAGTGTAAAAAAATGATGTTTCGATATTACCCGTATTGATGTCCCATCCCTCTGACAGACACATGGACGCGGAACCAAAATTGCCTAAAAAGCCTGAAACGTAAAACGCGCGAGGAAAATTTTTTGAAAAGTTAAAAACCTTGAAAAGTTTTATGTTGGTAGACTCTGAAATTTGCCAAAAAAAAGAGCGGTTGAAGTCTATTCGACCTGATTCTACTTTGCTTCGACATCTTGACGAACCTTCCGGCATTTTTCACCGTCAAAACCGCGCGAAAGGTTTCACGAATTATTCCAAATAAAATATTCCCGTCATTGCGACGGTCCAAGGTCCGAGACGCGCTCATATAAAATCATGATTTTGATTCTCTCGAATGAGGCTTCTCCGACCTCGAGGTTTTAGCTGAGCGTTTAAAATTAATGACGATTTCGGATGTCTCGAACTTGATTCGTTTCTGCAACTATCATCTCCGTGAAGCAACCTGTGAAGCAACCGACAGCACAAAACGCCCCGATTTCCACCAATTATGACGTCACGTTTAATTTCTTTAAAATGTCGCGAAAAAGTGTCGACGTTTGAAAAATTCGAGGTTCTGAGGCGATTAGAGAGGTTTAATTATTTTTACGCCCTTCGCCGAAACCAGGAACGAAATATGTGAAAATCCGTCGAGGGAGATAACGACTGGTCGAATTACTCGTTCCGTCGAAAACGTCTATATTTACCGAGGAACGAGTGGAGCAGGTCATCAAGTTTATCTTGGAACGAGATCGCCGATTCTCACCTTTTTCCGCGGTTTAAGAAAAAAATAACCGCCGAAAGCGCATTTAGGTTTGTTATTTCCAATAATGAACCTTTGGAATCGAAAAATTAAAAAAACCGGTGTGGCACATAGCTTCATCGTATCCATAACCCAATTGTATAGATGATCCGATGCATAGTAGTTAATCTCAGAATAATAATCTCTAAGTACCTCGCACTACTCTCATAGGGGACCACATATATGTGTAGCCGCCCCCAGATAGTCTAGACCTATCCCAAGTAGGGATCGTCATGCCAAGCACCCTGGAAGAAGAGTGTGAGGACCCTGGGTTCTCCCTAGATACTTCTTCAATCGTCAGTCGGGTTCAGGACGAGCCAGTGAACTGACCGCAAAGGGAGTTTCGGCGGTCTAGAGCAATGTAATCGATTTATAATCCGTTTTGAACCAAGTTATTGTAGAATACTGTTGTTTCTTTATACGCGAGTGATTTATGATCCTGACAACCAACTGGAAGAAGAGGAAATACCGGAGAATGGAATAAGAGTTATCCCATCTCCATCATATGAATGAATGATATTTTTATTTATCTCTGACATGTCGGTAGGTACATAGTAGTAAGTACACGGTGTAAGTCAACAATATTCTTCAAATATATTATAATTTATGGCTGTAAGCAACAATCGTCATTGTAAATTAACTAATAACAACCACCAGGTACGGGATCAACAACAAAACTCGCTTAAGACTGTGAAAGACAAAGTGATACAGGAACTTATGTGATTGGATCTATTACAGGAACAATGCGTGTGCGGAGCACCGCCGCACCGGCAGAGGTGTCTCAGCCGGCCAGGACCCACCCACCATGGCGGCTCCCGGTGCCACCTATCCAATACTGAAGAGGAGGCCCTCATGAACATGAACGGCCTACCATAGAGGCAGACCACTCATCTCAATTAAGCCCCCAGGCCGGCCAAGAACCCCGGGCCATCGCCCGAAACACGCAGCACAACACTCACATACACACACACACACACACACACACACCTACACTCACAAACATTCCCTTATCACAGTCATAGTAGTATAACATCACAGTCAGATTAAGATAACTAGTTTATAACTAGATAAACTACAAATGATTAAAATCCTTGCAAGCAAGAGTACTCGGTATATTCCTCTGCTGCATAAACTGATAACAGTAGGCATAATAAGATAATGAATAGATATAAATATATGGGTCATTTTCCTAGAAAGGGACAATCGGTATCCCAAGATTTCAAAAAACTTAAAGTCCGACTCAAGTTCTGCCAAAAATCAGGGATTAACCTCACACCATACTGATTGAATTTCGACGAAAGAACACACAGTGGGACGCTTAATTAATAATTTAAAAATTAAAGAAGAAAACCTATCGAAAGAAACCTATTGGCGTGGTTTCCGCGTAAAGGAAAATACTCGGAGAACCCCATCTCCACGAGGAGCGAGAACTGGGATTTATTCCAAAAATTGAACCAGGGCGGGACGCAGGTGTAGAAAAGGGTTAAACCAACGTGGAACACGGTTTTTCTGATAGCAACCTAGAAACCTCCGAAATTAACCAAGTAATCTCAATTTATCGGTTTTTCGAGCCAAAACTTGGTACCAGGGGATTTTTACGGTTGCTGAATACAGTTTTGAGTTCGAAAAATGTAGAGTTTTTAAATTGCAACGGAAAATTCAAATTATATCGTTAACAACTTGAATAAAGTCTTTCATCTATCCAAAAGTCTTTTATCTGCCACCATCACCGGCAGATGAAAGACACAAGTTCCCGGGTGGCACTTAGGTTTTTCAGCTTTTCCCGCGTTCTGGTGCTGTTCTGCTGAAGGGTAACCATATCGCTGGAACCAGCTCGGTAGAAATAAGAACTAGAGACCAAAAAGAAAAAATATTTTCGATTTCTTACCGTTTCACAGAGGGCAGATGAAAGACAGACGGTGACTGTGACACCACGTTTTTGCAACTGAAACCACTTGTGCACGCCTCCACATAGAAGAAATACGATTCCCGCCGCTTTCTTTGATAAAAAGTATAAAAAGTAAAACCGCGGGAAACGATAATAAGCCGCCAAAATACGAAAACACAAAAAAGGCAGATTAAAGACAGAAACCTCCGGACAAGCACATTTTATCCTCCTACTCGCTTTATTTGCTTCTGAAAAAATCTGCAAACCCATTTTGCTTCCTCACTACCGAAGGGAAGCTTTGTATTCTTGAAAGAAGTGAAAAAAAAAAGTCCTCCAAAATCAAAATTTCCACTTGCTTTTTGCATTTTAGAGCTTTCTGAACAATTTTGGTTCCGTGTCTGTCTGTCTGTCGGTCTGTCTGTGGTCAATCCTTGTCCCGGGCAAAACTATACTAACCTGTGGTCCGATTTTGATGAAATTTTCAGGGATTGTGCGGGTTAGGTCCTAGACGGTCCCCTATAAATTTCAGCACCTTCGGACCAATAGGAGCGAGTGCGCATGCGCAAACGTGAATTTCCTGGAACCTCGGTTTCTAATGAACCGATTTTGCTCAAATTTGGAGGTTAGTTAGGGACTAACTTCTAAGAGACACCCTATAAGTTTCAATCAAATTGGTTAAGCAATAGCCGCAGCGCATGCGCGAACTTGTAGATAATTTTTTCGCCAACTGATTCTATACGTCCATGTTACAATGAGTGAGGAAGCTATACTGCCCACCCAACTTGGCAGACGTTTTTTCATATCTAGGGTTATGCAATAAAGAATCACTACATATTCAGGCTGCTGCTTTCATAGGTGATTCACAGTGTTCAAGCAAAGTTGACTACCTAGGGGTCCGGACATGGCAGATTACTGGACATTTAGCAGTTTAAACTTTAATTTCTATATTTTAGCGTGAATAAGTGCATATTTTATTGTTTGCCCGAAGTAGAACAAAGTTGATAGTTCATGGAGAATTTTTTTGAAACGCCTAAATCATAAATGGGCATTCGGAATCTTCTCTGGACAACGATTGGTCCTTTCTGGGAAAATGACCCTTATACATATACAATTTGGATAATAAATTACTTATGAAGCGATTCGCCAAAATCAAATTACGGCAAATATACGGCAACCTGTATGGGTATCCCTGAATATTTCATCGGATTCGGGAGGAAAATGTAGGAGTTATGGCTGTCACAAGGATTTTACATTTGCGCTTGTGCTGAGGCTACTATTAATCAGGGGATGATGATTTTCGTTGGGGACCGTCTACTCGCCAATCTTTACAATCCCTGAAAATTTAATCGAAATCCTAAAATTTCTTCTTATAGTTTTGCCCGTTGATAAACCAATTGAACCTCAACCCCATCCTCCTTCAATAATCTCAACAAAATCAAGTATTTGTGATGTATGATATGACTAATTCAACATTTCTTTGAACTTAAAAAAAATTCCAAAATAAAAACAACTCCTCAAGACATTTGCCTCTTCTTGACAAAGACAAAAAAAAAATCCATCGCTCTTCATGAAAATTTTATAATGATGAAATTGTAAGCTATTCATGCAACAGTGATGGGGTGGGGGGGGGGGGGGTCGTCAAGCGAGGTCCAGCAGGGGTGGCAGGGCTGGCCAGACAAGAGATTTTACGTGGGTGGTCGTTGAGCTTATAAAACGAGAAGGCACAGTCACACAGCCAGGACTTGTGGCCGACATCAAAGTCAATGGAGTGTGGGATAGGGAGGCTGAGGCAGATTCCTATTCCACCAGTGACTGAGATACAGCAACGAGGGAGACGGCAAGGGCCAAACATCCCAAGTACTTCACGGCTGCTGAAGACCTCTATGGCTCGTTTTCGCCACTACTTCTTGCGAAGGACTCCATCACCAGGAATTCGAAGCATTTTGCAGGAGGCTGGTGGATGGCTTGGCGGAGAAACGGAACAAACCAAGGGGTGGCAGACGACAAGCTTCAAAGCATCTGAGGTCTTTTGGTTGGTGATAGAAGACCAGCTACCCCATCATCAGCTCTGGTACCCTGATCTCCATCATACGGGGGATAGAAGCTTGATGGTTGGCCTCACCTTCAATGAAGTGACTGTTGTCGTCGTCATCTTCCTGCTGATTACCACCTCGCTTTTGGCTTGGCAGCTTGTTGCTGTTATTTGCTATTAAAACTTTAAAAAATAAAGCATCCCGGAAGTGGTTTGGGAAACGTTTTACTGGCCAGACACCGTAATATTCAATTTACTCTTCAACTTGATGATATTACATCAATAAGAGCTACTACCAACGTTCTATTCAAGGCAGTCCTGCTTATGAGAAGTAGACAGTGTCGAAGGAATTACCATAAAAATACTTCACTCAATAAATAATGGTAATTTTCAAGATGTAAATTAGTACGATTATTCACGCTTTTCGAATCAACAACACGATTGTAAGAAATTAAGTAATTATCTTTTCAAGTTGGTTTATTTCCCGAAAAGCAAGCGTGTTTAAAATTGATAGGATCAGCTATTTATTTCCGTTATTTTGGCTCCTAGAAAAATTTAAAACGGTGACCCCCAAACGTTTTAACGAAAAGTTCGAATATCAAACTTTTGCGGGTCAAAAATGCTCGATCAACTCAGTCTTTTTCCAATGGGAATCTCCAGTTTTTATTGCAGGTTCGGATTCTACGCAAAATTTCATGAACGTTTGGCACCTACTGCATCAGCCCCCGTCAGTTACCAACCACGTTAACACTAATAACGTCAGGTTCGTTAACAATAATTATTCTATTCCTATAACTAGCGGAACTAACCCCTTACATTTATTACTAGATAACCGGCGTTTTACTAGTTATGAATATGAATTATATTGGTTTACCGAAGACTTACGTGGAGAACGGTTATTCAAATCCATCGTGGGCGATTGTGCAAATGAGCGTCGTGGGAGGAGACGTCGATCATGCGATTGAGATTGCGAGAGAATCAAAATTCAATTCATCATAAAAGGCATTCAATGAACGAGGGAGTCCAATATTAAGTCATTATCGAACCCATTCAAGTCACACTGACAACGTGTGTATTATCGTTTAATGATTAACAGGAGGTTTCCATAATTTTTCCAACCGTCACGGTTGATAACCCATCGTCACGTCACGACTCAAGACAGGGTTACCTTGTTTATTTCAACAACATGCGAACATTTGTCTCGAAATAAAAACTTAACACTTTTTTGTGTGGAAAAAATTGCGTAAAATGAATTAATATTGAAAGACCTGATTAAAGAACCGTAGGTCTACCGACAATAGTTTTTAACATGGAACATGTTTTAGCCCTAGAGTAACTACCCAAAAAACGTTACGCTGGGAGGGTGACGGTGGAGTGTCACGTAGGCTTTTCCAAGAGCTGAGTTTTTCACTGCATTTTGGATATGTTGCTTGTATACTACTAAGTAGATAGAAAAAAGTTGTTATAGGACTTTTAGCGAATTTTCAAGAAAAATGAAGCTATTGCTGTGGCCTCAAAATTTTTAGAATGGGATTTTTCGAAAAAATGGTTTTGTGATTATTACCTGCACAATCATAGTAATATATGGTGTATTTCAGTTTAAGCTGAATCAGGCAATGCGCAAAGTGATGGAGTGGATGGAAGCACACACACTGTCACTGGCGATCCAAAAAACGGAAATTGTACTGCTAACCACAGCGCGAATTGAGAGAACTATACCTATGAATGTGGATGGGCAGGAAATCATCACCTCTCCAGCCATTCGCTACCTTGGTGTGATGGTGGCTAGAAGGTTTCTGGGAAACTACTATAAAGCATTACGAATCTTCAAATTCGTCTAATTGTGAAAAAATAACACGAAAAATGTAAAGTTTCTATTTCGGTCGATTTTCACGTACAATCAACCCGTTGGTTGGGAAATGGGACTTTCGCAAATTTCGTCGCATAGAAAGCGTTCGATACTCGTTGGAAAGCTCTTGATTTATGTGATTTGTGGTCCGAAGATACCTTACTGCTGTCTCAATGACTTCGTGCATCGTCAGTAAGGTGGGTGTGAGATGTCCATTGAAGACTACCATCTCTGTTTTGTGAACAGCTAAGTACAAACCATTCCATCCACCTAGTCACCAACCAACCTAGGGAATCACAAGGGCAATGGGACACGTGTTTTCAAAGAGGAAACACATCTATCCAGCTATCTATCTTAGTTGTGGGTCGATATTCGTATTCTGCTGTCTCCTCGACAAGCAGTAGCATAACAGATCTTTGGCGAATGACTGTCTCGAGAAGGAGCTGTGATCCATTCGTATCTCCAGATCTACATCCTCACGTGAAACTGCTGTTGTGCAACACATCTCTGAGAAGATCGGACGTGTCTTCCGCGTGAAATGCTTTTAATAAACCGGGGCAGCGGGTTTTTTTCCTCGCGTCGCAACTCGATTTTTCACTCGATTTTTATCGCGGAGGCAGCAGGTAGGTGCACTATAACTGGACGACCTTGTCGCTCACTTTGAAGTTTGAACGAAATAATTTATTTAAAAAAAATGCCGAGTGAAATCCGAGTACTTCTGATGCGTTGGGTGATATGCCGGTGGTTTTCCGCTTCGTCGAGATTAAAAGTGTGGTCTAGCCTCCCACCTGTTGCTTCATAATTTCCAATTCTAACGTCGAGGTGTGATGTTAGCCACCTCTGAAAAACCGCAAATAAGACCACAAAACGAGGCGTCCGTTGTTGAAGACGCACCATGATTTGACGTGCAGCAGCCATTTCTCTCGACTACCTCACCACGCAATTCCGTATCGAAGAGTGCGTGATAATTGAAAACTCGGCAGAAAACATCCTGTTAAGAGCATCAACTGCTTTCATAATTGGCCATGTTTATTAGGCAGAAAAATATATTTTGATCAGAAATTTCACTCTAATTTCAAAAAATGATGTTTGACATGGATATGTCTTAGTTCTGGGGGTCATTCCAAAATTTTCGACACACAAACAATGCAACGTTTTTTTTCTGATGCTGTTGAACGTAGGAAGCTGAAATTTGAGAGGCAGGGTCAATCGATACATACTTCTATACATCATCAAAGTTGATGATCACTGATCAGCTGAGTGAGCTCCAAGGCCATTTCCTCTCCTGTTGAACGCAGGAACTAACTTCCTCATTTTCCACCCCACAAAAATCGTTCACCACTCATTGGAAAGCTCTCAATTTATTAAACATGGTACATGGTCCCTAATATGAATGTACCTGTACGGAAAGCTGAATTATGCGCATGTTTACTAACATAACATGTTAGTAACATAGTATTGTTTGGATCATATTATGATCGTGAGTAACAGATGAGATGTCAACATGATCGTGAGAGGAAAATAGGTATCGTCATCCAACAGATCCCTTTGAAGCGTTACGGAGGCAGGGTCAATAGAGAATGCTGAAGGCGCCTGAGTGGTCACTGATCAGCTGAGTGAGCTCCAAGGCCATTTCCTCTCCTGTTGAACATATATATCTTCAACATATCCATGTACAGATGTATCTGCATGCAGTGTAGATACTCGTCATTACTTTCTTTAATTTATTAAAAACATCTTCTTTTCTCGAATTTATGCCGTTTTTTTCAATATTCTTTATAGTATAACTTATAATATACTTATTAGTATACTTATAGTATAACTTATCAACAATATTACTTTGAAAATATGAACAGGTATTCAAAACTAAGATACATCACTGAGTTTTGTTGATTGTGGTGGATGTTTCACTTCACTGCTACACAAGTAAGCTAGGTCAAGTGGTTTGGTACGCTTCAATCTTCTGATGATATCACTTGAATCAAGGAGTTGGACAGCTTCCTCGTTGATGTGACATTTTAGCCGCTGTAGGTGTCTCACAGCTTGTCGCTTTATAACATCGTTTATTGTTTCGATCCGAAGCTCATAAAGGAGACGTTCGTTTCGAAAGTACCATGGTGCATTGACAACCGTTCTTAGCACATTGTTCTTTGGATGATGTCTCGATTGGACTGAGCCGTACAGCCCCAAAGCTGAGCTCCATGAGTCCAGGCTGGTTAAGGACTTAGTTGTATAATGTAAGCTTGTTCTGGATTGACAACTTCGACCGTTTTCCCATTAGCCAATGCATTTTTATGAATTTTAGAAGTTCTTCCTTCTTTTTTTTGACATGGGCATTCCATCTACGTTTGGCGTCTAGTGTCATGCCTAGGTATTTGGCTTCATTAGCATTCGGAATAACTTTTCCCATGTGTACCGAAGTATAATCGATTCTCTTGTTAGTTTAATCAATATGTACCAACTTAGTTTTTTATTATTTTGATTCTCCATTTCGCTGTCCACTTTTGTATGCTGGATATTGATTGATTTAACTTGGTGGATTCAGTGTTACATTCAAGGTGGCTGTGGTGTTCATTTAAATTTCTGGGAGATCACTGGTATAAAGGAATTACAAGAGCGGTCCAAGAAAACTCCCTTGTGGGACTCCTGCACTGATTACCTTTGGCTCTGAGTAGGCGTCTTCTTGCTTTATTCAGAAGTAGCGATTAGTGAGATAAGACTGAAGCAGCTCAGCATACATTATTGGTAGATTTTTGCGCAGCTTGTAGTTGAGTCCTTCATGCCAAACTTTGTCAAACGCCTGAGCGACGTCAAGGAAGACGGCTGAGCAAGACTGAGAGAGCACCCACCAACTCATACTCCCTATCCGGTTCTGTTTCAGCTAGCACAAGTCATAACTTTTAAAATAAATAGCATCAGGCTCTCAACAATAACGAAAACAATAGTTTAAAAAAAAATTTAAGCGTACAAATAGGCAACAGGCAACAATAAAATTTTGGAAACAAAACTGAAACAGGACCGGATAGAGTATGAGTTGGTGGTGCTCTCTCCTCATATATAACTGCTTTTGAGCCCTGTTGAAGGAAATACATTTTCCGAAAGCCAGGCGATAACAGCGTTTTTCGTGATGACCCCATTCCCGATATTTGACGAAATATAAGACGTCCATCGTCAAGCTCAGTGACCAAAATTCGATTTCGAATTACGTCATGACTGAGTGAAAACACTGCTGATGGAATTTAAAAAATGTGTATTGAAATCTTGCAAATCTCGAACCCTTGCGAAATATTTTTACGTTGTTAATAGAGGTTGTTATTATCGTTTCCTTGACTCCTTCATCTAAATGGAATAATTTGAAGCCAAAAACTCTATGCAACGGGAGAAGAGGAATAGGAATAACCTGAGATCCCATTTTGGTAAAAATATTCGATAAGAGGTGTTTGCCTCTTAAGAGACGATATAAACTTTCAATAATCTATCTGATCGTTAGAATCATCGACTTTACTGTGATAAGTAACGAAGTTACTTTAATCTTCTCTATTCTTACGGTGATGGCGTTTCGGTAGCGATGACGATTCAAGTATTTAAATTCATTAATTGGTAGTTAATTTAGTGCGATTTGAAGAGTGATGTTGAAGTTGAAGGTTATCGGCCCCATATAACTGCATCCCCGACTCAGCAACACCGTCTTCACACGCAAACGTACCAAACTTCCAAAAACATCAATTTCTCACGACGTAAACTTTACATTTTAGGTGTAATTTAATTTAGGGTTTCAAAACGTTTCATAGCTTATGCAAGAATCATTGCCAAGGGAGCCGTTTTGGTAGGTTTGTTGGTTTATTTGGATCGCAACGAGGAACATTTTGCTCATTTTGGAGGAGGAAAACGAGGAACATTTTGATACAGAAAAGTTGCTCGTCGTAATTTCATCAGTAAAAAGAAGAATAATAAGTTTGTAACGGAGGGGAACTCAGGTCTGACGCCAAGTTGGGAGAGAAAAGACAGTCGAACGCGATTGGAGGCCCCAGAGGTTATCTGAGGGGAGTTTTCACGGTCGGGTGGAGGGTCTATTTGTCTGTAGGTGGAACCGATATATGTACTACAAGAGACATACATTGGCTGCAAGAAACGACCCGGCCTCACTCCACCACTCACTCGGAGACTCTGGCAGACATAAAATATCCTCTGGGGGTTAAGGAAGAAGAATTGGAGTCCTTGGAGGAGGTATTGCATCGAGGGCTCACATAATTATCTGCGACTGTCAACTCAAATGCACGTCTCATCCGTTGCACCAACTGAATCTTGTGATGAACATTGGACGTAAGATACCGCAATAATTATAATCTACGACACATCAGCACGGAAGGCTTCACACCAGACACAACAACACTCGTCAAGAGCGTGGATTTTTGTCAAATTTGACTGATTAAAACCTCCTTTTTGTATTGATGTAATTATATCTCGTAATCTAAGTAGATCTTGATGTAACCATATGTACGAGGAGTATCCAGAACAAAAAGGTTTTTTTAATTGGTAATTTATTCAGAATTCAGACGAATTTACTGTGTTTCTACAAAGTTTCCATGGCGATCGGTACACTTTTAACCCTTAACTTGGCAAAGAAAATGCAAATCGATCAATCGCTCCAATATATTTTAAATTGGTGACAAATACGCTAACAAGCGGAAAATGCTTTTAAAGAAACATCATGTCCTTAGGCCATTGCAATAGTAAATTTTACAGGTGTAGCTTCAAAGTTACATTGCCAAGATATCGATAGATCGGGCCATTATATGGATGTTGCTTAAAGATACCGATGCTCATGATGCATTTAACCAGAAACTTCATCAAACTAGATATTAAGATAAATTCGGTTAAAATAACATTTCCGCCCAAATCAACAAGGAATTGAGGTAATTTCGCGAGATTTGTCTCCGAATATCCGAATTTAAACAGTCATAACAAGCTCATTCGAGAAGTTTCCTCCCAAATGAACAAGAAATTAAGGTAATTTTGCAAGAGTTGACTTCAAACATCAAAAAATGTACCGTCATAACGTTTTGGGATTTTTTTTTTTTTTCATAGACATGAGAAGATTGATGTTGCTTTAAGGCTACAAGGCCAAGTTAAGGGTTCAAAACGGGACAATAGCTTCTCTTCAAAGGACTGCGTCCTCACATGTCGCAGGTAAGAGCCAACAGCGGTGTTCTTCAGTTGGTCGACTTTTTAGAATTTTTCGCCCCCCCCCCCCCCAAAACCCTTTCAATTTCGGGAAGAGGTGGTAATCGGATAGCACAAGGTCCTGAAAATACGGGGGATGAGGGAAAACTTCCCACTTGAATTTTGCAAGGCATTCCTGGGTCTGACGGGTAGAGTGGGGACGCGGATTGTCAAGCATAAGCAGCACGCGATTTGAAAGCCTGCGCGGCCGTTTTCGCTTTATTGCTGCCCTCAAGCTCTCCAAAACTCCGCAGTATCTAGCGGAATTTACAGTGAAACCTTTTCACGATAATGGCATACTCATAATGTGAGTTCACGATGAATTTCAGCTGAAGATAACCCTTTTGAAAAATCGGATCACAGAACGGATTTAAATTTTGGACGCGGCAGCCTCCGAGTCCTCCATGTTCACTATACACTTTCCAGGCGCTATAGCAGGTTACGACAAAATCCAGTGTAACCACAACACATCAACTGAAAATCCTAGAAGTTTCTAATTTCCCCGTTGACTAGGGGTGGGCCAAACAATTCAGGAAAGTTTTTTTCTGGATGCTCCTCGTATATTGGATTACTTAATAATACTAATATATTATAAAACATAACTGATGACGTAATTGAAATAGTGAATTGTACAGGCCCTGAAGACCATCATTACGATCGATTCAAATAAGATTGATGTAGGAGGGTCGAAAACCAGAACAATGCTTGTAAAAATTCCTTCAATACATCGGATTTATCGGTATATTTTCCTTCCGATACATCGGACTTATTTATACACCGTTGGCGATGTATCAATTATTCGATACATCGATATTTCCCTTTCATTTGCCATGCTTAGCTGCCACTGTTGACCTTAGACCACGAGTTCAAGGTCAAGGAATCTGCGATGTAAGCTACCTCACACTCAACACCCAGCAGCCAAGGCAGTTTTCAGGTAATATCTACATCTGGTCTTCATGTTAGCCTCTTAGGGCCGGTTTATCAGTCACATTTTACCCCCCGGTAAAGCAGATTTATCCGACGGCCGTCGGGTAACTCAATCGTACGCGTTTATCAGTCCCCAGATAGCCGTTACCCGTAGTTTAAAGTTAACTGGTCGTCCGAGGACCGGATAAAAAGTTACCGGAGGGTAACTCGATTTATACAAGGCTTTTTAACCTCAAAGAGTCAGTTCTCGTGTTTTTGTTTCCCAGAACGTGTGTTTTTTTCAAATTGCGTGGTTGATTGCTAGTGAATTATGCTACAATCGAAAATGGATGTGTGGGGCTCTTTTTCAGACAGCAGCGACGAAGATGTGTGTTTATGGTCGAATTCCTGCAGTGGGGAAGAAGGCAGCAACATAGATCGCGGATTGAACATTTGGAGAAGTGGGACGATTGCGATTTGATGTTGTCTGTCGGTGACTTTAGAGGCGTCAGTAAAAGCTCTGCCTGTAAAATTGTCAAGCAGGTGTCCCTGGGAACTGCCAGGCGATCCGCCCAATTTATCAGAATACCAGCAACCGAGGAAGTATTATTTCAATCTCGGATGGAATTTTATTTAAAAAACAAAAAAGCCAGGCTTCCTGGAGCTATAGGTTCTATGGACTGCACGCATGTGAAAATTCAGTCGCCAGGAGGGCCACAAGCCGAAAATTTTCGAAATAGAAAATGGTACCTACTTCTCTATTAACGTACAAACTATTTCATCTACAAATTTGAAAATTATGGACATAGTGGCTCGGTGGACGGGATCTTGTCATGACCAGACAATTTTCAACAAACAACAATAGGTTCTGCCATGCCAAGTAGGAAATAGGTAACAAGATCGAGAAAAGAAACACCAAAACAAAGCACATTGCTTCATCCTCTTCTAATTTCTTCTTTTTTCTTATGCAAAACACACTGCGAAAACGATTTTTTTATGTGGAGGAAGCTAGATTCCATTGCATGGAAGAAGTATTATAATCAATTATTCGGCCTAACAGACAGTTAATTTTACCAGCCAGTTAATATTTACCAGTGATAAACAGCACCTTTATAGTATCCATAATTTATCCCATCGTTAAAGTTAACAGTGGGATAACATAAACCTCCGTTAACTTTGGTGACTGATAAACCGACCCTTAGACACCACGATCTCCATTTCAACTCCAGTTAAATCCAATTATAATACAAAGGGCTACCATAAAGGTATCAGAGAATGCAATGCAAATGGAATTCGAACTTATTGATCGTGAAATGAGAAGATGGAGGACTCAGAATGTTGCAATTGCAATGACTTACGTCCGTACAAGTACAAATAATCGCCATGTTAAACAAACTGCTCCAACTTCAAATTCCATGTAATTTCACGAATTAATGGGTAATAACTCGGTATCCCAGTGATTCAAGTTATGCCCTTGGGGGGCCCAGGAGGCTTTGCTCGTTTATGACTGACACGTTTTGAATTGCTTCCGCCCCAAACGATTTTACGAGATCGTTCGATCAAATACCTCTTGTGCGAATAGTAATTTGCGCCAGGGCGTGGGATATAGACGAAAACTACGTACGCTAGAGAGGCAACTCCCATGGCGAACTCAATTCCCGTCGAGGCGCGGATCCGATGGCTACTGCTAACGCCTGGAGGCCTCAACTCAACCCAATCCTTGTGAGACCTGGCGAGAATTATGGGAGAGTCAGACACCGTCTCACAAGTCCCCTCTCGGGAAGGCGTTTAATAATTCCTCAAGCGTGCTCGCTTCCCCGCAGTTACTGCTACCGGTTTCCGAGCAGATCGATCGGCGCCCTAGAGAGACGTCCGATCTAATTCCGAGAGCTATCGCGTTTGAGTTGACTTTTTTAGGCTCGTCAATATCGGTCGGGAGTGCCTCGTCCAAGGTGAAGACCCTCATGAGCTGCATGGATGAAGTCATGAGCCTTTTTCTCCGAGTTTCCTTCAAGTTACGTCATCACTCACATAATGGAATAGTGACAGGTGCACCACTACATTCTCTTCAAGATTGTCATTGATTTCCTTTAATTTCTCAAGCCAACCCATGAACATCTATCTCCTACACTTTGAAGGATAGATATTCCTTTCTACATTCAAGTTTCAGAAAATAACTCATTTTAAACAAAAAGCCAGAGATTCTTTTTACGATTTTCCCGTTTTCTCCATCGCCTAAGAATGAAATAGAGCCTTAACTCAACATTCAAAGTACAATTCAAAAATAAGAATTGTTGCCGATGGGGCTCGAGCCGCCAGTGGTTCATGAAGGTACAATGGTAATGAAATCTGAGGGTCACCTCAGACCCACGGATCGTTAATGTTATGATCAAAGATCAGACCAATCAACACAGAATGTGGTTTTATAATCATAGATAACTCGGTTTCATTAGGTCATCAAATATTTTATATAAAATCGTCTATTTGGAGAAGCAAATTTTGCTCGGCCAGCTGATCAGGGAGGAGCTCATTACGTTATTCAGATTCAGCAGTCTTAACCCTTTCAACGCCACACTCAAATCGCGCTCTCAAGTACAGGACAAGGAATTTGCATTAACAAATTTGATGGTGGTGTTTTTTTTTCTTCCGAGGATATTTCTTTTCTATTAGAATAGAAAAATGTAGTTTTTGTATTCTTTGAGAAAATGAATTCTTATGATTTGGGGGATGATTAAGGCTCTCATTCTCCAATTTGCTCCTTGTTTTCGAATCTATTTTCCACTTTGTTGGGTTCATTTCCATGAAAACGAACGTGTTAACCTATTTCAAGCCAAGGGTAGAAATAACTGAATAATGAGGGGAGAAGGATGAACTGTTGTACAGAATGCCAGCCGAAATAAAGCATCATTTGCTCCCTAATCGAGAGCAAAAATACTCGATATTTTGTGAAATTTACTTCTTAATGAGATTTGAGAGGCCTCAGTTTTCCAAATCGACATGATTTATCCAGTTCATTGTTTTGGTAGGATGTAAAAGTCTATTTATGAACCAGAATCTATTTCAACTCCTGTCTCAGAAAGCTCACTCGTCCAGAATCGAATTTGAGCCACCCTACTCATGCCTTCGGCCAAGAGGCCTCCATTTAAAATAATTTCCGAAATTGCATTGAGCTCCCGAACAATTTGATACAGAAAACATTTATAGTTTAAAATACATGCATTTCAGGGGAGATCCCATTGGATGAGGAGTAAAACTTCAATAGTTTTTGATGATTTCGAATTGAAAATGATGGGTAATTGGGCTCTTTACGATTTACAATTGAAGAGTCCAGGGAAAGATGAAGCTAACTGTATTCCCTGTATGGGTGATATCCGTGAGACTCAATTTAACCTACCTTAGGTTATCAAACCTAACCTTCTCAGCTTACCCGATCAGCTGGTCGTGAAAGGGCGCCATTTTGACTCGCTGTCAACAAAGTCATTATGTTTACATACCAAATAGGTCCTATTTCTTGGTATGCAAACGGAATGATAGTGGTAGGTATATTCATTATTTTCTTCTTTCTATTCTTTTAAAGCAATTATGTAATCGTAAGTAGCGATCAGATTGCAAACAGCTGATACAGACACTGAGGGGTCTTGACACAAAGAACAGGGAGATGACAGGTGTCAACTGTCATGCTAACAAGCAAACCAGGCTGACACAAACATTAGTGTCAATTAAAAACTCTCGAAATAAGTTTTTCAGAATGAAAATTTGAATATTTATTCGTCACATTGAACAAACGTATTACTACTTGGATACCTATTTACATGGAGAACTGGAGACAAGTGCCTATTTACATCCTTTTCTGACCCTACATTGTGATATGAAACCTTCCTACCTTTTGATGATTTTGATCGTATTCACCTTTAGAAAGTACCTAGTGAACACCAGAAACCCAGATTTTCCAGCGTTCTTACTGCATTTTTTTGGGTCTCAAACATAACAACTACCGATTTTGCAGTGGCTCTCTGTTTCCTTGTTCATCGTTTGTCCAACAACATATAACTCTGGATAGTTTAGAGGAGGTGTTTTGTTTCTACCTGTCACGGACGTACAGACTTTCACAAACAAGGAAGTACAGATCAAACCTACTACGATAGATATAGTGATATACGAACTTACAGACAACTAACTGCTAAAGACGGTATTTTTCAAAGGTAAATGTCATAAATGTTGCACCTACGAACTTCTTTTCTTGAAACCTCAAATTGTACCTACTTATGTGAACTAATATTCTGTTTATTGTAGATCTGTAGTTAGGTGTGTTGATAGATAACAGATACCTACTCACATAGAGTACCAGAGACAAGTGCCTATTTACATCCCAATCTGACCTTAGATTGCAATATAAAACGTTCCTACCTACTGATGGTTGATCGTATTCGCCTTTAGAAAGTACCTAGTGAACACCACAAACCTAGATTTTCCAGAGTTCTCAATGTATTTTTTTGGGTCTCATCTAAGTAATAACTACCGATTATTCAGTAGCTACCTATCTACTCAGTAGATTCTACTGGTTCATTAGTTGTCCAACAACATATCTTTAGATAATTTAGACCAAGTGTTTTGTTTCTACCTACCACGCACATACAGACTTTCACAAACAGGGAAGTAGTACAGATCAATCGTACTACGATTGATGCACGAACTTATAGACGCAACAACTAAATGCAGATATCCATAATGAACTACATCCCTACCATTATTAGAAAAGAAGGTATTTTTCATAGGTAAACTTCATAACTATTGTAACTTCTTTCCTTGAAACCCTAAATGGTACTTACTTACGTGAGCTGACTCCCATCGTCTGTTTATTGTAGATCTGTAGTTAGGTGTGTTGATATAATGCAATAATGTACAACATTCAATGAAAAACACGGAATTTATTCAGAAATTTCATTGTACATTGAAACAATATACAATTCGCACAGAATTAACAATAGGTAGTACCTACACCATGAACTTGATGTGAAGATTAAAGAATTTTCGTGAAGAGCATTGGTTTCGAGAGGTGAACAACATGATATTTCCCGGGGAAACAAACAAATACCTAACTGATGAAAAAGAAAACTTGTACAAATGAAAGCTGAAATTGAGAACCACAACTCGGGATACGAGAGACGAACGACAGCACAAAACACAAGTGGAACTAGACACTGGTTTTGAGAGGTGAAAAACGTGATATTTCCCGGGGAAACAAACTGATGTACTGATGAAAAAATAAAACTGTTGTACAAATGAAAGCACAACCTCAACACACACGATACGGGAGTCGAACGACAACACAAGTGGAACTAGATAATTTGAAGCTGGTTATAAAAGTGTCAGTTCATCGAAAATCATGGTTGTTAGGAATGCTGGGAAGCAGCGACGCCAAAAGGCTGATATCCTTCTTTTTTCGGAAAGTTCTCTTGTCTTTCCACACTGTTTCTAATCACTTTTGGCAAACCAAAAAATTAAATACCGATTCCGGGACGAGAAGAGCAACTAATAACCACACAGATTGGCATGATGAAAAACCTTCTTTGTTTACAAGGGAGTCGACATGGCCGCCTTTCAGCGAGATTAGTCGTCTTCTTCTTCTTCTTCATCTTCTTCTTCCTACATCCATCTGTGTGACGTCACACGGATAAAACGAATTGAGTTAAGGGTAGCTCTTGAGGAGTAGAGTTAAGGGGTCAACTGACCCAAGGGAGGAAGGGGGCCCATCACAGCCAAAAACCATTTGAATTTGCGGCATACAGCGAATAAAGGGCCTATTCCTCCGATACAGAGGTAGAATTGGCTAAGTGGAAAATAAGTTGTTAACCCCTTCATTCCCTGGACTGTCCAGTCTTGATAGTGTAGTAGGTCCAATATTTTATAAACTAAATTTTTCCTCGACTTATACCGTACAATCCGAGCTTAGTCTACCTACTCTACGAATAACCCGTTTAAATTCTTCAGGGCCTTTCAAACATGAATAAGAAAACCCCAACTAACATTCAACCTCGATAGTACGTAATTTGTTCCCGTAGCTAAAATCAAAATAAAGTTGACGAACATACTGTTGGAAATAATTACTTCAGTTAGCGAATTACCTACTTCAACCTGCGGTTTCACTTTTCTCAATTTACCTTTAATTAGAAGCTGATGCTGTTAAGTAGTTTCAACGTGAGATCACAGTACTAATGACTAGATTTCCCCAGTTAGAGACTGTAATTACCTTCCAATCTTTGTAACCAGTACGATGTGATGTCATGATTCGAGAGAAAATAACAGGTGTCGGAGTTAGGTACTTCATAAACCCTTCGTAGCCTTCAAAACAAAGAGTTTCAGAATGAATCGTGAGGTAGTAGTTTTGATGGGCAATTAGCCACGAAAGTACAGTTAAAGTACCTACTTTTTGTGACAACGATCAAACAATATAATTGTGATGACTTGAATTTGGCGTTAGTGATGCGTCACTACTGACAGAACCAAACTTGTTCAGAAAGCGGCAAAAGTTGGACGATCCAATCGCGTACAATCCTCCCTCCAATCGATTACGCGCCTTCCCTGTATTTGATAGTGAAGAAGCACAGAAATCCTGGCCATGCAGTAACAATGAGCAACGTATTGCAGTCTATGTTTTTAAAACCAACCGAGCACTAGTTTGCTCAAACTATCAGCAGTTCATAAGACTTTTTGACTTGAGAATTGTGTGAGGTCGAGCCTAATAACGATTTCATGAATGTTTCTTACTCTTGGGTTCGCGGGAAAGTTTCAGGGCAGCCATAGATTCAGGGAGTACCTCACCTAGTCCAAGTTGCCCTTTCGTAGGGCTGAGGACGAACGTCTGTGCAGAACTGTCCTTGGAGGCGTGACTTGAGGCCCTAGCATGGCGACCCTTTTTACCTTGGAAGACGAAGGGGATGCGATTCCCTTCAGAAAGAGGGTGGAAAGATGAAATGGCTGCTCTGAGGAGGGTCGAATCCTAGCGAGGCAGCCAATGGGGCGTCAGCTTGAGGGCTGACTTGCGCTCTACTGCTCAGTAAGGGCGCCACCCTCTATGAATAATAACTCAGTGAGGGCTAGTTCCAGTGCGAGCTCGCTAGCAAACCCGACCCTCAACTTTTCCGACCCAAATTACCTTGGAAGAATCAATAAACATAGTAATAGAAATGAGAATACCAAAATTGGTGAAATGCAAATGAAAGTTTTGAATTCAGAGGGAAACACATTTTTAATTCGATCACGAATGTTTCAAGTCTGCGACACTCTTGGAGGCAATAACTTGTTTTACGATAACAATCTGTCCTATAATTATCATTCACACCCTGGATCCCTCGTTACCTGTTTATTCCAAATTCTCTTAACAACAAATTTCATTTATCGTCGAGTTTTCAGCTCAATAAAACCTTTATTCATGCAAAGGTTTATCTCAATTTATTGAGCTGATTTTTGGGAGTTATAGAGAAATTTCCAAACCCAAACGCTCCAAAATCTACCTACAAACCAATGGGAATTCGTTCTATTCGTTCAATTTATGTACAGCTAAAAATTTAACACCCCATGAAAGGATGTTCATGCTCCCAAGGAAAACAACCAGTAGAGAAGTCCTGTTGGCTCCTTGAAGGTTCTATTAAAGGCCGTTCCTGAAAGTACTAACCACTGGTTGATGAAGTAGAGCTATTAACTGAAGCGAATTCTCTTAGACATCAGACACCCTGATGGGCGAGAATCCTACTCCGAGAATCCTACAACCGTTTCTACTCGACAACTAGCGCCAGTAGGTAAGTCAAGTCATGGAAGCACAAACCCAGAGCCAGAAAGTGTGGCTGAACAACCGGCAGAGCCAGAGGAGGGAGGAGATATCCAGGCAGTGGTGTGCAAAATAGGAAATGGACGATTTATCAGGTCAAATCCAGTTATTCAGAATATCGTATTAATTGTTAAGTGTTTCGTGTGTGAATTAAACTTCCATTATCACCGAAATTCAAATGGGGTGTGCGCATGGGTCGGGAAAACTGTTTATTGTTATTTTTAATCTAAACTAGACTTTATCCTGCGAATTTCGACACCAACCGCGACCTTCTAGCGTGAGAAGACCTTTTTCTATGATTTTGCAAAGTTTCGAATGTTTATGACTTCACAGTGGGCTGGGGAGTCCCGCCCAGGCGGGAGGCATAAACAGGCGGGAGGCGTGACGTCATAAACATTCGAAACTTTGAAAAATCATAGAAAAAGATCTACTCATCCAAAAAGAGAACGACTGGTGTCAAAATTCTGAAGATGAGGTCTACTTGCGATTAAAAATTTTAAAAAAATGAGGCACACCCATCGACCGCTGGTCTTCACGTATTTGAGCTGTTGGACATGAAGTCTGAATTTTAATTCTTTTGATTTTAAACCGACCAAAAAAACATGAAAAACGAGGGTTTTTGTAACAAAATCAGGTTCTTAACTAAGATCCCTAAAACCCAAATTAAAATTCGGATTCTATGTTATGTTTAATGTATAGAACAATTCAGACGAATTTAGAGGAGATTACGATTTCCTGTGATTTAATCCGAAATAGTAAGTTATTCTTAACACACAGATTCCAAGTTTTTCTTCTTCTAGTTCCAAGAAAATAGTTCTTTGAAAATCTTGAACATGAAAAAAAATTATACTCCGTAAAAAACCCCAGTTTTACATATATTTTTCCAAAGTAAATAATACGATTTCCTCTAGGAATTGTCAGGATCGGACAAGCTGGAGACGTGTCTTAGTGGAGGCCAAGGCTGTAGTGCCAATTAGTTAGTTTAGGAATTGTGATAATGAAAGTTTTATATACAAGAAAGAATCACGGATTGACAATATATTAAAGCATAAAAAAAAGATGTAGTTTTTGGATTCAGCACCACAAAAACTACAACAACGTTGTTTTCTTTCAGATCCTAATTATAGACTTTTTTGTAAACCTGTGGAATCAGATTTTGTATTAACTTCTCAATCAATTTTGTTCTTTTTTCAACAAATTTCATACTTGTTAAGCAGACCTCCCTTGTTAGAAATGTAGGTACAAATGTTGTTGACAAATTCATTAGAAAAAGGCTGACAATTTGTAATTATCGCGAAAATTGAATTGTTTTGTTGGCTCGCAGGAGAGTCGTTTAGAAAACAGGGTCAACGGCTGGAACCGAAAATAATTTGACTGCAGGGCCATAAAAAAGGGAAGCGGCACGCCTCAGCGCCGCCTCCATCTAATCAGCGGGGGCGGCTAAATGTCAGGAGTGGAGGCGGCGAGGTGGAGGCGGCGAAGCATCTCTTGCCGCCCCACTAATCCTCAACCGCCCCGCAGTGGTTCAGATGACATTATATTCCTGGAACACGAAACTCTGATGTGAACTCAACTCTTCCAAGTTTTTTGAACCTATTTAAAATCCACTGAAGTATTATGAACTGTAGTTTCTTGAATTTGATCAAATGAAACATTAAGGGTTTGTGGGGGGTGACATTAATCCTTTTTTTCATAATTGAGTAGGTAGGGTTTTTGTGTAGCCAGACAGCAATCTGGAACGTTCTTATTGTTAACCCCTATGTTATGGTTCATATTATCTTTGAAAATCTAATCTATTTTTCTGAAATTTAACCAAATAAAACAATAAGGATTATGAGTATTATTAGTGGGTTATGAGTTTTTTTCAGAAACCCAAAAATCGAAAATTTTGAGATATGACATTACTGGATTAAATGAGCGTTATAAAGGTTTGTTTGCATTATCACGAACTGACTATAAATGACAAGAAATTACCGAAAGAGTGGGGAGATTACGCTAGTTGTGTGACGCATTAAGTTGCTCCGGGGCCTTCTGGAGGCCCGCCTTTTTTTCAAACGTGTGATCTTTAATTAATTTTTCTACCACATGTTATTGTAACGTTGGGCAAAAAGTTGGAGTACTTTTCAATGGTGCTAAATCCAAATTTGAGGTCAAAAACCTGAATTTCCGACCCACCGAAATACCCCATTGCAGTGACAATGGTAAAGCTGGGTTGTTTGTAGGCAAGTGATCTACACAGAAAAATAATAAAGAAATACCTTTGTGTAGTAATTTCCAGCGTTTTTCAACAGGCAATAATACATTTTTTTAAATTATGATGAAAATCAATTTTAAAATTTTCAATTTTTCTGCACTAACCAATAAACAATGCAAAGAAGATAATCGCGTTAGAACGCTGATAAACTTGTTTGAAGGAAATCGAGTATTTACTCGTAAACCAACTTGTTCACCAAAGTGTACCTAATAATCAATGTAAACTAAGAAATTATTGGAAACGAATCGACACCAAGTTCGGTTTCAGGAATAGGAATCGCGATTGCATCCAACAAGGCGGCGGAATCGCACCTGGTCGGGGAGAACCACCGATTTCACAGCCCACAAAACGGCCACCGCCTTGGAAACAGAAGTTGCGAGTTCTTCGACGCCTTTTTGGGACGAACCCTTCCTAAAAGGCGGCATCTTATCTCCCCGCAGAAAAACCACTTCAAGACTTCAACGAGTTTACGACCTAAAAAACGGGAAGCTTCGGACGTTTTAAACGAAATACCCACTTTCGAAACCGAAACATCGTATAAGTCGGGTCCGAATAAATCACTTAGTTTAACCCCAATAAAGCGACATTGCTCATAAAACTGTAAAAACTTGAAAAAAACTCGCCTCCTGTTCGCTGCAAGAAAATCATTTATAAGATCTCAAACGAATGAAAACAACCTGGATTAATTTAGTTCGAAAATTAGGTGTTAATGACTGGCTACTGTTCGTGCCTGGGTCTAATAAATCCGCTTTTCTGAGGCCTCAAAGCGCGCGTTCTCCGAAAAACTCGTAACTTTTTGACTTTGCCGAACTTCAGAACCGTTTACCGACGGGATTCGAATTTCGGTTCCCCAAATTGGTTTATCCTCGGAGCTCATTAGTATTCATCCGTCTCCAAACCCGAATTAAAAGACATCTCAACATAAATTTTTCTCCCTCGAAAAGTTTACGAAACGCCGCGCCAGGCCTACGTGTAAAAACCCACTTAAAGTGAATTTACGTCCAGTAAATACGTCGAGCTCGGAGATTTATTTCCACCAAAAAATTATGTAAGTACCCGAAAAAGGTATTTGGATTGTTCGATAAAAGTGCAATTAACTGCGCACTAAGGGCACGAATATGCAAATTTTGTTGAATTTTCGGCGATAAATATTTAAAAATGCGTCGAGTATTTTGTCAGTTTGGTCACATTAGGGCTGGGAAGAGATAAATCTTTGTATTTATTTTTCAGGTATGAGTACCGCAATGAATCACAGCGAAAGGACGCGTCCGGACGGTGGAATGAGTTACATCGAATTTATGAGGTTCGCGCAAATTGCTCAATTTTGGATCTCGAATTGAAATTCACAGTGAATTTCGAGATGATTGTGTATTTTGCTCCTGGAATGGGGCGTATTAGTAACAATGAAGCCGCACAACTGGAAGTGAAATGGAAATGAGTTCAGGTAGTTGGACCTACACGTTCAGACATCGAATTTCACTGTTCGCAGAAACCGCGTTTATAAGAGTCAATTTTCAGCGAGAAATAAGATTAAACCGATGGAATGAATCACGCGAGACCGCAAGGGGTCAGTGACGTCATAATTTCCAATATTTTTCTGCTCATCGGAGCCCTCTGTAACGCACTGACATTTTCTATGATTAAACTACGTTTAATTCTTCTCCCAGCTGAAATTCCTCTCTCAGCACATCAAATAACATAAAAGCAAATCAATTTTGTAGAGTGGGGTCATTCGCCATAGTTTGAACTGATTCCTTCTTCTAAGATGAATTAATTACATATTGTTACGAAAATAATCTAACTAAGCTATTGAATCGAACAAGAGAAACGTTGTAGTTATTCATGATAACATTCACAACTTATAGTAACTATACGAGAGAAAAATACAAGAAGTGTATATTTACTTGGCTGATAGAGACTGGTCATGTCCAATGTTCCTCTTATCTGACTAGTATTTATCATGTACCATAGTGAGTGTTAAGTGGCGCAATATATCGATAACAAACGTATACCATAAATATACGTGTAAAATCTTTAAAACTTAACAAATACTTTATAAAAGCATAACGGTCCTATAACGATTAATTATACCGAATTTGTACAAATTATTATTAATTTATGAAACATGTAGATATGTAGATATGTATATAATTACTCAATATTGTGAATTTCTAGTATACGATGATGAATTGTAGGTGCGATCGAAATGACACTCCCCATCCGCAACACAAAGCAGTTTGCTTTACAGTGGATGGGTAATTTCCTAAATTTTACATGTTTGCTTATTATTGTGTGTTATTGGAAATAAATTATTATTGAATTATTGAATTGAATTCGTTTTTCTTGTCTAATGAGATTACATAGAGCATAACTTGTAATAAAAATTATTACCTACCCCAAGATGTTTTCCACCTGTACAATCATAGTAGTTCATTTCAACTCATTAGAAGGTAGCAAATGAATATTTTATGGGGAATGTTGATTACTCAATATTTCAGGACTTGTTCTGAGGCGTGCAAGTGAGCAATTACTGTGTCAACCTGACTCACGGCTTCACGTAGCAATTTTGTCACTTGAATAATTCAAGCATTTCCCCACCCTGCCAATTTTAGAAGAATAAAGGAAAAACACTTGATAGACAGTAGATAGGTTACTCATGAAAAAAAAAGATTTATCGTGAAATTAAAAAAATAATAAATACATCAAGGAGAAGTTTCAATCTACCCAAGTGGAGGTGAGTCATAAAAATTGATTATAAATGCTTGTTAATGTGTGATTTTTGACGAATTACCAAGCACATCCAGGGTAGGGTCGCTAAGTAAGTACTTATTATAGGATATAACGGTAAGATGACAACATTGAATACCAGGCTTCCTTATATCACAGAGGAAGCGAATGACAGTGAATGTTTCACATGATTTAACGTACGAAGTAAGACGTCAAAATCCCGATTGTCTCTTTTGATTCCAAAATATGGCTAATTTCCCCTCGAAATTTAACTTTTCAAATCCAATTCTTCACTTCATTCTCAATTTTTTTTTTTGTATGTGTCTATTGTATCTACTACTGGGCTTATATTTGCCCAGTTTTTTTTAATACCAAAAATTCATTCATTTGGTCAATATTCTACTGTGAAATTGGATTGGACGTCATCCAGTTCATTCTATCCTCCTTTACTATCCATGAAAAACGAATTCGTTAGGTATTTTGGCATTTTTGTTACTTCCACTTACACGTAGACTATAATTTAAAATTTCATATTTTGGAACGCATATTATGAATTTTATTGAGCTTTTACTATTCAAATTCATATATAAAAAATTTTATTCTTTTTTTTTATCGAAACTAAGGAAAACCGTGATAGCTCCTTCCTCTGTACTCCTCAATTATATTGGAAAGTTATAAAAAAACCAAAACTGTGGAATGGCAATAATTTGTGTTTCTCTAGGATTTTTTTCATATATATTAATTTTAATTGGATTACGGTGAAGAAAACGGAATTTGTGTTTAACACAGTAGTATTTTACTTTTTTGGTTTATCATTTTCAATAATGAACCTTTGGAATCGACCAAGAAAAAAATGTCTAACCCCCCCTCAAAATTTGTTGGTTTACGTTACAAGGTACGTAGAATCCAAAGATCGAATAAAAATTTGGCCGTCCTCCTGCCGTACGCGGCACTTTCCCCAGTTACCATTGACCGATTTTGATGAAATTTGGTATATAGGCTCCATTTGGGGTCTAGTTGTGCCCCGAAGATTTTCGTTGATGTAGCTCACTTCTAAGGGTTGAAAAATATGGGTTGAAATTTTGAAAACGCCCTAACTCAACAAATTTTAATATAAAGGTATTGTTTTTCCATCAATTTAAGATAGTATAGAATTTTCAGATTTTTTTGAGACCACACGGAGTGCTATAGGACAAACCGTTTGTTCCCTTAAGGGTTGGACTTACGATAAATCAGTAACACGAGTGTGAATCGCAAAAGAGGCCTTATCTCCTTTCAAATGTTAGCTGACGCTGTTTTTCTTCAAGTTGGTTGGTGGTAACAATGCAAAGACGTGTTCTTTGCAGACGAGTGATCTATATAGAAAAATAATAAAGCTTTGTGTAATAATTAATGTAATAAATTAATTTATTTTATTTAGGCGCATGCAACCTTTTCTGGGCGCCGAATACAAAAAGTTAACAATTATTATTTAAATTTCATAATACATTTGGTATCAACAGGGTAGAATTGTTTCCTAGCAACTGTTCAAGATCCTGTGAAAGCCGCAAAAACTGGGCATTCCGTTAGCAGGTGGTAAACAGTCAGTTGACATCCACAGGTGTCGCAAACTGGAGGAGGAATCCGCACGCTGGACATGAGGTGTGTCAGTCGTGTGTGTCCAATTCGCAGTCTTGTCAAGAAGAGGTGTTATCGTTCCATTTTCATTCACTCTTGTTCTGCTCGATTTTGACAATGGTGAGACATCTTATTTTTATTGCCCAAAGCTTTTGATGTTGCATAAAATCTCAGTCCGATTTCCAGGAATTCCAAACGGAAATTCTCAAAGTGGAAATGTTGTCGGAACGGATGTATAAGGGAGATGTTATGCTTTCTTTTGGCAGCTCTTGCTTGTCGGTCAGCTATCTCATTGCCAAATGGAAACGCCTTGAAGCCTAAGTTTTAAAATTAGTCAAGACGAGACCGTCAGCACACGCTGGTTGATTCGTGTAAACACATGACAATTATTTCACCAGGCGAGCTAAAACACTGCGCAACAGAGAAGAAGAATTTTCGGGTAGCTATAAAATCCAGGAAAGAATTCGAAGCAAGAAGTACTAATGATTTGTTTATAAGAAAAACCACTCGCCATCCAGTTCATTCGAAATAGCCTTTCTCTTTCCATCTTCTTTAGTGTCCTTAAGTATTTCTTAAGGACTTAACTATGTAGATGGACGGATTGTAATTTCAAATTTCATATTTTGGAACGCATATGAATTTTATTGATTTACTATTCAAATTCACTTTTATCGAAACTGAGGAAAACCATGATAACTCGTTCTTCCTCTGTTACAGAGAAGAAGGAGTACAGTACTCCTCAATTAGCTTGGAAAGTTATAATTTGGATTTTTACCTTGTTTATTATAATTTTAATTGGATAACGGTGAGTATAACGGAAATTGTGTTAAACACAGTTGTATTTAAAATTAATCAACATGAAACCGTCAGCACACGCTGGTTGATAAAAGGAAAACAAACCAACAAAAAAGACAAGATCGGGTTACCTCGACGTACGTTGCAGATTAAACTTGGAAGCGAGGGGAGCGCGTGTTTGCATATCGTGTTACCACAGTGTCAACAAACTTTCCTTTTCAAATCACCCCATTCAAACTGCCTTGAATAGCACGTAACAATCCCCTTTATTGAATGGACTCCAACTATCCGTCGCACCCTTTTGTAGAGTGTGTTGTAAAAAGAGGGACGTCTGTTTGGGGTGTCTCCATATAAGAAAATTTACTGTCGACAATCAAAGCTCATAATCGCAGGCACCCCCGCGGGATTTTAGTGGGCCATCCGACACCGCAATATGCTGGGGGCTTCCTTGATTCAATCTCTTACGCCTCCCTAGAGCACTTCGTTAGAGGGGCCTAAGTGTACCGTCTGTTTATGGGTGGCCGTCAAAAGCGTGTAATGTTCCGTAGGACTGATTAGCGATGCCTTTAAAAGGGTGCGTTGATAGATTTGTTTACGCCTGGTTTGGATCGGATCGCCGGCCATATTTCCCTAACGCTTCTGAGTAACAAACCGTGGGATCAGTATCGATGATTTACTTCCAAATTGCACGTTAGAAACTAGATCTGTCATCTTGATGAATCTAGGAAAGAGAAACCGAATTCTACACCGTCGAGGGTCGTTCGACCGATTTTTCTCTTCATCACACGAACGCTTCAGTGCCTTAAGTGTGCCAAGTTGGGTGGGCAGTAAGAACGTAAAGAATGACAGATAGATATTTGTTTATTTGGCACCATTTTGTACACTTCTCCAATAATGTGAAGGGAATCGTTTGCTTCGATGATGCGATTTGCTCAGATTTCTTAACCGGCGTTTAGCTTGGCCCGTGTTGTAGGGTAGGATCTTTGCAACTAATCGCTCCATCTCGGTAAATAAATTGATACCTACCACACATTACAGTAATTTTTTTCCCCTACAACACGGGCCAAGCTTAATGTTGGGTAGGAAATCTGAGCAATTCGCATCCCTTTATGCATTTTTCTTCTTGCAAAAATTGTACAAAACGGAATCAAAAAACAAATATCTATCTATCTATCAAATAATAAGTAGAGTAAAAAATGAACAACGATTTCGATATTGAAGATCAGAATTTGTTCTGATGATTTCGCTCATGGCTTCCCATTGCCTCACCGCCCTGGGTTGTGACGAGGGGGACGATGAGAGCCCCGGACGCCGAAAAACGCACACTGCCGGCGATGAGCCTCGAACCCACGACCACCGTAGAGGTCGATCCAAAGTCCACCAGCTAACAACGACGCCCCAACGACCACACCGGGCCCCCACTCTATCTATCAAGTAAGTAAATTACTAAAAAATACTTTACATTTTTTACTAATTAAAATAAATTGATACCCAAAGTAAATAAATTGATACCTACTATAAATAACAGTAATGAGTAAATTACCCAACAATACATTACATTTTTTGAACCTTACTTGAAACCTAGGTATGATCGAAAGTTTCTTTCATTGTTTTATTTGAAGAAAAAAGAGGAAATTCAAATCAAATTCAGAAAAATGTATTGGTTGATGGGAAGGAATTCTCGCCTCTCTCTCCACAATAAACTGCTTATTTATAAGCAGATCCTTCGCCCTATCTGGACCTATGGAATTCAGTTATGGGGCTGTGCCAAAAAATCAAACATTAACAAAATCCAAACCTCCCAAAACAAAATACTGAGAAGTATAGTGCGTGCACCTTGGTACATGAGGAACGATGATATTCATCGAGACTTGAGGATGGAAACAGTCCACGAAATTATGGCAAGGTAGGTACTCAACGAGGCACGAACAACGCCTCCACAATCATGAGAACCTGGAAATGCTCTACGTTTTGGACAACGAAGATGAACTCCGGCGACTCAAGCGAAAAAAACCACTGGACTTAGTGCTGTTAAAGTGCAGTTATAGCTCAGTGTTGAAGATACTGTTATGAGAAGGGACTGCGTTTTAATGTAAACGGGCTTTCAAGGAGTGTAAAAATGATATGTAATATTGCTAGATGGATTGTACTTAATATTCAGTTGCAATAATAAATCACGTTAAAAAAAAAAAAAAAAAAAAAAAATTGTTTCATTTAAAATTGTTCAAATCCATTGTTGATGCAATAAACCTTACTATTTATTTAATTTCGATCGTTTTAACCTCTCTAAGTTAGCTCAGCACATTTCAGGCGAAACAAATTGACCAATGTGAATAAATGTGACATAATATTGATTTTATTATTTTTCACTGCACAACATCACTTGGTGTTTTGGGGTATTTTTTCAGTCGTTCTTGTCGTTTGAGTATCCGAACATCAGCGTCCAATCCGTGATGTGTCGTATCTTAGTAGCCGCTGGCATATTGGAGGTTGGAACCCTTCTGCCGCCAGTGGTTTATGATGTCCATGATTTCGCTCGTAAAAGCGTGTATGATTTGGAACCTCCAGATTGAAGTCTTTATAAATGGTTTCGTTTGCTGAACTCACATTGATACGTGAGTTCAGTATTCTCTCCTCCCACGAATGGATATTTTACTACAGCATGTACTTTCTGTGCACAAGTACTACCGGACGATCGTCGGCTTTATTGATGTTTGGTCGGCAAGAACATGAGCAAGTAATACTCGGGAGAGAACACGGCTTCACTGCATACAAGAATGGGAGCAAGTATTTTTCCTGAAGGGAAAAACAGCCCAACTGGTCCTGAGATGCCAAGTACTTCCTGTAGAACTGCTCACTCAGTGGAGCAAGGTTTTTAGGGGTTTTAAAGCAGAGGTTTAGATTTACAAGAATAAGGCAGGAGGTTAGAACAGTCTGGGTATCGTCCTACCCGGGGCTGGGATTATAAAGGATTATTTTTGGTAAAACTCTTTACCAAAAAGAAATTAATATATTTTCATTTCACAACCTCTCTAAGTTTAAAAAAATATTAAATAACTGTATATAATTCGGTATCCAAAATTTTTTGTTTCTCTCTCTCTAACTTTTATTTACTTTGTGTGCAATACTATCATTTCTCAGTTAAAATTACCTGTTTGAACTCCTCTGAAGAGCACAAGTTCCCTGGAACTTATTCTTCGGTGGGCAATATCTGTTTTTTTTTATTTTGTATTTTGAAGTACCTTTTTTTTATTTATTTTTCGCAGTGCTTTACTTTTAATGAGAATATACTTTGTTTTATTCACTGTTATTGCCAATAAATCTATTTCTATATCTATATCTAAAGGGGTTTGTGTTCCCCCATCCTGAGTCTAGAGAAAACACCCTTGCGTGCTAGGGAAACCCTGGGTCTCACGTTCATTTTTATTGAAACATATTTGCTAAGTTTGAATCATGAATTTATACAGTACATTTTGCTCTGAATATAGAGATTATTTGAGGAGGAAATTCGTAACATACAGTATCATTAAACAGCCGCACGACTGGATCGCAACTTTTCAAAAAACCTATGGAATGCCTGATTTGTGTGAAAATATTCTGTAGGAGTGAGTGAGGCATCAGTGCACTGACCAAGTCACGTGATTTGTATTCAAGGAGAGAACCGAGTTGTCAACATCTTCAATACCACCAGGCTCTACCTTCCGGCAGGTCAGTATTTTTTCGATTGTTTCATCAGCCTAAAGGATGCATCAGTCAATATAAATCACGCTCGTCCAATCTGGAGGTGACAGGATTTTTGGCACGGCTCCCCATCAATTCAACCTGTCTGTGAATCTCTGGAATGAAATTTGGCACGGTGCAGTCTCCCGGGTAAATCCAAAATACATTGTTATGCTTCTCCTGAAGCGAACCAAGCAACCCATTCCAAACACGTCTCTTGGCCTAGACTGAGGAAGTATTTTTAAAAATTTTCGATCACAGCCTACGTCAAAATGGGTCACCACGGCTGATGTAAGAGTACATTTCAGTTCAGCTATACTTAACAGTGCTGGTGGCTCGACAGTTATGTTGAAAGTGTATTCTAAGTACTTCAACATTGTTGTGTTTCAAACTTTTTAATTTAAAAAACACAACAGATGCTTTCATTGAAAAGGAGTGTTGAGGTTTACAAGTCGCTCAACATCTCGACAATCGTGTTTCGAGCCGTAATTACATCTTGAATAACATCGTATTAATGTAATTTAAATTTCAATAGCAACCGGCGTTATCTGCGACTCGATTCCAACACGAGATAACGTCCTGCAGCTTCCAACCCTCATACTTTGGAATTGATGGGCCGAATCCTCTTTCAAGAAACCGAGCTCATAAATCAAGGAAAGGACGAAATTCGCGTCAGTGAACGCTTATCGGACACTTGCCGTCCCGAGATCTCGCAATATTCTTCCCGTGGGCACACTTTAATGGTCTCGGGATGATTTACACTCAATGAATCACTTGTTGAAATGACCCCGTTGTGTTTCCAGGTTACATTAACAGGTGCTCTGAGCGTCATAAATAATAGATCAGAAGCACAGAAGTGGCACAAGACCCAATAAATAGGCACATGTAACGAAAAAACTCACTTGCCCACAATAAATTGGATTATGTTAATATCCGGGTGAAACCTGCTTCAACCTGTTTTCCTTCAACGACATCAAAATGTTGGTTTCCTTTTTATAAAATGAAGCCCGAGATGAGTTTTAACATGCGCATAAATTACAAAACGCGTACTTTTCTGATATATGAATATCAGCGTGAATATTCATGATGGTTCGAATTGTAGTGACAGGTGAGTCACCTTTTCAGTACGAGAGATATAATAATTCAGCGATTTTCGTGTTGTCAAGCGATTCTAAAATTTCTAAAAGAGAAGAAATGATAGGAATTAAGAAAGCGTCAATGTTGAACAAGCTTTGGAGTTGAGTTGGTTGAAGTGACAAGACAAGACAGACAGTTGGTTGACGGACAAGATTGGAATCAGCTGTGTGCAGGGTTGCCAACTCAAGATATCACTTTTTCCGTAGATCGTTTCCTGAAATTCGGTAGAATAAACAAAAATTCGGTAGATTTGGGATCAAAAATCGGCAGAAAAATCAAGGAAAAATATAACTTGTCAGTTGAGTTCCTTAAGGACATAATAATAAATATATAAATATTTCATCACGATTTATGTTCAAACGCTTGTTTCATTCAATATTTGATTGAATTTTGCTCAGCTCGTTGCTATTTTATAATATTTAAGAAATCAATAGGTACCTACAGTGTTTGTATCTACGTCTATCAATAGCTGAATTTTACTCAAAAGTACGCAACAAATAAAACTCGAAGAAAGAAGCAGGGAAGCAGATGAAGGGGAAAAGTGTCAAATTATAGTACTCGTAAAAACCCCAAAAATATTTTAATGCGGGCACCAACGTGATCACAGTTTATTTTTCCGATTCGCTAAAAATACTTTGGAACACTACTTAATCACAGCAATCACTGTGGGTTGAGATTTTCATAACAATTTCCGTTGGAATGTTAGCTACCTATACCTATGCATAACATTCTACAATCGATTCAGGAGGAATGATGAATCGTCTTAGTCTTTCCTTAGTTTTTGAACCACCCCCCCCCCCAAGGCTCCATAAACAAGCGGTTGGGAGCGTAAAAAAGGTTTTCTGACAATTTTTCTGTCAAATCGGTCAAAAACGAAAAAAACATCAGTCGATTTTTAAATGTTCCGTAGTCATTTAAAAAATCAATAGAATTCGAAAAAATCAGTATGGTTGGCAACCCTCAATGTGTGCATATTGTAGAGTTGCCTAACGATATAGGGTACCTATGTCTTGTAGTTAAAATTTATTATTTTCTTTGAGGAATTTTAAAATGAGCTACAATTCTGACCGAACTTCTCGTAGCAAAAATTTAATAAACATAATAAATAATAAATTGAATAAATAATAATAAAAACCTAATAAATATTACATTCAATGCATTACATAAATAATGAGAAATATTCTATATTTTCAAGATTAGAGCATTACATAAATAATGAGAAATATTCTATATTTTCAAGAGACAACAAAGTCAACAGGTTTTCATCTCTATATGAATCGTTCAACCAAATAAACAGTTCAATGTGTTACAGTAAATTGAATAGTATAAGAATGAAAAGACAAAAACTCTACAATAATGAGAAATATTCAATATTTTCAAGATTAGAGCATTACATAAATAATGAGAAATATTCAATATTTTCAAGATTAGAGCATTTCATAAATAATGAGAAATATTCAATATTTTCAAGAGACAACAAAGTCAACAGGTTTCCATCTCTTTATGAATCGTTCAACCAAATAAACAGTTCAATGTGATACAGTAAATTGAATAGTATAAGAATGAAAAGACAAAAACTCTACAATCCCGCTAACTACCGCCTACGTAATGAACCCTCGACGTTTTTTGTCCTGAGACCTTTACTCCAGTTGGGCAACTTGTGAGGACGTGAGTTACTGCCCTCGAAAAACTGCCTACTGATCCTTAAATTGCACTCTTCACTGAGAGTAGCTCCATTTCTCGTTCTCAACCTCCAAATCATTTTTTTTCCGAGTGTCCCTCAACCAAAAAAAAAGAACTACTTGAAGAAACATTGTCGCAATGCGCTCTGCGGGGGAACTCGAATCTGGTAAGTCCCAACCGCGTTTCTGTGCGAGTTGAGCAATAATCTGACCAGATATTATCTCGCCTCATGAAGCAGGCGGTAATTAGCTGTAAAACGTGTCCAATTATACAGACACTTGCACACTGCGCCTCCGAAGGCCTCTTCTAATATCTGCCTTTTTTCACCTTTCTCAAATCCTTTCGGAATCCTCGGTTGAAATATAAAAAATTAGCTGCTTACGGAATATCAGGTCGTCGTCATTTCGCTCGCCGGAAAATCGGGTTACTTATACCGCGATTTATTCAATTAGAATTTTTCAACCCATTTAAAGCCAGATTCACACAATTTCGAGGTAAAAATTGGCCCGTGTTTTTTGAGGTGTCGGAATCCGAATGAGAATTACACAATTAAAATCGCCCACCCGTGGAAACTTTATGACTCTCGAGGTCGAAAAACCTGCTTCACCAATTTCGTCCTACTTTTATTGGGTTTTACCTAATGCAATTTTGAAGACTTGAAAATCCTTGTCATTTTCGTTATCTACCATCATTCAATTATGTTACTTGTAATAAGACTCGAGAGATCACCGGTCGGCTCGGGAACCTGAGCTCGCGGGAGGAATTGCAGGTTCAGAACATTTTTCGAGTTGGGCTGTTGGTGAAACCCTCTCCACTTAAGGGGGCGAGGCAATAAGTATCCATGAGCGATACTTATCATTGGATCATCAGATCCAATTCTGATCTCCCTGTCTTAGATTTCTTTTTACACTGTCACCCCCTTCTTCTTTGCAGTAATAACAAAAATGGGATTAGGGTGGGTGGGGGCAAAGGTTTGCAGTCTTGAGTTTTCGATTTTTTGTGGGCCCCAATGACGGCTTTTCGCCACAAAAAGTGGCTTCTGTTGTAGTCAGGCATCTCTTCCACTTTCCATAAAAAGAATGCAATTTTTCTTGAATGAATTGGTGCAAAATTTCCCATTTTATCGTACTACCTCTTTGCGAACCTTTGCCCTCATCAGTGGGGTAAAGGTTCGCACCAGGTTTGCTCTGCGAATCTTATCCCCTATCGTAGATTGAGAGAAGAGAGAGAAGTAGATTTTTCAGGCCCTGATGAAGGAAATAAATTTTCCGAAAGCTCCGTAATAACAGCGTTTGTTGGATGACCCCATTCCCGATACTTGACAGTTTATGCATGCCGTGGGTTGATAAACACAACATCTTGTAGATTGAGAGCTGGGGGGGGGGGGGGTTACAGAATCTCCAAAATGATTGACCAAAATATCTTAATTAGGTAGCAAAAATAAATGGGTAACAAAACCCAATGATTTTGGCCATAAGTTTTCGAAAATCACAACTTAGGAACATCTAAGTACTTAGTCTCATTGAATTACAAATTAAGGTAGAAAAATCATCAACTTTATAAACTAATTCCTGCTTCTTAACGAGGCTATCCCTGAAATAACTGAAATTTTAAAAAAACCTCAGTAGGTTTGCAGTGCGAACCTACCCAATGAAGCTTGCAAACGTTTGCCCCATCACGGAGGGTTCAGTGTTTAAAAAACCCTCGACATTTTGCT
Organism: Apolygus lucorum; assembly: GCA_009739505.2. Taxonomy (NCBI): domain Eukaryota; kingdom Metazoa; phylum Arthropoda; class Insecta; order Hemiptera; family Miridae; genus Apolygus; species Apolygus lucorum. Next base: position 42,066,397 of record CM019176.2, read on the forward strand.
TGTGAAAATCCCAGAACTAATTGTAGGATTTGAACGTTTAGTTACTCTTCTCACACGCAAAAATATGCCCGAAGCTGTTTGCACTTATGTGCGGTGTTGAACAGTCATGAAAAGTTTCGAAAAACTGCATCAAAAAAGTCTTCTTAATTCTTTCAACACGAGACATTACATTACACCTTGAGGTTTCTCGAGACAACTGACTTGGAGTAAACAAGTGCACTGCCTACCTGATTCTCCCCGAAACCGGTCATTTTCAAACTTCCGTGAGAACTTTTACCCCATGCAAACTCTTACCCCCACCTACCCTATAGCCGAAATGAGCGAATCTAGGATCACAAAACTTGAAACTAATACACTGAGTAACATTGTATTAAAAACTGTATTGTAAGTGAATGTGTAATTTGTAGTATTTTCATGGAGTTATTTGCATTATGTGAATTTATTGTATTATCCCAGGTGGTAATGTAGTTAGATATAGATAACTGAAAGAAAAAAAAATTCCCTGAAAAGTTGTAGGTATCAATTTATTTAGTTTTCTGTGTCCCTCTAGCTTGAAATGAGTTTTCTTCGTTGAAATCAGGGTACATTAAATTTTATTATCTCAATGAGTAATAAAGTTAAGCATAGTTCGGATATTGTATATTAAGATCATCTTACTTATATATGGTACCTACTTATGCCAGGTAGGAGAATTGGCGATTGGTGGGTGCTCTGGTGCAACTGCCTCCGGTTTCAGTGATAATGAACTGAGTGTTCCCATAAGAAATGTAATCGTTCAATTCATAAGACCAAGGGGGAAAAGTGTCTAATTCACTCAAGACCTACCCGATTCGCCAAAATGGAAAAAATTTGTAATTATGGAAGACGGAAGTAATTTAAAATATCGAATACAAACCCTCGTTTTGTCCACCAGAGAAGCTACTTAGATACTCTCCAGCAACCAAAAAAAAAGTGATACCTAAATTTTGCTTCCTCAGCTTGTTATTGAACAAGGTAGATGTGGCTCCATATCTGTCTAGTCAACAACAAAATATTGTAGAAAATATTAAAGCAGCAGGTCATCAAAATTTTGTCTAACTTTTGTCCACTTCCATTTTGAACAAATTTGGTACTTAAGTATAATGTTGGCAAAACATGTTTAACCTCTTTTTTGATTGCTCTCAAGCAAATTCGTGTTGTTGCATTTAGAAGACTAAAAAAAAAAAATCTTAAATCAATTACAAACTTCAACAGATCAGATTAATTGAAAAGATACGGTAACTCACACTGCCTGCAACCACTGATATCCTTGTAACGCACAAAAAGAAGGGTGTGTGCGAAATTGAGTACCCGCAGGGCGAAGGAACTTTTTGAAGTACGGCTTGTCGGTAGTGCGGCAGCCTAATTTCTATTTTTTTGGAACTAATTGATACCAATCGAGTGGTAAAAAAAAATCCCCTTTGATTCAAGAGGTAATCTCGAGTAAGCCTGCAGCCATGCCCTTGTGAAGGTCACGGCCGGAGCCCCAAGTAGCGGTCACGACTGGACATTTTAATTTTCAACCGTAGAATCGAACCGGTGCAAGTTATGGGCAGAAACCGAGTTACTCGGGCACAGAATCCTTAAAGTTTGCAATGGTTGAATAATTATTTATCTCGAAAAATAATACGGGCGCAGTACCTACCTAGTGGAAACAAGGCGCTGCTGAACAGTACGTGACCAGTTATCAACATTAGGTATCACGGTCGAACGGTTCGAGAATCACACTTTCATTATATCATACCTGTAATTGCCTACAAACTAGCAGTAGAAAAAATAGGAAGGAGAATAAGGAAGGTTTCTCGTCCTGAGCAATATGGGCACATAATATGACGAAAGTGCATTTTTAGGTGCGTTCCTACAGTAAGACTTGGGCGCCCTTATTAGAGATGAGCATCGATGGTCGATGTTTTCAACCAATATTTCAACATAAGTACGTCAATGTGATTTCATTTGATAGTGTCGAGTCTTTCCGTTATCGTTATCAAATTATCGTATCAGTATAAAATTCGAATATTCTTTACTTAAGAAGGCAATCTGAACTGGTTAACCGTTCACTGAGATGTGTTAGTACAAATCTTCAAACATTCTAGTAATTCAGGTGGGGAGAATACGAGGAGAATAACGAGTTTATTCCATTTTTTAACGTACTGTTTTCAGGGTAATGAAAAATTCGTCATCGCATTAGTTTTTATGTTTTGTTGATAAATGTATGTATCATGCAAATTGCAACGATTACAATGGATACTTGATCTATTCTAGGCAATGTTTTGATTACCACTCTTGATCAAAGAAGTATCGATACTATCGAAAACCATCGATAGTTTATTACCGATGATTTCAAAAATCGATGATTGACTTTGATAGTTTAGTCGATTGTGTTTCCAAACGATGCTCATCCTCAGTCCTTATGCGATTAATCATTAATTAATGCGGGTATAGTTGGACAACACTCAACAGAAAAAAAATGACCACACACTAATCCGTTTTAGATTATTCTGAATCCAAATCCACGAAAAAAAACACCATAGGTGAATGTCTGTGTGAGTGACAACATCTTGTGTCGTCTGCCCAAGCCTAAGTTTTTAACCGATTTTGGAGGTTTTTTTTTGTCCGACGCGGAAAACTATCTAGTTGTGCACTAAGTTGCCGGAATTTCGAATTTTGCCTTTTAAGAGGGTGGAAGGGGGTTATAATAAATTAGAGAAATAGAGATAGAAAAAATACTTAGAAAATATAGACACAACCACCGATTCGACTTTTCATACAATAATAATTTATTCAGAACATTTGATTAGAAAACGCTGCAAATCATTGCTCAAAGGTTTATTATTTTTTGTATAGATCACCCTTCTGTATAGATCATTGGTTCTCCATCAATAGCACCTACCACCATCTGTATTCTCCATTGACCCGCCCTCTCAAATTTCAGCTTCCTGCGTTCAACAGAAGAGAAAATGGCCTTGGAGCTCACTCAGCTGATCAGTGACCACTCATGCGCCTTCAGCATTCTCCATTGACCCGCCCTCTCAAATTTCAGGTTCCTGCGTTCAACAGGAGAGGAAATGGCCTTGGAGCTCACTCAGCTGATCAGTTACCACTCAGGCGCCTTCAGCATTCTCCTTTGACCCTGCCTCTAAAATTTCCGCTTCCTGCGTTCAACAGGAGAGGAAATGGCCTTGGAGCTCACTCAGCTGATCAGTGACCACTCAGGCGCCTTCAGCATTCTCCATTGACCCGCCCTCTCAAATTTCAGGTTCCTGCGTCCAACAGGAGAGGAAATGGCCTTGGAGCTCACTAAGCTGATCAGTTACCACTCAGGCGCCTTCAGCAATCTCCATTGACCCTGCCTCTCAAATTTCAGGTTCCTGCGTTCAACAGGAGAGAAAATGGCCTTGGAGCTCACTCAGCTGATCAGTGACCACTCAGGCACCTTCAGCAATCTCCATTGACCCGCCCTCTAAAATTTCAGCTTCCTGCGTTCAACAGGAGAGGAAATGGTCTTGGAGCTCACTCAGCTGATCAGTGACCACTCAGGCGCCTTCAGCATTCTCAATTGACCCGCCCTCTCAAATTTCAGGTTCCTGCGTTCAACAGGAGAGGAAATGGCCTTGGAGCTCACTCAGCTGATCAGTGACCACTCAGGCGCCTTCAGTATTCTCCATTGACTTTTGATTATGGAAATTTGATTACTGGTTACGCAGAAGGCAAAACTGTATACAAATCGAAGAAATGAACAGCAATTGCATTTTAGTCAGAAAAAATTTCAACGGAGATTAGACCTCTTTTGCGATTCACACTCATGATTCTGTTTTATCGAAGGAAAACCTTCAAGTACTCGTAGGGACTGAACGGTTTGCCCTACAGAGCTCCGGGTGGTCTCAAAAATTTTTTAAAATTCAGTACTATTTAAAATTAGTGAAAAAACGATACCTTTATTTCGAGAGTTTTCGAGCTAGGGCACTCTTGAAAATTTCAACCCTTAATTTTCACCCCTTAGAAGTGACCTACATCAACCAAAAGCTTCGCGGCACAACTAGACCCCAAATGGAGCCCATATACCAAATTTCATCGAAATCGGTCCATGGTAACTAAGAAAAGTGCCGCGTACGGCGTACGGCGTACGGCGTACGGCGTACGGCGGACGGACGGAAATTTTTTTATTCGATTTTCGGATTCTACGTACCTTGAAACGTAAAACATCAAATTTTGAGGGGGGGTTAAAATTTTTTTTTTCTTGCTCGATTCCAAAGGCTTATTATTGAAAATAATAAACCAAAAGAAATTTAGAAACATATGGTCGAAACGTAATAATTTCGTAGATCATTCGATGGACTCCATAATAGGGGTTAATGCTTTAAAAACGTGTGTTTTCGGGCATAATCTTGAGTACTCTGCCCAGGTCACAATTTTCAACCGATTTGCGCGTTTCTTCTTTTATTCGGTGGGGAAATCTATGTAGCTGTGCACTACGTCGCGGAGTGAACTCGAATTTGCATGTTGGGTGTCGTAGAAAGCATTTTAAAATGCTGATCGGATTCGAGGCTTCCATGCCCTTAGAAATGTTATGGCGACTAATGATCGTGGGGGAATCTAATATTTCTAACTCAAAATACTAACAAAATTACGTACATTGAGAGAAACAGTTTTGTCCAACAGGAAGGCATATAAAAATGAGTGTTTCATCGCTCAACAACTGGTTTAAATTAAACTAATGCTTATCCAATGGGACGTCCCCTGGAATGCATTCAACAATATGTTTGGAAACAATGGGCTCCAAGGATATGCTCCCAAGCCACGAGTCATTTTCCAAAACTTTTTCCGCCGACTTCATCACTGTTCTTATAGAAATATCTTGAAGCATATAGATGTGTTTAAATGATACGAAATGATGTTAAATTCAACATAGTTTACTCTGTCGACTCAAGGTTTCCACTTTAATAGTACTAAAAACCACGAAGGATGACACCATACTGAAAGCCTTCAATCAGCTACCATGACCAAATTCCCCGTCCTCGTCGAGCGAGTGATTTTTTTTCGATTCCCGATGCCTGTGGCCCAATCAACATAATCGAAGATTTGGATGCGGTATCATCGAACTTCATCTGCCCGAATTAACATAACGAGTCGCTCTGGAGCACTTTTTAAGTGAATCTGTCGTCTTGATGACCGAGTTTGAAGAAGCCTTAATTGGGTAATACCTAATCAATTTAGAGCTCTAGCGGGAATGAAGCGAGAACCTCTTCAGAATGTGACAAAAACCAAAACAGAAAAAACAGCTCGAAGGTCTCTGATTCGCGGACAACTTCCTCTCGACTCTCGTGCCTGTCACACGTTGGAAATGGAAACCACACGATTCAACACAGCTTATACTGCACTCTATAAAAGTGGAAAAAGCATCCCACATAATCTTTGAGTGCTCAACACTTGCACGTCGCAGATTTAACCTGTTGGGGGCTCAAAACACATTGAGGGAACTTCAATACTAAGAATTGGTCAAAAATCTGAAAAATCTCAGCAGGGGCTTATTTGAGCTTGTTTGAGTAAGCACAATCGCTCAGAAAAAGACAACACAACACCTGGCTTCCGCGCTGGGGGCCCTGTGAACCCCTCTTCTGACCAACCTGTTTGCATCTACATGAACGTAGTTGACTATACATCAAGAGCCTCTCAATATTATTCAATAACAATTATTCACCTTTTTTATGCAGTCTCCTAGGAAACTGCCAATTTTATCAAAGTATTCTTCGCAAAAATGTGATTAGAATTCAATTTGAATTTATAGAAGAGTTTGCTTGTAGTCGATGTCTTTTACGACAATACTGTTTCCCTGAGGTGGCTCAGTGGGGACCTCAAATAGTCAATGCTCAAAAATGCAAGGGTAGTTGAGATGAAATCACTCTGTATTACTTACATTGGTTTTTAAGGTGGGTAGAACCTAAATTTCATCATCCAATGTAATTTTAGTGAGTTTCAGATTGTACCTCAACTTATCGATCCCTCGAAGGCTTTTTTTAATGAAGTAGGCTAATTTACTGCCGATATATTTATAAGTGTTACTCGGAGCACAAATTTACATGGCAAGGCGGACGAAGTCGGTCAGTGACTGAGAAATCAGAAGTGGGATGAACATACGACACCTCATTCCAGAGCCCACAAGAGTCAGCCACCTTTACTGCCACGTTCAAATGCGACATATCGATTGATTTGGCGCCAGAAGTGATGTACTTAGCGAACTGCCTGTTCTGATATAATTGAATAAGACCTTGAGGTATATTAATTGATGGGCTCGATCAGCAAAACTTTGAACCAAAATTGAGTAGGTATCTACTCGTAATTGCTCTGCTCCCTCACTAACTAATAGATTTCGTGGCTGGCCAAATAACAACAATACACATAGACTATAACAAACAATTTTATTACAGCCTGTATAGCGCAGTGGAAGACAAAAGTATTATGGAAGGGACCTACCTGGAATGAATTTGATAAATATATAAAAAATAATTACTAGATTGTTCGAATAGTTTAGGGGTTGTTCGAATAGTATAATAAGCCCTAGAATATTTTAGAATAGTTAAGTTGTTAGAATAGATTACAATAGTTATAAGCCCCTAGAATATTTTAGCATAGTTAAGTTGTTAGAATAGATTACAATAGTTTTTATTTCTTTTCGTAGAAATTCCAGATTTTTCCCGCTAATTCGGCGACACTGACCTACCCGAACGACAGACTGAGGTCACTGACGGACGGCGAATAGCTCTCGGGCTTTAGTAACCGAACTTGATAAAATTTGACGTGAGAAACGTGCCTTTTACACGATTTAAATGTATCATAGGTTTTAAGAGCGAGGGCAAGACGATACTGCCGGGGAAGACGTCGCATCGATGGGTTTCAGACCACAAAGAAGTGGGGAACGAACAGGGCCGATGATAGACGGAAGTGAGCGACGATTTCTTGATAGAACAATAAGATCAAAGGGCGATTGACGGCGTAAACATTAATACGTAGCCAGTTAGAGTAAACATTAATATTAGACAGTATACGTAAACATTAATAACATTAATACGTAAAATTAATACGTAAACAGAGACAGTAAACATTAATACGTAGACAGATTTATGGGTTTTTGAGTTAGCTAGATATTCAATCGCATTTTTATTCAGCCTGACTCGCAGGAACCGGTGGTTTCCAAGTCCGATCACAGAGAATTTTTGTGGCTTTTTTTAAAAATGGTTTTAAGGTTAGTTTGTGTCGATATACTACACTTGAGTCAACCATACAGCCAACGCACTAACCCAAAAATATCAACGAAAAAATTACATCGTTGTAGTTAGCACTGCTCCTCGTTAAAAATGGGTACACACAGCGAAGTTATTTGGCTACTTTTCTGATGACGTCACGAATTAAAGATTCTATAACATTTATAGAATGTTAAATAGTGATGATGGTAGTACTGTTTCTCGTTCAAAAGTGGTTATTATTTTATCAGATTACATCATGGATCAGTTTTTTGAATGTTTGACGTGTGACAGAAGCTTCATACTCCCGTAGGTACAACATACAGTTACAACTTACATACAACAGGTACAGGTACAACATTCCAAACATTAATTCGTGACGTCATCAGAAAAGTAGCCGGATAACCTCACTGTGTGAACCAATTATTTTGATAGGGAAGCAGAACTAATTTACCAACAATTATGTAATTTTTTCGTTGATATTTTTGTGTTAGTGAGTTGGCAGTAGGTAAGGTTGACTCAAGTGGCGTATAATACGACTAAGTTACACACAATGTAACGAAATATTACTTCTCATTTTGTAAATTGAACTGTGACTGTTCGTACTTGAGGAAACAGAAATTTAGTTGTTGGCCACAACCGATGTAATCGAGTGGTCATGATGACTGGTTGGTTTTATTGTAAAAACCAAAGACACGGTAAGATTATAACACTCGTTAAGATATGGCAACGACAATAATGTTTTCATTATACCGGGGGTGAACCATGGTAATACATCTATCATTGATTAGGGACCAACACATACAACTAACCGCACTATCTTACCAGTCCCAAGTTGATTAGTACCATACAAATAGGTCTCATCCGATCAGAACAGGTTGTTTACTGAAATCGTGAGAGATAGATGGAGAGAATTTTCTCAATGAACATTGTACCGCATTGCTCATCACACATCTACTCGAACCGACATCTTCTCGCTACAGGATTTTGCCAGAATTAAAGCCCAGTCTATCTGTACCATCGCCCCATCTACAAGGGGTGCTAGAAAATGGTAAAAACACACACAATTGAAGCACTAAAAAAAAGCAATGTGGGTGGGGCTCATGGCGATCTCTCCTATATGCAAAACTGATTGGAATAAATTGGGTTTCGCCTTTCGACTCCACACCAGACGGCAAGTTGATGGTTTCAACCGTGAAGGAAACAGGGTGGTGCACCGAGGAAGCTTTTTGAAATTCGGGTTGATCGATGTTTGGCGGATTTTCGGCAAGTCGAGCATTCGTCAACCGTCGTCGATCTTGTCAAAGATCGTAAATCAACCGCGACAAGCGCTCCGGTTACGTGAAATTACTGTTTGGTAATCGACTCGAATCCCGCATTATCCGAGATGGTTTATGAGATTTAATTTAGAAAAAAATTTCTAATAATTATCTGCTTACTCCTTTCATTTTCATAGTAAATTAAAAATTTCAAAGGCAAAAAAATGAGGATTGCTTGAGTACCTACCAAATATTGAAGCTCAAATACCAACAGGAGAGGAGTTAATTTTCATTTGAGTACCTAATTTCGGCGTCCATCACTTAAAGAGGGAATTCACCATACATGTTACTCACCAATTGATTCGAATGGTTAGCAACATGACCTCAAAACTTGGAGGTGATTTATTAAGTATAAATATAATAAGGGTTCGTTTGAGGGTAGCTGGTATGATTTGCCATCCCCCATGTTGTGAATCGCAAAAGCAAAACATTCATGAAGTTGTTGTTTTTTAATCATATTAGCTGCTGGTTGAATTTGACCAATCTTGAAAGAAGAATCATCCACCGATTCATTTCCCCTCAGACCGACGTGACCTGGTATCCAGCATAGGGAGTGATCAAATGTAAAAATGTACCAATTATTTTTCTCGTTGAATCGAGTTCCACTCCACGTTTGATGAGCTCTTTAAGTGAAGTAATCCGATTCTGTTATCTTTGAAGACCTATGGATTGTTGCATTAAGTTTACAGGTTGGTAGGTACTCTCTGTAATATACTCGAGAACATCGTGATATTCATCAATATTACCTACCTCAAAGACCAGAAAGCCTTCGTCGGCCAATCATGTCGTTGAATGATATCATTCTAAGGCATTGGGTAAATATAGAGAATCCAGAGCAAATGAGAAATCTACAAAGAAACAAATTTGCAACTTTTTAATATGGAACTACTATTGTTACCAAATAATTAGACGGAAAAACCCACCCCAAATAGGTACCTAGTATCGAGCATCATTTCTTGTTTGCAAATCAGGCGACAAAATAATAGAGTTGGATCAAAGATTTTTCAAGCATTCGGGTTAAACATCATTACTATGATATCAGGATCAATTCATACCCATAGCTGAGAAACTTTACGGCTAACATGAGAAAAATTGTTAATTTTACAATCAGGCAAATCTATTCTCAGAACAGAACCAGAAGCTTGTGGTTCGCCCCTCTCTCTACCTATGAATTGAAATCTGTAGAAATCATACTGGAAACACAAGCGTTGACTCATTTCTTCGGAAATAGGAAACATCCTTATATTTTTGAAAATTATCGATAGCGAGTGGTTCCTTTTGAAAAAATCAAAGGGATTGTTTAGAAATAAGAACTGAACTTAGTGAAGAAGGGAAAATTTAAGCACGCAGTACAAATTCACTTCAAATAAAATTCTATATTCCTACGAATTACGAAAAGATAATGATTTTTGAAAGGAACAAGGAAAAGATTCGAAGATAAAGAACAAAATACGATCTCTGGAAGCGTCTCTTTCTATTGAACGAGTCAAGGGACGAACTCTTTAGACAACTGTGGGGTCAGATGAATTTGGGAACTTAACAAGGATCAATTATTATTCAATGATGTTTTGAAGTTCAAAATTTTGGACGGAAAACTTCATTACGATACCTTACAGCGCAAAGGCGTTATGACCATACATCTTCCACATGTTTTATTTTTTTGTAATTTCAGAAAAACTCAAATTCAACAGAATTATTAAAGATCTTTTTGAAGATTGTAGCCTGAAAATTTCTTGAAGAAATTGAAGAGTTCAGTGTTATAACTTATAAGCCATTATTTTAGGAATTTTGTACTGATGAAAACTTCTTTTTTGTTTTTCTCAAAACTCCGTTTTTGGACACCGAATCTTCACTCAATTCTGTTCCTTTTCGCTAAATGCCCTCCAATTCAGGTTTACCAAAGTAGGTAGCGAATATCTGTCGTTTAATTTATGAAATACGGCTTTCAATTGGCCAAGGACTGTTGCATGAGGAATACAAATTTGTGATTTATCAGGTTATAAGTTTAATGGTGAGCATGTTTCAGGAAGAAAGAAGTACAGGTATTAAGGAAGCCATTTCGTCTCCACGGAGCAGACATGTGAGGTGAGGCGCACGCCAGTTTTCACGCACGCGACATAAACTTGCTCAACTTATCGGAATCGTGAAGATTTATAATTTTTGCCTTTCTCTTTGAAAATTGCATTCGCCTTTTTCCTTCCGCGGCGAAGCGTGATGGAAAAATAATTAGATCGTGATTGCGAGATAATCCACTCCTAATTAGAACAGATTCTCCTCCAGGCCGATCGGTGTAAAAAGTGTTTGAGTTCATGAATTGTTTATCGATATGACAATTAAAACTAATCGATTATCCGCACCGTGTATTACGGGTAACCGAGCTTGAACGGCAAGAAACGAGCGAACACAATCGCGCAACTGTCAATCAATCACTGGTACGCGAGATCTTTAACACGTTTGCGAGCCGCTATTTGTCATTCAAAATAACCGATTGTTCTCCTAATAAATCAACCTTCTTATCCGAGTGGCCAACAAATCAAGCAGGGCGGGGTTGAGTATTGATGTATTGCCGGTTTGTTATCATTTGCCGCTTTGTGCGAATCCTGGCGCCGCCAGGTGGTCATTAAGTGATCCTGACAATGGAGGTACTTCAGATGCAACAATTGCCTATCTGATGATATCTTTTATTCGCTATTCCGTATGAACGGGATTGTAAACACCCAGGCGATGGGGAACTAAGTGGAGGATTTGCATTGTACGGGTTTTCCCTGTATTGACGCGCCTGCCAATTAATGTCGCATTGATAGGGTATGGGTGTTCAACGACAATTGCTCTAGACGGTCAGATTATACTATCTAATTGGAAATCAACGCAACAAGTCCATCTGGAATCTTATCCAAGTAGATGTAGCGGCCAAATCATCTATGCAACGCTTTTTTCCAACTCCACGATATAGTGGGTTGTGAAGACATTGGGAGAACTCATCACTGAACCTTGTAATATCGAAATCTATGTATTATGGAATTTAGGGAACCTAACAACGTAGAACCAGCACCTATAAAAAGCTACCCTCCGAGATGTCGAAGGTAGGAAAGACGAGGAAATTGATGAAGAAGAGACAGAGACAGTTCATCAGAAGAGAATGTTGAAAATGTCGATGAATTAAACGAGGTTGGTTTCGCAGTTGTGAAATTCAAAAACATGAAGAGAGAGGTTCAGCATGTCCGTAAACTGAATAATAATATAATCAAAATGGCCTGGCCATTGTTAGTATAATGAGCCGATTAACTAGAATAGGAAATATTTATAAACTAAATCAGAAAGACGTAAGACAGATCACAGCCGACCTAATTGTGAGGAACTTCCCTAATGCCTTGACATTTGGTTCTACTGGAAACCAAAAGTTTCAATTTCCGTCCTTTTTAGTTGTTTTTATTAACTCAATTAAAACATATATACAACATACTTTAAAGTTATTTTGGTAGTGAAAAGAAAAACACTCGCGGTCTAATAGTTCAGTTTTAAAAATTAACAGAAGGGAGAAGAAAAAAGCAACACAAATATGAAAAAACTTACAAAGGAACGGAATATTTCGCTCGTAGCGTCATCAGCCCGGGTAGAAATGGTAACCTGAAGTCTGTAATAACCTGATAGAGATAACCTGACTCAAACGTTAGGCATATTCCAATTTTATATCCTATTTAACTAGTCTGTCAGTAATAATAATAATAAAACAAATAATACTGGTAGAATGCTGATTAGTCAAATATAAAAAGGTGCCGATGATCTCATTTTTAGTTTATTGTTGAAAAACATAAACCAAAATTATGAAATTGATTGTTATTCTACAGAATATCTTTATCTTTCTACAAGATCAACCAAACTGAAAACATCCCTTCTCCCCATCTGCGAAAAAATTCAAAACCGTGCAGTCAACAAGAAAAATCATGGCTAGTGTTTTCTAGGACCAGCAAAGGATTTTGTCGATTGATTATCTGCCTAAAGAGAAGACGATTAACGCAGCCAGATATTGCGAGACCCTGAAAAGCTGCTTAGGGTCAGTCCAAAGAAAAGCTGCTCTTGTCGCTCAGTCCACAACGGCACTTCTGACGCAGGTTGGTTGGGATCTTCTGAGTCACCCACCGCACAGTCCCGACTTGGACCCTTCCTCATACCACCTTTCCACTAAATTAACAGTTAGCCAGAAAACACTTAGGGAGAGACGAGGAAGTTAAGAAAGCTGTCACCGAACGGACCAACGAGGCGGCGGCTGTTTTCTAAGCAGAGGTTTGCTTGGAAGTATTGAGGGTCCGGCAATTTTATAGAGAAATTATAGACATTCTGCAGAAAAATTCCTGCCAATTTCATATTTTTAAATAAAACAAGGTTTGAAAAAAATATGGAACTTATATTGTGGATGCTCCTTGAATTTGGAGTTTCATTGGAAGCGTGAGAGAAAGGAGAAACTACAATTCAAAAATAATCAAAATCATCCCAATCAGCACAAATACAAAAGTGAAAAAATAAGCCCATTTTTTCAATGTTTTTGACTGTTGATGAAGTTGATAGAAATTGCAAAGATACAAAATCAATATATATTTCCTAAATAGTAGGTAGGTTCTCCTTGCATTCTGCATCAAAAGCTCTCCAACTAATTTCAGGCCCTAAAATTTTGATGAAAAATGAATTTCATGGACGTCAGACCAGGAGTGTCTCGGAATCACAGTGAGTGCTCTCCAAGGAGAACACAAACAAACTTATCACCCCGAGGAGGTACTGCTTTGTGAGTATCATTGCCAGTTTGCCACATTCAACGAATTCCTTCATTAAATCGGCAAATAATCGGTGAAGTACGTCATATATAAGTCAGCTTTTAACGCCATGTCATGTACTAGCCTATCTTGAATCGTAAATCGACAAGGACTGTTACCTGTCGTCGATCGTAACCTACTAAGTCGAAAAGTCTAAGAGAAACCATTCAAATGAGAGAAAATAAGAAAGTTTGTTTTTGAAAAATGAGTAAAACTGAAAGTTATTCTCGTTGTGACGGAATGTGACAGAATACAAAGGTAATAACAAGGAGACACCCACATCGGGCGGCTGGCGCTGGAGCGTACAAGACTTGGCTCTCAGACGGGCTTCTCCACTCGTAAACTACTTTTGTCTCGCACGGGTATCTTATCCCTGTGTGTCTGTGAGTGCCCAAGTCCGCGTAACCAACACCATTATGGTGAAACACACTCGAACTCGGTTGCGAATTCCGATTCGGTATCGTCGCCCGAAAACGGTGTTGTTTTGGAGTTAAATGGAAAGATTTAGTTCTGTTGCAGTGATAAAAGTACGTGGGAGACACCCAAGATCGCACTTACGATTCAAACCCTTAAAAAAAAAAAAAAAAAAAAAAAAAACTCTTACTATGAGAGACACTCCATCATATTCGACAGAAAGAGCCGACGGTGACGACTTCCTTCAGCAAACATCGGCGGTTCCTCGCCAGCAAAGCGAAGGGTTCTAATGGGGGTCACAGATTCCATGACTTATGGTACTGAGATAAGGGCAGAGTCGATGAAGTTCAAGAATTACAAAACGAGAGTGGTGTAGATTCCGAAAACAGGAGCCTTACTAATAGCAAGGCCCACTGAACAGCATCTGAACCAGCTGTACTTGTGATAATAATTATGTAGTGTGATTCACATCAACGTATTGGCCATGGAACGAAGATGATTATATGAGAGGCAGGATGAAGAAAGAAGATCCCATGTGGAGAAGGAAGAGAGAGAGCGGACACTGCAGATTTGGCAGGAAAGGTGCAGTTAGAAGAACGAGGACTGGACAGCGTTCTTGATTGGAAAAATAAGCCCGAGACTTGAGAGGAAGCATAGTAACTTCTACGAGTTCCTCACCATGCTAAATTCAGGCTTTTCTACACAGGATCGGTAAGGTCCAGAATCCATGCGGGTATTGCCAGCACGAAGATGATGCTGCGCATACTTTCTTTGTCTGCTCGAGATGGGAACATGGAAGAGGACTGCTGCAGCGTTTTATAGGAAATATAGCACCCAGTACTCAAGTCAAAAGAATCCTGGACGGGGAAGAGTACTAGAGAGCAGCCGCTGCATTTACAGCACTATCCCCAAAAAGAAGAGGAAAGTCATGGGAATGAGACAAAGCACTCCCCTAAGAATAAAAACAAAACAGTGAAGGCAAAAAAAAAAAAAAAAGCCATTGATGCAGATATTTTCCTAAAGTAATGTTGAATCAGCGGTTCTGGGAAGATATCCTTATGAAGAAGGGATTGTGAGGGTTTAGTTGGTGTTCCAATAGATGGGGATACTCGATAAGAGGTCCGGAAATGATTCCCACAAAAGAAAAAAAATCATATAATCGACAGCATACAATCACAATCCCATTCAATTTTCATCAAAATTGTATCGTTAAACCAGTGATAAGGATTGACTACTGACAGACACATCATCAAGTTCAGGAAGAGCTCCCCTGTGAAGTTCTCTGGCGCTCAAGCGCGAGACGCCATCGTCCAGGCGTCATCGTTTTAAGAAGCTCACGACACACATTATCTAGTATTTGCATTATCATTTATCAATTATTTCCTTCGCATTGTACTACACCTACCTATTCCACTATCACGATCTTACAGCTAATATGTAGATCGATCAAACAAAACACACTACGTCAACTGATTGAGGATGAGGTCAATTGGAATTCAACTCCTTCTTTGCCGAGCTTTCGGTAAATTTATTATATGAATATAATAAATGGTAAATATAAAATATAATAAAAAAAATAAATAATACAATAAAACAAAAATGAAATAAAAATAGACAAATAAATTTTTTTATGAGATGGTAGGGATTATGCCACCATAATTATTGAAGACCAAATTTTACGGTATTACATGAACAAATGATTGAATTTAAACACCAGCTTTCGGGAAACAATTAGACAAATGTAGAGGTGTATCATAGCTTGGAGAGAATTTGAATCTCTCTCCAAGAGAGAATCTCAAATTTTATTCTCTCCAAGCTGTGTTACACCTTTATATTTGCATAATTGTTTTCCGAAAGCTGGCATTTAATTAATTCATTTCTTCACGTAATACCATAAAATTTGGTCTTCAATAATTATGGTGGCGTCTCATTTCGCGTTGACTCACGTCGCGTTGATTTTGGCATGCTCACGATCTTACATTCGTGATAATTAAGTTTAGTTTCGCTATGAGTAATTAGAATTATTTTCAATTACCCCCACCTCAAGTCCAAAACAAGCTCTTGAGCAAAGGAATTTTAAGGATTTTTCTTTGAAAGCGTTTTTAGTTCTATTTAACGTAAGTCACTTATTTACGCCATGTATTTGATATTATCACTATTTAACTTAATAACCTGTGGCATAAATATACCCTTTGGCATAAATCATTTCAATTTTTGGCAAACTTTTGGCATACCAATTTGAACTTTTGGCAACTCATTTTGAACTTTCGGCAAATCCATTACGTTTCGACAACTACTGGAATCCTTGTCCACCTTCATTCCTTCTACAATGTTCAATAAAGTGTTTTTTCTCTCTCACCTAATAACCTGTGTATTTTATTACCAAAACCGAATAACTAAACATCGTAACCTATTATTAGTAATAAGTGACCTGATGTAACCTGAGTACTGACCTGTGGGTCTCACTGAGTTCTGACGATGCCGAGAAGGCGGAAGTGCACTCAACTTTGATCGAATTACTAATGAGGATCAGCTGCTTATTTCCTCTCCTCACACAACCAATCTCAAGATGAAAGGCATACCAAGTTCCATTTTATTGTAATAAGTGATTGTAATAATAAATCCAAGAAACGATCGTGATATTGCTGTCATCCCAGGAATATTGTGTGTGTGTGGGGGGGGGGAGGGGTTAATATTAATAATGTATCAGAGCTTTCAATGATCCTACAGCAGATATGAACGGTGCAATAAAATATTACATGACTAGTCTCGCCCACGATCATTATAGGCTCTGCTTCGATAGAACGGGTTTTATTACCCGCAATAAAATGCATTCACGGATATTAAAGGACCCATATAATGCGGAAAAGATCGTAATTACTGTTATTTAACTATTTTTTCTCATGATAGAACGAAATTCTCCCAGACTTTTTAAGATCGTGTGTTACACCTTTCCGGGGAGACATGATCTCCGTGTGGAGAATTAAAAACTTTTGAAAATACAGAAATAACGGTGACTGAGCATTTGTTGAAATAACAAACGAACATAACACGAACAACATTAAAAGGCGTCCACCTACTTCGTGAAACGCGTGTTTGCCAACTTGGCGAGCTCGCGTGTCTGGAATTTAAATCGGAACAAGCGAGAATGTTTGTTTCCTCGGTGACTCACAAGAGTTGTAATGTCGCATCAAAATGACTCACGTACCGTGTGTGATCTGTCTTCTCTGATTTATGAAAATACACGCATGGTCGTATTTTTCGAAGGTATTCATGGTCGTGGAAACAAAGAAACAGTTACGTCGAGGAAGTTGATGAGCGAGATGTCGAAGAAACATCTGCACTTTCAAGGACAAGAACATTCGCTACTTAGATGACTAGCGAAACCTGAACAGTAGCTGACAATCAACAAGTTAATATAATAATATTATATTAACTCATATTATGAGCTCGTGTCGAATATACCGCGTGAAGGCACCAGTTTTTGGCCACAACAGAACATTCTATCTAGGTAGCAGTGTCAATCAGGATCCGCAGTCCTCCCACCATTAATGGAAAAAAATATTAAAATTATTACACAACGGTGTATTATTTCTCAGTAAACATCACTCGTCTGCAAAGAACACGGCTTTTCCATTAATAGCACCCACCAACCGTATTATCGCGACGTAGGGCTACGAAATAAAAACATCGAAGCCTTGAAACGACGATTTTACCTTTAAGACTTTGTTAAAAACCGTGTTTTGAGCAGAAAATTGGATCGATGAGGGTTTCGCCCAAAGCACCGAACTGAATTTCATGTCAACAATAACAACGTCCAAACAATGAGCAGATGTATCACTCCTAGACAGAAAACTTCCAATATAATTTTCATTTTGGGAAAGAATTTGAACTTGGAAAATGGAATAATATCTCACCGCCCTTATGAGCTAGGGACCTCAAAAAGTTTTTTTTTTTAATTGTAGAACCAATTCTATTCGAAGAAACGAAAAATATCGCATTTGATCAGCTGAAATTGGCTCACTTACGCCATAGACTGTTCATGTGCGATTCAGACTCGTGTTTCTAACTCATGGTTGGGGGGCGGGGGGATGGCCCTTAGGAAGTAACCTCAAAGAAAGTATAGTTTTTATTGCAGAACCAAAAACTCAATGGTCTAGGGGGGTCTCAATGGTCTCAATGGTATTACAATAGTCTAGGAAAACCTAGCCTATCTAGCCAGGTAGGGACAGATTGTGTTCAGACTGTTACTATTTCTGATCGAGGGAGTATCATTCGTTGATGGGTTTTCGCTGCGACACTTCTAGGTTTGGGTTCCTCAACCTAACAACAGGAACCAGGAGGACCCAGGGGGTGATTTATTTCGATCGTTCCAGTTTTTTTCAAACCTGGCTACGGCCCTGGTACTGCTTCAGAGCCCTTTACATTTTGCGCCATCAGAGTCAACGATGTGAAATATCTAGGTATCAAATGAAAAGGATCTATGCGATGGAGAAGGGACGTCCAATCGCCTTATGTAAAGGGAAAAGCATCTATGGACTTCAGATATATCATCTATAAATCAATATTATTCACTCTCATAATAAAAGTATAATACATCTCACTAGAATTTGTAGCAGTTCCGTGAACTGCTCCGCGAACTGTGCTTGAAGAGGCTCCTAGACTGGGAACGAGCCATCCAGTCACTTTCCTGCCTTGCTCCTGGTAAGTGATCTCTTCACATTATTTAATATTCAGCGGTTTCCCTTGATGCTCAAAATCCATTTTCATTTCATTTCGGACCTACATACGATTAAAGAGTCAATCTATATAAACCACACTCCGATTTGTTATTGAACCATACCCAATTAATTTCTACGTATATTTAGTAAATTAATAACTTTAAATTATCAATATACATATAACGCAAACCGTACGTACGTATGTCGCCCGAACTTGGGGGTCCCGGGTTCGATTCCAGGCCGCGACATCAAATTTTTTTTACATATCTATAATTTTTTTTCCTGCTTTTAGCTGGCTTTTCAGCTAGTATTTAATAATTGGGTTGAAATACGTGCTGGTCCTCAGCTTTTTTTTGTAGTTTTATAGTTTTTTAGGTGCATTAGTTATTTATAAGTTAATAGTAATAAAGAGTACCAAACATCCAATTCTATTGAAATTAAGATGTAGCTGAGCCCCACCGGTAAATATAACACTTTTATTCACAAAGAAGATTGTACGATCGAAACGATCAACTGAGTTTAAACAAAACGGATATTACAATATTGTATTCTTCAAAACTCCTTACATAATAGTGGTAATTCCTACCAGCTCAGGTTGCAGCAATCGAACGACTCCTCTCGTGACAGCTGTCAAAGAAGAAACCAATTCCCTCATCATCGTTCGATGCCGAGAAGACGTCCTTGCAGACCGACCGACAACGGGACTTTTACACCCAGCCATCTGAGTCACTCCGAACTCGTACCTGCCTCTATTGGCCACTTTAAGCTTTTTCCTCCCTTAATTTGTTCCGCTGTTTTTTTCTGATTTACGACAATGAAATAGCCATAACGCTCCTTTATGATCAGGTAATGGTGGTTAGATTGTGGTGCGTTGGAAAACTTATACTTGTACCCCAAGGATGATGTGGAAAATTTCGATCGGGAAGGTCAACGTGCTTATGTGAAGAATTGCCTAATGAGTCGAACCGTGGGAATCAATAAGACACGTGAGCGAACTCATTTATGACTCCTCTCATATTTTAACCGGAGAAACCATGACTTTTGCACAACTAGAGAAAATCTAATTCCCATAATTAATCATTTAGGAGTCACGTCGAGCACTGCGAAACGTCGGGGTTCCGTTTTATGACTGTTTCTCCCTGCTGATGACGTCGCCATGGAAATAAATAATTTATTATTATTATTATATTGGAATAATTATTATTCCAGTGCTGAAAACGTTATGGACAAGGCAGTGAATTGGCACGGGAAAATAGCAATTAAAATGACTGGGACTATCAGCGCTTGCAAATAACGGTTATTTTTCAAGATTCAAATGTAAGCACTGGGATTCAAGATCATCAAGTTTGATAGCTGACATCGAAAACCAGTAATTTTTCTGCCCAAAACTGAAGGTATTTTTTTTAATTTTAGGTCCCAGGGATGTAAAACAGTCTCAACGGATCCCACTGGTTGATAGAGAAATTCCGGTAATTTGCGATTACCGTGTAAAGATTGATATATTTCGGTCCATAATCTCGATAGGATGATCGATTATACCACAAACATGATTCAGTTTGAAAAATCACGAGATTGAATTATTCGGTAGTTTGTACCTACATCTAACATGACTGTGCTTCAGAGAAATAATAAACCGTTGTATAACAATTTGCATCGTTTTGCTTCCGAGTCTACCAAGGTAGCGGCAGCATTGTTTTCACTTTTCTTTTTTTGAAAAAAAAAAAGTTCTCTAGGATAAAAATTTCCACTAGCGTTTTACGTTTTAAGCCATTCGAAAAACAATTTTGGTTCCGTGTCTGCCTGTCGTGAGATCCTTGTAACGGGCGAAATTAAACGAAACTATCGTCCGATTTCGATTAAGTTTTTAAAGATTATACTGATTGACGTGTAGACGCTTTTGAGAACTCTAGAATGGTTTCGAAAAAATTATAGAATTGTCATAGGAAAAATAAAATGTGTAAAGCAATTGTAACCCATAACGATGCAAAACTTTGAGTTTTGGATACAATTTAAAAAATTACTGTGAAAATGATTAAGTGGGTGCACCAACAGCTGGAAAACTCAACCCAAATTTCGTTGATCAAGTGGAACAACCAATAATATCATGGTAGAGGGTGAGGAGGGCCTCTCAGTTTCTCCTTTCAGAACTAGGAGGAAATTGTCACAAATCTTACCGAAACCCACTGAAATACGGGAGTGTAGGAAATACCTGTCTTTATAATCTTTTTCACAACTTTTTCTACGTTAGGAGGGGGGGGGGGGTGGATGAATTTTGTTCTTGGTTAGACGTAAACTTGGCGCATTACTTTGATTACCACGAAAACCACGTTTTATCCCATTAAGCGCACAAGACGAGAATAAGACCAGAAATTACGACACGTCTAACATCATTCTGATGCCACCGACATTAAAAACTCGCAATTGAATATTCATTGTACATTAATGAGACCCTCTCGCTGACGTTTTGAACTGCCGTGAAAAAACACAATTATATAGCATGTAACCTCATCAAGGACGAACTTTGTCAAGCAGCAGTTTCCAAGCTTCTTCAACGATTCTAAATTACAGACTGCGGCTCAACGGTGACGCGCCTTTATAATCTTGATGGGAAGTTTTTTTCGTCGTTTCTTCAAGATTATTCAATTTCTGTACCAGAAAGGCGCCACACCGCTTCTGCCGTCTTTCCACAAAAGGCGATAATTAACGCAGTTTTTTTTTCTTCACGAGATCTTAACCGAGTTTTGATTCTGCGTTTTTGTGCAAGCTGAATATGGGGAGCTTCAAATTGCTACTTACTTTGCATTTAAATAGCCAGAAGTCAAGTGTTATGTGACTCAAAAATATGAAGGATTTTATACTTATTAAGGTAAACGCATTATTAGTCAACAACTCCTTCAATAAATGAGAAAAGCTAAGGATATAGGACTCTTTGCAGCTCCAGGTCATGGCTTTGATCCTCCAATGGCTTCTGAATTACGAATTGCTTCGTATTATCAAAAAGAGCTGTGGTTTGCCGAACAAAGTCTGATTCAATCGATATTATGCTTTAAGTAAGAACCTAAACGTAATATTTTTTCTATTGGTATTATTGTGATTTATTAAAATCAAAATAAAGTGAGTTTATATATGAACTTGCTTTAATTCTTTTCCTCAAATCATAAATCATGACACCCGTTGACTGGTACAAATCCCATGTCTACTACTAGCACACCTACGACGACCACTATCGACTCCTGAAGAAATCTTTTGTCCCACTGTCGACTACTAGTGCCAAATTAGACTTGGGAAAAACTCTTTTTTGCTTTATTAAGCTCAAATTTCAACAAATGCCCGTTTTATTGCATGAGAAAGAGATTTGTGTCCACTTTAAGCCGGAAATAACTTGGAAAAACTAAATTTTAAAGGTGGGAGCAAAGATTACCAGTCGAAATTTCCTTAAGGTGTCAACTACCAATGCGTTTACGTTATAAAATGGTTATATTCGAAGATTCCGAGTCGAAATTTGTCTCAAATCAAGCCAAGATACCCATAGCTTAGAAAACCATAATTGGTGGTTACATTGGACCAATTTTGAACTACTTTCTCGCTTCTTTGACTCATGAAGGGGAAAAATTGTGGCAACCTGAATCAGCTCCCAATGAAAAATCAGTTATTTTGATAATTTATGGAACATAAAAGATGAGCAGTTTATGAGCGAAATGATGGCATGGGAGACATGGGCATCTCATCATAAAGTCTTACAGACATATGAGTGGGGGAAGGGAGGTGGGTAAACTGGTCAAAAATGGCAGCTACACTGCTTGGACCAGTTTCCCAACCAGGGAGTAAACAGAAATAAACCTGCTAAGGGGACAAAGATCCAAAAAATCGATTCAAGACGAGGTAGACCTGGTTTTCATACCAGTTCTTTAGGGGAGTTTTCTTCCTAGTTGGGGAATTGGTCCAATCGGTTCAGTACGGATCAATGCGTCTGGGTAAGGAGTCCACAATGCGCTTCGATACAATATCTTTGTTATTGGTAGCCTGGTTATTGGTTACCTGTGGTACATTGCAATGGACTTTCTCTGATCACTGCTAATTCACGAGCCGTCGTAGAAACGATGATATTGTGGAGAATTGATTCAAAATGTTCACGATTTCGCGAAAATGTATTAGACTCCTCAGAGACTTTCAGGTGTTGTAACAGGAAGTGTAAAGCCTTGGTGTACACTAACCCAATTGAAAGCAGTACATGGATAATGATATTTTGGCATACTTAGAACCCGTAGGTTACCACCATTACCACTTATCGCCCGAAACAACCTGTGAATAGAGACGTTTTTGATTAGGTTTGGCGACGAGTTTCCATGAAACCATCTATAGGTGTGTTTTCGTGTGTTTTACCCAAAAACATTACGTACCTGTACCCAAATACATCGCAAATTTTACCCTAACGCATTTCACCTCACTTTTATCCACTCTCAAGTTTACACACTCTCCTCATTGCAAGTGGCAAATCTTTGTGATGAAAGTCCCAAGTCTTCACGTACCCACATTCCACTCACACAGGAAACCCGTGAGAACATCTTTCAACCAGAGTTTCCACTTTCAAACTCTAAAATAACTGATTTTACACAATTTCCGACATTGTTCTAAGCGGAACATCACTTATAGGATGCTGGAAGAAGCATTCCCGCGGCATTCAGCTATGCAAGAAGAGGACGAATCTGACATTACAAGCCGTAATGTCGGTGCGACGAATCGGGAAGTCATCCGGGCAGAAAGGCTATAAACCTGCACAGCAAGTTACGTGTTGGAACTCATCAGCAGATAATTATCGTTTTTACTATATAACCGCAATTTTCCTTCCAACACAGCGATGCTCTTACCTTTCGAGAATTCAATACTACATTCATGTGACGTAAGGTATAGTAAAAAACGCAACTGTTTTTACTGTGATTTTACCATTACTTATTATTTATCACTAGAATGAAGTTGAAGGCAGTTTAGAGCAAGATTGCGTGTTTACTATGATTCATTGCAGCTACCCTTTAACGGTTAATTCTCAGGGAAGAAAATTACTCGTGTTGGACTGGGAAGGTATTTTTTCATCCGACGAGAACGACTGCGAAAAAAATGTTGACTGATTGGGCAACGATCTTGAAAGACATGCGTTCAAGAGTCAGAATTCGAAGGCTGCACAAGACAAGAGGCTCAGATACCAGAGAAACGGTAGTGAACCTGTAGGGTTGCGAGGCAAGTGAATAGAAAAATTCGAGAAGCTTTGGATTGGTTCATATTTCTGAGTAACAACTCATGAAAATTGCTTCCAAAAATAGCAGAAGTGTGAGAAAAAAATAAATTCAGAACTCGCAAAAATAATTGAGTATGATAATTGCAAGCAAGAATAGATATCAACAGTTGAAGTTTCAGTGGCCTCAACACCTCAGGAAGAGGAACTGGAATTATAGTAAAATTTTAAATCGACGTGGGAACTCCATTTCTAATCGATCAACGGATTTTTGGAGCTCAGGCCTCTCTGTTGTCGGAATCAAGGCTGAATACACACGATTTTGAGTTTTCATTGGGTTTGGTTTGAGTGAGGACTCTCAAGGGAAATCATCGATCAAACGTTAAACTGAACCACAAGATGCAAAAAAAGGAGAAATTACCAACAAATGAAAGAATGGCAATAGATCATCCGGTAAATAACTTGACTCCTCAAATTGGAGGCTCCAGTAGGCTGTCTCCAGATCTCGAATTTAAGATGTCAACATTTCTACTCTAAAAATCTAGCAGCAAAATTTGAAGGCTGCAGAAGATTTGATGCATGAAGGTTTTTCAGGACGACTTGATTATTGCAGAAAGAAATGAATTATTTTAAAATCTTATGAGAGGTTTCCAAATCTTAATGAGCGGTAGAAATTGTGAGGGAAGAGGAAATATTATACAGAAGAATTGCTGGTGGTTTTAATAGTAGCAGTTGGCCAGCTGTCATTAAGAAGTGGAGAGGAGTCAGAATGAATATTCTTCATAGTTTACACCATTTTTCTGAAGTTATTACTCGGTAAAACAGAAATCAATCATTAGTAGTGAAAACCCCGAATAGCAATTTTTCTATTTCGATGTCTGCATATTGAAGGAGCAGTAAAGTTCATCAGTAATGAACTGATACTCATTTTCCCTGAACCACCTTTCCTTCCTTCACTCACCTGAGTTTGCAAAAGCAGCATACTTGGGGACGGCTGATGTGGCGAAGATCCGGAGCTACGACCTGTCAGAGCGTCGCTTTCTCCCTCCGCCGGCCCTGCACAGAAAGCAAAACACGAATAAGAACTCCAGTTCAACATTTAACGTGGACATATCAACAAAGAAGGACGTTATCGGCCTTTCTGTGACGTAAGGTCAAAGAAAACCCTGAAAAAAAATTGAGAGAAAAAAACTTGAATTTTAAGCAGAGTAAAAACTATATTTATGTCATAGGACTTTTTGTCATAAATTAGATGTAGAATCTGTGTAAACCCTGTATACAACCCCCCCCCCTGTATACCCTGTGTCTGTATCTGTATAAGTTTACTTTTGATCACCAGGTTATGTAGATGACACACTTTCTGCAATCATATTAAGGAAACAACGATCAGAATCCTCATAACTATACTGGTGGATAAGGAACACCCCTGATGATACCAAACAAGTCATCTGATGACGGGTAACATGGTGTACATAAAACGTAGAAGCTTGGAGTGGTAGTCTGAGCGATCCCAATCCACATCCTGGATCCCAGAACATCACGATATGGAAGAATCTGAGTCATCGAGTGAGCCCGAACATCACCAACCATCTGTTGAAACCATCGCCGGAAATGTATCACCATCAACGGACTCGTTGCATGTCCGCCGTTGGCTTTTCGGGGTCAAGGGAAATACGAGAGTATCGTCCGGTTGCTCGGAAATCTTCTCCGTGCCTTCAAAATAATGAAATATGAGACGCCGATGAGAACCGAAGGTTCTACAACTGCTACGATCCTCCGGAATCCCAAGGCAAGGCCGGATCATGCCACTTCTCTCGCGCTCTTCAGATATTTTTTCGTAGTTTCGCATCGTGAAGGAATCCTATCTGATGTTATCACGATGTTACACTGAAAACTACGCTGCGACAAAACGTTTCTACCGTGTTTCCCTTAATTCCACAAGACTGATTGATAGAGTTAAAATGAACTCGACGATTAGTAACCCTCCCAACTCTCTCCAGCATCGATTAATCTTCCCCAGTAACTAATTGGTTTGTAAAAGAAGCCGCTTTTTGGGAAACGGGATGGCATTATTCAAATGATCCATATCAGCTCATGAAAAACTACTAGGCCTAAAACTAATATACTATATTTTTCTTTGAAAAACCCTCCAAATATTAATATTCATTTTGTAAACACGCACTAGACCGTCATCGAAACTATATTCTAACCCTTCTAATTATGTTTCAATCACCGACTGTGACATTACTCTAAAAGTCCAGTCGATAAATCTATCAGCCTTATCTTTTATTCATTCGTGCTCCCTAAAGACTCAAGCTACTAAATACGAATGTTGCAATAAATCCCGTTCAACAGCAGCTTCTAGTCTGCTTCAGTTTGGAGCAGAATACTTCAAACTTGAACGATCCTTCGATAGAAATTGGCTGAGCAGTAACAACCTTAAGTAGTTCCGCGTTGACTTCAATATTGAAGACTGATTTTGTCGATTGCGGTAACTAATTCAACAATTGAGAGTTGTCAAACGCCTCTGGCCTACAAACGCTTTCCTTATTTTGATATTGTTGAAATTTTCTCCACGATTTAGCAGTTCCAGTCAGATACAAGAGAGAGTAATCGTCTGAAGTGAGACAGAATAAGTGCAAATTCCAAAAACCGTTTAGCACCTATTGTTTCAGACCCGATTTTTATTTGTTTACATTTTTCCTTGACAAACAGTTTCATAGCATAAAAATAGATACATTTTGAAATTTTATATTTTGCTTTGGGTAATTACATTCTATTTTCTGAAGGTAGGTAAATTTTAAAACGCTGCAAAATATTACACAACGGTTTATTATTTTCCTGTAAGGATCACCGAAAAACGTAGAACACGGCTTCTTCCGACCCTTCTAGAGACCGTGGACAGGTGGAGAAAGGTTAGTATTCTGATGAATTTCGCAATAATTGCTCATTTACTCGACATTTGATCGTCTTGGTGGTTCCATACGTTTCTAAATTTTTGAATTAAACACGGTTTTAAATTGATGAAGAGAAGTCATGAAACGTTCTTTAATTAGGTAGTTAATTATCATAATTAGCTAACGGTTGGGCCAACTGAGTTCTAGGTGGTGTCGTTCGACCCTAAAAATTCTTGAAAACTCTAAAATAACGAAAAAACAACACCTGTATGTCGAAAGTATTCGAGATTGGTCGTTTTGAAGATGTTGCCCCACATTCTACCATTTAGAAGGGACTGACAACTATTTTCATCAAAATTGACCATCGAGAACTGGCCAAAGAGCAGCAGTACGGTGGATGGACGGAAAATTTTGTATTAGAACTACACTCCTGCTCAAAATTAGCGCACCACCATCCATTTTTTCGTTTATCTCTTTCCTTCTTCCCTTTTCAATTTTGTATCCTGGACTGGCCACCAAGGAGCCTAAACATGAATCCGATAGAGCATGTTTGGGACATGCTGAAAAGAAGAATTCGAGCCAGAGATCCACCATCAGACAATCTTCAGCAGCTGGAAACATCAGCGAAAGAGGAATGGGACAATATCCCCAGGAAGGTATCCAAAACTTGATTAGAGGCATCGGTCGATAGCTGCAAGCCCTCATCCTAGCTAGAGGTGGTAATACCAAGTATTGAAAAGCTAAACTGGCATAATTCAAACCTTTTTTTCAATTTTTAGGACGTCCCACAGTAAGACTTGGGCGTCCTTATGCGATCGATCTGGGGTGAAGGAGGACAACACTCAACAGAAAAAAAAAATAACCACACAGTAATCCGTTTTATACCATTCTGAATCCAAATCCGCGAAAAAAAACCATAGGTGTATGTCTGTGTGTGTGTGTGTGTGTGTGTGTGTGTGTATGTGTGTGTGTGTGTGTAACAAAATCTTGTGTACTCTGCCCAGGCCTTAGTTCTCAACCGATTTTCCTGGTTCTTTTTTTGTTCGACGCGGAAAACTATCTAGTTGTGCACTACGTCGCCGGAATTTCGAATTTTGCCTTTTAAGGAGGGGAAAGGGGGGGTTAATGCTCAAAAAACGTGTGTTTTTGGGCATAATCTTGTGTCGTCTGCCCAGGCCTTAGTTCTCAACCGATTTTCTTGGTTCTTTTTTTCTTCGACGCGGAAAACTATCTAGTTGTGCACTACGGCGCCGGAATTTCGAATTTCGCCTTTTAAGGGGGGAGAGGGGGGGTTAATGCTTAAAAAACGTACGTTTGCGGGCATAATCTTATAAACTCTGCCCAGGCCTCAATTTCCAACCGATTTGTGTGTTTCTTTTTTTGTTTGACTAAAATAACTTCCGAGTTGTACATGATTTCACCAGAGTACCAAAATTTGCAAGAGGAGGGGATGGGTGGGGAGATAATATTCACAAAATATCCAATTTTTCAATATTTCGGTTCCTTTACTGCTTACTAATTGTATCCAAGCTTTGAAATTGAGGAAAAATTCTCATTATACCTTAGGATTTGCATGAATTACTTTCTGTACCACCATGGAAATATAAGTGGTGCCACCATGGTGCCTGGGCACCATAAACCTCATATTTCTTGGGTTTTTTGGTATTTCACCTTGAATACGGATGTGACATTCGACGGACTGCCTTCTAAACCTAATAGATGAAAGTTCAATGTTACGACGTATTTCCGCTTTGGTGCCAGACTGGCACCATTGGTGGTGGTGGTGGGGGGGGGGGGGGGTGTGAACTCGAATTCGCATGTTGGGTGTCGTAGATCATGGATTTTAAAATGCTCTTCAGATTCGAGGCTATCATGCCGCTAGAAGTGTTATGGTTTATAATGGTGGGGGTGTCACTATTTCTTCCCTAAAGTAATAAATAAATTACATCGAGAGAAACAGTCTTATCGCTTAACAACTGGTTAAACTGATCCAATACTTATCCAATGGGACGTCCCCTGGAATGCATGCATTACTAAACAATATGTTTATAATTTTACCACAAGAAGTACATTTTTCTATAATTCATTAAAAACATATTTTTTCTCGAATTTGTGCCTTTTTTTGTTACATTTTTTTTTCTGAGTTTGCAAACAATGTGTGCAAATAGATAAAAAACTTGATAAAGGAAAAAATAAGGGGGCAAACGAAGAAATAGATGGTGGTGCACTAATTTAGAGCAGGAGTATATTTTTTGATTAAATTATTTTTGGATCTTAATATTTTGAAACGTAAGCCATCAAAATTTTTATTAGATGTATTTTTAGATGAGATTATTTTTGGATCTACATGAAATGAAATGAAAGCCATCAAATTTTGAGGACGTAAGCCATCAACATTTTTCTATTAGATCTATTTTTGGATGAGATTAATTATGGATCTACATAACTTGAAACATAAGCCATCAAATTTTGAGGACGGATATTTTTTCTTAACGATTCCAAAAATACATTATTGAAAATAATGAACCAAAATAGGGTGGACAGTTAACAGTGGTTTTGTGAACGCAAGAATCTATTCTTCTTACATTCTTATACATTAATTTTGTGATAAAACCCCCCTTTTAAAGTTCATTTCTTCCCGACAAGAATAGGTTTACGCTGAGACCATCTGTGGATTCGTACGAGAAAATATCTGGATTGTCCAAACGGGCAATTTGTTACCTATCTCTCAGATCAATTGCCAACGAGGAATTCGAAAAGATAGTCGAGTGGGACAAATTGTTTGTTGAAGGCCTGAGTAGTCCATTCCCGTCTAAATATTTGCAGCGACAAATACGAATTCAAATGAGCACCCATTAAACCACGATATGAAAATGGCGCATGCTCCGTTCCTTAGGAGGAAATCCCAAGTACAATCGCAGCTTTACTTTCTGCATTAAAATAATTATTTATGATGATTGCCGTTGTGACAAATTTCTCGTGTTTCTTATGAATAGAAACAAGTCTGAGTGTTTCCTCCACACCGGGTTACGTATCGGGTAAAATATGTCGGTCGTTTGGTTAGATGAGTCGACGGTAGGTAGTTATTTATTCTTTTTTCTATAATATCGATAGACTATTTGAATAAAATTCATTACAAACGGCATTCCCACAGGACCGCGCGAGTTCCACATCGGTTTACTACAGCATTCCCTTTATGGCTAGTCGTTGTGTACACGCTATCCTTCACGGAGCCAACCTATTGAAATGTTCTTTCGAATAGTGGTTTTTCTCACGCATCAATCAATTTCCAGCTTTTTCAAAGGTAGGATAACAGGAAAGATATCTTTGAGTTTACCAGGTCAATAAGAAATCCTGAGAATGCGCGTAGATGACGAGGTGATTCATAGTTCCAGTTGTTACTTTGTACCCGAGGTTCGTTCTTTGTCATGATTGGCACTCTGCGTTTAAGATAATCTAACTTGCTGTTGGCAATATTTGCAACAACTGCTTGTACAACTTAAAACATGTATCTGGCAAAACTGTGAATTTTTGCTAGGACGAAGATGGAAAGCTAAGCCAACATCCATCAATTGATCCATAATATAACTGCATATAAATCATTCCAGAATAATAATTCAATAACTAATAACTTTACCACTACATCAGTTCAATTATTGAGTAAAAAGATGAAACGTGAGGTGAGTAACAAGTGAGAGTCTAAACACTGAGATCTTGAAATGTTATCATATCGGGTCTAGCTCATCATATACCGCGGCTCTTACTGATCTAATCGTGATGAAATCAATTAGGTCCTCTAAGGCTCAGTCTCATACTATTGACAACAATTTTGAAAACTCGGGCAGTTTGATCGTGAGAAATGAGTGGGTAAAATCTCATTTCCTGGTGCTTACACGATTATAAGGTATTGATGGAATTTGTAGGGAACCCTCTCGAGTTTCATCCACATCAACACTAAAAATTTCGTCATAATAGTTTCACATGTTTTTTTTAAAGTACATTATTGGCTTTATTCACATTTAACCGTTACCAATTTGAAGCAATAGAAAGAAAATAATATGTTACTTCATAAAGTACATAATAAGGGGGTGCCAGACGGTCGCCGTTCGTTCTTCGTTCCGGGTTAGCAATTCCCTAAATTACCGGCGCTAAAACTTGTACCTACCTCAAAATTAAATTTTCTAGGGTTTTTGAAATACATTAGTGCAGCAGTCTAGGGAATTGAAAAACTAAAAGATCGTCAAAATCGAACAATCAATGCCAGATTCCTCTGGCAATTATTGTTCAATTTTGATGATTCCAGCGACAATCTTTTAGTTTTTTTAATTCCCTAGATTGCTGCACTAATAAATTTCAAAAATCCTTGAAAATTTCAAATTTAGGTACAATTTTTAAAGTTTTACTTTTAAAGTTTTACGAACGGCGACCGACCGAGACCCCCTAAATTAATCACTAATTTATATCAATGTCTATTAACAACTCAAACATTAAACTGTTCACTTGGATTTTCGAAGACACCAGTAAAGTTTCGAGGTTGAATGGATTTTCCATATACTGGCTTTTTTTGGTTTATTATTTTCAATAATGAACCATTGGAATCGACCAAGAAAAAACATTTTTCAACTCCCCCTCAAAATTTGATGGTTTACGTTTCAAGGTACGTAGAATCCAAAAATCGAATAAAAATTTGGCCGTCCGTCCGCCGTACGCGGCACTTTCCCCACTTAGCATTGACCGATTTTGATGAAATTTGGTATGTAGGCTCCATTTGGGGTCTAGTTGTGCCCCGAAGATTTTGGTTGATGTAGGTCACTTCTAAGGGTTCAAAAATAAATTTTGAAATTTTGAAAACGCCTTAACTCAAAAAAGTTTGATATAAAGGTATTGTTTTTCCTTCAATTTAGGATTCTATAGAATTTGTAGAATTTTTTGATACCACGCGGAGCTCTGTAGGACAAACCGTTCGCTCCCTACGATAATTTAAAGGTTTTACGTATGACAAATCAGAAACACGAGTTTGAATCGGAAAAGAGGCCTGATCTCCGTTCAAATGATAGCTGACCGAAATACGATCGATGTTTTAACACAGAATGTGTTTTTGCGATGACCTACCGAAAAAAAATCGTCACGAAAAAGCGACAGAAAAAACCGTTACGCGCCTTTTATTATGATTTTCACGTGCAACCAAGCCGTTGGTAAGGAAATAGAACTCCCGCAGTGTTCATTGCACAGAAATTGTTCACCATTCGTTGGAAAGCTCTCAATTTATATAGTATTTTTCTTGTAGTTAAATATTTATTTATATAACATTTATAGGGTTTTAGACCAAATTAAATGTCTAACAATTATTTATTTTATTATTGCCAAAGACTCCACATTTATTATTGTTGTTTTTTATTTAACGGATGACTAGCATCGCAAAAACACATTCTGTGTTCCTATGATTTCATACAGAGTATGGAAAAAGAAATAAACCGGGGGGCGCAGGGAGGCGGAGCCCCCCGCCGAGGCGCAAAGCGCCGAGTTTCTTCATGTTGGATATATAGAAAAATAATAAACCATTGTGTAATAATTTGCAGCGTTTTTGAGGATTATGATAGGTAAACATTTATTGAACATTTGAGGAGTGAAAAATTCGGACGAAGACTAGCGAAAAGAAAAATTGATTCTTCCACATTGCTTAACTTTTTTTAGCAGTTCATTCCTAGCGGTTGAGCGGTTGGAGCAGTCAAGTGGCTTGTTTCTTGGATACAACCACAGAATCTGCAGTGCGACGATTCCAGTTCAAAATGTACAAGCAAGTGTCAGCAGCAATGTACCTTCCTAAGCTGCTGCACTCGGTTTTTGCTATCCTGGGGATACTTGAGACAGGAAAGTTGCCTGGAGAGACACATGGATCTTTAACCTGGGTTATGGCATAAAGAAAAGACGTCCAACTCAAATTTAGGTATTTATATTAAACTTTCAGCTACGTCTCTGCAGAAAATGGCCACGAAACAGTGAAACAACGATAGTAAGTAACTGTCGTGACTTTGCACCTGTAGGGGTAGATTACCTAATAAAATGAGATCAGTCGAGGCTATCGGCCCCTAGACTAGTCTCCCAAGCGAGTATCGCACTACAAAAGATAGTCGGGTAGGCAACAGACCGATAATACCCATTTACAAATTCGAAACTCGAGCGTTCTCACCATCAACTCATCTCAACCTTCTAGACAATTTCCGGAGTGTTTTCCAACATTCGTTAACCTGGTTTTTGCGGACCAGAAACGGCTCCTCCTTTCGATAAGCTGGTTTCTCAGACGAAAAACCACTACCTACCAAAAACAGAGTTTTGAGTAAAACTCAAAAGAAGTTTGACCAGTGCACAATTCCTGAAATAATGGCTTGTTACACTGAACTCTTTAATTTCTTCAAGAAATGTTCAAGCTATAATCTTCAAGAAGATCAATAATAGTTTTGTTGAATTTGAGTTTTTCTGAAATTGAAAAAAAATGAGGAAGATGGATGGACAAAGTGTTTCAATATAAATTCACCTTTTAACAGAAAGACTTGAGAGTGTAATGCAGTAAGTCAGATGACACAGTGAAATTTCCCAGTAATAAATTCATTCTTCCAAATTTCACATAACTCAAATTCTTAAAAGTAAGAATGCAAATAATGAAGGCTGTCATACCATTGTATGCTGTTGTGATCATGTCTAGCGCATGTTCGCTGGAGGAGGACTAAACCGAATTTCCCTTTCCTACAGCCCTTTATAGGGAAAAGCTCCTCAACCCCCCAAGGGAGGGAAGCATTAAAATCGCTGGTATTTGACACTCGAATGGATGGAAGCATCTCGGAAACGCTTGCGCGGGGAATTGATCAAGTGTTTTTTTTTAATATCCCCGCCTCTTCTTCGTCCGAACATCCCTTCTGTGCTTCATCCTTCCCCATTGGGAAGCTCCGCCCTTGTTTCCACTCTATTGTGCCGCTGGCCGTGGGTTATGGGCCGTGAAGCCCGCCTTGATGAAACTCTGCCAAGTAATAGAGTTCTCCCGGCATCCCCTCCCTCCTGCCGACAGAATGGAACGAAGGTGGAGGGGGAAAACGGCTTTTGTCCGCCCTAATTAATTGATATTTCCGCGACAAAATGACGCCGGGAAAATAGAAGCTTTGTTGCTTCGCCCCCTTTCTCTTCTCTTCTGCTGTATCCTCATTCCACCGCAAATTTTCATAAATCACTCTCTCATTCACTGATTCATTGGTTCTGCGCTTCCATTTCTAGGATTTGGTATAACCCAGAGCATAAAAAAGTATGCCAAGTGCAGTTTAGCTTCCTCATTCAGCTGAACTTATAGAATTATTTGATAATGTCCATATGATATAAATGTAGAAACGTCTAAATTCTATTCATACACACAAAAAATTATTAAATAATTACCAAAATTGTGCATTTTTTCCCATAACATTGGTATTGCGAATTTAAATTTATATAGTTTTGAACATCGTATCTAGCAAATGGGAGCCTTTAATCTGAATACACTGAAGAAACCGTTTTCTAGGACTTCGTGGATTCTTCCGAGCATTTCAACGGGTATTTCGGCAATGTTGACTCTGATGTTGTTCTTAAGGGCTCCAAGGGTCCCTGAACGTTCATTATATACCTTGGATTTGAGGAAGCCCCACAGGAAAAATTCGCAAGAGGGCTAAAAATCACCTCTCAGGGATCATGAAGCCTTTTGATCACGTGGCTTCAATTCTTGGACAACTATCACTTTGTAGGGAAGCAAAAATTTTAAAAGTATATAAATAAGTATAAATTATATAAATGAGTATATAAAAGTATATAAATGATGATGAGTATATAAATGATCTTTATTTATTCGATGCATGGAACGTCTCGAAATCCCAAGAACTTGTGACTGATTCCAATTTCCAGAATTTATTTTAATCTGAATTTGACCTAACAAAACATTGATTGATTCCAAAACATGAAACATGAACGTCAAGGTCAAGTGGAAGCTCAAGTCGGATCATCAATATATTTGGAAATCCATCAATACATTTGGAAATGTGCCACGGAGCAGTGATCGGATCGCCAAGAAATATCAATCAAAAATATTGTTGAAACATTTGTCTGACTACATAAACTCATATTATTTTAATTTTCTTCAAATTGACAGGTCTTCACACGTAAGTATCACCTGTCAGAAGAAGAGGACTAAGTAATTCCCTAATGAGAGCTAGTTAGCGGGAAAAATTGACGTTTTAAATGGATACAAAGTACAGAAAACCCGGCTGAGTTATTAGGTCTCATTCACGTCAATGAACATACGCACAGTTTAGTTTTCAGAAGTACATCCGACTTGGTAGGTAAGAGTGTTATCTAAACAACCCCATCTGAATGTCTTGAAACGACCACTAATTGTAAGCCATAAACTTGGCCTTCAATCAAAGTTGACGAAGGCGTTAAATTACATTTAAATGTTACATAAAGTCCAAAGCATGACTAGTTCGGCTCAACTGCGTGGCTAATTGGATGGGCTCACTGGATTTTACCTTTGCTCTGCCGCAACCTGCCACTTCAGAAAGGAGGAATCCAGGGGTTCGTAATTTTAATTGAAAGTGAGGCGAGCTGAACCCTTTTCATCGCATCCTACCACATCAAATGCTCGGCAATTATCACGAAACAAACGGATGCCCCACGCAAAAGCCCCCAACAATATCAGAGATTCGAATCACGTTTTCGTCTTGTGGCTCAAGGCTGTCGACAATAAATTTCATTGCACGCCTAAGTAAAGAGTCAAGGGGGCTGTCGAGTGATTAATTCGTTAAATTAGAATTGCAACAGATTAATTAACGAGTGGTTGACAAGAATAAAACGTATGATTACAAGAAGATGCACGGGGTCAGTAAGTGGAGTGAAGGCGTGTGTAGGCATGTCAAACACACTGGATTGAATATGGAACACAATGAGCCATATTGTGTAGCATATGAAGTTACAGGCAAAGTACGTTGAATACGAATTGTGCATTAGTGCCAAACAAGGTACACGGAATAGTGTTCTGCGGTGCCAAACTCCCAGAAGGCAGGATGTTGAGTCAGTCAGATGGATGGAACACGAATAAGGTGATCCGTGCTCTACCATTGATGCCAAACCTGATCTGGTAGCTTCAGCTAAGCACATAAGTTTGCCAAGTCATTTCCTATAGTAGGTTATGGATTCTGTTATTTTGGGTCCATTGTGTTTGTCACAGGCCTGCAATGAGCCATTATAAATTCATTCTGTATTTCACCGATGTATTTCGATTGATTTAGGGCAATGGAACAGTTCGACCTGGTAGTGTTCAATTTTATAAGGCAGGTCGTTGATATGGAATCAATTCTGCTATCAATTTACTTTAATTGCACTTCTATCTTCTATTGCTCGTTTGAACTGTGAAAAGATTCACAGAAAAGCATCATTTGTTTTCCAAGGGATTTAAAAAATATTTGATTATGGAAGACAATAAGGCTCTCCAGGAGCTCCAAATATTCATGTAGTCAAAATATGTTTTTCACAGGAAAGTTTTGGAGTTTTCTAATTTATTCGATTTCTTATATTTTTTGTGGTGCTGAATCCGAACGTGAGGTTTGCTACCAAAACTTCGTGACGTAGCAAAGAAAAAAAAAAAAAAAAAGCGATTTTGCTGTTTTTTCCCTTTAACCCTAATTGGACCATGGTGTCACTAGTATCACCGAAAACATTAAAACATTAAACCAGATTAACTAGATTTAAATTGCAATTTAAAATTAAAATGGACAGAGCTGAATTCTTTTACCTTTATTTTGAAAGTTGTTAGAAGTCAAAAAATTATATTGAGACAAAAATTTTGTCCTTGATTTCTCAGGACATTTTTATCATAACTCTATTTTGAGACTTCCAAAAGCCCAAAGAAATCCGTTATCCATTAAATTTAAAATTGCAATTTAATTTTAGTTACTCCGATTGCACCTTGGGACAGCTAGGTGGAGTTCCTGTTGTTTTCGAGGACAC
This sequence comes from Apolygus lucorum, assembly GCA_009739505.2. Taxonomy (NCBI): domain Eukaryota; kingdom Metazoa; phylum Arthropoda; class Insecta; order Hemiptera; family Miridae; genus Apolygus; species Apolygus lucorum. The sequence continues at coordinate 42,103,059 of CM019176.2, forward strand.
TAGTGATGGTGGTCCAATTAGGGTTAACTAAAAAACGACCAACTTTTGGGAGAAAACCCCCAAAACTTCCCAGCGATTGGGTCAAAAACGAGTTTTTCTCGTCTTTTGTGGAAATTACCACCTTAAACCCAAATTATAGTACCACCTTAAATATTATTGTATAATCGGAATCGGGAGGTTTTATTCCAGAAATCCAAAATTGTCTAAAAATGGTTGGAATGCTGTATTTTGGGGATCAGCGATGCACATATTCGCCGCATCCAAAAACAATATTAACTCGATGATAGTCATGTGGGTGTGAACTCCATGAGTTCATAGAGACGAGTGGAGTATGAATGTGGACTATTAGCAGCTTCAGAACATGCCCTGTCCATACAGTATGGTGGTATGTACCTAGTATGTACACTGTATGTAGTAGTACACTGAAAATCGAAAAAAATCGACAATTCAAGTGTAGGTTCTTTATGTTTTTGGGGCATCAAAAGAGAGTATGTTTTGAGGTTTTTGAATTCAAAAAATAGAAAATTTGGACTCTTGGACATTTGGACTCTTGGAAAATTTGGACATTTGGAATTTTTTTCCAAATGCTGTTCTAATTTATTATTGAGTCAAGGCCCGAAACTAATCCTTAACCCCAAAATGTGAGTTTCGATCAGACCTTATCATTAATGCAACTGGATTTATGATGTGCGAAGTGGTTGTTTCCGGCACCAGCTGCAGGATTCCAGTTACCGCGATATCGACAAACCAATAACGATATCATCAGTATCCGGAAAGAAGTCGGTCGTCCATTGAGACCAGAGCTCTGTAAAAGGGCGAAGTTGCGTGGCCGGCGTGGGTTAAGAACTGAAATTATTGCTCTTTCCCTTTTGCCTGTGTTTGATCTCGCATCCCTGATACGCCCGTAGGAAGCGATAGGTTGACAAAAGTAATCGTAAACCTGCCGCATTAGCTCACGACCTCCCATCGATTCCTCGGGCAAGTACACGGAGGAGGAATGTCGCTGAAGATTTTCTCTCTTCACGGTTCCACTGTCGTACAAGAGACGCCTTCCAGAGTTCATGCAACTCTTCGGGGCAAAGTGGTCTTGTAGGCCGGTCGTAGTTTTGAACCGGAGTTGTTGTCATTAAGACAAGAAACCCCCATAGAGGGGGGGGGGGGTAACATGAAACCAACATGCGGGCCTTCGCCCCATGACGTCTCCAGCCTCAATAAATGCTGCCGGGAACCTTAAAATATAATTACGCTTATAACCCGGTAAATTAGTTGGCCGACTAATAACTTTTGCGACCGTAAACTATTCGCTAGGCTGGTAGTAGCACCGCTCACTTTTATGGTTGGTGGGTTTTTACCTTTTTCCGACCACTTCCTGCGGTTGAGGCGATAATTTCGCGATTTTTTTCCTCTCCCTTCTGGGTAAAAGATGTTCGACAAAAACGAACAAATTAGGAATTACTCGCATAAATTATAGTAACGCTGAGCCAACATACCCTCATACCGCCAGCGAATCAACATTATTAAATCTTTAGAGCCGCGGTAATGTACTCTTTGCAGACACACTCTGCTGTAATCCTAGTCGACTTGACATGGTGCCCTTCTCATAACTGGAAGGACAAGAGCTGAGGCCCAGGTGTTTTTATGGACTTATTTTCTTTGTTTTTCTTTTTTTCTTTTACTTTTTCTTTTTAGGGTACTCACAGCTAACTGGCTGCACATGAGAAGTTGTAGCAATTCTGATGTCAGTGGAATATACAGGGTATCTCACTTTATGTACGAAAAACGTCTATCACGAGTCTGGATAAGTCAACGTATTTTGGTTACTATTTTCAATAAAAGAGCTAGTATTCTTTTTTATTTTCAATTCATCCTCAAAATTTGATGGTTTACATTTCAAAGTACGTAAAATTCAAAATTCGAATTTGAAAAATAATTTTGATGCGGCATCTCTTCGGCTACGTGGAGAAAGGAGGAAAATTCGCTCACTAGGATTGGAGGACGGCTTTGTCCTCCATGGTGGACCATTGAAAACAGGTATTCTCGCGCACTCTGCACATAATCACTCTCTTGTTTTCATTGCCATGTTACCCAGAAGCTACAATATTGTTAACATTCTAGTTTCAAACTTGTTAATAATAACACTTGTTGAAATTTTGATGAAATTTGGTACACACTTAGGCACAATATGGGGCCCTAGACCTCATTCTGAGAATTTTGACACCAACCGCGACCTTCATGAGTGAGAAGACCTTTTTCTAAGATTTTTCAAAGTTTTGAAAGCATATGACGTCACACAAGGCTGGGGGGTCACGGGAGGGGCGCATGACGTCATAATCATTCGAAACTGAAAAATCATAGAAAAATATCTACTCATCCAAAAAGAGAACGGCTGGTGTCAAAATTCTCAGGATGAGGTCTACTTTCGATTAAAAATTAAAATAAAAAAATAGGCGCACACCTCCATTGTGTTGCAAAGGTTTTGATTATTGTTTGTCACTTCTCAAGTAATGGTGACTACATCATTGGTGAGCTACATTTGTCATTTCGATGATGCGGTGACATCTGTTTTCCGACATCATATCAAAGTCGTCATGATCCGATGTCTTTCATGCAAAATTATGACGTCGAATGTACAATCACTAGGGGATAAAATGGGAAATCCATCGATGCTCTTTTGATGTGTGCTGTTGCACCATGTTGATGAAACCAAATGCCCACAAAAAAATCCTGTAACACCCATTAACAAGATGACTGTTTTGAGGGAACAATTTACAGAACACCTCGCCTCAATCGCGGAATCTACCAATTTGTCTCCCTTGTAATTTTTTCTATGAGCTTTTTGAAATCCCGTGTTTATTTGAACCGTCCAAGGGTCCTTTAAGATTTGAAGAAAGACATTCAAGAAGGAATTTCCAACATAACGCCTGCTATGCTTGAAAGAGTCTTGACAAACGCCAGAAAACGGTATATTCAATGAATTGAGAATGAAGGACGTCACCTAAGTGATTTTATTCAACAACGTCAAACAAGTCTGGTGGTGGTAAAATAGGGTTAAATCCGGTCAATTGAGGTAGTTTGCCATTGATGCTATTTTTTCTAAATCGAAGGAAACGCCATCAAAGAACGTGGTTCTTCCATTATTACGTAACATTATTATCAAGCGAGGTTTACTTTCAACTTTAGTTTGACAGAAGAACATCGTTATCCGAAAGTTGAGTGTGTCTCATATGAATGCATATATGAATATGAATATGAATGCATAACGAAATTTGGTTCGTGCTTGTTAAATAAGCAAAATCGAGTGACAAGAAATTCAAATCATAGAAAAACAAAAATATCGCATTTTATCAGTCGAATTTTCAACGGAGATTTGGCCTACCTCCGTCAGTGAACATTCATTTGTGATTCACACTCGTGTTTCTGCTTTACCATTCGTTCCAACTTCAAGCCCTTAAAGTGAGTGAATAGTTGGACCAACAGAGCTCTGGGTGGCCTCATTTGATTAAAAAAATCCAATACTATTTTAAATTTGATGAAAAAACCACGTTTTTATTTCAAAAAGTTTTGAAAATTTTGACCGTCATTTTTCACCTCTAAGAAGTGATTGACCATAAACAAAAGCTCTGGGGCACAACTAGACCCCAGAAGGACCCCACATAGCAAATTTCGATTTTCGGATTATACGTAGGTACCTTAAAACCATCAAATTTTGAGGGAGTTTAACATTTTTTCTTGATCGATTCAAAAGGTATGTTATTGAAAATAATAAAGCAAAATGATATAATACAACCGATATCGATCAGATACGAACAGCCCAGAAATGAAGGGCCTCATTTGAGGAGGCTCGACGGGCTGCCAGCTGACGGGGTCACCAGTCCCAATTAAAACAACCGAGTCTCTGCCCCGAAGGTTTTACCGATGCCAGCTTGTTGCAAGTGATTGATGTCTGATATAAGAGTGAAGGACCCCTCCAGGTAAACCCCTAGTCGTCTCTTGCGTCCCCTAATTGAATCTGAAACGTGGAAATGTGTCCGCCATGAGAGACAACCGTGATGCCCTCATGAAGGAACACTGTTTCCTGTTTCTTGTACCTTCATAACGTCAAAACAATACTAACTAATGAACTAAAGTTCCACTTGCACGCAAATCTCATTACTGCCAGGGTTTCAGTTCAGTACATACACTACCTATAGTTGTTGCGGTGTTGACCTCGTTTTGTCAAGACCTCTCTCGTTACCAAGCTCATAAAAAGACCCTGGAAACTATAAAATAATGAGAAAAGTCTTGCTGAGATCCTAAAATATGCAAGATACGTTTAAAACCTTATTGTTAAGTAGCTGCCTAATTTCCAAATATGATCCACTGTGCAAAAAGATCCTCTTATAAGCACGTACATACCAAATTTGAGCTTCAATAAAAGCAGGATCAATAATTAATGGTTAAAAGGACCGCTCAAACAAAAAAATTAATTTTATTTTAAACTACATAATATCAAGAACATACTGTAAAAAATTCAGATTTTTTCGATAACTTTAAGTCGTACTTACAGATTACTAAAGTTTGAACAACAAACACGCAGATGATAATTTTGATCAGGAGAGTCTGGACCCCAGAAAGTATTGTCGGGTTTCAGCGCTACCTACCGCCACTTCAGCGAACTATTATCGTTTATTATGCATTTCTGAAAAGTAGGCTTACCTCGATTTTACCACCTTGGTAAAATCTCTAATTTCTAAGTTTGGCGGCTTTACTTCCCTGCCTTTTTAAATTGCGAGGAAAAGGAAGTTGATATTCTTTTTTTGTATTGTTTTCAATTGTTGTGTTGTTCTTCTTTGCTACATTGTAATCTTGGGATAACTGCAAGTTAGAGGAGCGACGGTAATGCGGTCGCGAACGTGATCACCTGATAACATATTAGAAATGGTAGTTCGTTGAAGTGGCGGTAGGTAGCGCTGAAACCCGACAATACTTTCTGGGGGCTAGACTCTCCTATTTTGATCAACCTAACTGGCTGTTGTTGTTGTTAATGGTGAACTCGAGTTTTTTTGCATGTACCCGTTTATACTTTTTTTCGTTTCCGTCCTGGTTTTGTGCAACGTGATGGGATAAGTGATAAAATGTCGAGGCCTTGGATTGAATAGGAACAGATATAATGTAGATTTAAGTTCGAGGTCGCGTCAGGCGCTAACAATGGTTCCTCAAACCGATTTCTTCAGATCAATTCCGATTTGCTTCAATAAATTCTATAAAGTAAAGTAAAGTAAACAACCATTTCTGGTTGAATTTTCGTCCGACTCCCATTCCTGGCGTCGCGGACGTCATCAGCTGTCTTCCTAAGGGCAGATCATAATTTGTACTGATGATTTCGCTCATAGATTCGCATTGCCTCACCTGGGTTGAGACAAGGGGGGCGATGAGAGCCGCGGCCGCCGGCGATGAGCCTTGAACTTACGATCCCCGCAGAGGTCGGTCCAAAGTCCACCGCCAAACAACGACGTCCCAACGACCGCAGCCACACTACTGTCCCCAATTCTGAATAAATTCTATATAAATAAGTGGGGGTTTTCTTGACATTAAAAGTCCTTAGTTGATTCCAATACTTTTATTCGTGGTGATCTTTCGACAACCCTCTGGTTGTCATTGTCAATCCAACAGTAAGAGGAGAAGATTCCTGAGTAGAGCACAAGCAGCCACTACTGCAGATAACAGAATCTTGTCCTCTTACTGTTGGATTGACAATGAAAGCCAGAGGGTTGTCGAATGCTCTCCACGAATAAGTGATTGGAAACAACAAAATACTTTTATTGCCAAGAAAACCCCCACTCATTTGAATTAAAGAAAAAGCCCACAACATATTAAATTCTATATATATTTGTTATGAAGCAACACTGCTCACTCAACTAGGCAGATCTTTTACATGAAGGATCAAAAATAACGCATACCATGGAGTACAGCCAGAAAACATCACTCCAGTGTAGTCGTTTTGTTTACATTATACTGACCGAGGGCAACTCTTAATAATAAGCAAGGATAATGATATAGCCTGCGGTTCAAGACTGGAAAACACACAGACGAACTACGGGTTAGGCATAATTGTTGTCGGATCGTGCGGTTTTATCGAAGAAACATGATCAACGGGTTTCTTTTTTGGGCATCGAAACCGTTTTGAATGAAAACGGCCTTGAAGGCCCCTTTCGGCCCCCCCGAGTTCACTTTTACTCGCAAAAGGCTATTAATACGTCGAAAATTGTTCGCCGGATGTCAATCAGTAGATTTTTTTTCTCTACGCCGTTAATTGAGTGGCACTTTGAGAAACCTGATCCCCTTCTTCGTTGACCTAATAGACGCCGAGATTTATGTTGCGGGACCGATCCGTTTTCAAAGGTTGAGGTACGACGGCAGAGAGGACAATTTGGTGCGATCTAGGAAGGTGAACGATGATTGACGGAAAACCTCGGTTTTGAACAAGTTTGTCTTGTCCGTTAGTGCCTCCACTCCTTTGACATTGATCGACAGTTAACTTGGCTTATAAGTTCTATAATTATTGTAGTTTGTCCCTCCTACCGATCTTGTTACTTGCAGATTGAATTGATTGAGAAATTCAATTTCCCGCGTGAATTTGAAACAATCACAACCAGATATTTAAGGATTATTAGTCCTTGTTCGCCATCTGCAAAGTTGGGTGGGTAATAGACAGAGTAATAAATTCATAATGAACTGAATGAAATGAATATCTGTCCTAATGCACAGCTCATAAAAAATCTATATATTAAAATTGTTAAAGTTGTAACATTAGGCAACTTTTCAGGGGAGATAATAGGTATATTATATGAAACCGGTTTGTGAATATTCTCTGGTTTTACGTGAATTTTTCAGCTTTTTAACAGTCAAAACTAAACCTACGATGCTCCATGCTCTTCAATAGTAGATAAATTGGGAAATATAAATGGGAACTGCTTCAGACAGTACATGTTGGTGTTGGAACTGCTGTAAACAGCACATGATGCCGATATTATTTCCTCATTTTACTCACTTCCAGAAATACTTCAAATACCTACTATTTCAACAATCTAAGTAATATCGTCTGTATTGAATTTTAGGTAATAACTTCTTATCGTCGGTTAAGTATTGATAACACTTAATCCAATATTTGCCAAAATGAGGTTATTATGGATAATTCCACACGAATAAAACCATCAGTTGTCTTCAGAAACACTTATTATTGTACATCATTCGATTCAGGGAATCTACGTTTTCGAAAAGCTTTGCGCTTATTTTAGTCAAGTTAGGTACAAGCACTCTTAGGTTTACAAGTTTGCCCTTTATTTAACGAAAAAAACGTTGGATACTCCCTGTTTTCATCGACACAATTTAAGTCCTATAAATTCCTTCTACCCGCGAGATATGAATTTTAGTGCTGACAAGAAGTTGTACCACAGATCTATCCATGAAGAATCAAATGTATCTGCTTACTACATGAAAATCGAAAATTTTAATCCAAAACCCTTGGACTAAATGAAAGAGCAACACGTCAACAACAAAACAATAGAAAAAGGAAACAATTCCGTCCAGTAGAATTTATACAAAGTAGTTCATTGCGCCTTCCAAAACGTAATCTTTCAGAAAAGGCGTTTCAAGTTTTCTTCCCCCTAGAACGCCACTTGCCTTCATTCGCTAGCTGCTCATTTTGTCCATTTTCTTATTTTTCTTTAGTTAGTTACTATTCTTTATCCACACTTTCAAATGGTAATGAGGAGTTATGAAGATTTATCTGAGGATGAGGAAGGTGAGCTTGGTTATTCCTATTTTAAAGAAGGGGATGAGCCCTTTTGTAATCCAGGTTATTAGCTTTGAAAAGCAGAGCTTCTGGAATATTAATGCAATTTACTTGTGGTTGGTGTTAAAATGTTGTATATTTCAATTTCAAAAATTTATTTGAAAATTTTAAGGATTTTTTTTTAGTACTTACCGAACTTTTAAGGTACTGAAAACAACCAAAAGTTCATTCTTTAGACCAACGAGAACTTCGCAACGACTCAGAATATTTCACTCACCATCTTCCGTGGTCCGTCAGTATTAGTTTGTGTTATTCGACGGAATATGGTAAGAAAAGTGGTAATTTGTGACCCACTAAAGTTGCCCGTTGGGTCGTCATCAGATTGGCGGCAGCCGTCCCCCAATCATCGCCGCGAAGGCGCGAGATCTTCTCAACTTCTACCTTCACTTATATTTTGAGAAAAAAAAGGTGGTCCTTCCCTTCTAATCTTTGAATGAATCGGTCTCAAAAATTCATAGCAAAGCCGAACCAATCTTACGCCTCTCGTTGAAAAGATATTCATCTTTTTCGAGCTCACAGCGATAACATCTCCCAAACCATCGGGAGTGGGCCGAATTCGATTTTTTTTTTCATTTTCATTTCGGGGCGTTAACCGAAAACCGATCGCACTCTCGGACTAGATTTTGAATAAACATCGACCTCGCGAGATTTCCAATAAATTACTGTAAGATCCCCGCATCGAAAAGATAACCATCTCAATTTGATTGATTCCGCCAGAAATTCATTTGGGCTTTTCAATAAATTCTTTTCTCGTAAACGGCTGCGAAAATTGAATGTATATGTTGTCGGCTGAGCTGTCATAAATTCGTTTTTATGTAAGAATAAATCTACAGTCAATTTTCTTAATGATACACCCATTAGGGACTTGAAGCGCGTTAGTTTGTTCACGTTTCAGTGTGTAGTAATATCGGATTAACATCGATATTTTATCCTATAAAGATAAGAGTGTTAACACTTTTCTTCAAGGACTTAAGAGGAATCGATTCCACAACTAACTACCTACACTCACCGCTGGGGTCTGAGTTACACCTCGTTTTCAAGTGTAACTTTCACAATTTCTTGAAAACGATAACTCCCAAATTGCATTGCAAAATCGAACATGAAGATGCATAACATGAACTTTAGATTGAAAAACCTACGTTTTACCAAGTATGACTTTTGGAGTACAAAAATGGAAAAGAATACAACGTTTTTAGGTGCAAAGACAAGTGTGCTTGTAAGTTCTATTTCGTTTTCAACGTGTTTCAAGACTCATTAGAATCAATATGAAATTTGCTTTCATGAATTTCTCAATAATTGTTTCAATTTCTGTTCTCAATGAAGTAGGTACCTATTTGGAATCCAGAAGTTCTTATTGGCAGCTAAAGTATGAAATGTCCAAAATTTAGTATTTTTGACGCCCAACAATCGGTTTTGGATTTTTCGGTTTGGACACAATATGGCAAACTCGAGAGAACCTGACCGAACCAGACACGACTAGAAGAGTTTTCACCCAACAACAAAAACATTCAAAGCGAGGTTGTAGGATCCCAATTTTCAGCTACGAAGGTTTCCTAGCCAGGGAATCCAAATTCACAAAAAAATCCTTCGAATTGTTTGAGATCAGCGTTTCGACATGATATTGCTTCAAAAGCACTTTCGACCAACCGTACCACCCATCAACTACCATCCATCAGCAGTATACAGGGTGTCTCAGGGCCCTCATCGAAAAACTTCGACCTCGTCTTCTACAACTTATTTCCAGCAAAATGTTCGCCCGGGACAGTGAGAGTACGATGCCAAGATAAGACCCACCGCATGAATCCATCCAGGTTAAACGACCTATAACTCGAAATACACTTTTTTGTAGCCAAAAAATGAATTTACTCGCATTGCCCCACTAAACTATGCCATTTGCAATACTAGGTCCTAAGCATGCGAGATCAACTATTAAATGTTGTTCAAGTCAAGTACACCGCAGATGATAATTTCGTCACCAATGATTCGATCCTTTCATATTCAGTACCTTTCGATCGATAACAATCAACTACCAAGAAAGTCAACTGTTTGATATGAACGGCCATTCAGCCCAAAAGTCGAGGAATACTCGCTATTCATAAACAGAGGATTCGTTGCACACCATCTTTTAACAAGTGCATTATTATTCGGTTGGTTCCGGACAAAATCATCGGTTAGTGATCACACCGACAATGTTGTAATGTCACCAACATGAACATTCCTGCTTCCACAATTAATCCAGAGATAAGAGACTGCATATGACTGATAACTAGCGGGGAGAAATAACTCTGAGGCAGCACAGCTCTTCCACTCAGCCTTCCACAGCCAAACCACCCAAAGAGATCAGAAGCTGCTTGAGACTGGAAACTATTGGGGGAGAGCCAGGAATATCTCTAAGGCAGCACAGCTCTTCCACTCACTCATTATCCAAACCACCCTCAGAGATTAGAGGCAGCCTGGGACAGGTGACTAGCGGTGGAGATAGCTTTAAGACAGCACAGCTCTTCTACTCACTCATAAACCAAACTCCCCCAAGAGATGAGAGGTTGCCTGAGGCTGGGATATCGTGAGGAAGGGGGGAATAGCTCTAAGGCAGCACAACTCTTCCACTCAGCCTTCCACAGCCAAACCACCCTAAGAGATCAGAAGCTGCTTGAGACTGGAAACTATTGGGGGAGAGCCAGGAATATCTCTAAGGCAGCACAGCTCTTCCACTCACTCATTATCCAAACCACCCTCAGAGATTAGAGGCAGCCTGGGACAGGTGACTAGCGGTGGAGATAGCTTTAAGACAGCACAGCTCTTCTACTCACTCATAAACCAAACTCCCCCAAGAGATGAGAGGTTGCCTGAGGCTGGGATATCGTGAGGAAGGGGGGAATAGCTCTAAGGCAGCACAACTCTTCCACTCAGCCTTCCACAGCCAAACCACCCAAAGAGATCAGAAGCTGCTTGAGACTGGAAACTATTGGGGGGAGAGCCAGGAATATCTCTAAGGCAGCACAGCTCTTCCACTCACTCATTATCCAAACCACCCTCAGAGATTAGAGGCAGCCTGGGACAGGTGACTAGCGGTGGAGATAGCTTTAAGACAGCACAGCTCTTCTACTCACTCATAAACCAAACTCCCCCAAGAGATGAGAGGTTGCCTGAGGCTGGGATATCGTGAGGAAGGGGGGAATAGCTCTAAGGCAGCACAACTCTTCCACTCAGCCTTCCACAGCCAAACCACCCTCAGAGATTAGAGGCAGCCTGGGACAGGTGACTAGCGGTGGAGATAGCTTTAAGACAGCACAGCTCTTCTACTCACTCATAAACCAAACTCCCCCAAGAGATGAGAGGTTGCCTGAGGCTGGAACATCGTGAGGAAGGGGGGAATAGCTCAGAGGCAGCACAGCTCTTCCACTCAGCCTTCCACAGCCAAACCACCCTAAGAGATCAGAAGCTGCTTGAGACTGGAAACTATTGGGGGAGAGCGAGGAATATCTCTAAGACAGCACAGCTCTTCCACTCACTATAATTCCAACTTCACTTCTCCCTTTATTACCTTTCCACCACATTTGATTTTCGGTTAGGTACTTTGATTGTTTACAACTTCTTCAGCCCTGGACAATATACAGCAAATACCCAACAAATTACGTACAGAGACTCCAACTCGATTTCATTCCTACATGGAACTGGCTCGAAAAGACTTAAGAGAGTGTAATTGATCGAATCACACTTTTCTTTGGGTGAATACGCCTTGTAGTTGTGTTCTGAGGCCGAACCATCAGCGGATGATCCACATTTCGGCTCACCAAGCGGATACAACGAACAAAGATTCGACATTCCACTCTCAAACTGTAAAGTCAGCCTCTCCAAGCAAACTCCAAGATGGATGGTTCCTTTCTCGCTTAACACGGTTGCGTATACAACACCATAACGAGGCTACCGCCCCAGCTCATTTCAAACCCATCAATTCGTTTTAATTACACAACCCCCCCTTTCCGACTACTTCTTTCAAAAAATCCCTCTGATCATTAGTTAGGCAGCTTCTTTCTCGTAGAAACTTCCACCCAACTCCACCCAACGATATACTTTTAGAGATGTTTCATTTCCCGTTGCATCCGAATTGAAAAAAACCGCTAAAACCAGCTCATGTTAGCAAATATCACTCCTTAATTGAACGGGAGGGCACTAATCCAGTTTATCCGGACTCATAAGGCATAGTCAATTCCATCATTGATATTTTTTTTGTCGACGTATAATTGCAAAAGGACTGACTAATTAAAACTTGGCGAGCGGTAGCTCTGCTGGATTGACGGTGATTGATGATACAGATTAATTCTGATGCCTTCGGCTCAGGTTTTGAATAAGTTACAATCTTGAACTCCTCTCGTCTTCCTTTTTTTCAGGTCAAGTCGATTTATCTTCAGGTGGAAACCGTTATTTGTCTTAAAAGCCTTCTCGAGGGATTCACCTAGGAGTAATGACGCCCTTTCAGTATCAATTACGGACCCTTGTACCCCCCGCTCGGTACTCGGCCTTTATGGTTTCTATGAATCGAGTCGGATGGCTTCTCGTGGGATTTTTTCTTCTTTCTTTCAACAGCCTCCAATCAACCGCAGGGTCGTTTGATGGACGGGTCTTTGTCTTCTGAATTAGTAGTATTTACTGTACTCTGAAGGCTGAATAGACCCGAGATGGAGCGTCTACTTCATATAATACGAATAAGTAATTGAAACTGCGCTCGTAAAAATACCAAAGTCAATTTATTGGTGTATTGATTTAGACGAGCGTCGTAAATCGGGAACACTTGAGGTCAATATGAGGTTTAAATGTCCACAAACAACCTTCAAATTGACTAAAAATGAAAGAGAAACGTTCAGTTACAATTTGTGACTTCAAAAAATACTCGACTTGTCTCCCTACATTCATAGAAACCTACAAGTAAATAGTTGAGGTTTTTCGATTTTTAGAAAACTGTACTACTAGGTACTGTATGCGCGGAGTAGCTCATATTTGTCGCGAAAACGATATTTATTTATTTGTTTCTGATTTCTACAGACTGAATTGTTACCTTAAGATTCCAAACTTAGAAAATTATTGGAGATCAAAATAACCTTTATTTTCGTCATTATCTGACATGAAAGGTGGAGCTACACACGATTATAATAACAAAATAATAATACTAAAATGAAGAAAGTATCTCTTGTTTTATGAGAAAAAATCAAGCCAAAAAGAAATAAGGGAAAACAAGAAACATGCGTTAGTACTGCAATGCACAACTGAAAAACACATGGTAGTACAACCATGAACACGGCTTCTCGAAACCCTCAAAGCTGATCAAAACATCATTCTTCATTGAATAAACAAAGGCTTCTTATTTTGAATAAGGAAATTACGAATTGATGGAGTCGCTGGAGATCAACTTCATTTGGGGACCGGATGATCGGCATGGCATATTCTGGATAGAGACTTCTCTTTCCAGAAATCAAAATTATTAGCTTCAGTTCAACTATGTGATTATTCTATATGTTATTTTTCTTGAATAAAAGTCCACTGTTCGTACAAAGATTCACGAAAACATCATTCTAATAGTAAGAATATATGAGTTCACGATAATATTCATGCTCTATTCGCCTCTACGAACTCATAGAGCACCCATTTGACTATCATTGAGATTGAATACATACACGGCTTTGAATACATCGAATATAGGTACGCGCCGCTGGTCTCCAAAATACCAATTTTCAGCCATTTTCGGACAACATTTGCATTTCTAGAGTTGTATCCTTATCTGAAATGACACACTGATCCCAAATGTAACATTAGCGAGTTCCTAGTAGGTTCGGCTTAGATACGGCGTGACGAACCCTCAATCCGGCCCCGTAATATTCGAGTATTTTTCTACTTCCAGTGCTCCCAAAAATAAAAACGTTCTTGATGAATGGATACAGACTAATAAGAAACAAAATCCCAACATCAGGTACCACTTTGGATCAAACCACCCCTCCAACAGTCAAAATTGTCCGAAGGTTTTACCATCCAATTCAATTAATATCTAACAATGTATTATAAATAATATTATTCAATCTGTATCAATATTCAACTGCATACAGAACACCTGGTTGGAATTGGAAGTCGCCTGCTTAGTACATTCTGATTCTGAGTAATGTGAAAAAACTAGCCAAACGAGATTCAAATACTAGCCAAATCTCCCTTTCAAATATTAGCTGACCGAAAGGCGATCACTGTAGGTACGTGGTAGGTAGGTAGCATCTATGGTTGGTAGTATCATCTCAGTAGGCATACTCCGTGGTATCACCACCCGTGTCCTGCTCGGCTCATATTTGAACTGGTGGTCGTTTTACAGTGGCACTTCCCTTCATCCCTCTCTCCCACCCCCACCTTCCTCATCTTCCCTCATCCCGAGGGCCGACGTCGGGTGAGTCCTGGGCGTCCTTCCCATTATTTAATTATTTATTTATTTATTTTTATTTTATGGCGTGCCCCCTCCGTCAAAAAATACATTTTGTCTTTGAGGGGAGTTAGAAAAAAAAAAAGGTAGCATCTATGGCAATGGCAAAGCCGAGTTCTTTGCAGACGAGTGATCTATATGTATAGAAAAAATAAACCTTTGTGTAATAATTTGCAGCGTTTTTTTTTTTTTTTTTTTTTTAGTTTTTCGATCCTCTACAAGATGAAGAAGGAATCAGGCTGAACAACATAAAAAAGTCTCCCAAGTAGGTGTGGCACATAGCTTTCTGGTGTCCATAACCCGATTGTATAGATAATCCGATGTATAGTTAATCTCAAAACATCAAACTCCAAGTACCTTGCACAACACTCGTAGGGGACCACCTACACATCAACTTGCACAATCTCTGAATATTTCATCGAAATCGGACAATAACTTCGTAGTTTTGTCCGTTACAAGGATTCATGACAGACACACAGACAGACAAACACGAGACCTAAATTGTTCAGGAACTTGTAAAACGTAAAACACGAGCGGGAATTTTGATTTTGGAGAACATATTTTTTTCAAGTTTAAAGAATAAACAGTGCTTTCGTTACCTTGGTAGACTCGGAAGTAAAGTTCACATCACAGTTCAAAAATGGCTCAAAATTGTTTGAATATCTTATTTGAATGGGTTGTTAAAAAATGTTGTAATCTAATTTTAGAGGACGTAATGAAGACTAGCGAGTTTTCTCCATCATATTTTCCCCTCATGAATCGCACCTCCACCATCATGAATCGCACTTCCTCCTTCATGAATCGCACCTCCACCATCACGAATTGCACCTCCTCCTTCATTAATCGCACCTCCAAGTTCATGAATTGCACATCCACCTTCATGAATCGCACCTCCTCCTTCATGAATCGCACCTGCTCCTTCATGAATCTCACCTCCTCCTTCATGAATCGCACCTCCTCCTTCATGAATCGCACCTCCACCTTCATGAATTGCACCTCCTCCTTCATGAATCGCACCTGCTCCTTCATGAATCTCACCTCCTCCTGCATTAATCGCACTTCCTCCTTCATGAATTGCACCTCCACCTTCATGAATCGCACATCCACCTTCATGAATCGCACATCTACCTTCATGAATCGCACCTCCACCTTCATGAATCGCACATCTACCTTCATGAAACGCACCTCCGCCTTCATGAATCGAACCTCCTCCTTCATGAATCGCACCTCCGCCTTCATGAATCGCACCTCATCCTTCATGAATCGCACCTCCACCTTCATGAATCGCATCTCGTCCTCCATGAATCTCACCTTCACCTTCATAAATCGCACCTCCTCCTTCATGAATCCCACCTCCTTCATGAATCGCACCTCCTCCTTCATCAATCGCACCTCCACCTTATCAATCGCACCTCCACCTTCATGAATCTCACCTCCTCCTTCATTATTCGCACCTCCAAGTTCATGAATTGCACATCCGAGTTCATGAATCGCACCTCCACCTTCATGAATCTCGCCTCCACCTTCATGAATCGCACCTCCACATTCATTATTCGCACCTCCATGTTCATGAATCGCACCCTCCTCCTGTCATCCCCCACGAGTTCCTCCGTTGAATACACCTCCGCCTCGTCCCGCTGTGATTCCCTCGCCTCATAACCCTCCCCCTCCCTCACCGTCGATCCTCGCCTAATAGACTCGAAGCCACGAGGGAACGATGCCAAAAACCCTCATTCCTCCGAGCTCATTCGCGCTGACATTTACCCCCCCCCTCACTCCTCCACCTCCACCCCACCCTCCACCTCATAACGGCTGCCAAACGGAAAAACTTATTACCGGCGCAACGCCCCATTTATTCCCCCTCGCAATAATTACATCGGGGAACAAAGTCTCTCAGCAGATAAACACCCACTTTACTATACAAAACAACCTTATTCTCTCCCTGGAGGTTCTAATAACTAATAATAATAACACTAATCTCTTTATCTGTCTTTACCAATGCCTGAATCTCTTTGTTTGTTCGTCAGAAACCCAATAGAGCCGAATTTCTCAACCCAGATTCACCATATTGGTGGGGAATAACAATAGCGACGTCCAAAGGAGATTGAATCCTGGGAAAATACGTCCCCACAAGACCAGTGGCGCCTCCTCCAGGCAAACATAGCAAACACTGTTTGCCCTACTAAAAATATGCAAAATGAACAAATTAAGTTTTGTTGAGATTCTCCTATATTTCCATTTTTTGAAAGTAATATTTAGCCGATTTTGGAAAGTTTTTAAAAAAATTAGGGACTATTTCATGATACCTAACCAAGGAAGTTAAATGAAATTGGAGAATGTAATAGGTACATATTTTTCCCGCAACACACCAGAGGGTTGTAGAGATTGGTAACTACGATCGATTGTGGATGGTATGTGAACTAGCGCGGGGACCGGCGATGCAAGGCAAGCAGTTCAAAAGAATGAATTTTGCGAAACTGTTTTGGATGAGAAAAGACGATCGGCGGGGGGTCAGTGCGGGGTCTAGTATTACCATACCTCCACTATAATAGCATAAGCAAAGGCAAACAATCGACTAGCTGTTTTGTGACCATGAAAGCAGAGAAAATTGAAAGATGAGCCATGGATACTAACTTGCGTCTCGCCGCCGAAAGACGAGCAGCCGCTGCTGCGGCCTCGCGGCATTTGTGAAAAAAAGGTACGCTGTACTTCGTTTTTACCGCTCATTCCAAAATTTGAAGGTTCTACTTTCCTGCCTCATTAAATTGTGAGGAGAAGAAACATGTAATTGAATTTGTGTGTTTTGGAGCGACGAATCAAGCATAATGGATTATTGTAGTGGAGATTACCGCCTGCGGAACTTTTTACGAACGTATTGTTGGAAAATTTCGCACTAAACAGCCGTAATTATTCGATTCGCACAAATTTCAAACCTCCACGATTCTATTATGAGTACCTACCTAAGTACAAGGTATGTAAATTTCGATAGACCTTTGAAAATCCAAGAAATTTTATCAGTGTTTTATTGTTTTGCTACCAGTACCAAAGTTAAGTTCTGTGACAACTTCCATCTGACATAAATTGTATAGGTATTGATTTCATTAATTGAAAATAGAAAATATTGGATAAGTAATGTAGTTACAACAAATTAGCAACAATAACATAATTATTTTTCACGCAACTTAAAATCCGACTTTTTCACATTCATGCTTTATGAAACGACTATAGCGAATACCATAATTCATTAAGTAAGTTGAAATTTGAGGATACCTTTGAAAATAGCACTAAATTTCCTTTCTCTCTGATGTTAATCACAACTTTTTTAATAGTCAAACTATATTCCTGTACCTACCTACTTAGAATTTTCACGAGAATGAAAAATTCCTATTTTTATCCCTATCCGGCTGTTTCTGGGGTTTATTTGTGTGTTCTTTTACAGACGAGCTGTAAATCAAGAAGCTGCGAATCAAAAAATTGCAACCGTTCTGGACGAAATCTTCGTAGCAATACGTTCGTAAAAAAGTTACCTACGCAGAGGGTAATCTTCACGATAATAATCCATTCTGCTTGATTCGTCATTCATAAATTCAATAACAGTTTTCTTCCCCTTACAATAAATTTAATAAGGCAGGAAAGTAGAACCGTCAAATTTTTAAATGAATAATAATGTTGGAATGAGCGGTAAAAACGAGGTACAGCGTACTTTTCACAAATGCCGCAGCAGCGGCTGCTCGTCTTTCGGCGGCGAGACGCAAGTTGGATACTAAGCCATGGGTTACGCTTCCTTAGCAACCAGTAATCAAGTTTAATGAAGGAATTCTTTATTAAATAAAGAAATTCAAAGAAATTTTCTTTGAATGAAGTGTGAAGCGTTTACTTCATCTAAATAAACTCGATTATGAAGCGAAAACATGATTGGAAGATACTGACAATGGCAAGCTGTTTTCTTTGCTAGCGCTTCATCTATAAAAAAAGAACCGTTGTGTAATAATTTGCTGCGTTTTTCATTATTGGTTATTCCTCTAAGACTGGTCAAAGTGTTTGCCTGAAGAATATTCCCACCTGACGCCACTTCACAAGACTACAATTATGCGACACCACATGATTACTGTAACTGTTCAGCGAAAGGGAATTAATTAATAGATTTAAACGAACACAATTAGCGACATGGACTTCTATGTTCGCATTCTAAAATAATAATGGAAATTAAATATCACCTTAACGTTACTCCACATCGTAACTTACTTCAGGTTATTTCAACCAGTAGTTATATCAAATAAGCTATTTCTTCTGAACATCATTATTTCCATTCACAATGATAACCCCTCTAGACTACCAACCTTCGAGACTACAACCCCTGTAGACCACCATCGTGCGAAATAACCATCCTGGGTAACTACAACCAACACGAGACTATAAACTCTCTAGACGAGACTACAAACCCACTTAACCACAAACTCTTAAGCTGAGTCACTTCGATGATGTGATTTATACCTACAACGGAGGAAAGTCCAATATAATTATTTCAGTATAAAACTACCACCTCCACTATTGAAGGGTACTATCCGACAGAGACCCATCAGTCATGATCAAATTAAAAGGCTTTTTTGGAACCATATTTTTCTTAACTGAATTTTGCATCGAATGAGTCCAACCAGAGCTCTCTAGGTAAGTATTTTGGAGCACCCACTCTCATGAATGACGATCAAGGTCTCAAATTCCTACTGTCCAGATAGGAAAACCACCACAGCTACTGAGCTCGGTTTGAATTTCTGGATAGGAATGTCATCGCGCGACTTTAATAACCACTCGCGGTGACTAACTCGATCACGTACGTCGTGACTTGCGTGTGAGTGGATTTAAAAAAATCCTTCGAGGATGAAGCATGTCCTTTCCCGGGAAGGTGCTTTTCTCGGACGATTAAGGTTACAAGGTTCCTTCCGAGGGAATCCCTCGCAGGCGCTAGTACACATGTTAAGCCTCGTATTTATGTTGCGACAACGCCGGGAACTCTGGCGAGAACGAAAAAACAGTAAAAAAAAACCTTCGGCGAAAGGATGCTCGATGAATTATGCATAGCGACTGCAAACTCAATCGACGGCTAGAGGTGAGTCTTGACCCAAAGTTGATGGACAAGGTAGGAAGCAGCTAGCCACGCCTCCCCTTGTACACTCCAGCAGTCTCGCTAGCTCTATCCCCAGCTCGATGGCTTTTTCACAACTTTATTCGACGAAACTGTAACATTACAAAAGAGGAAGGAGGAAAAGAACAGATGGTAGAGCGATGAAAAGTTAATCCTCGGATTTACTTCCAACAGAGAAAGTAGCTGAAAACAGCATCGTTTTGAAGCCCTACAGTAACAATTGAAGACACTGCAGCAACAACGAGCCAACTCCTAACTGTCTTTCAAGAGTTAACACTGGTTTCGAACTCGTAGTTGGCAGGTAGATCTGAATGTGTCTCGCTGGAAGATAGATATTTATCATAATTCAGTGCCCTTTTTATTAAGCCAGCTGATTCAAGTTACCTCGAAATAACTTCCGCTGGCTCCCGATAGGTAATTTCAGCGCGCTGGAATGAACAGGGGAAAACTTGGCTGTACGACTCACACAGCTGATCTAACATTCCTGGGATCCTTTCCCCCTATTCAAGAGGATGTAAACCAAATTTAGAGATGGGCGAAACGGTTACATTTGTGTATTAGGTTCCACCGTTACTGCTCCGGGTTGGTAATAGGTTCCAATAACCTGTTATTTATTAATAGGTTATCCAGGGACCTTGTCACAAGCTCATTCCGACATACCATTCCAAGATATCGTTTCTTTTCGTTCCCGACCTACGTTCGTTTGTTTATCATGTTATATTGTTATTCCATTCCAAAGTATCATTCCGTTGATCTCTCGTTTTCGTTTCCTACCAAAGTTGAGTTTCCTATCAAGTTATTCCCGACGTATTTACGTGTTAGTGTATTTTCTCTCTTTTTCGATAATAAAAAACCCAACTTATTGTTCTGGCCTTCCCTGAAACGTTATTTAATAACAGGGTTATTTTGGTAATAGGTTCCAAGCGGAATTAACGAAACCCGGTAATAGGTTATTTTTAACTGTTACGTTAAACACCGCCAAATTAAAACCAACCAAATTTCAAGAAGTGTGAAGCAAAGAAGTCATAATGGTCCACCAAGTCCACTGTTGATTATAAGTTAAAATTCCTATGAAAATCCATCAAAAACAAAATAATTTCCACGATTCCAGTGCAAACAAAGTGACAACTTATTATTAAATACAGGAGCTAATGCCTTGATTTTTAAAACTTGTTGTGTTCTTGAAACACAGCACGTTGTTGAGGAGTTGGCTGAAAGGGAACGTATATTTTATCCTAATATTTCTCAAAGTGGATCCAACGAGACCAATCTTAGTCTCAACAATACTATGGGTCGTATTCACAAAACGCACTTAGTGGGACTTTTCACTAAGTGAAGCCTGAAATCTCCACTTAGAGCCGAACTTTAGAGAAAACGCTATTCACAAACCGAACTTTACAAGAAGCGTCACTTCAGCTCCACTTTACCGAAGCTGAACTTTCGTCAAGTTACACTCTCCGGGTAAGTTTGGCTCCTACCACACTTGACTGGCCCTTAGTACAGCTTTTGACAAGAAGTGCGTCTATTTTGCTTGCTTCGACAGCCGTTTTACGAAGTTTTTCCGTTCGGATTTAAGTGGAAAACGACTACATGGAATATTTGCAGTATCTACGGAAAGGAGACGTACAAATTGTGCCTAGAAAGCGAAAATGGATTCGAGTGTTGGTCAGAAGACCTTCCGCGCACGTCATAGGTAAACAATTTCCTACTTTTCCTTTTTACAGCTACCTTTGAGCACGTATAATTGTGCTCAGTTCATTTCAATTTGAGGACATTATTGTTCAAGTGTCCAAAATGTAGTCAGATTCATGTGAATTCTATTTCGAAGAACCAGTAGGTAGGTAAGCCCAAATTAACCTTTCATGTCGTTAATATTTCCTTTGTGAATATCAACAACTGATCACCAACCGCTTATCAATCTTATCACTGAATATTCCCATTGGTCAATAGGAGCGAGTCGCCCTAAGGGTTACCCTTTCGGAAGTTCAACTTCCTTATCAGTTGAACTTAAAGCTGACCTAAGAGCAGCTACACTAAAAACGATTGTGAATAGCGATTTCTCCTCAAGTTTCACTTTGGCCTGAAGTATCACTTTCGGGAGTGCGACTTCAAGTTTCACTTTGGCGATTTTTGTGAATACGGGCCTATAATTTATACAGGATATAATCATTTTCAACCAGAAAAAAATAAGAGTCTTCCAAGTCGGGATTAAATTTAACGATGATGATGAAATTCCTAGGGGGCCATCTCGGGGTTGACTCAAAATTGGACAATGATTTCGTGTAGTTATGTCTGTTGTACAGAACTCTAGTGAGACCGGTAGTTTGCCATCGAGCAGAATCCTAGATTCTCGAATGCCAGAGGCCCTAAAGTAAAGGAGAGGATCATGAACTGCATATTTGGCGTGTGGACGAACTGTTAAATACAACACCTGATGAAAGAGGAGATAATTTTGATTTTGGAGGACCCCAATTTGTTTGAGCCGCTGCACCAATACAAATTTCCCGAGATATCCTGTACATTGGCTGATCACACGACTCATCTTGTAGATCTCCGATGAATGAATGAGTTGAACTCATGCAGAACTGAGCCAAGGATGACACTTAGTTATCTATTACGGCACACAATTCGAAAAGATCAAAATGAAAAACTATATTGAGGATATTCACTAGGTCTACGATGTTGACTGACTGTATTGATATTGACTTCATTGACGTCCTAAGATCAATGACATTTCGGAGTGAAATGTATGAATCCGCCGATTTACCAATCCTAATTTGACAGGAATATTGATGGGACGGCCTCGAGCTCTTTGTAATTGCTCCATTTTCGAAATGAGGCTTATCGTTTCGTTGGGTACTCAAACTCAATCTGCTATAATTGGTCCACCTCATTTGTTTCTCCGAGGAGAAAAAACCTGCTTCCATCAAGGAACCGGAGCGGTATCATTTTCGGAGCCGTTTTGGTCGAGAAGGACCAAAGTACCCTCAAAAATCTTCATTTTTGCTGTCGTTAACGTTTGGACTTGGAGAAATCAATTACAGGCATTGAGAGATGAAGATTTCCTTCAAAATCGCCTGAAAATTTGTTGCTTTAGGTTCCCAGGCACGTGAAAGAATACAGAAATTACTTCACTATCAAACCGTCTTACAAACAAGAAACTATGAAGGTTATGTAAGTGGACTGTAAAAAATATAATTATACGTATTATTTTATAGCGAGGAAAACAACGTCACTTAAATAGCTTTCACAATATTGCAAGTAAGTTTTTTAATCAGAAATTAATAGAAACAAGAAACAATCAGCAGGGAAAATGAAACTGGTGGCGCGTCGTAATATTTCAGAGCTGACGTGTCCTGCAGTAGGTAGTATTGAACATCTTCCCCTTTAAAAGTACAAAAATTTATCTAATTCAACTTTGTTGGATGATGAGTGAATTATGGAATTTTGAACTGAAATTGGATGAAATAGATAATCCAACTTAAGACCAGATTGAAAGAGCTTATAAGATTGTTAGTCCAAGAAAAATACGATTGCTTTGTTG
This sequence comes from Apolygus lucorum, assembly GCA_009739505.2. Classification (NCBI taxonomy): domain Eukaryota; kingdom Metazoa; phylum Arthropoda; class Insecta; order Hemiptera; family Miridae; genus Apolygus; species Apolygus lucorum. The sequence goes on from CM019176.2 coordinate 42,126,037, forward strand.
GCAGTAATTACAGTTCTAGAATATTCGTAGATGTGATTATCATACAGGGACCTATTGAGGTTTCGACGTACAAAGATCTAAATTTCACCTTCTCTGGACAGAAAAATTAACTAATTATTATTATTAACTAATTAATTAAGCGCATTGTTGACATAAGGCAACATATCGAGCCTTCCTGCTTGAAGGCTGCTGGGCACCTTTCTGACACATTGGTAACACCTGGATCCTCTTGGATGTGAATTGTGGGGAAAGAAAAAACGTCTGCCAAGTGGGTGTGGCACATAGCTTCCTCGTATCGATAACCCGATTGTATAGATGATCCGATGCATAGTAGTTAATCTCAAAACATCATTCACTAAGTATCTTCCACTACCCTCATAGGGGACCATCCACACGTCAACCCGCACAATTTCTGAATATTGTTGGAAATGTAGATGTTATGGCTGTTACAAGGTTTTCACGTTTGTGCATACGCACAGAACACTTTCAATTTGGGGGCAATGATTTTCATAGGGGACTATCTACTCACCAACCCGCATAATCCCCGAAAATTCCATCGAAATCGAGCGAGACATGTAGAAGGTATGGCTGTGACAAGGATTTCATGACACACATACAGACAGACACGGAACCAAAATTGTTCAGAAAGGTCTAAAACGTTAAACGCGAGTGGAAATTTTGATTTGGAGAACTTTTTTTCTACCTTGAAAAGTGAAAACAGAGATTCCGCTACCTTGGTAGACTCGGAAGCAATATGCAACAAAATCGACACCATCGGGGACCTGTGGGCGCTACGAAAACAAGTACCTACTTCAACCACCCAATTACTTCAGCATTTTACGTAAGATTATTTTAGACTGGGAATGTTTATTGAACTTGCAGACATTAAAACCAGATCATTATTTGTTTTCAATACCTACAACTATCATAATATTATTTCTAACACTTACAATTGACATAATATTATTACCATCTATAATTAAAATAATGTTATTTCAATATCTATAATTGAATGGCCAAGAAGAACAAGGGGGTAAGAAGTGAAGAAATGAAGGTAAGCACGGATTACCGTACCAGAAAGCAAATCTGACAATGTGGGATTATTTTTTTCCCTTTAAATATCGTACAGGCAACACTGTGAAGGGTCGAACTTGGGAGGGGTGCAGTAAAACCCTACTCGAAACAAAGCCTTTTCGATTATCTGGATATTCCGACTTTATCGCTTACCCCCTTGGTTCAATTAGCAAAATACTATTTCTATCACCTATAATTATCATATTATTTTCAATACCTATATTTAGCGTAATATTATTTGTAATATGTCAATTGATCGGGATTAGGGTCAACTGAAAACAACACCTTCTTCGCCGAGCTTTCGGTAAATATATTACCTTCTTCAGGGCTCGAAGGTTGTTTATTAATGACACCACCAAACGTCCATAAATAAAGAGCGCCACCATAATTATAGAAGATAAATTTACGGTAAATGAAGAAATGAATTAAAAACACCGGCTTTTTTAAAAGTAAGAATCAACTTCTCTGTGAGCTGGAGTCCTTGCGCGTTTTTGATTTTCCATTGTTCTGTACTTTTAGAAAAGCCGGTGTTTTTAATTCATTTCTTCATTTACCGTAAATTTATCTTCTATAATTATGGTGGCGTCTCCACCTTCTCTTTATTTATGGACGTTTGGTGGTGTCACTAAATAAACAACCTTCGAGCCCTGAAGAAGGTAATATATTTACCGAAAGCTCGGCGAAGAAGGTGTTGTTTTCAGTTGACCCTAATCCCGATCAATTGACATAGTACGTTTTGTTGGGTCGATCTACATTGTTGCTATTATTTTTAATGCTTATAATTAGTATATTATTTATTATTAATATATTTTATATGTATTATTATGTGTATTATGTCTAATATTATATATTTATTATTACTTTCCATCTAAATGCAGTTAAATCAAGGGAAAAGACATTTGAGAGAGATTCACACAAAGAAATATTTTTTCTGATAATGGAGGTTCTGACAGAACCGTTCTGTATGAGGTAACCAATCTCATCACGTCATCACCGAGAGACAGAGGAGCAGCTTCTATTCGAGCTGTACAAAAGCACGGCAATTACTCATGAAATATGGGAAATGCATTCATTTTTCGATTAATCCTGACTTTTTATCTCTCGTCCCGTTGATGGAGATTGAATCCTGGGAGATGTTCTCCAAAGAAAAGAGGTGACGGGTGACGAATTTAAGGAGAAAGAGCCGTCTCCACAGCGGCAGACATCTCAATCAACATGCTAAACAGGGTGGCGTCCGTGAGCTGCCGAAGGACAGCAGGCCTCGGATGTGCAAGTCTGGCGAATCACACTCGAAAGCCGGGGAAAAAGGGGGGAATTTCACCCAGAAAGACCCATCCGTCGGAGACTTGCGCAACTCGTGGAAGTTTTAAAACCGCTCATTTGCATCCAGCCATGGGAAGATAATGATCGCATGCACTTTGGTAGATTGGAATCAGAGAGACCCCATCTTTGAGAGATCGCAAGTCGCGAAGTCGATGAATATTGCATAAAATAGAGGCCGGATAGGGGAGGAATCCGTTTTACATTCCTCGAGCTCTGAAGCCATCGTACTCAAGAGTACGCTGGGTGCTAATTCACCTTCATTTTATGGTGTTTCTTTTTTTTTGCGCACGTCTCGGAAGAACTGTGCTGAGCAAAACTGTATCCCGCATCTCACGAACGCCAAGAGGGTACACGATCGTAAAAACATCTCGTTTCTTCATCTGCAGTGTTACTCGATAATTTACGTCGGACTCCCGCTATGATATTGCTGGGTTACAGTTAGACTACGAGGATTGTCTGCTTGGGAGAAAACGCAATTCTATAAAGCTGAAAATAATGGCGGTATTAGTTTAATTTACGCTCATCCCGAGCTGTACGCGAGATATAAACTGGTTGATGTTTTACTATCCGGTAAAATAGTGCGGAAAACACGCGAGTTTACCCTTGTGATAAGCAGTTAGGTTCGTTATACGATCTTTCAACGACCAGCTGTGATTCCCGCTCATAAGAGGTCTTCAGAGTTGAGATTTGCACGGGTTGACTCATCGTTGTTGAACCTCGTTGAGTATCCGACCTATTCAACTTGGACCTCTGAGGAACATGAAGAGCTCTTAAGACAAGCTGTGCAAAATTACTATCGAAATTCGAGATGGACGAACTTCTGCGTAGAACAAAGATTTCAAGATGAGTGCACTAAAAAAATATTCATTCTGACCTGACAAGGATACTTCCGATTCTTCACTTGATGGGGTGATTGAAAAATTTGTTGTTATGGCCTGGAATCGAACTCTGGTCTCCCTGACTGATAATTCTTGCAGTATAGACATCGAATTTGAACATGCGGAAGCACGGATATCATTGATTATTTTCGTAAGGGCAGTGTCTATTTCAACCGGTGTCTTCTGGAGCATCTCCGTTCCATTTCATTCCTGAAATCCACCCAATTCAGTGGATACTTTACTTACCCTCATTGTTTATTAACTAGTGTAGAATCTAAATGTACGTCTAGTCGGGCAGAATAATGATTGGATGGAAGTTCGTCGTGGACATTAACATCTTTGCAAACATTTGAAACCCACCGACTAATGAAAGAATCCAGCAGATCTGGAGTTCGCCCAGTATGGGAAGAGGTCGTCTGAGTTCAGATTTGAGCGGGTTTACCAACCGTTGTTGAACCTCAGACCTATTCAACTTGGACCTCCGATGATCAAGAAGAGCCCTGAAGACAAGCTGTGCAAAATGACCACCATAATTCGTTTTCGAGATGGACTGACTTCAGCGTAAAACAAAGACTTCAAGATCAGTGTACCAAAAAAAAAAATTCATTCTGACCTGACAAGGATATTTCCGAATCTTCCTGAAGTGGATAGAAAAGACTAGTGAGCGGACTTTAATACTATTTCAACAAATTTTTGTCGATTTGCAATGAAAATCCAATTTCTCTAACAATGGATCATGGATATGTCTAGGTATTACGAAAAAGTATTGATGTTACGGCCTGTAATCGAACCCGGGTCTCCCAGACTGATGATTCTTGCAGCCTAGTAGCAGAATTTGTTAACCCTAATTAGAACATGGTTTTTTATAACTATATTTCATAGTTATTAACTTGTTCCAATAACTGAAGTATCCTTGGTTTGCCATTGCTTACGAATGACACATGGATCCCATCAGACCTCCCCAATTGTACCATGGAATCACTAGTGTCTCGAAAAACATCTTAGGAACTCCACAGCTGTCCCAAAGTGTCACCGGAGTATTCAAAATTCAATTGAAATTCTAAATTTAATGGACAACAGAATTTTTTTTGGGCTATTGGAAGTCACAAAATAGAGTTATAACAAAGATTTCCAAGGAAATCGATGAAAAACATTTCAAAATTTTTGCCATACCTAACATAATTTTTTGATTTTTAATAATTTACAAAAAAATAGTTCAAAAATTTAGCTCTGTCCATTAAGTTTTAAATTGCAATTTAAATCTCTTTAATCTGACACCTTGGGACAGCTGTGGAATTCCCATGATGTTTTCGGTGACACTAGTGACACCATGGTCCAATTAGGGTTAACAGACTAATTATTTTACACATTTTTATGAACTGTTTACAACCCGGAAACAAAGCCTGCTACTTGGCGTTTCTAAACTTCAACCCTTCATTATCACCAGAGAGCACAGAATTAATAATATTTATTCTTCGAGTTAAGTAGAGGAATTAAGCAGAAGTCTCCATACTTTTTGGTCTTTTCAAATCAAACTTCACTAGATCTGGTCAAATATAGATTCTCCGACAAGGCTGAGGAGTTTCCTTCGCCAATACTGTACAAAATGAAACCAAATTCAGGTGGTTTGCATGATGTAACAGTCAGGAACTTCAATTCAAATACACCACCAAATTTTCATCAATAAGAACGTGTAATACAGAAATTGATATGCGCATAAAATTAACGATGACGTTTGCTACCTTACGTTCTCCCAAAGAGGTATAATTTTTGGGGAGCGGAAGAGACATTTAGTCAAGCAGTTGTGTTTGATCACGGGACACAAATTACCTCTAATTCCGCCTTTCTGAACCCTTTAAATACTCGTTTTTCTTCAGAATTAAAGTGGACACCCGGGAGTGGAGTCAATCGATTCTAAAGAAGGCCACCGACGAAAAGAGGCGAAACGCAAAAAACAATTTTCTCGGACGATTGCGGATTTTAAGAGCTTCAACCTTCGTGATGGTAATTTTGAACTTTTTTCGTTTTCGAGAGATCCAATTTTCGCCGCGAGTAAGACCGGTAGCCGCTGCACTTCACTCTTATTAGAGATTACAGGTTTTAATGGAACCGTCAATTTCTGCAGAGCTCTTGTCGACGTTTGTCTTCAACCTGACGAAGTCAAAACTGTCCTCTACTTGTTAGGAAAGACTAAAAATATCGTAAGAAGATTAGAGCCAGTGAGAGACAGGGCCTGATACAGCAAGTTTAATCCAACCACAAACGTCTAAAGAGCAGAATTTTCACATCGAATTCTAAATTTTACTCGCAAATTCTAGGTTTTGCTTACAAAATGGGTAAACTCCGATGAATAGAAGCTGAACGGCCACACTAACAAACAAAATATATGAGATATCTCATTGGAACCGTGTAGTTAAGTTCTATTGACGGACGCAATAACATCGGATCCAGCTAAAATTATCGAAACTTTCCCAGTTTAAGAAAATGTAGACTTCTTTCCAAAGAAAATGAAGCTATTGCAATGGCCTCAAAATTTTTAGAATGGACTTTTTCGAAAAATTTCTTCACTGAAATCCGTTTTGGAACATCGCTGAAGAGTGTAAAAAATGTTTTCTTTGAAAATTCGCTCATTAATTCATTGCTCGTGAATGGACTTTTGGTAAGTTTTTAAAGCGTACCAGGGCTCCTCCTGATCACTTCCGCATTTCATTCGAGAATAATTTTATCCCTCTCATGCGCGAACGTATACACTTTTTTTTTCACGAAAGTAATATTCATTTTAGTAACAAAAATTATGTGTGCCGAAAAAATATTTCAAACCAAAATTTTCCGCATATTTGAAAAAAATAAATAGCGTAGGTGGGGGAAAGTTCCCGCACCTTTCGTGATGAGGCGTACTAAAAAAATATCAAATACTTCCTTGGTACGAGTATTTTCCCAGTAGTGGGGGACTGTCCGGGGTCTGACAAATGAGAAAAAAAAGGTCAGTTTTAACAATCAATTTCGCTCAAAATCAGTCTGAACAATGTTGGTTCCGGGTCTGTCTATGGTCCTTGTTCGGGGCAGAATTACATGAAATCATTGAACTCTCAAACATGCTTCTCTTTCAAGTTAAATATTTCTGAACGAAGGGTTTCATACAAATTATTTAACGTCGCATTGGATTGTCATTTTAAATGGAATAAATCTGAATTTGAGTGAACTTACTCAATTGAACCTGGAGGAACTTCTCCCCACCTACACTACATATTCATGTAAAATATTTGGCATTTTCAAATACATTCAGATCCCTAGATATCAGTATTTCTCGCTGATTCCCTTCACACCACAAAAATTAAAAAAAAAACGAAGTTTCGTCAGTGGGCGAAAACGGGCTCGTTTCCCATCACAAAATCCGTAATAGAATCTTTCGTTTTCAATTAAGAGATTAAACACTGGAGCAGCCTCGGAGGTTGATGAATGACCAGTTTTATGAGGTCCGAAACTTCACTGCGATCATTACATCTCATTTGACCGAATTCGGCTCTCTCAACGTGTATTATCGGGGAGGGAAAAAATCATGGTTTCTCGATGTAAACGAGATGATAAAATCATGATAATCTCCGAGCTCTTGCGGTATTTTATGGCTTTTGCGACATCAGGGAGGTCCCGAAAACGTTAACACGGTTTCTCGCCTCACCGCTGAAGGAGGAAAAGGTTTTTTCGACGTCACTTCGGGTCTTTTGATCAATTGATTTCCATGCAGATTTACAACGACGGTCGCTGCGGTGGTTGACGACGGAATTTTATCATATTTTTGATGGACGCCGACCGTTACATGTAGAAGTTGATGATCGAGATACGAATTGTTAAAATATTTATGAGTTATGCCTTCAACCCGCTGCCCCCATTCCTGAGACGCTTGAAATCCTAGCATTGATTCAAGACGATTGGAAGGACTTAGCTAGAAGGAGGGGATGGGGCTACTGATGAAAGGATATTGACGGCTCTTAAGTGCCTATTCATGATCATGAGAAAATTATTCGTTTCAACCCATTTGGGATAACAGCAAAATCGAATTGTGTGTTGAAATTTCGTTTAAGCGAGTTTTCAAGGAAAATTAAGCTATTGCAATGGACTCAAAATTTTCAGAATGGACTTTTTTGAAGAATTTCTTCAGTGAAAACCGGTTTGGAACATTCTGAAACGATCCCTGAAGTTTTTCCAGAAATCATTTGTATACTAATGTATGTGTCACCGATAACTTGGGTAGTTGTTTACCAAACAATTTTAATTTTTCGCCAAAATGTTCGTAAAGACTCATAAAAAGACTTCGTTAGCCAGAAATTTTAGATAACCCTAAGGGGTCCAAATTCAAAAAAATTTTCCTAAAAAACGGGGTTTTCCGGTTTTTTTGGTTTATGTCTTCACACCCATAGTAATATATAGTATATTGGGATTCAACACAAAATTTCTGATATGCAGGAATTTCACCTGAAAATTCAATTTCAACTTTATTCGTTCTATACTAAAATCCTTATGGGGAGTAAACGGTTGGTCCTGCAGAGCTATGTTTGGTCTAATTCGATTCTAAAAATTTAAAACAATTTCAAAATTACGAAAAAACTATAGTTACCTTAATCATTTAAGAAGTTTTGAAAATGTTCTCCCCCTCTTTTTACCACTTAGAAGTGACTAGTATAACCAAAACAGCAGGGCACAACTACACCCCAAATGGAGCCAAATTTTATCGAGATATGGTAACTAAGAAAAATACCGCGTAAAGAAGAAATGTATTCGATTTTTGGAGTCTGCGTTATCTTGAAACGTAAATCATCAAATTTTGAGGGGGTGTTAAAAAATTGAAAATAATAAACCAAAATTGGCCGTAAATCATATTCTACTTCTACCAAGAAACAACTTGAGAAATTCTTCAACATCTACAGAGTAACAAAAAATAAAGTGAGCGGTCGTTGACCAGTTGTGCGTTCCAGTCTCACGGCGATCAAGACTTTTCATCACTACCTTTGAGTTTAAAAGTTGTTTTCCGTATAAACTATCCGATCCGGTCACCATAGATGTCATTCAATGAGATATGGTAAGAAAAGTAGTGATTGATGACACGAAAGAAGCCCATTAAGAAACGTAAAGTTTATAACTCCGCTGGGTAACATTTATTCTTTAATGCTCAACGGTGTTATCATATGGTGCAAAGTCACGTAAAATTACGACTCCAACCTTGGAGTCCCCGAAAACCCCGTTCCACACTCTCCGGTGATGCATCCCGAATGAAGCCCCATCTTCCTCCACGACCTCATAAAGCCGGGGCGGACGTGATAGCTCGTAATAAGTGCCGCCTTCTTGATGTATCTCTTCTCAAGGATCTCTACTCTATGGGCTCAAATCATTTCTCTGAACCCAGTTGACCAATCCGCCTACTCAGGACGCCATCCAGCTAACGACCTCTTCTATGTTTTGTCGGTGGCCTTCCATCATCCTCTCTCCGATTCGCACGAATAAGTAATGCCCAGAACGATTTCCAAAAAAACTATTACGCTCTTTCCCGGAGAATGACGATATTTAGGGACATAATTTTGTGCGTCTCGCTTTTGTCAATTGATGACTGCAACATAATTGAGCAACTTCACATGTTGTTAGATCTTCAGCGCGTATAATAAGAGTCCTCAAAAATGTTCTCTCGCATTTTGCTTTCAGAGCTTTCTGAGATCCGATTGCCCCCGAGTCTACGAAGGTAGAGGAAAGCATTTCACTTTTCAAGAATAAAAAAGTCCTCCAAACTCATAATTTCCACTTCTAGTTTCACCTTTTAGATCTTCCAGAACACTTTTGGTTTCGTGTTTTACTGTCGTTTTTCAGTCTGTGAAGTCGCAAATCCATGTAAAGGGCAAACTATAAGAAGTTATTGTCCGATTTTGATTAAATTCTCAGGGATTGTGCGGTTAGCGTGTAGATGGTCCCCTATGAAAATCATCGTTCCCTGATGATAACATCCTGTGTGCATGCGCCAACGTGAAATCCTTGATAAGACAGTTTCGATTCAATTTCGATGAGATTTTCATGAGTTGTGTAGTTGAGACTCTGGCTTGTTCCCTAAGACGACTTCGTCGTGTGATCATGAAATTTGAAGATTAGTGGTAAGTTGGTTCGAGGCAAACAAATTTTCTGAAAACAACTACAATAAAATATTGTACGAATTTCTTTGACAATTCGGGAAATGAGCGGGTTAGCCTCTGGACAGTTTCAGTGTAAACATGAATTTCTTTGAAGCACAATTTTCAGTTCTTAATAGTCCTAAATTCCTGAAACTCGGATGGTTTTTGGTTTAGGCTTCAATATTATTACCTAGCTTCTTGCCCCGGCAAACAAAGTAGTTATAATCTACATAAACACACTAAATAATACTGAATAAATTCAACCCCAAAATAAGGGAAGGTTGTCCTACTCAGTAGGAACCACTCTTATGTTATACGATAGCGCACCTTGAATGGTTGTCTTTCATGCGACCCAGCTCTGTTGAATGTGAGCTATCTCAGCGAGCCAGACCAAAATGTCTAGATAAATATTAGGTACCTATATTCATTAACTCAGACCAAAGTGCCAAAAGGGCGTGTGAACAAATCAATGTGAGCGCTCGTCAAAAGTTTTAATGAAATAACACCTATAAATTTCATTGAATCTGGATACGTAGAAGCACAGCGTTTAAGGAAAATCAAGAAAACAAATTTCTTGTCCCGGCAAAACTACGAAAAAAATCCAATTTTGAAGCAATTTTCAGGCATTACGAGTACATCAGTTCATGTATGGTCTCATAAGTACCACCTAAGATTACCACACTTAGTTTCTAAAGCATTCTCACGATGCAATTGCAGTTTTTCAATGAACTTTATGGATTATGTACTTGGCGACAGTGCAACACGAGAATATTCTGTCGTTAGACTGAATCACTTTGGTCATTAGCACCAAATAACTCATGTACTGAGGTCTTTAATTCGATGACAATTTCCATGAACCCTACTGTGTTCTGAGGGTTTGGGAAGAATGTGAGTTATGACCTCGAGAAATTTAGCCCTTTTGAGGTCACGTGTAATAATTTTGGAGTAAATAAAAGGTGGACTTCACGGTCCGCATACAGAGCAGCTACGAATGCAGTACTAATTGACTCGAAAATCTTGCACAACTCCAACAACAACTAAACACATCTGGCAACAGAGAACGTCTGATTCCAAATTCACATCAAGGACCTCCAGACCACCTAAGAATCCGACACCACGCCTCGCCAACATTCGTACGAACGTGACTCCGATACTCCGCACTGATAGTACCTACCTGCTGGCTTAAACGATTTCGAACCATCCAACCTCCCCTCACTCAATAGTAAATAAATAAGAAGACAAACCCACGTAGCAATAGAGTTCGAGAAAGGAAGGTTGAGAATTGAAACAAAAAAACCCAGAAAGCAACCGGATTTTTTTGTTCTCTTCATCCTCCTCATTCGAATCAAGGCCGCCAAGTTTTGTGGCAGTTCGTGGGCTCTGGAAATGTCCAAATCGAAGAACGAACGTCCAGTTTGACGGGGGATGAGGGGAACGACTTCGCAGGCCAGACAGTTCCACCACTCCGACAAAAAGTAAACTACACTGCTGATTCGGTAGATGGAGGTTCCAATTATAAACGAGAGACACCAGCAGAAGCGGGAAGTTTACATTTTAAACGTAAAAATCTAATCAAAGCCTTTGGAAACCCCTTATTTCAATTTTATGGCCTAGTTTGACCAAAAAACGGGTTGAAAAGTCGTCATTTCAGACAATGTGGGGAAGGTTGGGTAAATTTTAACATGGACTCAAGTGACAGAGGCGGTAGTCTGTGGTCGTTGGAGGAACAAAATTTCCATTGGATGGCAACACTGTATCCCTGGTGAGAGGGACGAGTATCGTTACTGAAGTATCGATGCTGTATCGTATTCGAGTATCGATATCCCTATATATGCTGTATCGATATATAAGTATCGTTTGGCATGATAATCAATATTTCAAAATATCGAGTATACGATATTTTAGTGCCACAAAATGTCATCATAAATTGTGGAGACTTCTTCCACGAATTATCGCTGGGCCTTTCTCCATCTCTCTAGAATTTTGTATCTTTTAGAAAATATTACTAAATACGCACTTTTCAGTTTCCAGGAAGAAAGTCAATTTTATTCAAATTCGCAACTATAAAAATAATTATATAAAATATGACCTGTTTCTAAATGATGAAAAGTTTGTAGTTGCAACAGAATTCAAATAAAAAAATAATGAAATGAAAACGCGATTACGCGACACATATCCAAAATTCTTGACGAAACTATTTTTCTTAACAATTTTTATTCATTTCTCACAATAAAGTGTCCAAGCTGAGTGTACTTCCAAGGAACATTGGAGGAAGCTGTATTTGATGTAATGAACCGAAACAAGACGTACCGAGAAGCACAAGAAGTGTGTAACGTCCCTCAGGTAGGTACATGTAAACTGACTATCCAGATAGCAGATAGAGTATCCTCCTTACTATCCTCCAAATGCAGATAGAGCAAAATTTCTCCTTCCCGCTTGCTCTAGGAATGCCACCAGAAGACCTATATTATTGGAAGGAGATGGGATTGAAAGAGAAACATCTTGTTTCTGTTTACATTCACCCCACCTGACCTTACAGTGCAGAAGTTGTGGAGTTACTGTCCCAGTTCAGAAGTCTCAGTCAGTGAGCGTTATTTTTCCCGCTTTTCTCTGGCAATTATTGGTCGATATTGATGATTCCTGCAGCAACCTTATAGTTTTTCAATTCCCTAAGTAGATGGACTAATAAATTTTGAAAATCCTTGAAAATTTCAAATTTAGGTACAACTTTTTACTTATTTTTCACTTTTGGAATTAAACAAGAACATTAATGTTCTTTTATATTATAAAAAAGTCCATTCATGCAGCATGAATTAATGAGCGAATTTTCAAAGAAATCATTCAGTTTAAGGTGTGGTTAAGAAAAGGACCAATGGTGTTGCAATTTGTTGTAGAAAGTTTTTTTTTCGATTCTTGGTTTATATATATGTATATATGTTTTTTTTACATACTTTTACACCAACAATCGACGTCCTGGAAGACGTGAAATCACTGGGCTGAAAGCTGAATCTGGGAGCCCGAGAAGCGTTCTGATTGTGGAAGCTCCAGGACGTAGTTAAAGATGAGTGCGACAGATCGCGTTCATGATCGTATGTTCCCAACCTCGTCACAATAAGCCACCTTTTGTTTATCACTCATTTTTCTCCTTCATGCGTTACCGCATCTAAGTAATTAATTTGATAACATTTAGTTATATTCGCGATATGTACGAAAAAATCGTGCAATTTTCAATAATACACTGGGTTTTAAACGTTTCTATCGGTGGCAGTTGTCGATAAAATATTTGAACGAGGACTCTTTTTTTTTTTTTTTTTTTTTTCGACATGATTTTCGCATGAAAATTTGCTAATAATACGCTGCAAATTATTGCTGGGTATGCTTTGAAGACGTTAGGAGTCCATATTCATGTTCTACTCGTCTCTACGAACTCATAGAGTACCCACACGGCTACTCCATTTCTGGGTACAACAAATATACGCGCGTATTCATTATATATATATATAGCTACAAACTTTTCTTAATTTTGGACAATTTTCATTTTTGAAAAATGCATTCATATCAGAAATTTTGTGCTGAATCCGAATATACCATATATTACCATGATTTTCAATGTAAAAACCACAAAAAACTGGAAAAACCCATTTTTTTGGAGTTTTTTTGAACTTTGGACCACTTTGGATTGTCCAAAATTGCTGGTTAACGAACTTGACCTATGGTTTGTTGTTACAAACATTTTGGCAAAAACTAAAAAAAAATTTTTAAACAATTACTCAAGTTATCGTCCGGAATGACACATATATATATACATATGATTTTTGGAAAAACTTCAGGGATTGTTTCAGAATGTTCCAAAACGGATTTCAGTGTGAAAATTTTTCGAAAAAGTCGATTCTAAAAATTTTGAGGCCATTGCAATAGCTTCATTTTCTTTGAAAATTCGCTAAAATGATTAATGATTATATTTTATGATATGGTTTAAAAGATTTGATTATGATTTATGATACTTTTATGATTATAAAAATAATAAGAATGTCACAAAAAAATGGAAATTGGATAATTTCCTGAGAAAAGTGGGAAAACTGTTGATGAAAACTGACCAGCTATGAGATGGCTGGGTTATGGGGGAGGCACTGGGGGTGGTGGGTGGCAATGTTGCTCCTTCAGATGGGGGGGGGGGGGAACTGAGCGCCGATTCATAAGGGATTAGACTAACCCGCAACGAGGAAAGAAAGACGACTTACTAAGACCCCCTTAAGTCCCCTCCTTCTTAGTCAGACATTGTCAGCCTTTTCCTCGAGTAAAATATGATCCGCGGTCTGAGTCTCTCTTACTTTTATTTCTATTTAATTACCTTAAATTACCTCTCCACAAATGGATTGGTGGCCCCGGGAGCCGCCGTGGTGGGTGGGTCTGGGCGCTGTGCATGCGACAGCAATTTTGCACCTGTTTTTCCTTTGTTACGTCATTATGGTTTTATCATTATGGATCACAGTGTTGTTATTATTTAAATCACAAGTCATTAATCGTTATTATTTATTGTCTTTATGTTATATAGCTTAAACAACAAAGAATTTATGAGTCGATGTTATGAGACCAGTTGTTACCTCTATATCATTATTCTTGTTATAACCATTAATTTATTGTGTTCCGTTGTCGAAGATTGTAGTACCTCTACGTTTTTACAATAAAAAAAGATTTATGATTGACTGATTAATAAAATGGTAGTTCTCCCGAGTACCCTTTAACATTCAGGAAACGAAGAGTACTGGCGAGAATGAATTACCTATTCACTAAGGTTATTACATAGAAATAAAAGTAAAAGAGACTCGGATCGCGGATCACATTTTAGCTCAAGAAAAAGACTGATGACTGACGACAGGAGAGGGTACTTACGCTACCCCGCACTGGAACAGTAACTCCACAACAGCAACAAAGGTGGGTTTCCGAAAAAAACCATGAAAATGCTGAACTCCACTCCTGTATAAAATACCACAGACGAGATGACATGACCCGCTTCCAGTCGGTCCCACTCTCCAGATGCCCCTCATATTCCTCACACGCCACCATTATGGGAAGCCCTAGAGATATTTCAAATAGCAAAATGGGAAGCGACCACATAAATATAAGAACGATATAAGCACGTCGTATAGTTTTCCACTCAAAATTGATGTTTGTGGGCAAAAATTGTTCAACGACCGATTACGGCGAAATAAACAGGATTTACAGCGAGGGAGACGCATCGATTAGGGAGAGTTGTCACAGTCGTATATGTTAGCAGGTCGTTAAAATCAACTCATCGACTGACAGGCAATAACTGAGAGACACACATGGAGAATGAAAGAAGATCGTGGAAACATAACTGCCGATGAGTGAGAACGAATGTTATGTCCAATAAAATATAAAATATAGATACTGATCGATGGAAGTTCCAGTACTTCTTCAATTGATGCTCAGAAGCGTGAGTACCTCGGAAGAGGTGATAACACATTTATATCTATCAATAAACGGGCATTGACGGATATTGCCAGTTATTTTATTATTTGGTCGATACATCAACTGCCACCTATCGCAGAGCAATTAATGCCAAAATCGACTGCTTTCACGCCTAATTCATGTTTAGCACAAGTTTTAACAAACGAAAAAATTTTACGAGAGTAATAATTTAGTAGAAGCAGTAGAAAGCATGGCTCAGTGATTCCCCAATTTCTGCGAGATACAAATAGACGCAAGGAGATGTTCAATTATTATTTATGGAAGCGCGTTTCAAAATGAAAAATATCCGATTTTGAGACATTAAAAACCACCGCACTTCTCTACGTTAGATCTGTAATGAGGAGGAGATCTGTGGACATCCTCAGGACTGAAACACATTACCTTGGAATACTTGCAGTTTTGTGTTTCCTGACTCCTTGAGGTGCTGAGTAGGTTGTGACAGAAGCCTCTGGGCGTATACTGATTGTGAAAACATTTTTCCGCAGAAATTCGAAAGCAAATAAACAGCTACGCCACACTAGCGTGAAATCATCAACTGAATTTATTACAACTTGATTAATAAGGCGTGCCATACCATTGTCAGTATTTTTAAGTATTTATTATGAATAAAAAGCCAACCAGAGAGTCATACCAAGGGACGGGATTCATAGCTACGCTCTAGAAGGAATGGGAAGGCCCTAACCACAGTGGGGACAGACCTCCCTCTCCTGACCCTCGTTATAAAAGGCCAAAATCAGACCCAATTCTGGGATTATCGTCAACCGACCACAAGTAGAGCTCACGCTGACAAAGTCTCATGTTTCTCCCTGGGAAACCGAATCGTTGCAATTCGACTCCGGAAAAGGTAAATCGACGGCTCCCAGGGAAAACAATTCGTAAGGCCCACGTCGCCAAAAAACACGGCACGTGGACTAATAGTAAACACGGTAAAATTTAACGCGGCCTGATTAGCGGAAATCTATTCCCGCTTTCGCTGATCAACCGAAAAATTAACGCCCAGGAAAAGATCTGCACCCAATCAGCGAGGAGAGGTGGAAGGACTGCAGGAAAAAATACCGAAAATATTCAGCCACAAATATTTCTGAAGACACGGTCCCAGCTGTGCAACAAAACCATTGTGTGCCGTCAGAATCGAGGTTGTGCATCAGTATCCGGAATCAAGTGCTCTACGATCCAAAAGCACCCAGTTCTGCTGCCTTCCGCTGAGTGACAGAGAGCGGTATCACTACAGGCTACGTCGGTCCGAGAGAACCAGCCGCCTCCAGGAAAAGAAGTGGGTAGCTGCCACGTCAACGCTTCCTGGGACAAATCTCCAAAGTCTATCGAGACCCGAAGAAAGGTTCTAAGTACTTAGCTTCAGCTTACCCGATCTTGACTTCCGCCGTCGCCGTCGCGTACCCGCGCCTTCCGCGAAACTCCGTAATCTCGCGACGACACGCGGTCAGGAGGCACATAGGTAGGGATAGACTAAGCTACCACCTAAGGCTTCACTTTCACCTTTATATTATCAAAATTCAATCCCCTTTTCCAATTGTCAAATAAACCCGTTGCTCATTCAAAAACCCAAACCAGTCCACGAAGCCCGAAGGTATCAAGTACTTAGGAACAAGCAGATAGTCAAAGATTTAGATCCGAAGGCAATAGCCCCGGATTTACCCGAGCCCCGGCTAGCTTAGTTAGGAAACTTAGCGCCTAGGCAGGACATAGGCAATTTATCGCAAATTCCAATCCACGAGTAGGCGCAGAAATAAGTCAGGCCTAACCACTGAAACCGCGGAGGAGGCGAACCTTACAAGAGCTATCTCTCAACTTGCTATTAATCTCTACCAGTATTGTTTAAATCACAAAACTGAATTCTCTGTACTACCCCCTTAAAGTCTGGTCCTACTCTTTCTTTGGGACAATTTGACTAAAATTCAAATTCTTATACTATAAATTAAGCTCTACTGTAAGTTGTAAACCAGAAAGGGCCACTAAGTGCTAAGTTGGGCCTTCTTCCCATACATAATAAATAATTTTAAATTTATCCTTAAATTATCATACTCACGAATGTACAAAGGCAAGCGAATGAAGATGACTTACCTGAAAAAACGACAAATAATGTATTAACAGAGATAGATGAAGATAAAATGATCACTTACACCAAAGGTTGATAACCAGAAAATTAACTGAAAACCAGAAACTTATTATTAGGTCAGTACATTATGCAGCTATTGTTAGTAACTTGTGTCAACATGAATAGCAATACTCAAACGTTACGTGCACAACATATCAACCAACAGAAAGCCCGTTTCTTCTGATTTTATCGACATTTAGGAGGCATTTTCCGCATTTTAGATTGCTCCTAAGGACTCATATCTGGAGAAACGAATATGCAGGGTGTTACATTTTAAAACGGTCACAGGCCAGGAATCGATTCTACAGCTAATTTCTAGCAAAATATTTCTCCTGGTATTTTTTTAGAGGCTTCGTTTTCGAGTTATTTCACTTTCAAGATTTTTTTTCGTGATTTTGACCTTATCTCAGTAAAACGGCTATAACTCCCTCCAAATTTAGAACATTATTCACAATGAGATAATAATAAAATAGATCTTAAGGACATCTTATTATCGACTAGATAGCAACTGGAGGAAATGGAACGTTTCGGAATCCAATTCTAGAACAGAATTATTGACAAATTTTGTTACAAAAGTGCCAGATGCGGCTCAATATTTGATCAACTTTATTTCTAGTAAATTTATTCCAAATCGGACAACATTGGGAAATTATTATGTTTGTTGAGACGGAAATATCTGTTTTTTTCGAAGACGGGACCAACCCAAGTCGCCTGTGACCCCTCGCTTTCTCCCCTAAATTCGATCTACTCCGGAATGTATCTAATACAGTATCGATTTTATCTCTGAGCCATCCGAGGAACCTCAGAGAAAGCAGCTACATGGCAGGTGGGAATTATTTTCCGACGACCTCATTCGACTTCAATGGTCGTTAATAGAGCCAGAGGATCACCTTCTCGGTTTCCTGTCCTGAATTTTTAAAGAGCCCGACGGAGCCCCGTTTCGCCAAAAACACCGTCCCATAAATCTCGGCCTGTTTAGGTGGGACGCCGTGCTCTACGGGCTAATTAGATGCGACGAATTTCTTGAATTTTAGTCAAACTTGTTTACGGTCACCACTATGGCCAAAGAATGAAACTATCCAGCGATAAATCGTCAATAAATCACGTTTATAACGCCCGTATCACGATGTTCAGGAAGTTGATTTAAATCACAATTTCTCAACTTTATATAAATGATTCCGTTGTTCATCGTTTCAATATAAATTACCTTTTAGTATCCCGACAGCACCCCAGGACTCGAAACCGAATTTCAAAGAAAAATACTCGTCTTAGTCTGGCGACTTGGTCATCAAAATGAAGAGAGAAGACGAGATTTGAGGAACTGTATCTACTACTCACTGTATCAACTTTCCGCCTCTACTTTAGCCCTAGATGTCCGTACCATTTCATTCTCTCATGATATTTTCCTCTCAAAAGCAAACCATGAACGAGTCACGTGCACAAAGCATGTTAGAAGCGTGTTACCTACCAAGAGGGCCTAACTGCGACATTACAGAGAGGTTCCCTTCGAACATAGTGGTTCCTTACAGCCCTTGACACTTTTTAGGACGTCCCACAGTAACACTTGGGCGTCCTTTTGCGATCGATCTGGGGTAAAGTTGGACAACAATCAAAAATAATAATGATAACCACACACTAATCCGTTTTAGACTATTCTGAATCCAAATCTGAGGAAAAATCATAGGTGTATGTCTGTGTGTGTGTGACAAAATCTTGTTTACTCTGGCCAGACCCCAATTTCAAAAAGATTTGCGTGTTTCTTTTTTTTATTCGACTCAGATAACTTCTGAGATACTCATTATTTCACCAGAGTACCAAAATTAGCATGAGGAGGGGACGAGTGGGGGATAATATTCACAAAATATCCGATTAGTCAAGAATTTGGTTCCTTCATTGCCTATTAACAATTGACCCCAAGCTTTGAAATTGAGGAAAAATGATCAATATATCTCCAGATTTCCATGAATTATTCTCTGTGCCACCATGGAACTAGCCACCATGGTGCCAGGGTACCATAAACCTCATATGTCGTGGCTTTTTGTGTGTTTCACTTCGAATACAGACGAAAGTTCAACGTTACAACCGCATTCGCATGTTGGGTATCGTAGAACGTCGATTTCAAAATGCTGTTAAATTCGGGGCCCCCGTGCCTTTTAGCCATTCTAGATGTGACCGTCCTCGCGTTTGCCAGTGAAATAGATAATTCATTAACATTTTTACATCACAACAAAGTGTTATCATTTCAATGATATTTCCCATATCTAGACACGAAATATATACTTAATAGTACCAGTTAATCTCTGACACCCGGTCAGAGAGGCGAATTTGGAGGGACAGCTCAAAAAATGTATTCCTGGATGTACATGTTCAGATACAGGATTTGTATGTATAACTAGAGTTACAGATCCAAGGCCGCTCTTCATGTTGAACATACAAAGGGAAGAGGCTCCTACTTGTTTGTTAAGGTATAAGGTAGACTGGTACCGATCACTGATCGATGATAAGAGTGAACGAATATTGCTAGAGTCCCACCAGACAATCTGACGAGGCTTGAGCCCTCGGCTCTATATAAGGGGCCTCGGCTCCTTCTCGTCGCATTAACCTTCTGCTTCTAGGGAATCCCTAGATTTGGTGAGACTTCAGCTAGGTACATTAAAAAAAATTCAATTCTTACATTTTCAAGTAGTTTCCTACAAGCTCTTTAAAGAAATCGCGGAAAATAGATAGAATTTAGCGTTATAACTACTTCAAGTTTGTATCCTAAAAAGTTCCTTCTAAGTTTGTATCTTTTTTCCATTTGAAATTTAAAACAGATTACATAGTTTTTAACAACTCTTTTTCCGAATTCTCAAATATTTATTTTGCTTCTGACACTAACTTTAAAACAATAAGTAAACATAAAATAAGCTAAACTCATGTTAAAAATATTCAATGCTTCAACATAGGTCCCGTATCATGTGAAAGGTGATGTCACGTTTTTCGATGTTTCAAGCTGTTTGAAAGTATGTTATTCTTATAAAACTTTGTCGCTCATAAAGCAACACATCGTATCCAACTTTTGGCAATTTTTCAGGGAAAAAATAAACTTGTTCAAAAACGATATTGTAATCGATTTTTGTTTTGATTTTTAGTTCGTGTGGGGCTCTCTTGGTAATCAATACTCGATTAAAATCCCGGTATGCACGTTTTAAACAACTTTACTCTTATACCCTGAAAAGTTGCGGTAAGTAAGAGAGGTGGTGATGCTCCTGGAGCGACGAAATTAAACAACAATAATTTACTTTTAAATAGTTTGAAACATTGAATAACGTGATGTCGCATTTCACTCACTATGGGACCTATCAAGAAATATTAATAATAATAAAATAACGTTAATAATTCAAACATGAGTTCAACTTACCTACTTAAAACGTTGAAAAACGTGAAAATATTACGTCAAGCTTGCAACATTAGTATTAGAACCACAATAAATATTTGAAGATCCGGAAAATGGGTAGTCAGTTCTACTCTTGATATCCACAACGATAGAGCACTCGTCTACAATAATTGGTGGCTCCCGCAACGTGTGAAGCGTAACAGGGTGCAAAGAAACACTTGGAAGCGACAAATTGCTTTAATTTCAATTAAACTGGTTTGCGTACCTACGTCACGGGCGCCTCCTTCTTCAATTCTTCGAACTAAGAGATTGAGAAATGTATAAATAAAAGTGAGCCAGTGAATGTAACTACCCAGCCATAAATTCTAGACAAACAACGCTCCTAACGCCCGTATCACTCTGAATAAGCGCCTGTTCAGGAAGTTCGCATAAATCACAATCACCTACTCAACTTTATATCAGTAGTTTCAGTTCATCGCGATATTTTTAAACCTTGACCGCAGGACGTTTGTGTTCACTCATGATGTTCATTCATCATGTGAGCCTATAAAAAAGCCCCTTTTCATGTCAGTGTAGTACAAAAGCTTCTTGTAAACCAACATCATGGTTTAACGGTACAAGGAAATTTTCCCGACAGTACAATTTCCCGTAAAACGTATGTACCGTTTTCTCGGGTTGTAATTAACCGATCACCTTGATTTTTTTCAAATATTGTCGAGCATATTATGCTCTATAACTGGTGCAAAGGATAATTTCGTACAACGCTTAAGGAAAGAAAGGTGGATTTTTGAAAAAACCATCAAAATCAGGGCTCTAACCCACCAAAACGGACCACATTTTTATCTTGTTGTCGGGAAAAATACGCCAATCCCTATGCACAGTTGGTGTATAAGATACTGACGTACAAGTAAAAAAAAAGAACAAGGAGATAAGTCCAGTATGACTCAACAAAATGGAACACGAGTGCTAGAAAACGCGATTTTTCAGGAAACACGATTTTCTGAAATTGAACAATGTTCATCTCATGACGTCATCATACGGTTTCCTAACGCTTCCAACTTGCTCCAAGGTGACTCGATTTGATGAAAACAAAGAAGAAGAAGAAGCTAAATCTCTTGTTTCGTTGTTTACTCGTCTTTTTCTATGTTTATTTCTCGTATTGTGCCGTGAAATCCGTTCGTTTTGTGCTGTGCTGAATCGTCTTGAAAATGCGGACGGTCCAGCGTATAGCGCCAGACTCTACTAGCGCGAACCCTGACACAGGTCGGTTTGCATATTTATTTGACCCACTTCTCGTTCAATTTTTTTCATGATTTTTTTTTAATTGTTCCGTGATTATATGCACATTAACAAAAAATTATATTTAAAAATCGAATTTTTACTCGAAAAAATCTCCTTGTACCCTTAACATCCCTTCATTTATCGGGCAACTCAATATAACACTATTGGTTGACAAAACACATGTTTTTATCGCACTCTAAATATGAGTCTTGATAATTTTTCGGGTTGGGTAGTTGGTGAAGTCCACTTAAGCTGGCGAGGCAATAAGTAGCCATGAGCGAAATCATCACAAACAATACTGATCTTCCCTTTAGAAGACAGCTGATGACGTCCGCGAAGAAGTAAAATGTCCTTAGAGGCAGAAGCTGTTGCAAATTAAATGTAGAATCGAATCCTGAAGAAACTACAAACCAAACTGATTGGTTCCAGGACTCCCGGTATACCTAGGCGCTCTCTATCCTCTATATCAAGTTGAAAGTTCAAGAACATAGTTTACTTAGTAGGTACTAGTTGAGGACCACACGGAAAAAAGGGGGAATGTCCATTTTTCCTCTTTTCGAGATAATCACGATTTTAAGTTTGGGACTGAATGGTGCTTCTTGAGGACCCATGAATACGACTAAATGATATTTCATTGTTTACTATAATAATGTACTAACGATCTATGAACAATTCTATGGGTTATGAATACAATATAATTTGAAAATGAAGTTTTATTATTCACAAAAAGTAGTATTAAATTGACGAAAAAAATGAAAAAAGGGGGAATGTCTCCATTATTAATGCCTTGACATTCTAGAATGCTTCATTTTTATTTATGGTTCTTGGTTTTGCCGTGTCTGAGCCTGGTATAATACCTCCTAGCCCTCATAGTTGCAATAATTCATGGTTGCAATCAAACAAACAACCTGTGACACGTTCCCCCTTCTTACCGTGTTTTACAGACCCCACAGAGTAACGGAGACAGGACCCTCCTCGTTCATTCCGTGGACGAATCGACCTTCCCCGTTTTTTCCGTGTAATTTTCAAATGGCACATACCAGTTTAACCCACTTCCTTCTAGTTTTTCACATGTTTGGTCTTTTAAGATTAAACTACAACCCCTGGAGAAGTTGTTACCAACCTTAACTCAATTTCGAAAAAAAAGTGACATTCCCCCTTTTTTCCGTTTGGTCTTCAGTTGGTATCTACTGACTTCCAGGACACAGTGATGACAATAACGCTAAGCTGAACAGGGAGAGAGCTGTTATCTCTCAAACCACTCCTAGGAAACCGACAAACAATGACAATCAGCCTCGATTCCTCCTCACAGTGATACCCATAAGAATCAATCGAACCACCTGCTCGATAGGAATCGACATCCGTCATTTTTCCGAGTGAATCGCGCCGCTCATAAATAACCGCGTGATTAATGAACTCCGAATAGAAGCGGAGGAAAACCGACGATATGAGACTAATTATTAATTAGCGGCAAGAGCTCGGTTGATTTACATTACCGATAATCCGACCGCTATCAGCAGTCTGGTGACAGTCGGCCGGCGCGGGGGCGGCGCTCTGGCGATTTTTTTCCCAACTTCGCAAGAGGATAAAACAGTCCGCCGCGCCGATCGCATCCCGTGAGCTGAATTTAATCAGAAAGCCCAGCGCGCTCCGAGAGAAATCTCGTATGCATCCTGTGACCCACTCATTCATTGGTCGGTTTGGTACCTGCTTTGAATAATTAACGATTTTTTTCTAATTTAATTTAGTTTGAACGTGTAAAAACCTCGTTGAACGACTCAATAAAAGGCCTCGGAGGCGCTGGGAGTGAGTCATCAATATGTTCATCATGAATAGTACGAATTCGGATAACACGGCCATTAATTAATGTTGGAGTTTTTTGAATGAAACATTCATTGGAACGTCGCTACCAAGATTGACGAAGATAACGGGAATAGGTTCGATTGAATTTCTTCTTTACGGAGCTTTAGGCGAATTTATTGCCTTCATCAGAGCATGTAATGGGACAGTCAGGCGTACTCCGAAATCTTTAGAGTTCAGTATCTTCAATGGTCACAGAATACTGCTTCCAGTATTAAGGAAATTGTTACGATCAAACGCAATTCTGTTTGTACATTGCTTAGTCTGGTGATGGTCGGAACGACTCCTGGTTTTGGGGTACTATTTCTTTGAAAAGGCGACGTTGATTTCGTGATATTTAATTTTGTTAGCTAGGCAAACTCGCCAGCATCCTTAGGCAAACACATTTTGGAAGAATGGTGGACCGCTTTGAGTTGAAGGGCCAAATATCTACAATTTGGATTAAAGGAGAGTCGATCTATACAGGACCCATATTGGAAGGAACTCGCCACCCTGGAACCCCAGGAGAGTTGGTCATGACCGTCTACTCCAGTACTTGTTTGTCTAAAACACCATCGAACTTTCTAGCAAAAGTTCAACCAACAAGACTGGTTGGTGCCCGAGTGCAGAGCAGAACTCACATGCCGAGGGACATTCTTAGGGGACATGCTTTGAGGACGCCAACTCTCCCCTTGAAACTTCAAGGGTCCAAGACTGTTATCGGCAGCTCACGTAAACAGCTAATGCTTTAATATTATCGGAAATAATAAACCACTTTGGTAAACTCGTGAACTGTAATGATCAAAAACGAGAAATTTTGGGAACATAACATGATGAACTTGGAATAATTTAGTAATAATATAGTAGTTGCCTCCAATATTCCACAGGTCGTTTTGGCAGGAGGCGTCAGTCCCTGCGTCGCCTGGTGACAACTTGCAAAGTTTTGCTGTTGGTGTTCTTCCAAACTAGAGTAGGCTGTCTTCACATCACCTCACTTGTCCGTCAACGCTAGACACATACACCACCATCACCTCTTGGCCAAACGCTCCTCCGGTTTAGAGAGTCCAGAATAAACGCCAAATCCCCAACTTTAATAGGGTTTACATAGCAGGGTTTGCTCAACCACGATCACCACAATTCCAACCTCAACTGCGGGGCAGGTATGATACTGTGACCAAGATCAGTATGTCGGTAGCCTGGGGCTCCCCTCTCCCGGGGTACTGGTGATTGGGACGAGTATTACGCCTTTTACAGGTGTTCCTACTATCCCTGGTGCTATCCCTACTATTTTCTAGGTGGTTGAAACTTTGGATAGTTTTCCTACAAATGTCATCGAGGGTATTGGAAGGTACTTGTAGATCGAAGTTTTGATAATCTACTATGACCTGATGTGACAGCCCCTACAGTGGCGCCATACCCACTCCCCCAGTGCCAAAAAATTCAAGGTGCAATTTTCGGAACGCAAAATCATGGCATCTGTGTTCTGGGACAGGAAGGGAGTGTTATTGGTTGATTTCATGGTCAGAGGGACCACCATCAACGCCAATGCCTATTGTGAAACCTTTAAAAATTGAAAAAAAAAAAATTAAGGACAAAAGGAGGGGAATGCTGACTCGAGGCGTGAGCCTCCTTCATGACAACGCCAGGCCCCACACCGCGCGTGTGACCCAGGACCTCCTTGTGAGATTTGGATGGGATGTCATTAACCACCCACCATATTCCCCTGACCTGGCGCCCTCGGATTTTCATCTGTTCACAAAACTGAAGGAGTTCCTGGGTGGAAAACGGTTTTCCAGCTACGAGGAGGTCAAGGAGACTGTGGAGAAGTGGCTGTTGGAGATGGAGCGGAGCGTCTATGACGAAGGCATAAAAAAGCTCGTGCCTAGGATGCAGAAGTGTGTGGAACTTGCCGGGGACTATGATGAAAAATAAAGGATTAAATTTTGAACATATCCTGAAAATTTCATTAAAATATATGCATTTTTCTAATATTAACAGCATTTGTCCCCTTTTTTTCCGGACGTCCCTCGTACGTATTGGATCATCTACAATCGTGCAATGTGCGAAACCCGCTTTACTATAATTTATAATGTACAAAATAAAAATACTGTTTTTTTTCACAGGACAAACTGTCGCATACTCTCTATCATATATTACAGTTCGACGATCTTTTCAACTTTCGAGTTCAACAAGCGTCAACTGAACTCAAAAACGTTGGCATAATGATGAATAGCAGTCGAGCATTCGCTTCTGGACTGCATTTCTCAAGCCCCGTCGAACGATGATTCTGACTGACGTGCTCGTTCAAGTGGCGCTTTTTTCCCGGGTTACAATTTTTACTTTTGTGATTCAAACGTTGATGAATATTGATGAGTTGGGCGGTCTTGGAAAGGCTTTTGCGGTGGGTTTGAGGGATGAAGTGCCAACGTCTGACTCAGCCTCGTTCTCTCAGTGACGCAGCCGTCTTGAGGTGATTTGCAGGAAACTAATATGAAGAGAAAAAAAAATCCTCATACATACTATTACTAGGGTTGATCGATTTCGTTCTCAATGAATATTGAAGTAAACCG
Source organism: Apolygus lucorum (assembly GCA_009739505.2). Lineage (NCBI taxonomy): Eukaryota > Metazoa > Arthropoda > Insecta > Hemiptera > Miridae > Apolygus > Apolygus lucorum. The sequence continues at coordinate 42,152,139 of CM019176.2, forward strand.
AATGATTGATGGGTCGTTACTTGCGAGTAAATTAAAACTTCCTTTATTCTCTTCCTACTCTTTTTCAAATGGGGGAAATTTTCCGTCTCACGCGCTTCCACCTTAATCAGTATTATGTTTACTGGTGAGATAAATCACTTGGAACGACGAATACGAAGGGCACCTAGGTAGGGAAATAATGAAGTTCGCTCTATTTATCACTGCAGTTCCATTTCAATAAAAAAAAGTGGGATACATAAAATCTTGTTCGTCGTCTATCAGTCTGTCTCCTCAAGTCACACTTATCCACAGTGTTCTAAAGGAAGTGAAGTAAAGCTGTGAAGTTTCTTTGTCTTCTTCTTTTCTTTTAGTCTTATTTCATTCTAAATTATGCCGTTAAAACTTCTTTGTATGGTTGAACGTTTCTATTCTCAACTAAGACCTATTATACTAACCTCTTGGCAATGGGTAATTAAATTGGGAAAATTATGAACGAACGTCTAAACCACACCGGCAGCATTAGTTCATGTATCCTCAGGTAGGGATATTAAAGTGTTTTTCCCTTGAATCAGATGAGATAAGCTCAGGTATCTATTTTGATAAAGCTCGAGAAAATGCGAAGCAGCTGATTCAAGGGAGAAGCGCTTTACTATCCCTAGCGGAGGATAGATGTACTAAAGCTGCCGGGGTGGTTTAGACGTTTGTCCTGTTACTCTTTAGTATGATCAATCCTTGATGAATTTTGGGTCTGTTACTCATACACTCACAGGACAGACGGCTTGAGGTGGTCTTTGGAAAGGCTCGACGGTTCGACTACCTGTGTTCGGTCATCCTTCGTTATCTCGTTGTTGTGTCAGTGTATTAGTAAGTCCAAGTGCCATCGAGGATTGACTAGACTGTAGCCTCTTGGCAATGGGCAATTAAATGGTGAAAATTAGGATCTTTATAGTTGCTAAAATTGGATTTAAGATACCTAATTGTTGGTTGTGGGTAAATTCAGGCATTCACAACAATGAGCTCATGTGCGCATGGGTCGGAAAAACTGTTTATTGTCACTTTAATCTAATCTAGACTTCATTCCGAGAATTTTGACAGCAACCGCGACCTTCTAGCGTAAGAAGAATTTTTTCTATGATTTTTCAATGTTTCGAATGTTTATGACGTCACAGTGGGCTGGTGGGTCCCGCCCATAAACATTCGAAACTTTGAAAAATCATAGAAAAATATCTACTCATCAAAAAAGAGAACGGCTGGTGTGAAATTCTCAGAATAAGGTCTAGTTTAGATTAAAAATTAAAAAAAAATCAGTCGTACAACTAATTTCTAACAAAAGGTTACTCTTTGAACTTTTAACGCAAAATGCATTTTTACAGACGTTTTGGTTTACTATTTTCAACAATTTATTGAGCGAGGAAGAAATTGTAAACCCCTCAAAATTTGATGGTTTACGTTTCAAAATAGGTACAAAGAATCCGAAAATCGAATTAAAAAATAGGTACGTCCGTTTACCGTCCGCACTTTCTTCAGTCACCTTGGACCGAATTTGCAAATTTGAGTCTCAAGTTTTAACCAAAATTTACGAATATTATAGGATTTCATTGTGATTTCATTGGTCGGCCTGGATCGGATCATTTTAGTACAACCGTATCATGCAAACGGGGTGCTATGTGCCACACCTGCTTCCATAAATTGCCATTTATTTCTCAACAATTCGTATTTTCCTCGTTCCTCCAAAAGTAAACACACCATGAGTAATAGTGTAACTAATTATTTAAATTGCCTACCCGTTTTAAATTTAATGTTAATCTTTGTTTCACTGCGGTTTTGTTATTCCAAATACGTTTTTCATAACTTTAACGCGCACGATTCAGTTCGTAAATTGTTAGAGAAATGACCACAACCAGGGAGCAGATGGAATGCCATCCATAATGCTGTTAACTTCATAAAGTAAGTCGTAAAATTACGAAAAAGCGGGTTTTTTCGTACAGGTGTTTTAAGGGCAGTAAAAAAGATGATGAATAAGATGAGAAAATTGAAGAGATCTGAGGTTGTCCCGAGAGGCCGATTTCGTGGAAGCCCCAGCGAATGAGGAACCCCCCTCTGCAGAAACAGAAGCTGGTAATACTGGAACAATCTCCCGCCCGTCTTGGAGGCTCTGATTTTTCCTGAAACGCCTTAATGGATATAAAATTGTGGGAAGGCCATCAAGGTGTCGAGCTCAGGGCCGAGTTACGGGCGTCGAGTTACTGGGTTATGACCGCGCCAAATGAAAGAATTTCGAAAAAAAGAGATAATGTTGAGTGGACATGTAGCAAGGGCCATTGTCAGGGTTGCGTCCAAACTCACGGAAGGAGGTCGATTTCGATGAATCGTTGAAGAGAATCAGTGGATTCTTCGGAAAATATTTATATATAAACTAGTAGGTATTTCTTTAAAATATATCTCCAGTTGCATAATTCGATTTAAAAAAATTATTGAGTGAGCTCACTTGAGCTGAATACCAACAACTATAAAATATTGAGCATGAAAATTTACGATTAGAATATACGAGGTAAAACACACGAATGAACTTTATTCAACACATAAAATCGAAATCGTTTTCCCAAGATCCCCCCATCGTATCTTTACAATAGAAAAACGCTGCAAATCATTGCTCAAAGGTTTATTATTTTCTGTATAGATCACCCTTCTGTATAGATCACTGGTTCTCCATCAATAGCACCTACCACCATCTGTATTCTCCATTGACCCGCCCTCTCAAATTTCAGCTTCCTGCGTTCAACAGAAGAGAAAATGGCCTTGGAGCTCACTCAGCTGATCAGTGACCACTCATGCGCCTTCAGCATTCTCCATTGACCCGCCCTCTCAAATTTCAGGTTCCTGCGTTCAACAGGAGAGGAAATGGCCTTGGAGCTCACTCAGCTGATCAGTTACCACTCAGGCGCCTTCAGCATTCTCCTTTGACCCTGCCTCTAAAATTTCAGCTTCCTGCGTTCAACAGGAGAGGAAATGGCCTTGGAGCTCACTCAACTGATCAGTGACCACTCAGGCGCCTTCAGCATTCTCCATTGACCCGCCCTCTCAAATTTCAGGTTCCTGCGTCCAACAGGAGAGGAAATGGCCTTGGAGCTCACTCAGCTGATCAGTTACCACTCAGGCGCCTTCAGCAATCTCCATTGACCCTGCCTCTCAAATTTCAGGTTCCTGCGTTCAACAGGAGAGGAAATGGCCTTGGAGCTCACTCAGCTGATCAGTGACAACTCAGGCTCCTTCAGCAATCTCCATTGACCCGCTCTGTAAAATTTCAGCTTCCTGCGTTCAACAGGAGAGGAAATGGCCTTGGAGCTCACTCAGCTGATCAGTGACCACTCAGGCGCCTTCAGCATTCTCAATTGACCCGCCCTCTCAAATTTCCGGTTTCTGCGTTCAACAGGAGAGGAAATGGCCTTGGAGCTCACTAAGCTGATCAGTGACCACTCAGGCGCCTTCAGTTTTCTCCATTGAATTTTGATTATGGAAATTTGATTACTGGTTACGCAGAAGGCAAAACTGTATACAAATCGAAGAAATGAACAGCGATCGCATTTTAGTCAGAAAAAATTTCAACGGAGATTAGACCTCTTTTGCGATTCACACTCATGATTCTGTTTTATCGAAGGAAAACCTTCAAGTACTCGTAGGGACTGAACGGTTTGCCCTACAGAGCTCCGGGTGGTCTCAAAAATTATTTAAAATTCAGTACTATTTAAAATTAGTGAAAAAACGATACCTTTATTTCGAGAGTTTTCGAGCTAGGGCACTCTTGAAAATTTCAACCCTTAATTTTCACCCCTTAGAAGTGACCTACATCAACCAAAAGCTTCGCGGCACAACTAGACCCCAAATGGAGCCCATATACCAAATTTCATCGAAATCGGTCCATGGTAACTAAGAAAAGTGCCGCGTACGGCGTACGGCGTACGGCGTACGGCGTACGGCGTACGGCGTACGGCGGACGGACGGAAATTTTTTTATTCGATTTTCGGATTCTACGTACCTTGAAACGTAAAACATCAAATTTGGAGGGGGGGTTAAAATTTTTTTTTTCTTGCTCGATTCCAAAGGCTTATTATTGAAAATAATAAACCAAAATGTATTTTTATCCAACTTGATTTTATTATTTTGAATTGTGTAGGTGCAAATTGTGTTTCACTCGTTTTCAACTTGTTTCTTTTTGTCATCTTACCACGTGGGAAACTAATTTAGGGCCAAAATTTCATCACATGATTTACTTCAACTAACTTAGTATGGAATTTTGATGCCAATTTCTAAGAAACGAAAAAATCGCGCCCCCCCTCCCCCCCCCCCCTCCCCACCAGGACACACACTGGGAATCTCAAGAACTTGTCTGCTTTACAACGGTCTATCGTTTTACAGATTTACTATGCGGAAAATAAGGTTATTTTAACGAAAATTGAGGATTTATTCACTCTTCAAGGGTTATTTGTGAACTGCTATTTAGCGTGTCCCAAAACCAATTAGCAATACTTGAGGAACCGATTCTACAACTAATTCGCAACAACTTTTCCCTCCTAGCAATGTATTTACCATAATGCTTAGAACTGGACTTTTTTTCACTTTAAACACCATTTTCTTCCTCAAATTTCACAGTAAACCTAAAACGCTGCAAATTATTTCACAAAGGTTTGTTCACTCATTATTTCATAGAGATCACTCTTCTGCAAAGATCACAGCTTTGCCATTGTCACTATTTATTTATTTTTTACCTACCAACCATAGGTACCTACCTACTACCGAACTACAAGGGCATTTTCGAAAATTTTAACACCAACCACCAACCAAATGGAAATGAAGGGTGGTTTCTACGTACCTTGAAACGTAAAACATCAAATTTTGAGGGGTGTGGGGGAGGGGGGTTAGAAATTTATTTTTTCTTGCTCGATTCCAATGGTTTATTTTTATTTTTATTTCGGTTTCGATTCGGTTGGGGTTTTATGAATATAGATATTCATAAAACCCCAACCGTACGTACGTACGTATGTCGCCCGAACGTGGGGGTCCCGGGTTCGATTCCAGGCCGCGACATCAAATTTTTTATTACATATCTACAATTTTTTCAGCTGGTTGAAAATAATAAACCTAAAAATGATAGACCTGTTGGAAAGCTGAGAATTTAGGCATGTTTTTTCCGAAGTGCGCCCATCGAAATGACCAAGGATTCAAAGGAACAACTAATTTTTAAAAAGTCAAATTTCGAAAAATTTTAAAACTTTGTTTTTTGATGTATTAAAATGTTTTTTATCTGAAAGATTTTGGTTTTACAGTAGATAGCTTGGAAATATAACGCTCTTTCCAACTATATCTTTTATAAAGACATTACGGGAGTAGGTAATGACACTAATGGTCTGTTCGGAGAGGCAGTCCTGAACGGTTTGGAGGAGCCCGGAGGAGTCCATTCGCCTCTATCTCCTCCCCTTTTCAGTTCCGGTTTGGTTCCGGACTGCCTCTCCGAACAGACCCTTAATGACAACGGTTCGAAAACACGAACAAATGTTGAAATTTTAAAAAAATGAGAATACCAAGGGGTTAAAAAAGATTGCTAGGATACATTTGGTTGGAAATACCATGTAGAATCCAAGCCTGAAGTTTTGCCCAACTTAAGTGTAAGTAACCCCACGTTGTAAGAAGAGAGGGCAGGGTGACGCTAACTCCCTGCAAATCCCTCCTGATAGGGAGGAATAAGTACCACACGCCAGAATCTCCATTGATTGTATTGGGCGAGAAGGCCCCAGAAACAACTATTCCCACTCTGACACAGGAGATCTACGGAACAATAATTGTTCAGGGAGGTCTAGAATATAAACTGCGTGTGGAAATTATAACATTCATGGATTTGTTTTTCACCTTTCAAGTAAGACAGCAATGTTTTGGGCCACCTTGGTAGGTTCAGCTGAACTGATTCCTCCTACTCGATCCCTTTTTCTTCAATTCGAGCACCCGAATTTGATATTCTTGATGAAACACAAAATATAATACGCTCTTTTTGAGAAGTTCAATTCGAGAAGCGCAATTATAAGTGGAGAATCCCCGCCTACTTTCGAACAGACCTTGTTTTCCAGCTACTCGAGGCCCTTTATAATGTTATTCATTTTTTTCGGGAGGCCTCGTTCGATAATCAAAGAGCCCTCAAGCCATTGATCCTATCTGTTTCACGGGTGTCATTTTGATGTCTTCATCCGCTAGATTGCTCACCGGCCAAATTGCTTCAGAGCTCCCCTTAAACGGAAATTATTTTGATTCGCCGGCGATATGTGTTGACAACGGTAAAACTCGGTTTAGGTTCCCATTACAACCCGAAACGTCCAGCTGATGACCGTTTTCGAATTTTTTCACGCTCCGTTCCAATTTCGACTTTAATTTTTTCTTCAAAGTCTAAAGTCCCACTTATGCGACTGTCTTATTTTATATACTTACGAATCAAATTCTAGTCAGAAAGATAATTAAGATGAAAATCTCATTTCCTCCTACGCAAATCACGTTAATATTCGACAAGACACCACTCCTTATGAGATTTTTTGTGACTCGAAATTGGCTTAGCTAATTACACGTCAAAATGATCAGTTGCAACTGTTATACCACGAGTTGATCGACTTATAAAAAGGCACTTCGATAACTTGAAGCACCGAAACCCGGCCTTTTTCCAGAGTCGAAAACCGTCATCTTTATTAGTAAACGCAACATTTTGGACGTCTCAAGGTGCTCCGAACGGCGCTGTAATAATTATATCCTTGAAACGCTCGATGCAGGATATAACAGATCAAGTGCGGGTAAGGCTGTTTGGTTTTCTTGTTTTTTCCCCATGTTGGTTGGGTATTCGGTTGAAGTAACTCGAATCAATCGAGAGTTGATAGAATGAAAAGAACAGTCGTGGTGGTGGATGGAGTCAGATTGACTTGATCAAGTACCAATGCAGATTGACATTACATTTAAAGAAAACTTCCATCCAAGCTAATCCCAAATAAAAATCCCTAATCTTGACCCAAGTTGAACAAGCAATGCTGCGATTGTAGTCTCAGGAGAGTTAGCAAAGGATTGTTGAACTCTTAGGTGAGTACGTTTCCTCACTAGTATGATGGAAAATCTCATCCTCCTCCATCTTCAGGCACTTTAGCATCTAGAACATGTCACCACGTCTAACTCTTGAAAGAGTTTAGACCTTCCTTCGAACACTGAGGAAGGTGATAGATTTACTGAAAGCACGACAAAGGAGTTTTATTCCTGTAGACCCCATTCCCAATCAATTTGACAGAGAATTGTATGTTGGGTGTCGTCATATTTGCTGCAACTCCAGGATCGCTGAAAACAGGTCACCCTGATGAGGCGTCACTCGAATTCTTCAGATATGAGATTTCAGAGCAAGAAAGTTTGAAACCTTCCAAAAAAGATATAAAAAAGATATATTTTATTCATTGTGTTTGTTTAGCCTTTCTTTTAAGAGACAGAAGGGTGAAGAGTGGTAATTTGGATTCAGCTTCCCTCGTTACAAGAGTTGTTAGTCGAGTGCACTTTCGCATTGCTACAACATGAGAACTTTGGAGCTTTTTCTTTATTGATCACTTCATCAGTTTGGGTTATCAGTCTTATAGAACAGATCGCCATGAGCAGCATGTATCATTCCATTCAATTTTGGACGAGATCCACTAAAAGCCATTAATAAAAAGGTTTTTATGAGTTTAAAGGAGAGCACATGCATCTTGTGCAGCATGTGTGTCTTTCAATTCAATTTTGAGTGGAATCCAGTTAAAACCAATCATTAAAATTTTTTAATGAGATTGAAGAAATGCAGCATGTAGGACTTTCAATTTATTTTGGACGAAATTCAGTCAGATTACATAAAAAGGCTTTGATGAGTTTAATCAGAGAGTACTTGAACCTAAGATTAGAAAAATTGAAAAACAAAACAAATTTAATTTTAGAAAAAGGTCATGAGTTTCTGAATAAGGTTCTAAGGTTATGATATTTCAGTTCAAGAAGGTAGTGAAATCCAGTTGACATTACATGAAAAGACTTTATTGAGTTTAAATAGAGATTAGATCCCTTTCTTTGAATAAGGTTCTGCTGGTATGACATTTCAATGCAACAAAGTAGTTTGGTTAATAATTAACCAAATATAATTATTATAGTCATTGATCATCTAATTATTAGACGAAGTTTTTCGACGAGGTTTTTACATCAATTTAAAATAGTGTTAAAATAGTCAGAAACGAACGATACCACCCAGACGATCAACAAGTTTAATGCGCCTTTATTATGAAATGAATCAGAGCAAGTGAGTCCCATAACGACTGAAATCTCTCTCCTCCCACTCAAAAGAGTTCCTGAGAAGGTAATTGAAGGGTGAACTTACAGGAAAATAATAAACCATTGTGTAATCATTTGCAGCGTTCTTTATTTCGTCTAACCTATTCAAGTGGTAAGGTGTCATGTGGTCAATCAGACAGTCAATCAGATAGACGTCCAGAGTAATGACCGAGGTGTCTCTTGATGGAGAACGGAAAACAATTGGTCTCATCACTAGGGCCCGTATTCAAAAACATCGCCAAAGTGACACTTGCAGTAGCACATCCGATAGTGATACTTTGGACTAAAGTTGAACCTTAGCTAAAATCGCTATTCACAATCGTTTTTCCTGTAGCTGCTCTTAGTTCAGCTTTAAGTTCAATTGATAAGGGGAACCGATAAGTAAGTTGAACTTCCGAAAGGGTAACCCTTAGGGCGACTCGCTCCTATTGACCAATGGCAGTATTCAGTGATAATATTGATAAGCGGTTGGTGATCAACAAACGATTGTCCATCTCTTTTCTTCTTTACATTCCAAAACATCTATTTTGGCGTTGTCATTGATTTGAATGTGGTAGTAGTGAACAGAAAGAGTGTATAAAAAGAAACCAAACTAACCATCGAAGAAACTATATTCAATCGACGTTAGAAGTTGGTCATTTAAGAACGAGTTCTGCCTAAGCAAGAAAAGAAGCGTTACAATGTTGCGGTAGGTATTTTCGTCATATCTTATGGTTTTTCTTATCATCGAACGAGGTTATTCGAAATTTAACAACTTCGTTGGACGGCTGTTGAAGCAAGCAAAATGGACGAACTTCTCTTCAAAATTTGCACTAAGGACCAGTTAAGTGTGGTAGAAGCCAAACTTACCCGGAGAGTTGAACTAGACGAAAGTTCAGCTTCGGTAAAGTGCAGCTGAAGTGACACTTCTTCCAAAGTTTCGTTCGTGAATAGCGTTTCCTATAAAGTACAGCTCCAAGTGGAGCTTTCATGCTTCACTCAGTAAAAGTTTGTGAATACGGTTGTAGAACTCGCGCAAATCAGTTAAGCAGGGGACTTCGAAGGCTCGACATGAAACATTCTGTATTCCAGGTGATTGGGATTGAAACGAATAAGAGTGCTACTTCATCTTCTGGCAAAACAAGACTAAACGACCACATTTCACGACTCAAAGAGTGCCACCCAAGTATATACGAAGGAAATTGAAAACTAATTGGAAAAATTATCATAGATTTTCAAATTACTCCTTGTTTACCTCTCAGTGTCGCCAAATTTGGCAAAATTTGCCACATTACTTACATTAATTACATTTAATGTAATTATTTTACGGGTTCGTTCAAAATATAATTAATTACTATTACCTCAAATGTTATTTAGAGTTGAAAAAAATTCAAATAAAAGTTTGGACAAAACGCCAAACTTAACCAAGTGAGAAGCAAAACTTGGATGCGAAATTCAAATGGAATCATTTCAGTGCCGTGGAACTATCGAATTTGCTACTCATCTACCTACTCATATAGTATGATCGAATTCCACTTGTCATGGAATAAACGTGGAGTAGGGATCATAGGTTCCTTCCGTTAGAGATGGTATGTGGAGCACCGGTGTTTGAACCAGATGAGCGAAAGTGAGAGTGACTCAGAGGCACTCTTCAAGTAAAGCTAATATTGATGGAATTCTACGGACCGGTTGACCCTGAGCTTTCCGTGGACGGATAAGGATGACGACTGGGAGTCTGGTTTCGTATTATCTTAATGGCGTGCCAATGGAAAATAGGTGTTTTGAGACAACGGAGGTTTCGTTCGATAATTAAATTTGTACGGCTCGAATCCGTGATCACAGCTGTTACTGCACAGTCCGAACCTATAATTTCATTGGAGGTAGGCAAGGCGATTCACCTTCGATCTACGAGCTCCTTCAGAGGAGATACGATTAAAAATACTGATCAATCTGATTGAACGGGCTCATGAACTGACCAATAATCTTAACATATTATGCTGGAAATCGCAACCATAAATCTTGATTCCACCCATCGATAGTTCTATCGCTATTTCTAGCTCATTTTAATCTTGAATATACAGAGAATCCAAGCTGCCAGATGGAGATGGCTACAGACTGCTGATGTAAAACTAATCTCTACAAAGCGGTATGGTTATCCAAATACAAAATCCTTGTTAACGCATCAGATCAAAAACAACTGGCGATTTATAAATTCGTGTGTAATTGTATTAAGATTTCACTGAAAATTAGGGAACTGGGTGAGAGGAAGTATTGCTATTTAGACTGCTGAAAACTGGATACTTAATCAAGTAATTCCATAAGAAGGTTATCTTGTAACAGGTAGATAATAAATGACATTCACTTCTTGGGCTGAGTTCAAAAAATGGAAAATTCATGTGTGACCAAGATTAGCATTTTCGATTCAAAATTCGGATTTAGACTATTGAAAATCCCTCGGATCCAAATTCCATCTATATTGATTGTAAAAGAATGAAAGAGAAGGTTTCGCGTGACATAACAGAGAGGGAAGAAGGGATGCGGGGCGGGTGACGTCATAATTCGCGATAGTACGGGTCTCGTTTTCGGTCTTTGCGATCATCGGTTACCCCTCTTACGACTCTGTAGGGTGCCTGCCTACAATCAATTTAATTTCAAGTTTCCGATTTATTCATTTAATATTTTAAACTAATTTGGGCACAAGTCATATGGTCAACTAGGAGGTTGAAACCTTACATTTTTTCATGCTCTTCCAAAACCTCTTGGAGTTAGACTAATCCCAATTTGTAATTTTTCTTCTGAGCTTTCAATCATATAGGATTGGGTACCTTTATATAGGGTACCCCCTATATAAAGGTGATCCTTTCTTTTTCAAATTGAGGATGAAGTGACTCTCCGGAGCTGAGAATGACTACATCAACCTCAGTTAATGAAATCTAAAGCAATACTAGTGCAATCATCGTCTGGAATTTTGGCCCTCATTATTAGATATTATTTTATTTTAAAAATTCAAAATTTGATGGCTTACGTTTCAAGTAATGTAGAATCCAAAAATCGAATAATTATTTTTCCGTCCTTCCGCCGTACTTGGCCCAGTTCCTAAATTATGATGGTTTGTGATACCGGCTCCTTCTGGGTCTAGTTTTGCCCCGAACGTTCTGGATAATGTCAGTTACTTCTAACAGGTTAAAAGTGGTTGAAAACATTTTCAAAACGCCCTAGCTTGGAAACTTTCGATAAAAAAGTGTTGTTTTTTCTTTAATTATACTCTAAGCTCTATGACACCAACTATACGCCTTATTAAGATGATTAATTACCTAATGAATGAATGTTCATTACGTTTTCAAGTTTTAGAAACTTGAAATGAATCACGGCATCATCTGAGAGTTGATATTGTAATTAATCATTATTACATGTGAACTTCCTCGCGATAATCCCCCCCACCCTCCGTACCAATCATCAAAAGATCCATTGGTGGCCAAGACTAGCCCAAGTAGGTACCTATAACTTGGCCGAAAATGCAATTTTTTGTTTCTTATAGCAATAGAATTTTAGAAATATAATTCTTTCTAATTCCTCCAAGTTTCTTTCTTAATTCTTTTAGAATTTAGAATTTTAATAGAATTGGAACAATAGAATTTTAGAAATACTAGAATCTTTTCTCAATAGTTCCTTAATTCTGTCTTAATTTTAGAAATAGAATTATTTCTTAATGTAATTTTAAGTCACTCAGTTGTGCTTCCTCAACAACTAAATGAAGGCACCTCACAACTTGAATAGTCCCCTATGAACTTCATGATCCCCGGTTAGATACCACCACCTGCTCCCAAACGCCAAATCCTTGTAATGAGCATAACTTCTACAGTTTTAAATCGAATTTTATCACATTTTTCAGGGATTGTTTGGGTTTCTATTTAGCCCCTTTTAAATTATTATGATTTATTTAATTGTTTGATTGAATGATTCTTTAGATTATTAGGATTGGATCAGTCACCGCTTTTGCGCAACGTGTAATCATTTAACAAAGGCTAACGTCTACAATTTCTTCCGCTCAGTGTGAAGCCTACCTGCAATATGTATTATAAGTATGACTTACGGAACCTATAATACCTCTAATAAGGTAATTTAAGTTACACCGTTTAACAGCTCACAATAAAATTCAAAATATTGAATGCAACTTGGCATAATAAATCATCTCGACTGAAGAATATTGCAATTCCATTTCCATGAAGTCACTTCCATACTCCGAGCCGAGAAAAGCAATTTTCGTCCTCGTAAATAACAACGCACGTTCCATCGACAGATTTTCTCGATCAAGTCGGATCATTCTCGGGAGCCAAAGGTCGTCGTTTGATTGGAGTCGCCCCAAGGAAGTAGTGAATACATTTCTTCATTACTCAGTCTTTGATCGGCCGCGCTTACCCCATATATTCCCTCGCTGCCATCTTAACAGGATTAGTACAAATGTACCACGGTGACTTGCTAATTAAGAATTATTGTGAGCCGTTTTAGCTTGTATTCATCGGGCGGTGCAGTGATTTTTTACCGGTTGGTTACGCTTGCCGCGGATCGAGCCGGAATTACTGCAGGGTTGCTTTGTCGTAAACACCGCATTACTATGCGCTTCCAAGCGGTTTCAGTAAGACGCTAAATCAAAACCGATTCAATGCTACTCCATAAACCTAAAAGTATGTACTTCTATGCAAAGACTCGATTTCTGACCGTATTCACAAGTTCAGAATTTAAATACACTTTCTGATTTGTAAAATTGTCTTTTCAGTACAACTTACTCAGGTTAGAGAGAGGAAGGAGTATTGAAGAAAGGGAGTTATCGGCCGGCGCATAGGACTATTAACGATGTTAGAGGTAGGAGTGAAGGCTTATCTAACTATGAGCTACCTTTATCAGATGGGTGTGTGGTGGTTAGGATGAAAGCCCGGCCCGTAACCGACAGTGCTCAAAAAAGTAAGGAAGGTAGTCGAGAGAGGAAGGCTTGAGAAACGATGCTTCTCCCTCCATAAAGGAAGAACAAGCGTAGTATTGGTTTTACCATCCTGAACGTGATCTCTCCACCTTTTTCAAATTTACTGCATCTAGGACTTTGAGGCCCAGTGTTTCAAGATCTCCCAATGTTTCCTCCGTCTGGCAAGTTGGGTGCAGACCTCTTCCTACCACTAATGGCACGTGTACTTCAATAATTGTCATAGCTGGAGTGCGTTCCAGAAATAATTAGACTTTTCCCCAAAACAATTGATACAAAAAAATTCTAAAAATTGTTCAATTGTATTGGCAAGGGGTTTAAATCTTTCGGTAAAAGAACTAATTCAAACGGTAAATTCTGTAACTTAAGTGGGTCTCAGTCGTTCGCTGTTCGTTCCTCGTTCCGGGTTAGTATTTCTCTTAATTACCGGCGCTCAAACTTTAAATTTGTACCTAAATTTAAATTTTCAAGGGTTTTTGAAATTCATTAGTGCATCAGCCTAGGGAATTGGAGAACTAAAATATTGCCGCTGGAATCATGAAAATCGAACAATAATTGCTGGCAAAAAATACGAAAAACCGTTAATTCAGTTAGGTTTTTCCATTTTTGCCGACAATTATTCTTCGATTTTGATTTCCCTATTATTTTTCAATTCCCTAGGCTCTAATAAATTCAAAAATCCTTGAAAATTTCAAATTTGGGTATAATTTTTAAAGTGTGAGTGCCGGTAATTGAGGGAAATACCAACCCGGAACGAGGAACGACCGGCGACCGACTGAGATCCCCTTGACAGGAAGCCCAGTCTGCGTGAGGATAGGTCGACTACTTCTTTTAGGCACATAAAAAAGCATTGAGACGGCTTTATCGCCTTGTTTTACCTTTTTGAAGTCCATCGAGCTGTAAAGGGGTATTTACGTGCTTAAAAAGTACGCCAAGTTGTGTGGGCAGTCTAGTTTCCTTCCAAAGATTAACAGCCTAGAATTAGTCGGTGTAAAACACACTTGATTGTATTATTAAAGCACCCCTCGCAACTGTGTTAATGATTTTTCACTTTTCAGAAAGTGCCTTGGCTCCGACTGATCGACTTCAATTGCCCTCCAATCCCTCCAAATTGGAGAAAAATCGTGCTATTTGATCGTGGGTAATTTTTTTAAAGTAAAATCAAGTTTGCTCAATGTTCTCGAGGCTTAATCCACATCAACTCCGTAAAAATCATCAAATTCTCATGATTTCATGTGGTTACCTCTTTACAAAGATTTAGCACAGATAGAAAGACACTTAGCTGCGCGAATACAATCAATCTACCATCCTGAGGAAGCAAATTCATCGAAATCTAAACTTTTAGTGATTACAATCTCCGAGTTCCCGTTCTTTCAAGAGGGCTAGAAGTTGAATAGCAATTTCCGTATATTTCCTTCCACCCACATTTCTACAAAGTGTCACTTGAGATTGAATTCTAAATGCATTTAGTCAGCTGGTTAAACGTTGAGGTCATGATCTTGTAGGAAAAATCGCAGTTCTTTCTTACTTAGGATTTATCAATATTTTTTGTCAACGTCGAGAGTGGAACAGCCCTGATCAGCCTCACTTCGTGATTTATTGCAGCAATTAGCAATATACGCAATTCTGCTCCCAGTGTTGGTACTCAAGATTCATAGGAATGTTTTAAAAGTGAAAAACTAGTACCTTACTCGCCTCTAAGAGTTTCTTATTGATCCACTGAAGAGGGCCTTGACTCGAGAAAAATGTTATCTTCCAACTACCAGCTGTCAGTCTTGTGCAACAGACTCCGTTTTGCTTCTGATTTATGAAAACATCTTTCCCCTCCAAGGAGCGTTTTTCGATCTCGCTCCTCCAATAGAACCCACCCGGCGGCATTGCTGAGCCCAGACATTGACTCTCTATACGTAATTATACTTTGCTCGAATAATGATACACTATTAGATAAATACCGGTAGCCCGATTGATTTATATAGGGCTGGAGAACGGATCCTACAAAGGAAAAGCGGATGGGTCGGAGCAAAGTGGGCTTTTGTTCTCGTTTGAAAGGGTTCCTGAAGCAATTTGCTCCCAGAAAAATTCCCCTGGATGCTCCGGACAGGCGGGATATTTATTGGTCATCGACGCTAAGGCTTCCATACCACTCATTTAGCGGGGAATCTGTGGCTGAGAAGAAAAGCCGCTTATGAAGTTATCAAAAGATTAATGGATCGAACGTCTTTTAGAGGGAACGGAGCCAACAACCAGTAGACAGCCGATCTTTCAGGTGTATCCTCTCCTCTATATTTTTCCATTTTCGCATCATATCATCATGAGAGGATTTCTCTTGTTACAACTCCGTTAGAGTTGCCGTTTATAACTGAGGAATACACAAAGGAAGACAGGATAAACGAGGACAGGTGAAGTCTTAGTCGCTGGTATTCTGTCCCACGTTGATACCCAATCAGTTTTATTAGCCTGTTTTTGGAGCCGGAATACTGAAACCATCAGGCATCAACAGATGTTATTTTGATCTTGTTAGGGTTGATGCGCATTTGATACGCAGACAATTTAAGTTTGGAAAAGAAACTTCCATCATGAGGGCACAAATCAATTTTGTTTTGTGTTTTGAGCAGAGGACAAAGATTATAAATACTGGCGCTGCAGTTTCGAGCTTTTGTCAAAGATCTTGGGTAACTATTGGGTAGTTAAATAAAATCATTCTATTTTGTCTACCTATACCAAAAAAAGCTTCCAGCAGCCAAACAATGCCTGTGTAAAACAAAAAATGTCCAGATATCATGACCGTCTGACCGTCTGACAGGGATCAGGTAGAATAGAAATAAGGAGGGAGAATAGAGGTATACTGTCAAAATTCAAGGGTGAGCACAAGAGAAAAGTAGGTACTAAAAAAGCAAATTATTTTTCATAGAAAGAATATATTTTGAACTAAGACAATTTCAATTTTTGGTGAGGGATTTTTAAGAGAAATTTTGCGCTTATCCCAAATATGCCGTTCCTATAGTAATACGTTAAAAATGGTAATTTCCTGTTTTGACCATATTTTTTTTTCAAAATTGTGCACCTTAAAGGTCCTTGGATTTGTCCAAAACTACTGACCAATGAACTTGGACTTCTTCTATTACTATTGATACATGTTCAAGTTTTTAGGTAGTTATCGGTGTTGGTTTATATAGGTAACCAACAAATTTATATATCTGATTTATACTAAAAAAATGTATTTAGTTAAACTTGAGAAAAGATTCAAAATGCCCCAGAAGCAATTGTTATTGAGACAATCTTCAGAGTAGCTCTTCTCATAAAATTCGCTAACAATACGCAAAAACATATTAACAGTAACACTTCAAAATAAGTTGTATTTGTTCCGCAAATAAGGACTTGGTTCTGTCTATCCAAATGCGGCCTTGCGGTCAAGAAGGGGCAGAAAAGACTGGGCTAGTCACTTAATGTCTTCCTTATGGTCGATTGTCAACCCGCAGGTTTGTTACCTGCAATTATGTTGGGGTTCCAGACCACCGGTAGATTGATAATGGTTCTTGAGAGTTGGTCGGGATGAATAACTTCCATTAGGCTGACGTTCCTATGTATTTGCACACCATCATCAGGGCTGTTGTATATAGAGGAAAATTGGTTTTATAATGCCGACTCAATAACAAGGTTCACAAAAACATTAGATCTGAATATTAATAATGCATACACCAAACTAATGGTACAAGTCAAAACAAACAATAGCTTGGTAGGATTGAGTGATCATGTCCTCGTGATAGAAGCATGATTATGTTGATGACAGTACTTGATTATGTGAGAAGTGAATTGAGAACTATTTGTAGTAACACATGGAATGTGACTGATAAGCAAGGTTGTTGTTGTTGACTAGGTACTGCAGCGCTGTCATCTACATAATCATACTCACAAGCTCAAGTGCTGTCATCAACATGCTCATGCTCTTTTCATGAGGACTTGACCAGTCAATCCTACTAAGGTACTGTTCGATATGACTTTCATCTACCGTTGGTTCATTATATTCATTGTTATCATTTAAACCTAATATTCTTCTGAAACTTAGTTGTACTATTTTTGTTACCTCTCCCGTGCGACAGTAAAAAAAAAAAAAAAAAAACACATAATATGTTAACATATTATGTTAGTGGTGAGGTGCTTACAGTTTGGGGTTTCTCCAAAAGCTATCGTAATTAACCCAAAATTGGACAATGGTGTCACTAGTGTTACCGAAAACATCTTGGGAATTCCACTGATGTGTCAAAATGTCACCAAATTAACTAGATTTAAATTGAAATTCAAAAATTAATGGACAGAGCTGAATTTTCTGAATAATTGTTTTATTAAATTAATTTAATTAAATTAAAAATTAAATTAATAATAATTTTTTTTGTGAGTTATTGAAAATGTTTTTCATCGATTTCCTTGGACATTTTTGTCATAACTCTATTTTGACTCTTCCAATAACCCACAAAAAATTCTGATGTCCATTAAATTTGAAATTGTAATATAATTATGGTTACTCCGTTGACACCTTGGGATATCTGTGGAGTTCATGAGATGTTTTCGGTGACACTAGTGATTCGACTGTTCTACTTGCGTGTTCTGCTATAAATTTCAGTGGGTTCCAAGTTTTCAGAATCTGTAATAAGTACATACTTGTTGTAAGTAGTCACATGAAGTCCAAGAACGTTCTTTATGCTCACAGAAGTTCTCTTTTATGATTGTGAATACACTAACAGATACCGCTGATGAATGTCTTCAGTCAACCAATGAAATGAGTAGGTATCTTCCACGGGCAAATTGGCCCAGTTCCTGGCCTGCGGCTCATGTCTCCCGAGCCAGCTTTTGGAGCACTAATGCGCTGGCGTAGGCGCGAGCGCCTTCAGTGCCATAACGCACTTTTCCCCGATCTCCCAAGCCCTCTCCTTCCACCTTCAAATTAGTCACATAAACATGATTGATGACTGGAGCCGTTTCGAGTGTTTGACAAAGAGCTCGGGCGACTCGGCCATCTATTGACTATTTGATTGCACACCCACCCACTCGAGGGGAGCGCTGCGGTGCGCCGAACAATAGTGGATCCCCCCCTTTTCAGGGAGGTGAAAGCTGCGCCTTCTCCTTGCGCTTGCTCGCCCCTTTTTTGACAAAGGTGAGTGCTCAGGAACTCCAGTGTTGATTACACAGTCTAATTGTAACATATAGGTCTGACCTCGTTCCGAGAGATGTGATTCCTCTTCTTCGTCTCTTCCCCTCAAACTACCAAGTCACATCCGGTTCATATATCCGAAAATCCGTTCTCCCTCACTGGTTTTACAATGTAGTAGTAAGAGTACTGAAGAGTAGTCCTAAAAGTCAATATCACGGACTTTTTTTAATCGAAAAAATTTATACATAAGTATTGTAATTCATAGACGCGTCAGCTATTCCGCTAGGTCTATTAACCCTTAACGCGCCAGGTGCTTCCAAATCCTCCCTCGCGCCAGGTGAGTATGGTATACTCACCCATCACGATTTCCGTAATTTCAAGCGTTTAAACCACTTTTCACGCCTCGTTTTATTAATCGTTTGACTAACATTCAATAAATTGTGTACGGGCATAAATAAAAACGCAAAACCAGCATATAGCATACTCTACTTGTATATAACTTGTAACTCATTATTTTCGTGGAAATAGACAACGTTCTACTCAATTCCGTTTTTCTTTCACCATTGCTGGAGTAAGAATAAAAAATATCTTGGCGAAAAAAAATATTGAAGAATTCACAGCCTTGGCTAATTTTTGTAAACTCGAAGAGAAGACTAGTGTTATTTCTAACTGCAAGACTAGAAAACGAAAAAAAAAAAAAATTTCGGAAAAAAAGTTTTCTTTTCAGTTTCGAAAGTTGCTGTACCTAGTACCTACCAGTCTTTATAACGTATAGTTTATAGGGAGTTATCTTGTTCCCTGTAAACAATTTATACATGTTTTTCAAGAACACTGAAGACAAATAGGATAATAATCCTATTTGAGTATGGCATACTCACGTGGCACCCAAGAGTAATACAAAATTATAGGGGAACCTTAGAGAAGACGTCAAGAAGAAAGAATAGTGTTCACTGTGTCCCTACCAAAAGCCTCCATACACCAATTACAAGTGTGAACAATGCTATCGCATTTTATTGGCTTTTGGTAGGGACACAGTGAACAATATTTTTTCTTCTTGAGGTCTTCTCTAAGGTTCCCCTATAATTTTATATGACTCTTGGGTGCCACGTGAGTATGCCATACTCACTTTTTATACACCGCTCAGGTGCCAGGTGAGTGTGGCATACTCATTAGGTTTCAGAAAAATGATACTTAAGCTGCGCAGGGTCCATGCAGGGAGGTGGCTCTAGCGGCAGTTGACGCGGTACAAATCCCCCCCAATTTACATTGGTTCCTCAATCACGACTGTGGCGCAGGGCCGCCACCACAGCAGATCAAAAATCCTTAGTGAGTGTGACATACTCACATGGCGCGTTAAGGGTTAACATGAACATGTTTTAGCCATTGGGTAACTACCCAAAAAATGTTACGCTGCACAGTATTGTGAGTATGTGTAAAAAATCGAAAAAACGAACGTCTATTAGTATTGGAAAGGAGTGCAAGAACCTATCCCCAGATAGCATTTGAGCACGTTTAAATAGGTTCCTGACCTCACAAGCCTCTTACGGATCACCATAGGGCAAGTTCCGCGATCATTTATGTTAATAACTCATTTCACCCAAAACGCTAACGATGAACTACCTGCTCATTATGAGTGCGGATACCGTCATATCAACAAGTTGGGTCTTATTGCTCTTCATGACGAGTCACGGCATAAGTATGTGCTTTATTCACGTTTTTAATAATTTTTGAAGTATGAATTTCCCCTAAGCACTCGGTAGAACCGTCACAATAATAATTCCCAATTTTTCTTCGTAAACCTTAACATTAAATAGTGAATTTCTCAAAAAGAGGAGAAATGAGGAATTAGAGCATTTGATGAATGTTTTCTGGCACTATCCCTTGACTCAATCCCTTTGGAATTTGCCGAGGCCAGCCGCGACTTTTTTTTCTTGAAATTTTCAATCCTAATAGAAAGCTTTCTGAAAAATATAAGTCGCAGGAAAATGTGAAGAGGAAAAAAAAACCACATCCTCGCATTTTTCATATCGACAGAATAGAACAGAAAAGATTAAGAAGTCATCAACCAGTATCTGCTTAGGGATAACTTCATTGACACGACCACCATCGACAAAACTGATACCTAATGCTGTACCAAGCACATCTAACGCTGTGGAACTTGTGATATACCTACATTTAGTTATTGTTAGTTTTGATCCTTGGTTACCAACCTGAAATCTGGTAGCCAAGTGTAAACAATAAAAGATTCATTCCAGTTTCCACATCACACTCGTGTTGTCTTATGATTTATATTTTACACAATTATATAACATAACATGGCGCTGCGGACTAAAGGACGTGCGAAACGGCAAGAGGATCATGACGATACAACGTCTACGCCTACAGGAGCTAATTTCCGTTTCCAAGGGCCGGTACCTGACAGATTCGACTTAAAATCGGACGAGTGGCTGCGCTGGTTGAAGCGTTTTGAACGATACAGGATGTCGTCCGGATTGTTCAAGGAGCCGGATTCTATACAAGTTAACTGCCTGATGGGACTTCTAGGAGACGAAGGTGAGGACATTTTATCCTCCTTTAATGTGCAAGAGGACAGTATTACCTATGATTTACTAGTCGAAAGGTTTACAAAATTCTTTGATAAAACTGTCAATGTGATCTTTGAAAGAGCTCGTTTTCGAAACTGCTATCAACAGGACAGAGAGACTTTTGATTCATTCCTAACTAGATTATATAATCTAATCAAGTTTTGTAATTACGGTGCACTGAAAGACGAAATGATTCGAGATCAAATCGTGATTGGCTTACTTGATTCAAAGCTTTCAGAAAAGTTACAATTAGACAATAGCCTCACATTAACTTCCGCAATTTATAAAGCTAAGCAATCGGAGTTAGTCAAGAGCCAACAGACCACGGTGCGTAGCGGAAGGGAGATAGCAGAAGTAGGCACCAGCAGAGCAAAAGCCATTTCTAGCTCTTCAAGACCCATTCCACAGCCACCTCGTAGGAGTGGCTGCTATCGCTGTGGCCAACAGGGTTTTCACACCCAAAACAGTTGCCCTGCCGTCAAAGCTAGGTGCAATTTTTGTAAAGTGGAGGGGCATTTTGAGGTTTGTTGCTTCAAAAAGAAACGGTCTTCCACAGACGAAGTAGTGTTGGAACACTCTGAAGAAGAGTTCGACGTCGAGTCGATACGACTGGGTACTGGTACTGTGCACATTGATCACGTTTCGGGCCCCTCAGTTTCAGCCCCATACGTGGTTCCTATGCATCTGAATACATACAACGTCAGTTTTCAGGTAGATACAGGTGCTGATGCGACATGCGTTCCGCCTTCCATTTTGAACGTCGTTAGAATTTCTCCCATGTCTTTGGTCCCCTATCTCGGCAGAATAAGTCATGCTGGACGAGGGTCGCTTACCTGTTTGGGTACGTTTGCTGCTGAACTTTCCTACGGATCTTCAACTATTCAAGAACAAATTTTTGTCATAAAAGAATTGGCTACTCCTCTTTTGGGTAGATCGTCTATAGAAGGGCTCAAGCTTCTATCAATCAACAGACGCACCTCGAATGTTCTGGAAGCAAGGGCGGAAGATGAATTTTCTGAATTTTTTCAGCCACTTCCAGGGGCTATGGTTGGAGGTACATGTACGATGTTGTCTAGAACGACTGATGCCAGACTTGATACTGACGACTTCGAACTTGGAGAAGTCCTACAGGAAAACGACGACGTTTTATGTGCCAAGTATCACCCCAGCCATTCAGATCCTACGAAGCCAACAGACTTTCCTCAGCTACCATGGTCCACAGTGGGGATTGACTTTCTGAAGGCAAAAGGGGAGCTGTTTCTTATACTGCAAGACTACTTTTCTCAGTTCCTCGAAATTCAGCTAGTCAAGAACAACCAAGCTTCTACCATAGTCAAAGTACTTAAACAAATTTTTGCCAGACATGGGGTACCGCAAAAGGTACGAAGTGACAACGGTCCACCGTTTAACAGCCGCGTGTTTGTTGACTTCGGCAAGGAGTATGGGTTTGAAATTTTAGCAAGTAGTCCCACGTATGCTCGATCGAATGGTCTTGCGAAGTCCGCTGTGAAGACGGCTAAGCTGTTGATTATGAAGTGTACGGATTGGGCTGAGGGTCTCCTGCACTACAACGCTACCTCACTTGAGAATGGATATTCCCCATCGGAACTTCTAATGGGGCGTAAGCTCCGAACCTCGGTATCAGTGTTGCAGAACTCTTTGAGGCCCACTCTTGTGGGCGAAGCAGCTCTGAAGTACAAGGAGTTGACGCAGAGGGAGAAGTCAAAGAAGAACTACGACATAAGACATGAATCATTCATGGAACGTCCGCTATTGGAACCCGGTCAGCATGCATGGATCACCAATATGAAGACGAAGGGTCGCGTTTTGAGGAAACTAGACCAGCCTCGTTCCCATCTAGTTGAAACGGAGAGAGGTGGAAGGATCCAGAGAAATCGTTTTCACTGTGTCCCTTTCAAGCCTTAGGGTACAGGATCTGGCTGAAGAAGGGGAGATGTGATATACCTACATTTAGTTATTGTTAGTTTTGATCCTTGGTTACCAACCTGAAATCTGGTAGCCAAGTGTAAACAATAAAAGATTCATTCCAGTTTCCACATCACACTCGTGTTGTCTTATGATTTATATTTTACACAATTATATAACATAACAGAACTGAGTTGTGGAAGCGCTCTCTCCTGCATCAGCAGCGCTAATGACAGTGACGATTTAGATTCATCAATCAGAGTAATGCACTTCTAAAGACATCTAATTATTACCTAGGTTTCGGTACCTAGACTTTTGTAAAATTGGTGGAATGTTACTTTTGTTTTAAATTTAAAATTTCAGTATTTTTCATAAATTTCTTCTAATATTATTTATTGTGTAATTTTATTTCCTTGAAATATGAAGTAGTATGAAATCCATGATCAGAGCAACCTTCCCTAACAGAATTCTCCACAAATTGATTTTTGATCACTTGACCTATAAACTCTAGTATAATCTTGACCTATAAACTAGTACTGTGCGCTGGAGGGGGAAGCTGGAAGGTAACGCGCGTTTTAAACACTCCGGTTTTCGAGGCGCGAAGCGCCGAGCTTTTCAATGCATTTTAGATATGTTGCTAGGGATAATTATAAACTATAACGTTTGTATTATACGTACCTACGACTAAAGGTTCTGCACTAAATTTTGCTAAAACATATTCCATGATTTTATAATTTACGCCGTAGGCTTGAGGTAGATAGAACTTGGGGGTCGAGTGGAGTTTTAATTATATATTTTTTTTATGGAAGTCCCTTCAACTTCCAAGAACTTCTGGTACCTTGAATATAATTAATTTATTCCCTCTTCATGCCAGCTTCCCGGCATTCCCCTCATCATCTGTAGACCCCCCTCCCCCCACCACAGAACCATTTTCATTTGAGGGATGAGGAGAAAATTTGAGGGAGCCAGTTCTGGAGAATATGGAGGATGGATTTCAAATACAAAGCTTCCCTTCCAACCATCAATGGCATTGATTTGATTTTTGATATCAATGAGGTCGTCGACATTGACCTCATTCAGAGAGTCCAGGATGTTGATGGTTCCTATTATGGAATTCTTGCGGTACATAACACCAGAAATTATTCCGTTTGATGAGTTAGTAGTGCTACCCCATAAACCATTAAACAGTTGTTTGTTCTATCTACCCAATCTCGATGATGTTTTTCGCAAAATCATAGGCATATTCACTCCCAGATTATAGGCTACACTTAGCAGCAGCCCTAAAACCTCTTCCTCCATCGTAAACTCGGGCTTCCTTTGCAACCATTGTTTACAGCGGATAAGACGTTGTTCGAGTGCTTAGCCTCCATCCATTGTTTTACTAAACATTCGTTCCTTCGGGTTTTTACAATCGCGCAGGTTTCTATCAATAATTATCGGAAATTAAAGAATTAAATAGCAAGTTATTCATCCTTTCGTGACGATAAAGCATCTCGGATTCTACGGGGGAGGAATTACAGGGATGAATGGGGACCTAGATGGGAATATTATGGTAAAAATTAAAACATTTCATTTGAGGCTGATCATGTTAAGCGTCGATTATGTCAGGATTTTTTTTTTTTTTTTTCAACGGACGACAACATTAGGCAATGTGGCAGTTGAGGAAATAGTAGTTTTTCCTTTCTCAGTTGACTGATTATTACTGTTCACATAGCGGTACAAATATTCATTTCCTTACTTTGAAAGTATTGCACTTGTTTACAGCTGAGATTTCATAATTTTGAGCTCAATAAATTTTGAGATTTCATAAATAAGAGCTATTTTGAGCTCAAAGCTTTTCCCAAAACCAACACTAATGAATTTATTGAGCGAGGTTAATTACATTGAATGAAGAGTTCACGCGTTTTGAAATATATATTCAAATCGAATATTTTATTAACCAACGAATTAGGTACTAAATACTACTTGAATCATCAAAACAAAATAAGATCAGAAATCTTTAAATTGAATGATATTAGGGTTTGATAACCAGTGTGTTTGGGAGATGAACGGTTCAGGACTTGAAAATACAGTAGTTGGGATTTCTTTAGAGTTTGATGAGATTTATTTGCCAGCTTTGTTTTGACCACTGAAACAATCTGACAACTAATAGAACTCTTCGCGTTTTACGTTGGTTTTAAAACACAAGCGCCGTCAATTTGATCGTGAAGGAAGCCGTAGAAGAAGCTCCTTTTCCTAGCTTACGGTAAAATTAACATCTGCGAGTCCATTGACCACAATATTTGTGTGGGAGAGGATCCATTAATCACGAAGGCTAAAAATCTTGGTGGGCGAGCGCACAGATTGACGTAGATATGGAGACTTTAATGATCTCAAGTGATTTTTTTTATGGATTTTTGGGTGGTTGAGGTTTTTCCGGCTGTTGATGTGGAAGGAAAAGTGATGCATGATTCTATTACTCAAACGAAAATGCGAGTTTATGTTCACGAGTGATTCTTTGTGTTCATTTTAGATTGGAACCATTGAGCTGCTCTTAACCTGTTAGAATAAAACTCTTTGAAAAGGTGCTTTACAAACGAATCATCAAAATTGTAGAAGAAACCTCATAATTGAACATCAGTTTGGGTTCCACAGTAAGCATTCGACCATAAATCAGCTGCGCCGGATCACTCATACAATTGAACAAGCCATAGAAGACAAAAACGCTGCAAATTATTACACAATTGTTTATTATTTCACTGTAAAGATAACCCGACTGCATAGAACTCGGCTTTTCCATTAATAATACTTCCTAATTGCAGTAACATCGCTATCTGAGAGCTGCGAGTGCCTTCATTGCGGAATTTTATTCTTGGTTGCTAAGGAAGTCTAACTGAGTCACGTGAAACGAACTGGTTCTAACCTATCTAATTCTGACTCTATCCAAAGAATTTAATCAGCAGAAATTTGAACGGATATTAGGACTATTTCCTACAGTGAATAATTTGCGATTCACACTCGTGTTTCCGATTTATTATAAGTGCAACCCTGAAGTTCTCACGGGGAGTGAGAGGGGTGGCTTGCTCTGGGTGGTCTCATTCGATTCCAAAAATTCAATTCTATTTTGAAAAACAATAAATTTATAACAAACGTTCCCGAGCTAGGACATTTTGAAGATTACAACCCAAAATGGAACCCATATACCTACCAAATTTAATCCAGAAATTTTTATTCGATTTTTGGATTCAATGTACGTCGAAACGTAAACCACAACATTTTGAGGGGGGGGGTTAAACAAAAAACTTCTTGCTCGATTCCAGAGCTTCATAATTGAAAATAATAAACCAACAAATGACATTTCAGCTCCTTCTTTATGGTGGTGTTGCCTTGTGCGAAAATTAAGTATGGAGGTGTGCTACGAGCCATTATCAAAGAATGAATTGATATATTTTTGTTAATAAGTTGAATTACTTGGTGGAATAGACACTAATTGAGAAAAAAAAAACATATTAAAATGTAAAATGGAAGGAAACATGCATTCCGCGCGATTCCACATTCCGACAGATATAAGTTGATAGATGACACGAATAAAGTAATCTGCGGATTTCACGATGTAATAAATCTCACTTCCGAAATTCATACACGTCGTTGAACTTCACCTACGGATTATCAAAGGATTTTGATATATTTGCACAATCCGGAGCGACTTTTACGAAAGCCGGGGTTATTAAGGACAAGTCCGCTGATATACGGTCTCCTGTACGTTGAGTGTAGGGGCCGTCACATCCATGATTTATTCCGCTCATTGAACCCCCAAATCTCTCACAGGTTGCTCAACCGTATTTCTTAAAACCGTTTAATTCGGGATCAGATTCGGAGTTTTCGGACTAATTATGCAAATGGAGATTTTGGTTCCCAACTCAGACCGTATGTTTCGGATGTAGCGGACGATTTCCCGACGGATTATACGACAGTTACGTCGATCTGAGGCACCCAAGTTCGAAGTTACGAGTCGAACTTCCCGTTGAGACGTTTCAGAATCGGTCTGGTATCCAGCGGGGGGGTACCTCCAAGACAAAAGCGGCAGAGATAATTAAAAAGTCGAATGACAGGGATTTTTGATTGAGACCAAGGCTCCCGGAGTACTACGCAAGAGCTCTAATACCCGGGTTTGAGAGCGCTCTCTATTATTGTGGGTGGATGGGGAACTTTAGTGCCGCGTAATTCCATGTTTCGGGACGAAATCCGCTCCAAGGAAATTGATTGGAGATATAAACAACGCTGGACTGTGTCGCGCGAAGGGGTGTGGCAATGTCTCGTGATGGAGCTTGGCAGATTGGACGATTTCAAGCAGAAAACGGCCCGCAAATTAATACTCAATAACTTTATTTTTCTATGCAAAGAACACATCTGTGCCAATGTCAAAACTTAACAACCATATTTTCGCGCAAGCTTCACTATCAAGTTTATTATGATTTTAAGATACAGAAAAGCATCAGCTATCGCTATCAGCAAAGCGTCGTTATTTGATAGCTGGTAGCCAGGGTAGCACAACAGAGCGACATAAAACTCAAATCGAAGAAATAAACTATTGAGAAACTGAAATTTGGACGGAGATTATGCTTATTTCCGTCAGTGATCAGTATTTTGCGATTCACACTCGTGTTTTTGATCATTCCAAGTTCAACCCATCAAGGCCTTATAGGGAGAGATCGGTTTGCCCTATAGAGCTCTGGGTGGACTCATTCGATTCTATTTCGAATTGGCGAAAAAACAATACTTTCATATCACGAGTTTTCCAGCTAGGGCGATTTAATTAATTAAATATAATAATTAATTAAATAATTATTAATTATAATTCGTTAATTACAACCTCAATTTTCAGCCCTTAGAAGTGACTGACATCAACCAAAAGCTTAGCAGCTCAACAAGACCCCCGAATGGAGCCCACATACCAAATGCCATCATGGTAACTAAGGATTATAAATACCTTGAAAAGTAAACCATCGAACTATGGAAATAATAGACCCAAAATAAAGGAGTATCTAGGGAAAGAAAGTGGTGGAACGGCCCGAGCGCTATCTAGCGACGATTAGATGAACCTTCTCATCTTTTTTGCCAAGATGGATGCACCTCCGTTATCGACCGTTATTATCGGTAATGTCTGTTGATCCCTGCCTAATCTACAGGAAACTAGAAATTTGCCCTCAATGAAAAAGGCAATTAAATCTGTTTGAGGCATCAATAAGAAAAAGCCGTTCAGTTTGAAATGAAAATCTATGTACTCGTAGGTAAACAACATTAATTTTTAAAGCATTCTATTATTTACCTTCATCACATAAGCCAACTGATAAGAGAGATAACCAAGGTTTTTGAGCTGCGGAAGGTTCATCTTCTCTTCGCTAGGCAGCGCTCACGCCGTTCCACCACTTTCTTCCCCTAGATGCTCCTCAAAAAAATGATATTTCAGTTCCTTCTTTATCAAAACCTGGTTTCATGTATGTGTGCATTCAGATGCATTCAGGTATGTTCGAGTAAAAAATTGCAAGCTACTAGTACATTCTTCTTCAGAATTAAAAAAAGTCACCCAAGTGGGTATGGGACAGGGTTGATAATATAGTGTAAGGTCACTAGTAACGTCACAAGTTTAGATCGAAAAATAAGCCATTTAGAAGGGTAAAAATTATGTTTGTGGTGGTACATGAGTACGATGTAGCCATTTAGTGTCACCGGAGTGAATTTCATGAGCCAGTTGGTATTCACACGGTTTTGAACAGCCACCGCTAGATCAGTAGGTGAACGATGCTGTAGCTTGCTGTTAGGTTAAGGAGGGGAAGATTTTCAACGATCATTTCGACATGAGGGCGAGCACGAGGTTTTTTTTAACATTAGAATTACTAGCTTTTTATTAGTAATTATTTTAAAGATAGAATAAACTAATTCAAAGGAATCAGAAGCAGCCAAACGTTAGAAAATATGTTTTTTTCTGGAGAGAAAAATGTTTGAAAAACTGTGAAGACATTACAAGGCTCAGAAAATTGAGTTAAAAAAGTGTTATCTTAAGCATGTCTGACAGGTGACGTTACCCCGCCAACTTACCAACCAAGTTTGAGGAAAAGAGACGATAAGGTGGAATGCAGAGGTTTTCAAGCATGGTAATAATAATGTACTTGTTTTGTAGGGGACCATCTACCAACCAACACAATCCTGAACCATTTCATCGATATCGGTTGAACGTTGTGGATATATCCTGACAGCAAGAAGTTAACTTTCGCGCCTGCGCAAAAGCTGCTTTCAATACGAAGGAAATGTGTTTCATAGGGGACTATCTAGACGATAACCAGCACAGTCTGTAAGAATCTCACTGAAATCATAAAAATAGATGTGTGCGACGGATTATTTGGATGGACCAGAGAAATGGAAGAACCCAAATGAGAATTTGGACAAGGTTACTCCAGAAGAGGAACAAGGAAACTCATCTGAAGCAAGGTTCTCGCAGAGGATCAATTTCCTGCCAGAATTTCCGTTGGTTTCCTCTAGTTCAGCTTTGCCGTTCAAATAATTTTCATGAGGTACGTTGGATAGTACCCGTGTTGTGGCTAGACAGAATCCAAGGCGGTGTTTGTTGCAACAGGAAGGAGGCAAAACGAAGAAGAGAAGCAATTCAAGAGAAGAAGATGTCAAACAAAGGGAAAGCATGGTTTAATGTGATTCTGAGGTCTGAAGGAAGTGAACTCCCCTCTCAACTTCTGTTGTAATGGTCGAACGTATAAGGAAACGTCTTTCGAGTCGGCTCAGTTTTACTAGCGATCTAATTACAGCGTCTCTTCATAAAAGCCAAAATGTTAGGACGTACTGAGAGGGAGGACCAAGTTTACTATGGAGAATCGGGTCGGATTTTACTATCGGACTCTTCGTGAGATCCTGTTTGAGTTTGACGTCCTTTGGGAGGTTTTATGCTCCCGCGTGGGAGCCGTAGACCTTGAAGAGCGCGGTCGATAACGCACGCCCTGGACTGGTCATGTTATTGTTGTAGGATGTGTTGTCTGTCTCTTGTGTTGGTGTGCGGCGTTTGAGTGATGTCCATTTAAGAAGTAAAGTGGTACAGAAAATTGCTCGCGGCTTTGTTGAATATTATGCCGGTAATTTGCAAGAGATCCGGACCTGAATATGTTGTGTCAGAGATAGTAGTTGAGTACAATCACGCACTGTATTTGAATAGACAACATCCAAGGAAAATATAGAAACCCACATCAGTAACGCCGGTACTGTCGCCACTTGGAAGTAAGTGGTTTTCTTAAACACTTCCCATAGTTGTTAGACAATGAAGTGAGGGGTTCAAACCTTGACCAAGTTATGATTTGTTAATTTAACACCAGACACTGTTCAGCTTGTGACAGAGCTGAATTGAAGAGTTTTCTTTCAAACGGGCTTATATCCATTTTTTATATTTTTATTTTTATAGGATAAGGTCTATCACCTCACGAGTTGAATCCCTTCCGAAAAGCTTGCTAAAAATCGGGTTTGCCAACAAAACGGCTTATATCCATCCCGTTGTTTTCAATAAACACTTTTTTAAATTCGGTTTTCGGATTCTACATAATCTTGAAACGTAGGTACCTAAACCATCAAATTTTGAGGGGGGTTAGAATATTTTCTCTTGCTCGATTCTGAAGGTTCATTATTGAAAATAACGGGTAAACAAATTTAAAAAAATGAAAATGAGAGTTCTCTTCGCACAATCAAAAATCGCTGTTTTATCCATCGTTTTTCATCAAATGGGTTTATATCCAAATTAGAAATAGCCGCGTCTCCCTCAAAACGCATGCCAAAATTTTGAAATTTGGTCTTACAATCAAAAGTTCCATGAACAAACTATTTGGAAAATTTGGGAACCCTAGACAACTTCCTTTGCCATGAAATTAGTTTTTCTCAACTACCCACAAAACATTCGATGTGGAAATAAGCCCGTTTGAAAGAAAACTCCTCAATAGCTCTGACATCTGAATCGTGATTTGGTGGAACGGTTACTTTTGTTCCATTGGAACACGACTCAGGGATTCCTCCCCAGCCTAATCTCCTGTAAGTACCTACTTTCATATAAGACCATTTTCCTTATTCTTTTCCCTCGTGGTTTAAATCCGAATAACATTCATACATACTCGTAGATAAAAGTTTCATTGCTATGAGGTTAATATATCCATATATCTTTTCCATGTCCAACTTGTATCTATTCATCATTCCTTGTCCTTGGATTGATTTCATAAAGGAGTAGATATTCAACGTAGGTATAGTTTCTGAGGGTATACTACACCGTCTGTGGGAACCACCATCTAGGATATGTAGAATTATGTCAATAAACCTCAAAGAAGAGCAGCACACCAAGACTTTCCCTTTGCCAACCCTCGCCCGGCCTCTATGTTGGGAAGGACTGGGAGAAGGAGTGGCCCCTGTTAAAAAGCCGAAGGCTCAAGCCCGAGGCACCCAGTCTGGTGGAAGCTCTTGCGAGACATTTAACTATCAAACAAGATTTTTTCATTTCACAAAAACCTCAAAATGTCTTCAAAATTTTGCTCAGATCTCTGGATGTTCAAATTGGTCAGTATTGGGTGAAACTTCTAAGTTACAAGTAGAGTGGTGTAGGCAAATGAGAGTACCTGGGAACGACCTCTCTACCATTGTAAGTTAACATTCTACATCTTAGGGAACAAAAGTTCACTACTTTGTAATTCACTCTTCCTCTTCCTCTTATTTATCAAGGCGGGCTGATACTACAATCTGGCAACACTCGATAAAAAGGTACTTTTCCTCGAGTCTGCTCTAGTGGTGCTAGATTCGCTCTTAGAGAACTCGAACTCTCTTTTTCATTCACATTACCCTGACCAAATTGAACAAAATTTTACTATTTAGACGCCTAAGTTAGTACCTTCAATGTAGAATGAAATCTAATACTTCGTCGTCGTTGAGTAACTCAACAGTCTAGATTCTCTAGAGCAATACTGCTTCAAGGTGTGATACAATTTATGATATCCGGAGCTGACAGAGAAATATCACCTAATCTCACATCAAAAGTACAAACACGAATTTCTACATGAGAATACAAAGTGTGGGCAATATTGGCGTAATAAAGATTTCATGAACATCAATTTATGTATATTAGATTAGATCTGAATACATAACTATAGAGAAGACGATATTGATGCTCTGGAGTCTCTACCCAGCTACTCATCAGCGTGGAACAGTTTTCATTTAAGTGCAAGTAGCCCAAGGGTCTGGAATCTCTAGTTTACCCCTATAATCGTCCTTCAATTTACAATTTGCAAATTTTTAGCTCGCAATAACGTTTGTTCACATGTAAACAACAGGGTGACATCACTCCTCGAACATCTACCTTTATGCCACATTGGAAAATAACAGCTGATATAATTTTATGCTGGAAATCGTACGATGCTGCTGCCCCTAGCGGCGAACCTAGTCAACCTATTTTCGCGGTAACCCCTAGCTAGTGATAATCACGCGTAATGTTCGTCCTTCCATTACTAACAGCTCTTGGCTGTAGCGACAAGAAAAGATAATGATGATGATGTGATCTTACTTCCATTATCATGATGACGTCATGAAAACTTCGAAATTCAATCGAATTTGACCACGCAAGGCTCATGCAAAACATGCCTCCTCAATAATCAATTACTTTCGGGTATATTCTTCATTAAATTGAAGAAAACCCGCTTCAAACTGACACAAGAAGCAGATAGAGAAGGATATTGAGTAGAAGCCAACAAAGAGTGAGAAATAGAGGTCTACACAGCCAAGGTTCTATGAAGATACCCGATGTACAATAAATTAGATTGCCAGTAAAACCGAGAACGGCTTGAAAGACGTTCCCTTATTAGTCCGGTCCGGAGGACCATTACGGGAGTTGAAAGGGGAATTTACTTCCTCCGAACCTGAGCATCATCTTCTACCGTGTTTTCCCCTAACTTGACGTCTCCTTCTTCAACTTGTCTCGACTGAGGGGTTTCTTGATACCTCCATGATACCTCGCGATGTTGTGGCATCACGAAAACCTGTGGGAACCTAAGACCGCGAGCGGATCCATCCCCGTTACATCCAGGCTCGTATCTCGAGGTGAAATGTAAGAGAGGAGAAAAAAAAAACCGTCTGATGAATCACGGCTTTTTACGACTGGTCTTGACGACGCATTTTGCCGTGAACTCCTGTGCGCCTAGCCAGAAAATCCAAGCAATATTTCAACGCTCTTGTTCCGCGCCCAGCACTTGAGATCCCAGGCTATTAAAGCTCGTTTGAATCTTGGTTCTTTCGAGAACGAAACTGAACCAGCTTCCAGATAGACATCTCACCGGAATGCAGGCCCGAGTCATAAAATCAGGAATGGAATTAATTAAAAACGCATTTAATCCATAAGGTTGAGATACTGATATTATGGACACGGTTTCAAGGTTTTATGGTTCATTGGAAATTCCACCAACTGCTCTCAAATCGTTGATGAAATTAATGAGTGAAAGTGCCTCGTTCTGATGCCTTATACGAGTACAATTTGTGGCATGTCAAATATTAAGGTTCTTTTTTTCTCGACTGCTTGATTCAAAACTAGGTGTTGAGGTACACACGTTTCGGTAAATTTACATATCATCTTCAGGGCTTGGAAAGGGTGTGAATAAACTTCTGTTGAATACATTTGCAATAAAAAAAGTAATTAAAAAGAAATTAAACAAGAAGAAGAAATTAAGAAAGAAAATTAAGAAAGAAAGAAATTAAGAAAGAAAAGTAAATTTCTGTACGATAATAAAGATATACTATCATGTCTAGCATTCCAAGCCCTGAAGATGGTATATAAATATACCGAAACGTTGGTCTAAACAAGTGTTTTATTCTTTTGACTGAAAGAAACTCAAGAACCTCAACATCTAGATATGTAATATTTTCAAATTTTGACAAAAAATGGTGCTGCTTTCGGTAAACGTTTCACAGCCTCGTTTGACCATCTTTTTACTCCCAAGTTTTCTCTTTTCTAATTTTTCCGAAATGAATAAATAATAACCCTTTCGGGTATGTACTATAGGACCTCCTGCTCAGTATTTCACCGAAAATCAAGACAATTATGTGAACAAATAGAACACTACAAATCGTCGGCCGCATCTCAACTAGATACACTAAAAACGTGCTGATTTGTCACGACCAATTAGTCGAAAATCATTGAAATTTTGATCGTACTGCGACGTTAATTCCAATGAAATTCAGCAATTTAAAAATCCGAAATTCATACCAGCAATTTACAAATGAATATACACACGAAAACAAGAACTTGTCATTTTGGTAGGTGATTGTACAACTAACAAGTTCTTTTCTTTGTACAAATGACGCACATTTTGAGGTTCAATTGTCTGACGTACATCCAGCGATTCTAGCCAAAGTTCTATCCTGACACTGAGTCAAGAGAGTGAAAACAGTAGATGCAGAAGTGGATTTCAACGAAAATCAGGACAAATTCATCGACAGGAAGTATAAACAGCCGCCGGGAGGTTGTGGTGGAACTCAAAAGCTACAGACAAGCTGTTACAAGTATTCAAGTATCAAAACAAAATCAAAGCCGACAAACTGCACAAATAACGCTGTGGGCTGTCGGTTGTCTCGTAATGGTGCAAGCTGAACGTAAAATCCGAAAATGATGATGTAAGCTGGCTTTCAAATACTTGGGTTCCACCATTCAGAGAAGATACGACCGGACTCACACCGAATGCATCCCTTTTGATCCCACCTGCCGGTTTTTGAGGTGCCTTCCTCCACCAACAATGCAAACGTTGTGTCCGGAGATTTATCGCGCCAAAGTCATATGAAAAGAGCTCGTTAGGAGGAGAAGTGATGACAAGGGTGTCTGTTTTGCTTTCGTGTGGGGACCGAGGGAATAAATCTCCGGTGATTGTTGGTTGGTGTGGGTGGCGTTGTTGGCTCCAGTCGCCACACAATGGAGATTCTCAAGGTATTACCTCGGTGATCCGATATTTAAAAACCTCTCACGTGAACGATGTCACTTCAACTGACGCCGATCATTTCACTTTTCATAAATATAACTTAGCACGTGAATTCATAACGAAGGAATCCTCACACTTCGGAATTTTATGATTAATACACCCAATGTGAAGAACAATATTAATCAATTATTAGACGACTCTGCAGTAAGTATTTTTCTGTTATAGTTAAGGACTTTCTTTTATTCAGATAAATGGGGTAGTCCTTGGTTGCTTCCAATCACTTTTATTTGAGGAGAGCTTTCGACAACCCTCTGGTTGTCATTGTCAACCAACAGTAAGAAGACAAGATGTAGAGCACAAGTAGCTCAATGGCTACTCAGTGGCTACTTGTCTTCTACACAGGAACCAGAGCGTTGACGAAAGCTCTCCTCAATTATAACAAATTGGAACCAACAAAGGATTTTTATTGTTTTAAAACCCCCACTTATTCGTAAGGATTGTTCAGCAATATTGATTCTGCTGATGCCAGAGGTCCGTTGTCTTCGGCGCTATAGAAAATCATCCAAAAGAACTTCATAAGGTGGCTCTTGCCAAAGTCATATTCTGATTGAAATGTACCCCCTAAAGTATCAGCCATATGGTGACCGAGCTTTACTCAAGATTCTGATCGAAGGCACTTGGATGCATCTCGGCAAAGATCCTCTGAGGGACATAACCATAGTTGAAGAAAGAAGATAGAACACTGCATTCCCAAAGAACATAACGATTTACTTCGAACCCTCGAGGACACTTGAAATGCAAATATGAGATTGCAGAAATTATCATTTTTATGCTGCTTCCGCAACCCTCCTGCTTCTGGTCACCTAACATTAGGATTTTTGAGATACACTATAATTTCGTGGAATGGAGAGAATTGGATCCACGAACTAGATGGGTGAAACCATGACAAAGTCAATTATTATCTACGTCAGCGGTTCCCAACTGGTGGTCCGCGGACCCCCGGGGGTCCGCGAGGTATGGCTGAGGGGTCCTTAGGATATACAAATTAAATATATATTTGCAGCTTCTGAACGTTGACTTCTGCGTCTGGCTTCATATGACAACTAACGCTAGCACACTCTAGTTTGGCTTTATGTATTTCAGAGATGTCAGTTATTGCTATATTGTTAGTTATTTATTGCTAGTGCTCACAGAGTACTGGAGACAAGTTAGTGCTAGTGCGGTCCCTGACCGAGTTGTTTACATGTGTGATTTTGTGCAACATTTTAGTGATTGAAAAGCTTTGTTTTTCACGGAAAGTTAATTACGCGTACGTTATGGACCGTTGGTTAAAATTTGGATCGTTAAAACGGCCTAGGCATACAGACGAAGAACGAGAAAATGCTTTCGATGTTAAAGTTAATAAGTCAGTGACTCTCGAACCGAACTTGCTAATATCTCTTGAACCCAACTCGTCGGCGTCTCTTGAACCTTGAAAAATCTCTGTATTTTCACGAATAAATCCTAAGTTTTATAGCATCAGTTTGATTTATTTTTTCATATTTTGGTTCTTTTTAGGTAACTTTAGATAGTGGGGGTCCTCGTCATTGATGAAGGGGTCCTTGGAAAAATTTAGTTGGGAACTGCTGATCTACGTACCGGATTGGAGAATAAACTTAAAACTAGCGGAACTAACCTCATACGTTTACTATGACGAACTCAATCATGAATTGATAAACAAAGCATCATTCAGTATTGCATTACAACCAACAAAAGAGCTCCAAATACAGAAAATGAGATATGGACCGACTACGAGAAGGTTCATCAGACATCTCGATTTGATTAAGAGTTCAAACTTTAAGTTTATGGTTTTGATTATTTAAATTGTGTAAATTGGTGGTACTTCGAAATTGGAGATCTGTGTTATAGCGTAATTGTACAGTAAAATGCCGGCCTTAGTCCAGGGTTTACTAGATCAGGGGGAAAAAAATCTTGTACATCTCGTGCACCATACACCTACTTGAATCTGCTATATTTGCCTCGCAAGTTCTATGTAAAGTTGATCAGACGACAACGAACCTGGAACTAATGGTATGGCAGTTGTAGGTAGGTGATTCCCGAGCCAAGACAGGAATAAAGGAAACATTCGCACCACACGAACATCTTATTCATGGACTCGTTAAGGCTGACTGCCGGCACGAACTATAACCGCGTCTAGACGATTATATGCTCAAGGAAGTGTGAAAAAAACACTTGAGGCGATTATCATCTTAGCATAATCATAAACTAGGAATATA
This sequence comes from Apolygus lucorum, assembly GCA_009739505.2. NCBI lineage: Eukaryota > Metazoa > Arthropoda > Insecta > Hemiptera > Miridae > Apolygus > Apolygus lucorum. Next base: position 42,189,344 of record CM019176.2, read on the forward strand.
ACTCATCCATCTCCTTCACTAAAGAGTAAATTGCGGACGAGCGGAACATAATGCAGGCAATGATTGCCTTTCCGGTGTTGCGCCCTTAAAGGAAATATTTACATACACTCGGAAGGTTCCCGGTATCAAAGGGTATCGTGTAGGTAGTTTTTCACGAACTTGATTGCCTGTCATTAAGTGAGGTGGTGGTGAAAAGAACCTCGTTAGTCGAGTGATGACAGGAGCCCGCTTATGGCCAGAGGGGTCTCCGCCTGGTTTTCGAAACTGACTGCAGGTGCCAGCAGTGGGATGGAAGGACGATATGGGTGATGGAATTGTTCGTTAACCTCCACAACAAACTTCTGCATGGATGAAAACCTCCATGAAGTGTCACTGAAGGTCTATTGATTAAAAAAGATAATGTAATGGTATTTACTAATCGAGGTTTCTATTGCATACGATTTGAATTGACTGCATTCTATCAAATTTTTAATCCAAAGGCATCCAATCAATAATTCAATCTTGAGTGCCTTGATACAAGCCTCAGCTTTCCAAGGTGGGCTGAGTTTTTAGAAAATATTCGTATAGAGAAGTTTTTCGACCGGGAAAATCATGACTTTTTTAAATTATAAGAAGAACAGGATCTCAAAATCTCTATCCATCAAGATATTAAACTTATTTCTGCGCAACTAGTCGGCTTGCTACTTCTTCTGCATTCCACGACCTTTGAAAGGATTGCTGCCTTCCTTTCGATAACACATTCGAAAAAAAATTCTTCAGTAGGTCCGCTATCCATAATGTAACCTCCCTTTCGAAATCCCCCCCAATGATCATCACCACTTTAACCTACTGATGAACCTACCTTCCCATGAATAATCTTCTGTAGAACTTCTTGACAACCAAAATTGGTTTTAACAAGTTCAACAAACTATGAATAGTTCTTCCAAGGTGTTCGAAAGAATACCCCCAGTGGTTTCCTGAAGAAGTAATTCTGTAGGCTACGAGATTGACGAGGAAAGTCTGAGATTGGCATCACTTTCAAAGCTTTCATCCATACATATGGATCAAGTGAACTTGATAATTTCTGCCAGAGAACTGGAAAACTCGAAAGGTACTTTTTACTGTGTGAACTCACACCAAGAGGCACTTCGAATACGACGGTTGCACAATAATTCTCTACAATCCTTGAACGATACTTAAACTCAAAGTAAAGGTGTAAAATTGAGATCTCATGAATATGAAGGGATGTACCAATTTACTTCTACAATCAAACCCCCAGCTTCTTTATACTTCATGTGATTCAGGTGTTATTGCCTGGTGACAACCGCTGAAACGATTTTCTATCCAACATTATCGGAACAGGTCTTAAATCCACGTTCAATGGAAACGAAGAGGCGAACATGGTACAGACCGCAGCTGCCGCGCCACTTCATAGTAAATTGGTTCGTTACCCACACACTCTGCATGTGTCTGCTGTCGAGTGCTGGGGTCCATATAACACTGCAGCACACGATCCGAAGCACCTAACATTCCGTGAAGACCCAACTGAGTCTCACTCCCATTGATAAATCCAGTTCAATTGGAGCACGCGCGAACGGAGCCCCTGCGGTGGACAACAAAACCACTTTCGTCACGATAGCTACCTGTGAACACGAGACACGTGTTCTTCTCTCCTCTTGTCCTGCCAATTTATTTGGGCAAGAACTAAGTAGCAAAGATATTCAGCTATATAGAATGAGAGTCATGCACCTTCACCCAACAATGAACAATTTTTGTCGTTTGGAATTTATCGTTTCTGAACTCACGATGGGGGTTTCCGTTCTCCCTATCAAACATCAGCTCTCCCTGAAGAGAAAAGAAGTGTCCAACAGACTCAAAATATGCTAACGCTGACCCTGGATAAATTCTAACGGAGTAAACTGTTCAACAAGTGATCTGCTCAAGGCCTTGATATGAAGAGAAGTAACTTTTCAAAAATCTACCAAACGTTTCGGATACAAGTATACCTATGAGCTTTAGGAGTGTGTGGTGGGAACTTCAGTGGTAGTTGGTCTGTCACACTATCTGTACAATATCCTGAATTCAATTTGGAACAAAACGAAACAAATCGGGCTCATACAAGAACCCCTATTGATACTGATACGATTCGGTGAAGTTTGACACATAAAAATCGGCACGGCATCGATAGTTATTTCGTCAGAATATGAAGCGTTTGGAGAAGAGATAACCCGTAAATCTCTAAACGAAGAATAATTTCTTGGTGGAAGTTGTCCATTCGTAATGATTCACGATGGAGGACTCGCGGGAGGCAGACATAACAGGCAGCAAATGGTCCCATGATTGATTCAAACCGATCCAAGCTCAAGTTGCTAGAGGAAAGTCATATTGGCCTAAGCTAGGAAAATAACTACGAGTAGGAACTGCTCAACAAATAAACAATCTCAAATTTACCACATTTCCGCACGAATAAGGTGGAGAAATCACAACAAAAAACTACATGGACCGAACTACCCAGAGAAAATACGGTATTTGGAGATGAAGGACTCTCATTGGGCAGACATCATTGGCGGTAGTTCGATCTATCACTGCTGTCCCATGATTGATTCAAACCGCCGTATTGACCTAAGCTAGAAAAATAACTACGAGTAGGAACTGATCAATAATGAATAATAATAATAATAATAATAATCAATAATCAATAATAATAAATCAATTAATTTCCGCACGAATAAGGTGGAGAAATTACAACCAAAAAACTACTTAGTCTTAGAATTACCCAAAGAAGACATTTGAAGATGAAGGACTGGCATTGGGTAGACATCACTGGCTGTAGTTCGATCTATCACTGTTGTCTCATGATTGATTGGAACAGATTGGAACTCAAGTTACTAAGAGAAGGTCACATTCGTTGAAGCTAGAAAAATAACTACTTAACTAGGAAATGCTACTTGATACCAATTATGAACTCGAAGAAAGAAAAGAAACTTTAAGTTATTTGGTCGCCATCAGTCACTACGATATTTTCCTCATAAAAACTAAAAATTCATTCAGTTGCGACAGAAGCAAAATCTACTCGAAAAAGCACCCCTTTCCCAGATGTTTCTGGAATTCATGAGAGTGTTAGAAGCATGATTTGCACATTTGTCAAGGTTTGGAATATTGGAATACCTAACGTTGCTACTCAGCGGGGGGTGATAGTTATTCCGTGAACAAACAAGAAATTTGGAGGAGAAGCAGCTCTTAAATCTCTGAAGGACTATGTTCTCGGTAGTAGTGCTCGTATATTCATAATGTTCCCGGAACATGAGGCGAAATAATGAGATGCCCCTGGTGAACAACGATAAAGATTCCAGTTATTGCCGAGTATGTCACAAAAGTAGTGACACTCGGAAGATACGGATGATTTACGACGGAGGACTCGCAGTGGGTTGACAGAACGTGGAGTCCATGACATCATTGTCGGAGGGAGAACGAGCGAATGATGACTGGTTTACCGCTTGAAGAGGAACGCCAAGATGATGATGCGCATTGTTCGAATCCAGCGGGGCGCAGGGGTGGGGGAGACGCATAGATGAGCTCAGCGTGGGAGGGCAGCCTTGAGAACCGCATCCTTCCTCAGGTCCTAACGGTTGAACGGGGAAATAAAAGGAATCCATTTCAAGTCCGGTAACTCTTGAAGGTGCTTGTCTGAATCGGAGAGATCTCCACCTTCCTCCGGACACCTCTCGAGTAGCGAGCCGTTAGAGGCCGCAGGTCGTAAACTCCTCGTGTTTCCACGATGTAAAATCACAAGATGATATTCCTGTAACTTCGTTGCCAACATGGTAAAACGGTTGCAGAAAAAGTCAGACAATTCAGAGAATGTCAACGAAGACATCACATTAATTTCACTCGCAGTCAGAGAAGCAGCAGAATACGTGGATGAAAGGGATTACACACTCCAAGATGACACATATAGAAGGGGTAATGTAATTCTTTGTTTATTGGAAGTTAAGTGGACTTTCGATGAGATAGCATCAGAACTTTTGCCTGGTTTTATATACAATAGGCAGATCCTCCATCTCAGTATCTTGCTGGTAGATTAGAAGGTAGTTACTAATTAATGACCCCATTAAAGAAAAAGTAGGGTGATAATTAATAAATGCATTTGTGGTAGGTTCCCAGCACACTACCATTCTTAAATTTATATCAGAACAGTTGAGACAGAAGTCTCCTGAATCAATACCTAGCAAGGAAAGATTAATATGTAATATAATACAGCTGAATATGCAGGTAGGAAGGTATGGGCTATAATTTCCTTTTCATTGTAAGCACCTTAGTAACGCCAGTAAACATCGAGAAGGGGATTCTTGACCACAAATAGATTGCGTACAAGATCCAAAAGCTTAGTAGATTACGATCGGAGTTCTCATAAAAATCCAACAAGAGTTCCAAGGAATCAGCTTGCAATTCGGGAATCAAATTTGTTTATACATCCTACCTTGTGAAAGGTAGGCTCCAATGAGAAACCTTTCATCTCTAGTTTGAGATATAGAGCGAGAAATATATCTGGTTTTGTAGAGACGAGCGGTATACAATGCTGACACAGCTATGGTGGGACCTTGAATGTTCAGATCCTTAGCTTCAAAGGCCTTAAGCATAAATAGATGGGTACCCAAATTTGGCTTGTAGAGAGCACATGTTCCTTTTCAAATAAAGAACCCCCCTCGACATAACAAGTTCGAATGAAGAAAGGCCTTACAACCAATAAGACACAGATAGATGGATAGCTTTCATTTAGACGATGCAAAATGAAATATTTGACCTGAACCAACTAAATCACGTGGGACGAACCAGAATGAACACCAATTGAATGAATCGAAAACGGAATAAAATTTGAAAGTTGTCTATTTCCACGAAAATAATGAGCTAAATCGATTTCAACTGTTAGGTCACAATGAAGGTACAACTTAGAAAGTCTCGTCTTTTACAGGGATATGGAAATTGAATCCCAAAAAGTCGAGAGGGGTAAACCCTTCAGGTGAAAGGGGAGCTTGAGTTCTATTGGCTCCGAGAAGGGACAGGGATTAGGAGGGTCAACCAGTGCCAATCAAGGCTTGCGTAGTGAAAGGAAGCTCAAACTTTGTGAGGAGGAGAGAAAGGGAAAATTAAGGTACCAAAGGAATGAAACTAATAATGTTGAAATATTGAGGACAAGTACCAACTTTAATCAGACACTTACCAGGCCTAGGTAGCTGTTCCTTTCAACAATGTCGAGTTTCTGAAGCGCATCGAAACATCAACTTCCTTGGAGCAAAAATTAAGAAAACCTCGCTTGAAAAATAGAATTGGCGCAGAATATTTTCGAAAAAGAAACACCTTTGTAATCCCTGAAATCCTCTTCATGATCTTTTATGTTCCTACGTTCACATCAGAACGACAAGTTTAGAAATTCGTGATGAAACCAACGTTGGTGTCTACGAAATTCATTTTTCCCCCCAGGATCAATAAGACCAACATTTGCACCCCCATCAAAAACCACCAAACAATTTACTTGAAGAAGGGGCTCCCGAATGCACGAAACTAGCTCATTTTCCTGTGGATGACGATAGCTCATAATTTTCGTTGAAAAGTCAATTGATTTCACGATTTTGATTATCCGTTAGCTGAATTCAAACTCGTCATTCAGTAGGGGATTTGGTAGACCTTCAACGTTGAAAAATGTATTGAAGCTGAAGGTTTTGGAGTCGTGCGACGAAATGAAGGAATTCAACCCGTAGGAAAGGTTTAACTGTCGAATACCCGTGTTTTCCTGCCGACGGGTTATATTCCGTCGCGTCGAACGGAGTACGCCGGCGGGATCCCGTCAGGCGGAGAGTGACGTACCACGCAGCGTGATAATGTTTTCCTGTGAGCGTGTTACAACCGATGTCACGCGGCGGGACAACCGTATTCACTTGAGCTGTCTAGAAGTCAAAAAGTCAACCATGTCTTTCCGCGGTAAAAAATGATTTTGTTGGCCATCATAGACCAATTAGGTAAATTGTGTTCATGATGGAGAAGATATAATAATCGTTGCTGAACTCCTCCGACGGAAGCTTACGGATCAAATGTTCCTAGAAAGAGGAGAAGAATGAGCATACAACACTCTCATCACTCAACAACTACTAGACAATGGAGTTAGATTCAAAGAATATTGTCGGTTCACGCATGTTCAATTCTCCTTCTCGATTTCCCTGGTACGAGAAAAGTTGAGTCCCTTTCGATAGAGTAGCAAAACCAATATCACCCTGGGGTATGTTCATTAAATCAAAAATTATAATTTGGTGGTAATAAAGTTCATTGGTTGGTACATATGCGTACATAATATGTACCATATTATGGTACATATGCTAGATAATAATATTATAAAGATTAAATATTGTAAAGATTAATATATAAAGATTAATTACATTTGTAAAAAGATTAAATCTATTTGGAAATACTATATAATATATAGTATTTCCAAATAGAGTTAATCTTTTTACAAATAAAATTAATCTTTTTTAAAATAAAATTCAACTTTTACAAGTAAATTTATTTTTTTTTACACATATTCAGACCTTTTTCAAATGAAATTAATCTTTTTGCGAATGAACTCAAACTTTTTGACAGTAAAAAAATAGGAAGTGTCAGATGCGCATGCGAATCCCGCATCGTCGAGCGTCATAGACGCTGTATAATACTATTATACAGCTACTGTATAATATTATTATACAGTATTTCCAAATAGAGTTAATCTTTTTACAAATAAAATTAATCTTTTTGAAAATAAAATTCAACTTTTACAAGTAAATTTATTTTTTTTTACACATATTCAGACCTTTTTCAAATGAAATTAATCTTTTTGGGAATGAACTCAAACTTTTTGACAGTAAAAAAATAGGAAGTGGCAGATGCGCATGCGAATCCCGCATCGTCGAGCGTCATAGACACCTCCTGAAGCACTCGAGCGTCTTACGTCGACGGAACACGCCAGCGGAAGACGTACTCCGCTCGACAGGAAAACGGTTGCCTTCTTTTCCCATTGAAGGAGTGGTCGACGTGACCCCGCCAGCGTACTCCGCTCGACGCGACGGGATATAACCCGTCGGCAGGAAAACACGGCTTAAAGCCGTGTTTAAACTAAATATGATGATGGGGTTCTCGCAAGTAGCCAACAAGTTTGGAGAAAGTACAGTCGCGTAACAGTAAGTCGGGGTAATCCAAACATAAATATGATGTTCGGCAGCTATTTAACGAACTTATATGTCGACGAACTTCGAGAAACTCTCAAGAGAATAACAACTGAATTAGATACCGGAAATCGAGAATTTGCAGAAGAGTGGGGATTATACGGAAAAAAATCGAACCCAGGAGTATCGCGCTTATCGACGGCAATGGGCAAGGCGCACAGGTGGCAGGCTGACCTCTCACCCGGGCTCAGCTGGCTCAGCTTTCAGACAGAAGAAATGAGTCTTCCAGGACAAAAGAATCGTTGCGTTTTACCCTTTAGAGGCAATTCCAGAGTAAATTTCCTCCTTGCCGCGATTTTACTGGAGAAACAACCACTACAGCCCTAACGAGGAGAGCGCGCTTCGGTAGCGATTGAAATTCCGGATGCCATAACTCGAACGGCGGCGAGACATCAAAAGTGTCAAATGACAGCATTACTTCGAAAGGTATTGGCTCTTTTTCTTTCTTATTAAACAACTATTCTACCATTGAAGGAGGCTGTGTGGGTGGTGGAACGAACCGGCTTCTTATTAAGAACTTCGAGAGAATTAGCGGTAGTCAAAATAATTACTCAGGTCGGTCAGTAGTTACGATGGAAATTATTGTAGGTAAGAAGAAGAGAAGGCACCATCCGCTCTCATATCTCCGGGTGAATCACTAGTTTAATACAAAGCGCTAACTAGAATAATAGTAAACGAAAACATAAAAAATGAGATAACTAATACCCTTTGGCATAAATCAATTTGAATTTTTGTCATCTCGACAACTACTGGAGTCCTTGCCAACATTTATTCCTTCTACAATGTTCAATAAAGTTTTTTTCTCTCTCTCTCTCATGAGGTAACTAATGTACAATTAAAAGATTGATGTTTTGAGTTTAATGTATGCATCATGTATGCATACATGTCAATGTAATGCATCGGATCATCTATACAATTGGGTTATGGATACGAGGGAGCTATGTGCCACACCCACTTGGCAGACGTTTTCTTTTATTTCAAAACGCTGGTCACTTCACGAACAGTTGTCAGGTAAATTATTACGATCAAATATTGATATTGATTACTAAATCGATTTTCATTATGCTTTTTCCGCACCTGATATTTGTTGAAATTAACGAAATAGATTCTGTTTCGAAGTTCTTTGCGGAAAAGTTGTATTTTCTTGCTAAAGTTAATTTCTTTAAAAGTGCAGTGTCGTCTGGTTTCAATTTGTTTTTAGAGTTGATCACCGGTAAGGAAAGTACAAGCGCTAAGATAGCTTGGGTGTGAACACCACAAATCAACCCTTGGTTAAGTCTTATCATCGGCGATACGACAGGAATGATGTGTGGTAAATCCGATATCACAAATCAGGATTCAATGGATCACCTATTTTCAGGAGGGAACGCAAAACTGTAACAAATACGAGTGGAAAGAGCCTCGTAAGAAAGTGGGCATACGAATTGTGTCAATTTTCATTTCAATCCCGCATAATCGCAGCTCCCGATTCCGGACGAATCAATCGATCTTATAGAACTATCATGATTATGGATGAAGGTCGTGGAAGGTGGGCGGCAAGCTGTTATCATTCTAGAGATTTTTTCCCCCGGTTAGAAAAAAAATGGTAAAAAAAACCGTTCAATTCCATTAGAGCCGGGAATCGTTTTGAATGTTATTAGACTTATTAGGGGCGATAGGCTATCATTAGTAGCGTCCTTTTCCGTACCCCATTCCACAAGCTGTACCGAGCTGCCCACATCCGTGATATCGGTGGGCTTACAATAACGACGAATCTAGAAAAACGCAGGAGGATCGAGGTGGCATTATAAATTCAAATGTCGAGAGACGCTTTCAACGTGAAAATCCCCTCCGGCGTTTTACGGCACATGCAGCCTCATATCGCGGCGGTGTTACAAAACCCCTTTTCTTATGAGAAGAAATTCGGGATTCGTGGCTTATTATAGTGTTTGATACCCGCATCCGAGAACAAGAGTGTAGCGAAATATGACTCCTGGCTATCAATAAACTCGGGCCGTTAGGTTTTTTTGGTATTTCCGAAATACACCCTTGGCCCAGTGGTGCCAGATTGAATATGTTTAATTTCATGGGTGTCACGATATTTCTGACCGGGTTCACCATTTTGGAATTATATCGACTGGATTCTAACGTTCTAAACTGAATTTTCTTAAGAAAAGGTTTCTACAGAGGTGAGAATAATGAAAGGAAGGATTGATAGAGGAGTTGATATGGGCCGGCACGTAGAACCGTTAACCATGTAGGTACAGGGTAATCTAATCTGGCATCGATTGGACAGTGAGATGGAGAGTTACAGCTCATGTCGATATCAAAAATAAAAGGACCAACTGTGTGCCAGCCTTTCGATAACAAGGTGACACTGCATGCCAATGAAGCGAAATATCTTGGAATGACGGTGGATGCCAAACTAAGGTGGGAATCCTACGTCAAGAAGAAAAAAGCTGAGCTTTTGATTAAATTCAGAAAAACGTACTGGCTGATGGGCCGACGGTCAAAATTGTCTGTCCACTAAAAGCTTATACTGTACAAGCAAGTCCTAAAGCCTGTCTGGACTTACGGTGCACAACTGTGGGGGTGCACAGCCCAGAGCCATCGAGACATAATTCAGCGCTTCGAGAATAATGTACTGCGATGCTACGTTGATGTATACAGATACTTTAGAAATGACAGACTGAAGATTGCCAAGCCACGAATCACCTTTTGAGGCTCTAAGATCATGTAATTGGATGTCATTCAGCTTCTCAACACAGATGATCTGCTTAGAAGACTTAAGAGAACCAAGCCACACGATCTAATTCACTTAGTGTGACCATCATGAAGTGCAAATTTGAGGACAATAAGAACTAAGTGAAGTATCTTAGTTTTCTTAACGTACACAAACTATGTATCAGGAAAATATTGCTTATAAGTTGTAACTTGGTGCAACAAAACAAGTAAAAAAATCTAATCTGACATGGGGGACCGTTAATAGATGCGGGTGAGGTGGGTAGGATAGACTACCTAGCACGAAGAACCAGTACCAATTGCAAGGTAAAAGGAGAGGGAGTGATTACCCGGCACGTAGAACCGATAGCAATTATGAAGTGAAGGTGATTTGATTGAGAAGACGAAAGGCGAGATCAAAATAATCAAGTCGAAATTTTAGGAAGAACGCAATTATCGAGCAATGGCAATATCGAGCAATTCATACAACTGCCTCTGAGTGGAGGCGCAGGTGTCTCCAGTCCAGTCATTCACCAGGCTCACATGTCAGCTCTGACTACTTCCTACCTCCTTGCTTTATCTGTTAAGTATAATATTTGAACTTAAGAGGAAATTCGTAATAATCGTCGAATATTGGATCACAAAATCATTAAAATATAGTTTAATTCAAAAAGCTAATTATGTATATATATCGTTATAAATTATAAGTGAATTGAATTTTGAAGCATCGTTCATTTTCATAAGAACTCAACACAACAGACGGACAATTCAATGAATGTC